>JAINUG010000103.1:1021739-1624239 GCA_029706075.1 Aldrovandia affinis
TTTTATAATTTGTTTAAGATTTTTCTCCTGTTTTTTCCCCCAATTTGGTAGCCAATTATACCCTCTATTTCTTTTGCTTCGCCCTCCCCCACAAACTTGCTGGCTGTCACTACGGGGCAAGCTAATTCCACGAGGCCAACGATGATCTGCCTCCTCCCATACGGAACTTGCCCACCTACTTTCTAGACACCCTTTGCGCTTCTTGGCGAGCTTGTGCTGGCTCACCCTCCCCCTGAGGCGGACAGCCAATTGCCGCCTCCCGGCCCAGTCGGGTTTGAAACCACTGCTGCAGTAGGCAACTTGCATTCTGGGTGAATGCTTTGACCGCTACGCTACCCGAAGCTCTAGTTTTTACACACTAACTGTAAGTTGAATCGGCCCTACTACCTTGTAGGGCCGGTTCATTAACGTTCTCATCCAAAAGACTTGATGAACTGAAGAGTTGGCTGCTGCCGTTCGGGGTTCTATACAGTTTAAGCCAGCTGCCATTAGCTTCCCCTCCCTATGCTAACCTGCCCCTGGGAAGACCTGGAATGGCTCAGATTGCTTCACCATGTTCACATCCACCTCTTGCACATACTCAAGAGTCCACGTTTCAATGAAACTAGCCATTTTATTGCTAAATGCCATTTGTAAAGTGGACAGAATCTTGGAAAAAGCTCATTTCGACTGAAAGTTTGATTTGTAAAGTTGAAGACTGATTTGTAAATGAGAAGTTGTGTGAGGCAGGGAGATATTTTGTTTATCTACGTTTTTTTTCAATTGTATTTAATAAAAAACATTTTTATATAAAGATTTCCCCGACCTGTTACCGTGGAGCCACTGGACCAGTTTGATGAAGAGGAGGGGCTGCCTGAGAAACTCCTCAATAAGAACCAGCAGTTTCACAAGTGAGTGTCATCGTAATACTGGGCCCAATTCCAAAGTTAGCCCTTAAGCCCTCAAACCCTTGGCTTGAAAGTCGGAAGTGCCACGACCTAGGGGCTAAGGGTTGTTCCAAAAACAAGTTACAGAGAGGTCACTCAAATCAGCCCTCAATATCACCCCTTGACAAAGGGAAAACCGACAGTGATTTTGGGCTAAGGAAACCACCGGAAACATTGCACGTCCACCAGCACCACAAGCAACCGTTTCATCACATTTAGCCTTTTATCACACTTGCTTAAATAGTTTGAATTCAATGCCGTTCTGTGATATTGAGGAATGCAGGCATTAACTACTGTATAATAAAATGTAACAATTCACTGCACAAGAGGAACATTTTAATGCATGTTGAGCAGCGTACACACTTTGCCCACCGTGTATGCATTGCATCTTTATTGAGCTACCAAAATCGTTATAATGGATACACTATTTCTTTTACAATTAGTACATGCCTATATTCGGGTACTCAAGTAAATTTTGCATAAATATGTCGCACTCTAAAAATACACATCACTGCTAAATTACTGTCTTGGAAACTGCCATTCCCAGAGTTATTGAGGCATTAATTGGTAGTACTGCCATTAACTGATAACGGTGAGAGTAGCGGTGGCCAATTGAGGATAATAAGGTGTGTTCTAGAGCTGCTTTCTACCATCCCTCAGGCTCTGGAATGATTGCTTGGTGACATCAGTGCACATGATCGGCAGGCAGTGTGGTATAATGGTTAAGGAGCTGGGCTTGTAACGTTAAGGTTGCAGGTTCAATCCCCAGGTGGGACACTGCCGTTGTACCCTTGAGCAAGGTACTTAACCTGAATTGCTTCAGTTAATATCCAGCTGTATAAATGGATTGTAAAGAAATGTAAACTGTAAGTCGCTCTGGATAAGAGCGTCTGCTAAATGCCTGTGATGATGATCAATACGAGAGCTCTCGCTTTGGGCTTGAGGGCTGAAGGGGTAATTTTGGAATTGGGCCCGTGCCTAGCGAGAGACGGTAAGCGTAAATAAAATTAGAGGAAGTGGATGTGGCGTGTCTTATCGAAACGGCACGCCGTTGCAGGGAGCGGGAGCAGCCGCTGCGCGCTCCGCGCAGCCCGGCACGTTCGAGTATGAGTACGCCATGCGCTGGAAGGCACTGATGGACATGGAGAAGCAGCAGTACGAGCAGGTGGATCGCAACATCAAGGAGGCGCGCCAGAAGCTGGAGGCTGAGCTGGAGGCGGCCCAACATGAGCACCAGGTCATGCTCATGAGACAAGGTGAGGCCCGCCGGGTCGCAAACGCACAACTCTCTGGGGAACATAAACTCACCACCTCCTCATGACTTGAGTACTATGTTGGGGGAGTTATGTATATTTAAAATGAGTAGCAGTTATTCTTCTGAAATAAGCAGTGTGTACTTTTGAAGCAGTTGGGCTTGTGTGTGTGTGTCTGAACACCCACTCCAGAATGTGACGTCACCCCCCCGTGGAAACAGTGTCATAAGTTAGCTTGGCTGGGGACCTTGGTCTTTAGCTTAGTGGGATAATTGCATCTCGTATGTGTGCGTGCGCAGGAGTGTGTGGGCTGTGTGCACCAATATACCGGTGGACTATCGGTATTGGCCGATATTTGCCTTGTTGACTGCTATTGGATTATCGGCCGATAAAATAAAATTTACCGATGGCAGTGGCTGATAATCATCCGTCAGTTTGTCTTGCGTCAGTCTGGTCTAAATGTTCAAACTTTAATGGAACGGCAGCATCTTTTATTGACAGGCTAAACTGACTGAAATCACGCCTAATTTACTCCTCTGACCATGCTGCGATTGACTAGCTATTACGAGCACCCTGGCACTCCACGCAGTCTTGCACAAGATCTACTCTAGCTGAGCGATATGAAACAGAGAAATCTGAATTAGCATATATGGTTGCAAGCGTTTGACATCCTGATAGTGATATAGGGGAGATTATCTACTTTCTAGTGATACCAGAATTATTTTTCAACTCATAATATTGACCAACGTCACCCTTTATTAGCGGGGCACTGCAGAATCGTGTTCACCCGCTAATTCGCGAACGTCAAGGCAGCACGGATTTCGGTTATGAGGCTCAAATCAACTTTCCCTCATTCTCCAACGTCTTGAATTTAGTTTAGCTAGTAACTGCACTAAGTCGTTGGTGAAAATAAGTTACCATTAGCTGTCCTACAGGTTTATAAATCTGAGTTAAATGAGGAAGATCTGCCATTTGTCCTGAATTAAGCCTAAGTGAAAGTAAAAAAGGCATGATATTGCTCATTGATTTAATCATGTAGGATATTGGCCTAAATGTATATTCAAATGTATTGTAATAGTAATTTTGTAGTAATTAATGGCATTCTTGGGGACAGTTGATAGCCCTACTGCATTTCATAGCAGCCTAGGCCTATATGGCACAGCCAGTTAATTTAAGGGTGTGATGCTGAATTTTCTTATTGAATGGGATGAATACATAATTTATTGGCACTCGGTTACTTTTTTAATTGAGTCAGTTCAGTAGTTTCTTTTTAGGCCAGTAGATTTTCTGACCTAGGCTACCAACCCAACTGGGCCACTGGCTCTGTGCTTTCTTTGGGGGAAATGGGAACATGTTAGTGTGTAGCAAATACTATTGCACATTTTCATTAATTCACATAAAATCTGATCAGCCATTTACAAGTAAGACATGTAGCACAGTACAACGAGTATGTGAAAGAATGTTACAATAAAAGCTGTTCCATACATTCGTATGATTGAATTTTTGCTCATTGAAAATTATAATGAAGGGCAGAATTTTTTTTTTTGCTAGGGCACAAATGGGACAATAAATGACGAATTGTCAGTATCGATATTGGCCGATTGTGTTATTTGAATTATTGGTCCAGAATTGTCATATCGGTGCATCCCTAGTGTGCATCTGTGTGTGTGTGTGTGTGTGTACAGGTGTTTAAGTGCATGCTGTGTGTACTGTTGCGTGACGTGTGTGCAGGGGCCCAGATTAGGGTAAAAGTCATACTTGTCAAAGGGCGAGTATCTTAGAAAAGATACTTGTCCTTCCTAAAAGTTACTTGTCCTACTGGCATCGCTGCGAGTGCTGTAGGTGAGCAACAAAGAAGACTGTGTACGTCAAATATTTTCAAATGCTTTATTTTGAATACAGTATGTATATTTTTGGTGCCTATTTTTCTGTCGACTAGCTTGAATGCACCAACTACATCTCATTATCCCTTCCTCCTCCCAGACAAGGCATGGTCTATTCACCTTCCAATTTTCCTGGAAAGTGCGATCTCTGCTCTCTGAATCATATTTTCGTTGAGTTATTAGCTGATCTTCTTTGGTTTTAGCCTTTTTAGTGGGCGGTAGACTTGCACCCTCAATAAATCTCCACATCTTTGAAAATGCGATCACTACATCGTATGTACCCGAAATATAGACACGACAGTTAACGTTATTTCTTTTCCAAACGGATATTTATGTTTGACTTGTGCAGCGTGTGCTCATTGGACTGTAGCAGTGAAGCTATGACGGGTGCCCGCAACTAGAGTTCTGACTGTACAGTATATCATAACGTACACTCTAGTCGGGACTCGAACAAGAGATATTTCCATTCCCAACGAGTGTGGTATGGCAGTTAACGTAATAGCTAGCTAATAATTCCTAGATTTAACCGAGCAGGGATATGGGAATGATTTGTGCTTAGACTATAGGACGGAGATGAGAAATCACTGCAGGAAAATCGCAGCGATTCTTCAGCCTGGCGGGAGGGCTCACTGAATTGAATATAGACAGTAACTAGCTAGCTAGTGTTCATGGATATTGCTTGCTAACTCAAGGCTTGGTAAGTGATAAATGCATGATCACTTACTAAGCCTTGTTTTTGGCAAGCAACTAGCAACAACAGATATTGATACCCAATGTCCGTGAACGCTAACATTAGGTAGCTAACTAACTAGCTGGTTCTCGCTGAATATTGTGTCTATGTTACTTGACTTACTTCAACTTACTTGACTGCTGCTTGAGTCTGGCATAGCAACAACAACAAACGCGGTGAGCACAGACTGCATGCAAGTGACAATGTGCCGCTTTTCCCATTTGGAACTTCGGAAATATTTTTGAATATCCGTGCATGGCGTGTTTGTTACGATGTGAGTGTAAAACACAAATAGTTCCAGTTAGCTAAATAAAAAAAGAATAAAATCCTAAAATCACAGCAGGACAATCACTTGGAAATCGAAGGTCGTCCTTCTTAATTTTTAGTTGTCTGAGACGATAGGACGACTGCTAATCTGGGCCCCTGCGTGTGTGTGTCTCTCAGACCTGCTGAGGCGGCAGGAGGAGTTGAGGAGGATGGAGGAGATGCACAGCCAGGAGCAGCAGAAGAGGAAGCAGATGGAGCTGCGGCAGGAGGAGGAGCGTAGGAGGCGAGAGGAGGAGATGGCCCGCCGGCAGGAGGGTTTCAAACCAGGATTCCCTGAGAATGTGAGTCTCCCTTGAACCCCCAAAACCCTGCTTCAAACTGCGGTCCCCCATAGTGTGAGTCTCCCCTAAAACCTGCTTCCCTCTTCTGATGGAGCTTACAGCTGGGATGCAGTGCAAGCAGACTAATGTAATCTGGGAACATAACTGAAAGGTTCTTTATTTAGTCAATAAAATTCTCCGTGTTTTAGTGAATCCGTTCAGACAATGGCAGTCTGGTGACAGTGGCTTTATTTCCTCTATCACAGCTTTAGGGGCTTTTTACTTCCTACATCTGGTTTTACAGTTTGTCTGCCCTGATTGATCTGATGATATAAGTTCCACCATCTCTGTGGTGTTGCTTGAAACAACCCACTTCAAACTGTTAGAGATAAAATCACTCCGGCCATTCTGTCTCTCGTTCAGCCATTTGATTAAAGTGGAAATATGAATTGACATTTGACTATTTTTAATAAAGCGAGAACAAAGTAGATAATATGGGATGAAGTGTCCTGACTGTTGAATTGAAGGCTCTGGGTGCTGTAGAGCTTAAAGGTTTAATAAGTAAATGTCTCATCCGTCTGTCCTTTCCAGAGAGAACAGGAAGTGAGAATGCACATGGCGGGTAAGTGTGTGCATGTGTATGTGTGTGTGTGCATGTGTGTGTGTGTGCATGTGTGTGTGTGTGTGTGTGTGTGTGTGTGCATGTGTGTGTGTGTGCATGTGTGTGTGCATGTGTGTGTGTGTGTGCGCGTGTGCGTGTGTGTGTGTGTGTGTGTGTGTGTGTGTTCTCTCTCACTGTGTGTGTGTTGTAGGGCAGGGGATGGGTATGAACAGAAACCCGATGGGTGGAGCCGCTCTGCCAAGTGGAGCGGGCAGCGGGCCGGCTGATGCCAGCGCCGCCATGGTGAGTCTACCGCCATCACCCATCTGAGTACGGTTGAACCAACACCACCGCCATAACATCTTTATTGAAGCAATTTAGGTTTGATATCTCACTGAAAACATGATACACCCATGCATACAAACACACTATTTCATGGCCGCATTACGGGATGCGCAGACTACAGGCTTTTGTTTCCTCCAGTTAGCCAGTTACCATGGCTCAATCAACTGCATACACCAAAGCCAGTTTGCTCATAGATCAGGCCACAGTAAAATGTTTCCTACAGGGACACAAGTCTTCAGCTGTCATCAATAAGCTTATCAATAAATGTAGCTATATATATATAGCTAATATATGAAGTGGATCAGAATTTGGTGTTAAATTCAGAAAGAGATTGATCCTCCTTGTGGGTTTCCAACTTATAATGGCTTGTGCTCATCAAACAAAGCTAACTCGGTAGCTTATTGTTTCATAACGTATTTCTTTCGCTCTTCTCTGACTTTCCCCCTCTTTCTTTCCCCCTCTTTCCTCCCTCTTTTCTCTCACTGTCCTCTTTTCCCCTCTTCTCCCCTTCTTTCCTTTTCCTTTTTACTCCCTCTTTTCTTCCACTCATTATTTTCTTCTCCCCCCGTCCTTCCTTTGTTCTCTTGCTCTTTTTCTCCCCTTTTTCCTGCTCTCCCTTTTCTGCCTCTCCTTCCTTTGTTCTCTTGCTCTTTTTTCTGTCTTATTCTCTCTCCATTTTTCTCCCACTATTCCCCTTTCTCCCACTCTCCTGCTCTTTTCTCTCTCCCTCCCCCCCCCCAGCCTCAGCAGCGTGACCGCTACCCAATGGAGGGAGGGGGAAATGGCGCCATGCCCGGAGGCGCCCAGCCAGGGTTCCCCAGGGGCCCCCCTGGGTCCGCTGACTTTGGCCCCAACAAACGCCGCAGGTTCTGAACCATGCTCACCGTTCACTCGGTGTGTGTGTGTGTGTGTGGTTCTTTTTTTTTTTTCTTTTTTTTATTATTATGATTTTTTTCCTTTTTTATAAACTCCAGCTGTACAATATTTTAAATTTCATATTCTGGAAGAGGCCTTTTCTTCAGCTCTTTTGTATGGAATGCGTTTTTCTGCCCTCAGTCCTGCGGAAACCACCTTACAGTTTGTCCTTCGTAGTGAGCCCCCCAACCCACCTTGCCAACCACCCACATTGTTCAGTGAGAGTTTGATACTTTGTGCGTTTTTAAAGAAAACAAATAATTCCATGTCTTCATTCTCATCATTACCTGTCCTCCACCTTTAATAAATCATAAAATGCCATTTTCTGTGTATTTTTTTAGTCTCATATCTGGAGGGAGTTTGAGGTGTGCTTGCTTAGAAAACAGCCCTAAAATTACCCTCTAGAAAATACGTAATACCGTTTACAAAAGCTAGGTGTCAGCAGAGGATCACATATAGAAAGTTGAAGCCTTTTTTTTTTTTTTTTTTTTTTTTTCTCAATGAAAGGAAAACGTCTGTTAAAATGTGTATTGTGAGCTGTACTTGAAGCTTGCCGTTTCTGCTACCAAACAGGATCGGAGGCATTTTAGAACCGCAATTCAATCAAACTTCTATCATGGAGAAAATGCTCATTCTGAACACCCAGTCCAATGAAAGTTTTTGTTTTGTAACATGGGTACCATGAAAACCCAAACATTTACAGCTTAAAATCTAATTTTAAAGGCAGCATTTTTGTGTTTAAGCTGAAACAATCATGTGACGTCACGTATTGCTGGGTGCAATAACCAGCTGGACAAAGCGGTTCCCACCGTTGCATGTTAAGTCACTGCCCAACTGTTATATGGCCTACCAAAGTGACGGCTCATTCTCATTGCTTTGGTAGCCTAATGCTTTTCCTCGTTCCCTAGTTCCTTCTGACTTATTCTCACAATAAGTCAGAAGTAGATAAGTGGAGGTGACGAGTAGAGAAAGAGGGAAAAGTGCTTCTAGGTGTAAATCAATGCTCCACGGTCATGAAGCAGCACACAGAAGCATGTTTGATATATTACATTTTTAACGAATCAGAGTTGACCTGGTTAAACCAGGTTAAACACCATTCCCCTGTATCAGTAACACACTGGCACTTCAACCAATCATACACACATGTGCATAACACCACATCTTCCCTTTCTAGAGGACAAAGGGTGGACTGCCTTTGTCTCACCAGATCTTAAGGTTTTATTCTGCCCTTGTTTGTGGGAAGGCCTGTTCCTGTCTGTATCCTAAAAATCCTGTAACCATTGAACTTAGGTTGTTCACATCACCATAAATGTGAAATTCTGTAGTGTCTTAATTTTTCACGATTTTCCACCATGTACATAACTTGAACATCAGAACATTGTACACAACATTGTGACTTTGGCTTACTTTTCTTCATTTGTAAACAAAGACTGCTGTTTGACTATCGCCAAATTCCATTCCAGAGGATTTTGGTAATTTGGTGACTTAATATAATATATGCCACTTAGCAGACGCTTTTATCCAAAGCGACTTACAGTAGTTGCATACATTTTTCAGTATATGTGGTCCCAATGGGAATCAAACCCACAACCTAAGCGTTGTCAGCGCCAGGCTCTACCTACTGAGCCCCACAAGACTTCACTTGCTGTCCTCACTCAGGGGAATTGCCTGTAAGCCACGGATGTCTCAATGCCCCTTTTTCGAGGGCAGGTCCATTTCGACTTTAGGAGAAGTGAAGTTTACGTGTTTGTTTGCTTGCCCTCCAATCGAGTCTGCTCAGCTGTAGACTGGCAGATTAACTTTTTCAGATCTCCCATGGTTCTTTGCAAACAACGAATAAAAATGTATCTACAGAACAATGGGGAAAATCTGTTCATAAATATCACTGGGTTTACTACAGCTTTTGCCCTGCTGCAGCACAATATCAGTTGAATTTAATGAGAATATTATTGTCCAATTCTAATGTATAATTCATCCTACATTGAAATATTACTTAAAAAGGCATGTATATAGGCTACACACACACAAAAGCAGAGACTGCCCAGTACCGTTTAAAATAAAATAAAATCAAATGTATTTGTATAGCGCTTTTCACAAATGAATTGTCGCAAAACGCTTAACCCAGGCCTAGACCCCCCCAAAAGCAAGCCTAAGGCGACAAGAGCCCTACATTTACATGTACGTTTTAAGCATTTAGCAGACGCTCTTATCCAGAGCGACTTACAAGATGTGCATTAATACATGGTAGGAACAATCATAGTTTGCGCATGAGATCAGTGCAGTAATACAGCGATAGACATCGTTGTAGGCCGCTGCATACCATACCTGTAACACTGGGAAGGAAAAGGTTCGTATTTTTTAATTTTTTAATTAAATGAGAAGGCAGGGATACATATACAAGAAGTGTTGAGCCTGAGTCTGAAAAGGTGGGTTTTGAGTCTCTTGCAGAAGATCACAAGTGATTCCGCGGTCCTGACCAATTGCGGAAGGTCGTTCCACCACCGAGGGGTCAGGACAGAAGAGGCGAGACCGCGAGGAGTGGCTGCCGGGCGCCCAGAGGGATGGAACAGTCAGTTTGCAAGAGGAGGCTGAGCGGAGGGGTCTGGCTGGGGTGTAGGGTGTGATGAGTGTCTCGAGGTAGGGGGGAGCAGTTCCTCTAGCCGCCTGAAAAGCAAGCCCCAGTGATTTCAATCTGATGTGTGCTGCGATGGGGAGCCAATGCAGAGAGGTGGGTAGAGGGACAGGGTGTCCGCGGATCCTTAAAAAGTATTAAATTTGTTTATCAACAATAAAGGCCTTAATTGGTCTTAAAATGTCTTGAATCCATCTTTCAGAGGTCTTAAAAATGCCATAGACAGGAAAGATAAAAATTTGGATTTGTCATTTTATGTTTCATTGTGAAATCTGGGGGAAAAACGGGTAACGGGAGATAAAGTCGGAGATTTTTATTTACCGTTTTGTAGCGTCACGCAGACCGGAATGAGCGGAACCAACAGAGGTCCTTATGTTTGCGGGGAACTATTTCAGCAACGGAGTCGACTCTCTCGAGCACAATATTAAAGTTCAACAAGCTAAGTTAGCTAACTTAATTTAAGCATTTGCACTCGTTATGGGAAAGTGCAAATTTAATGAGAACTGGCTCGATAACCCAGTGTTTGCGCCATGGTTGGTCCCAGTCAAAGACGATCAGATAGGACTGCAACACCAACAGCATCTGCACGAACAGAAGTCCGGACAACATTCGGCTCCACGCCGACGCTTGAAGCTGAGGTACGGGTTCTGAACACTGTCACGAAGCACCAGTCCTACAATGGCAATGACGGGGTAGGATAGGTATTCCGTGCTATGTTCCCTGACTCGGAAATCGCTAAGACATTCACAAGACAAAACGGCCTACATAGCAAGGTTTGGATTGGCCATTTATCTCCGAAATAATCTAATCGCGGATGTAAACAAGGACACGTTTGTGTTGATGTTCGATGAGAGCCTCAACCAAACCACGAAAACAAAACAACGACCTTCATGTGCGCTACTGGGACAAAGATCAAGTTCGGTCCAGATACCTGGGTTCGCAGTTCATGGGGCAAATAAAACAGAGGAGCTCACAATAAAGTCTGTAGTTTTCAAGAAGTCTGACCAAGTCAACTTCACTGCAGTCCCAAGTTAGTCTCTTGTCTTGAGGCACAAGTCTCTAGCCAAGTCCCAAGCCTAAATGTAGATTACAAAGTCATGCCCAATGTCCAGTCTCAAGCCTAAATATAGAGCAGCAAGTGAAGTCAGAGTCCAGTATCAATTTAGTATCTTAATGAAATAAAACTAGCCTAAACGTAACTAAAACAGCAGGCATTATTCACTTCAAGTCTTTATAAATGCATTTATTAAGCCAAATCAAACTATGCATTTCTTTTAAAAGTAGGCACAAAATAAATTAATAGATCAAATAAAACCAGAAATACAAATCAAAGCTGGTCAGGAGGGAACAAAAACAAAAAATTTAGATACTGTACATAAATAAAATAAAACATCTTTTCTGTTTTGTCCATCACAGCAACAACTGCAGGCAGGCCCACACAGGCTATGCACTCCCAGCACCAAGGAAAGCACCTGGCTGAAATATTTTCAATTTTGTCCATCACAAATCTTTTCAGTTTTCTCCATCACAGCAACAGCTGCAGGCGGGCCCCACACACAGGCTATGCACTCCCAGCACCATGGAAAGCACCTGGCAGTGAAACAGAAACACAAGAATAGCAGCACCGTATTCAAATCTAACACCATATTGGCCCACAATATCCTACTCTATATTCTAAACAAAGTTTATCTTACCTTAGAAGTTCTTCCTGACTTTGTACTTTTTGTTTGAGCGTGCAGCTTCCAATAAGGCCTTCTCCTTGAGTGCACATGTGTAGAATTCCTTACAACTGTATCCAAAGTTGTTCTTGACTTGAATTTCAGACTTGATAAGCTCCACAGAGCACCGGCTCCGCTGGTCAGTCCACGCTGCCGTCATGTGGGAAAACACTCTCTCTACCGAAGCATTAGTGATGGGGATGCTGAAGAGAAAGGATGCCACAGCAGTCAGATTTGGTGTCTGTGCCTTGAAGCAAGGTGGACCACTTCTCCACAACAGGAGCTCTTCTCTCCACAATGTCCTGCTGGCGTGGCAAAGTCACACAGTATTCGTCATACAGTTCATCCATGTCCAGTTTCCCCCTTATCTGTAGGGCATCCACTGCATCACAGAGATGGGAGAATGTGAACTTGCTCTTCAGTGCCAAGCTTGCAACATTCTTCTGGTAGTTGTTGTCTGTGAAGTCATACCACTTCTCAAGGTAGTTGAGAGCAGCCTGGTAGAAGATGGAAAGATCATGTTTGATTGCTGCTGCCTTTGCGTCTGGAAACTGTTGGAGGATAGCACTGGTCTCCATTCCAAAGAAGGAATCCATCTGTCGTTGTTGGAGCTTTGTCTTGAGAGTGAGCATCATGTCATATAGCTCACAGACTGTTGTAAAGCGCTTTGAGCTGCATTTAATTGTATGAAAGGCGCTATATAAATACATTTTACTTACTACTTACTACTTACAGACGGTCCCGTCCTCTCCCTCCAACAGCAGCACAACATCATGGAAGATCTTCAGCACATTATTGAGGAAGGACAGGTAGACCTGCAGCTCAAGGGGTTTCCCATCACCATCCTCATCGTCTTTGAACAGCTGCCACAGTGACTTTGGGCACTGATCCTCTCCCAGTGACAAGAAGTAGCTCTTGATAGCTGTCCAGCTATCATGTAGCCTCTTGACAGCAGGCCAAAGACTCAACCATCTTGTGGGTACGTGTCTCCGCACAACCTGATACTGTTCTTCCACGAAGGCGAACACTGCTTTCAATGCTTCTGTACGTTTTGCAGATGATGAAAAGTGACTGAATATTTTGTTCACTACGGACTCAATGTCGATGTTCAACCTGTCTCCAGCATGTTTTGCACTGTTGTGCACTATGTGGGCCATACAGTTAGCCTTTATGATGCCACTGTTGTCTGCTTTTAGCTTCTGGAAAACGGAATTGTTTTTCCTGTAATTTACACTTGCATTGTCGGCAGTGTATGCTGAAATCATGTCAAGTTTCAGGCCATTTTCTTCTAACTTGCTCGTAATCTGGCGGTGTATGGTAGCAGCTGACTCATCACTATCCTCATAAAAGTCAAGGATCTTGCTTTTCAAACCCAACTCTGGGGTCCAATATCTCAGAGACAGTGGGAAGAGTTTTGTAGTGCCATGATTTGAAGCATCTGAAGCCACTGAAAAAAATGGCGTGTGGGCTATTTTGTCACTTGGAAGTTGTTGAACCACTGGCGTGTTTAACTCTCAAACAACTCTCCACGGAGGCAGGTGCGAGCACATTTGTTACTATGGACGCTGTTTTTGTACGACCACATGCCATTTTCTTTGCAATCTCCGAGTCTGGAAAAATGGTCGGTGCTAGCTTGTTACCACAGTCACTTGACCTGTATGACTGGGAGTGTTGCACTGTATGGTAAACGCTGGTTATTTCAGCTGCTGTTACCTTGTCAGAGTGGCAATCATCTTTGGGCTTCAGTAGGAATGCCTCCATAGACTGGGACGTCTCTTTTTGTGCATGTCGTTTCTTGTGGGTCTCGCATTCTCTGTGTCTTTTGACGTCGTATTCTCCTCCATGTGAAATTGAAAAAGAACTCTTGCAAAGATCGCAAAAAACTCTCTGAGCATCACCCTGCACTGGCTTCACCCACGGATAACTAGTTTCCCAGTCCTTGTTGTAGCTGCATCTCCTTTTTTTTGTCGTAGTTTCCATTTTCCACCATTTTCCAAATCGACTGTCTTGTTCGTAGTTGTTGTTCGGGGGGCGAGGGCGTAACTAGCGTTACTAGGCAGATAAGATGCCGACAGGTTAACCTCATTGGCCCCTTGACCCCAGCACCCCACGTGTGCTGCAGTTTGATTGACAGCAAACACAGCCCCGTGATGACAGCCCTTGCTGCTTTCTCCACAGCCATTGGATAAGCCTGATTTTAGAAACGCGTCTTTGAAAACTAGAGCCAATCAAAATGAAATAGGAGGGACATCTTCTCAATTTGCGGGACGCACGAAAAGTCATGAAAATGCTGTGCAGTCCCGCGCAATGCGGGACATCTGGTCACCCTAATGTTATATGCTTCATATATTATTCTCATTTAATCTTCAGGAATGTGCAGAGCAGATGGACATGCGAAAGCTCCTGTCAGTCGCAATGGACGGCCCAAATGTGAACTTTAAGTTTCTGGAACTATTGCAGCAGGAGCAATCTGAGAGAATTGGAGAAGAGGGCCACAGAACTGAGATACATGCCCCCCAAGTGACTACACATATGGCAGTCTCAATGCTAGGCCCATCAGTGGTCCCTATGCAGTGGTCCATAAGGCAAAAGAAAATCTGAATCGCAATAGGCTGCTGTTTCATTTTTACAATAAAGAATAGAAGCAGGGAAGAGACCACAGCCAGTGGGGGCACCAAAACCAGTGAGGTCACATTACGCTTAATTTTTTTGCAGGGGCAGCAGGCCAGACACTGAATGTATTTGGATGTTTTAATTTATTATTTTCTATTTATGTTATTTATGTTTGTGTCACCCCTTTGTTTCATCCAATCCAGGTACCCCTTTATGTTTTAATAAACATCTTTGGACAAATTTGTCCCTAAACCTAAACTAATTGGTGTCGTTGCGTGATTTTTGCCATTTTGTTATCGTGAAATTGGTATTAAATTTCATTCTGAGTGGCATTAAAAAAGTATTAAAAAGCCTTAAATCTGACTTGGCTAAACCTGCAGATACCCTGGAGGGATGACGTGGGTGAACTTGGGTAGATTGAACACCAGACATGCGGCACCATTCTGGACTAGTTGCAATGGCTTGATGGCGCAGGCCGGCAGGCCTGCCAGCAAGGAATTGCAGTAGTCCAGATGCAAGATCACCAGGGCCTGGACCAGGAGTTGTGTGGCCTCTTGGGTGAAGTAAGCCCTTCACCGAGGAAAGTAGCGTTCGCTGGGATTTTCTCCATAACTGTATCCACGTATATGTTTGTGCTTTCCATCATCTCTCTATTGTAGCCATGGCTTTCAGTGGAGCGTGTGACAACATATCAGCTGTCTACAGACTTCCCTGAGACATGAGCGATTGTGCAAGAGTACCTCATCAGCCTCATTCTGGAGCGTGGAGTCCTCTGGAGGGAGAGCTTCTGGAGCCTGAGCTCCCAGAAGACTAAGAAGTGGTTTGTGGTTGGTTTCAAGCTGAAGATGCTAACCACAGAATCTCTCACACGCTCAAGTCAGGCCTAATTCTTCCTTACATTTTTTAAATGCTTTTTCTCCCAGTTTGGAATGCCAAACGAATTATATGCCGCACTCGCTGTAACCTCCACTGGCAATTCGGGAGAGCGTTGACAAGCACGTGCTCCTTATTTGAAACGCGATGTTAGCCGCCACTTCTTTTCACACCACTCTACAAGGTAAGCAGCACAGACATGGGTCGGAAGGAAAAGCATAAGCAGCTTTATATTTCTATAGTGGTTCTGTGTGGCTCAATAGGTAGCGCATGGTGCTGAGAATGCTTAGGTTGTGGGTTCGATTAGCATTGGGACCACATATACTGAAAGATGTATGCATTCACTACTGGAAGTCGCTTTGGATAAAAGCGTCTGCTAAATGGCATATGTTTTATGTTTTTTTATACCGCCTGACTGGGCACCCGATTGACTACTGGGGGATGCTGTTGTGCGACGAGATGTGGAGAGGGTTTTATCTACAATAGTCTGAATCTTCAGGTTTGTATTTCACATTTCAGTCCACGGGCACTTGAGGCAAACATTAAATGGGTAAAATGACCGTAATTCAGTGTTTGGGCTAGACTTCAAGGACCATTAGCCTGTCAATCAAACATATACCGATCAGCCACAACATTAAAACCACTGACAGGTGAAGTGAATAACATTGATCATCTCGTTACAATGGCACCTGTCAAGGGGTGAAGATATATTAGGCAGCAAGTGAACAGTCAGTTCTTGAAGTTGATGTGTTGGAAGCAGGAAAAATGGGCAAGCGTAAGGATCTGAGCGACTTTTACAAGGGCTAAATTGTGATGGCTAGACGACTGGGTCAGAGCATTTCCAAAATGGCAGGTCTTGTGGGGTGTTCCCGGTATGCAGTGGTTAGTACCTACCAAAAGTGGTCCAAGGAAGGACAACCGGTGAACCGGCGACAGGGTCATGGGCGCCCAAAGCTCATTGATGCACGTGGGGAGTGAAGGCTAGCCCGTCTGGTCCGATCCCACAGAAGAGCTACTGTAGCACAAATTGCTGAAAAAGTGAATGCTGGCTATGATAGAAAGGTGTCAGAACACACAGTGCATCGCAGCTTGCACCGCAGACCGGTCAGAGTGCCCATGCTGACCCCTGTCCACTGCCAAAAGCGCCTACAATGGGCACGTGAGTGTCAGAACTGGACCATGGAGCAATGGAAGAAGGTGGGCTGGTCTGATGAATCACGTTTTCTTTTACATTATGTGGATGGCCGGGTGCGTGTGCGTCATTTACCTGGGGAAGAGATGGCACCAGGATGCACTATGGAAAGAAGGCAAGGCGGCAGAGACAGTGTGATGCTCTGTGAAACCTTGGGTCCTGGCATTCATGTTACTTTGACACGTACCACCTACCTAAACATTGTTGCAGACCAAGTACACCCCTTCATGGCAACGATATTCCCTGATGGCAGTGGCCTCTTTCAGCAGGATAATGCACCCTGCCACACTAAAGAAATGTTCAGGAATGGTTTGAGGAACATGACAAACAGTTCAAGGTGTTGACTTGGCCTCCAAATTCCCCAGATCTCAATACGATTGAGCACCTGTGGGATGTGCTGGACTAACAAGTCCGATCCATGGAGGCATCACCTCGCAACTTAAAGGATCTGCTGCTAGATGCCAGATACCACTTGGTGCCAGATACCACAGGACACCTTCAGAGGTCTTGTGGAGTCCATGCCTCGACGGGTCAGAGCTGTTTTGGTGGCACAAGGGGGACCTACACAATATTAGGCAGGTGGTTTTAATGTTGTGGCTGATCGGTGTATATGGAATATTAATGAGAAACACCAGCTCTGCTGATGATTGTGAGTCCCTCCCTGCTTCTGATGTTTAGTCCATACATTATCTCAGGTGCGGCACGGTGGTGCAGTGGATAGCACTGTCGCCTCACAGCAAGAAGGTCTCGGGTTCGAATCCAGGCCGGGGGCCTTTCTGTGTGGAGTTTGCATGTTCTCCCCGTGTCCGCGTGGGTTTCCTCCGGGTACTCCGGTTTCCTCCCACAGTCCAAAGACATGCACGTTAGCCTAATTGGAGAGTCTAAATTGCCCGTAGGTATGAGTGTGTGAGTGAATGGTGTGTGTGCCCTGCGATGGATTGGCGACCTGTCCAGGGTTTATTCCTGCCTCTCGCCCCTATGCATGCTGGGATAGGCTCCAGCCCCCCCGCGACCCTGACCAGGAATAAGCGGCTTAGACAATGAGATGACATTATCTCAGGTTTGCTCACAGTTGTCCTCTCACGTGTTGTCAGACCTAATACATACAAGTAACTGCCAAAATAAAGGAAACACTTGAGTTAATGAATCAAATAATCATGTCACTGACTATTATTACAAACTTGACCAGATATTTCAGTTTTTTGTCCATATAGGACAGGTTTCCCTTGATATTACACCACTAGTTTTTCATTACAAAGCACACAAAATGCACTAATTATTCATTAAACTGGCCATGATGGTCATACTGTGCTTTTTAAAAAATTTGCTGGCATGTTTTTAGTATCTTACACATGTAATGTTTGTCTTGCATTTGATGAAGGGCAGATTTGGCACAATAACATCCATTATGACCTGTAACTCACATCAATGGATTGACGGACTACAATGAATCAGAGGATGATTCATTGTAGTCCGAATTACACTACCGGCCAAAGGTTTTAGAACACCCCCATTTTACAGAAATTTAAGCAGTTCTGAAATGGTACAAAGGTAAGCGGTAAACTGCCAGAGGTTTTAAAAAAAAGTTTAGGTTACCAAAAACTGAAACATAATGTAAAATTCAGAGTTATAAAAAAAGGCCCTGTTCGGGGAACAAGTAATGGGTTAACGTGGGTTAACAGTTGGCAACTCTGGATCCAGCAAAAGAGCCCCAGACCATCACGCTTCCTCCTCCATGTTTGACAGTTGGTGTCACACACTGAGGAACCATCCTTTTGCCTACTCAACGGCATACAAAAACCCTGTGTGATGAACCAAAGATTTCAAATTTTGATTAATCGGTCCATAAGACCTTCTTCCAGTCTTCAGTAGTCCACTGGCGGTGCTTCATGGCCCAAGCAAGCCTCTTTTTATTATTTTGCCATCTTAGCAATGGCTTTCTTACTGCCACCCGACCTTTCAAACCTGCAGCTCTTCACAGTTGAAACTGAGACTTCCTTACTTCGACCAGTGTTAAGCTGTGCTTGAAGCTGTTGTACTGTGAGCCGCGTATCACTCTCAGAAACTTGTCTTCTGATTTTGTTGTGGCTTTGAGTCTTCCTGTCAGAGTTTCCTCCAGTTTCCAAGTGTCTTTTGATGGTGTAGGAAACTACTCACTGCCATAAAATGTACATTATTTTTCAGTTTTTGGTAACCTAAACTTTTTTTTATTTATTTTTTTACCTCTGGCAGTTTACCACTTACCTTTGTACCATTTCAGGTTATTCACTGGACTTTAACTGCTTAAATTTAAGTAAAAACTGGAAAAAGGGGTGTCCTAAAACTTTTGACCGGTAGTGTATGTTCAGCATTGTCCTCAGTTTCAGACACTTCCTCCTCTATTTCACTGTCATTATCACTGTCTAAGAGTACAGCAAGGGCTTCACTGGCTGTACATGAGTCTCCTGCTCATGTTCCTCTTCTGACAATTGCTTCTGAGTGATTGAGTGAGTAAATGGTGAGTGGGACCTTTTTTATATCAGTGTTGCCCCTCTCAGACAGCAACAAGGTGGGTTCCCACAACTGAGATCTGCATCTGTCTCATGTTATGTCTATGAGGCATTGGTAAGCTTTTTGAAGATACAATATATTTATAAACATGCCTTTAGTTCAAATAAAAGTAAGACAAAATATTTGCATCTATTTGGGATAGGCTTTATGTTTGTGGTGAGAGCAGTGTGTGTGTGTGTGTGTGTGTGTGTGTTTGAGTGTGTGTGAGAGAGAGAGAAAGAGAGAGAGAGTGAGAGAAAAACAAAGTGTCCCTCTTATTTATACTAGCTGCTAGTTCATAAAGGCCTATTCTCCTTTGTGGCCAAAAATGGCCAAAGCATCAAAATGGGGTGCAAAGTGTTTATTGAAATAAACAAAAACATCTAGATGTCAATATTCTGTATAGAAGTTCATGACCCCAAATTAGGCAAAGTCACCTGGCCTCAGGCTAAAACAAGTATGTTAACCAGCCTTTTTGTGATGATAAAAACCTAAATTTGGGTCAAATCTGTCCGACATAATACAAGGGTTTAAGTACTTTGTTGGTGTTTCCTTCATTTTGGCAGTTACTTGTATCTGGCAAATTACTCCGAGGCTACCTACGCTGGTTACACAAAGTGGGAGGCTGACATTACTATGTGTCAACATTGTGAAAATGTGTAATATGTAAATATTATGTAATATTCTGGTGATGTATCTGGGAATTGCACTTACCTTGGACTTGCAAACAAATGACATTGCAGTTGCAAATGCCCTCAATACGTTGTAGCAACGTAATTGCTAATAAAAAAGAAGAAACAAGGACTCAACCAAAAGACAAAACCACAAGGCAAAATGAAAATATCAAATAGAACACAGAACAAACCCACCAGTGAACTACCTCCTACTTTGAGCAGTGACAAATCCCACAGCTTTGTTTTACACCACAGGACACTGAAGATTCTGCCACTGTGCCAAAATTTCTAAGGCCTTGTGAAAGGAATTTTGAGCAGTCTAATAAGGTGAGTTAACTAACTCCCCCGGATGTTTAGAAATGGCAGCTATCTTCATAGAAAGGTGGTCTATTTAGTAACAGTGCATTTCCCCTTGATTGTTGTTTATTCAGGCCTCATATACATATTATATAATTTGAAGAAGCTGCCTCTACCGCCCGCTTGGGGTCCCGGCCCTCTTTGGATGACTTCAACACAATTTACAGTTTCTCATTTGTCCATTCAGAAGTTACATTCTCAAAACAGTTCACACACAGGTCTAAACTGAAAGTCGCTGGCCAAAATGACACATTTTGTTTGCAAAATACTCTAACACTCACAAAACATTAAAAACATGCAACAAAAACAAATATTTCCATCAAACACAACTTGTGGTCAAATTAATATATTCTTTCAATCAATCAATCATTACACAATGGACAACAAAATACAAAATACAGCTATCAATATTAACCGGTTCAACCTTAATTTGTGCTATATGCCTGTGCCATTTGTTGATACTTTACATAGTTATAGTATGTGCCCAAAAAAGACAAGCAAGCATATCACAGCATGAATTGTATTATTTTCTCCAAAGATGATTTTACTAGAGATAACAAACCCTGCTGCACTCTGCACTCTTTTGAGATGCCCTGTTGAAATACTGTAAAAAAGAGACATTTTCTAAGAAAGTTTTCATTCATTTTATTCTTGTGTGCAGGTCTTTCTGTGCCCATAAACTGTCGTTGACATGTAAGACCTACAGACTAGACAAATTCGGACATTCATTATGGTACAGCTTTTGTACGGCATTCTTTCTTCACCAAAGAACCAGTAAAGAATTTCACCCAAACTCAGAAATACTCAGAAACATTTTTTTTTTATTGTACTGCATCAGATTTTTCCATGTCATTCTACCCTCTAGCGTTTCATA
Source organism: Aldrovandia affinis (assembly GCA_029706075.1). Taxonomy (NCBI): domain Eukaryota; kingdom Metazoa; phylum Chordata; class Actinopteri; order Notacanthiformes; family Halosauridae; genus Aldrovandia; species Aldrovandia affinis. The sequence continues at coordinate 1,042,442 of JAINUG010000103.1, forward strand.
CACGGTCCATACTAGGTTTTGACCTAGTCTTGTTTCCATACTTTTCAAATGCTGAATACTGTAAATAAAAATAAAATAAACATAAAAGCAACCAAAGGAAACTTATGGGTGGAAATATCCAAAAAACTAAATAGAGTTGAAATACTCAGAACTTCACATTTAGTCCATTCGTTCCTGACGATTAGGCCACAGGTTCTCATCAACATCGCATTGGATGTTTTCCCTTGCAATGCACCGAGGGAAAAACCTCCTTGCATGGCATATCCATCCCTGGCAGTCCTCTGCACCCATTGCCAGGCAACCAGCATTCATTGCCTCCAGGAGGGACATCTGGTCATATCGCCGGTGATCATATACCTTCCATCTCCAAGCAGAGAAGAATTCCTCAATTGGGTTCAGAAAAGGACAGTGTGCAGGGAGGAATTACATCATCATACGGGGCTGTGCTGCAAACCATTCAATCACAAGGCAAGAGCGGTGGAAGGCAACATTGTCCCGAATGATGACATACGGAGTCATGCCAGGCCTCAACAGCCCTCTCTCTTCAGGTGGAACCAGTCTGTCATTCAGTGCATCAAGAAATGTGATGAGGCGTTCTGTATTGTATGGGCCGATAGTTGGTATGTGGCAAAGGACACCATCATTGGAGATGGCAGCACACATGGTGATATTGGTGCCCCTCTGACCTGGCACTGTAACAGTGGCCCTCTGCCCAATGATCTCCTCACTAGAGAGGTTGAAGCCGGCTTCATCCACATAAATGAATGTGATGAGCCCCTTCAGCTTCAAGCTCCATTATTCTATAAGAAAAAAGCAAATCCATAAAGCAAATTATTCCAGTTGCATGTAACTGTATGGTATGACAAGGCATTACAATAACAAATCCTTACCTGCACATACTGGAGTCTTGCCTCCTTCACGATGTCAGAGTTTCTTTGGCATGGAGCTCTGTACAGCTGCTTCATTCCGACATGGTTTCGGGTAAGGACTCGATCAATAGTAGCCAAACTCACTGTTGATATTTCTAAATGCTCCCTGATCTGCAATTACTGCTGCCTGGATTTCACGCAGTCTAATCGCATTGTTTGCCAAGACTAGATCTACAATGGCAGCCTCCTGTTCAGCACTAAAGATCTTTCCTCTGCCACCAGTGTGTGGTAGTCTGTGGATTCTATGAAGTAAATGCAAAAAGCATGTCAAAATTGACATTAGAGTCACATAAATGGGATTGATGAAACTGCATTACTGTAGACAGTTTGTTCTGCCAACAGGGCAATACAGTAAAGCTGAAATACAGTGGTATACAGTAACATTGTGACTGAGTGCCCTCATGGCTGCGTGCTCCCTGTGCCACTCACCTAATTAGTTGTGCTGCCCTAGATTACTTCTGCTGGTGCAAAAGTGTTATCACTCTACTCTTTCCCCTGATCCGGTGTGATATTTATCATAGTCATAATTGCACCTTTCCTCTTTTCTCCCCAGCTTCGTGTCGCTTGCCCGGAGCTCACCTGCCCCAGAGTCAACCCCCCACCCCTGCCATGTGTTAGCCGGATGCCGCTGGCCCAGACACTAGCTGCTGATTCCATCCCCCGCCCTGCCCTGGTATCTGGAGGGATGAGGTCCACCCCTACACTTAGGATGCCGAAGAATGCCCTTCCGGTGGTCTGTTAAGCCTCAAGGACTATTTATTTTTCTCTGTATCCCACCATTTTCCAGGAGTTCATCTTGATGAACTTTTTCCCACAGTTTCCCACATTGGCTCTAATAGTTTTTTTAAATTTTTATTCCCTCTCAAAAATTTCAATTGTGAAGTGCTGTGTGACAACCTGTTTGTAAATGGCGCTATACAAAAATAGAGATTGATTGATTGATTGATTGATTGACTTACCTATTCTCATTCCGAAAAAGTCTGACAATAGATGCCACAGTGCTCCGACTCAGAATGGGCTGGACCCTTTGTCCAGCCTCTCTAAAGGACAAGCCATGATTGATGACATGGTCAATAATTGTTGCCCGAATTTCATTTGAAACTTGAGCTCTATTTCCTCCTCTTGCTGCGGCTCCTCCACCACGTATGCGAACTCCTCTTCCTTGGGCCCCTCTGTCATGGCCTCTTACTCTCCCTACGTGCCTTTGGCCTCTTCGATCCATACTTGCAAATAGCAACACAGAGGTGGCATCTTTTATAGATGGATAAGGACTGATTGCTGATTGAAGAGTTGTGGAAAGGAGTTTCACACAGGTGCATTGATTGATTGATTGATTGATTGATTGATTGATTCATAATTATGCAAGTAATTTCTATCAGCTGTGAATAGATGTTTTCCTTTTGTTTAACACAGTTAATCCAATAGTTAATCTTTCTATAAGATCTGTGTTAACTGTTTTGAAAAAGGGTGTGAAAAACGTGTGAAACCAATGAAAAAGTGTTAACACATTTGCAAGAGAAGACTTCTGCTGTGCTAAGAAGGTGATGATGAAGATCAAGTGGATCCCAGTTTCATTAAGTGTGTCTTAGCAATCGAGAAAAACTGTAATACCCATCACTCACTTAAACGCATGAATGAATGAACAAATTTATTCAAATAATTTTTTTACGTTTAACCACCCTGAAATATTCCAAATAGAGGAGGCTATATATCATATTTCAATTGTAGGCTACTACTATACTAAAATACAGTGGCGGGCCGTGCATTTCACACCAAGGCCTTCAGTAGTGCTCCGTCTGAATCAATCCACCCCTCAATAACTATTTTATGGCTATAAAAGCCATCTTATTGTTATGTTTTGAGTGTCTGTTCGGTTTGTTTTTGCACTTTGTTTATTTATCTTTCTTCAGTCATGTTTCATTCTCGTTCTGTCATGCACTTCGGGAAATTCTATGTTTCGGTTTTTCCGTCTTCGTTTCTAATCTCGTTTTACTTCCTTCTTACTTTCTAATTACACTTTGTATATATTAGTTAGATGTATATAGTACTAACCAACTAATCTACTAACATTAGGGATTTAGATTAAGTTACTAACACTACTAATCACTAATTATCTCACGCTTGTAACTATCGCTGTCATTCTCTCTCGTCCTATCTCTGTACGCTTCTCACGTTCCTCTTTATTCGCACGCAGATTTCTTTATGCGTTCCTCCTCCTCCCTAAAAAACCGAAACATAGAATTTCCCGAAGTGCATGACAAGACAAGGAGAGGAACTCGAACAGGAACAATGACAGACGTGGAACAGAACGAGAATGAAACATGACTGAATAAGATAAATAAACAAAGTGCAAAAACAAACCGAACAGACACCCGTTGCCGTTGCATCGAAGATAGATAACTCGTGTATCCAGAATAAATGTCTTTACTGAAGAAACAAACCCGGGGTGCTACAGCTGCGACACACATAAAAAATCATCAATAATAACCTCATAAAATTGCTATATTATTTAGGAAAATAGCAACATTTTACTCACCAAAAATCCTTATTATTTGTACACAAAATCCATCCCCCTTTCGTTCCTCAAAAAGAGTTCAATTACTCTGTCGTACAGATTATCCGTGTGTTTCAGTTCCATCAAGAAGTCCTTTTCTATCGCCATCGAAGCTAATGCTGAAAGTCGAGCCTGCCCTGTCATATTTCTGGCATAAGTTTTAATTCGCTTTAGGGCTGAAAATGTCAGCTCAAATGTCTGAATCACAGACTGATGTTAATTATATTTTGTCCATGAATACTTATTAAATAATTCCAAATGGTCTGTCCGCTTCCTTTCATAGCTTTTCCCCTGATTGCGCTGCTTCCAGACATGTATTTTCATATTAAAGCATTTAACCAATCACATTACATCATAGTCAGACACTCTCTGACTATCCAATCAAAGGGTGTGAATACGCTGACGTTACCTAGGCCTTCTAGAAGGCCTTCGTGTCCCCAACTCAAAATCTGATTGGTTGAAGCAACAGTTTGATCAACACTTGTTTTATGCTACAGGGCCTGCAGAACTGATTGTGAAGGCCTCCAGGCAGATTTCTTTGACCCTGGCAACAAATGATGGCTGAAATGTGATTGGTTAAATGCTTTAATATGAAAATGCACATCTGGAAGCAGCGCAACCAGAAAAGCTATGAAAGGAAGCGGACAGACCATTTGGAATTATTTAATAAGTATTCATGGAAAAAATATAATTAACATCAGTCTGTGATTCAGATATTTTTTAGGCCAGCAGAGAAGGCCTTGCAGGCCCTGACGGCCCACCACTGCTAAAATATTCAGAGCCGGCCCGTGGCATAGGCGATATAGGCGCATGCTAGGGGCGTCGTCCATCCATAGGGGGCGCGCCAAATTAGGGAGAGAGAAAAATATAAAAGGGAAAAAGAGAAGAAAAAACATGCAGTGTCGCTCTTCTTTAAACAAAGTGTTCTTAATTTAAATACTATTTCCAAATATATATTTTTTTAAACCCACAACAACATATTTACATAAAATAGGCCCTATTTTCTGGATTGCCCCCGGCGCAGCGTCACCCCCTCCCAGGGTTGGGAGGGTTACTTTGTAAATGTAATTAGTGCCTGAATACTGATTACACAGCTCTGAAAGTAATCAGATACGAATACAGTTACATGTCTCAAAAAAGTAACGTATTCAGATTACTTTTAGAATACTTTTGGAATACTTACTTTTTCCATCACAGATGGGTATGTTTTGGGGTACAGGAGACATTGGGAAGCTGTTATATAGCCAAAGGTGGTGCTACTTAGTACTAAAAGGGTGCTCAAACCTTTGCACACGCCATGTTCACTCTTTTATTTGATCAGTAATACATTTAAATAGTTATTATGCATTACATGTTCATGTCAAGGTCAGCTTCTGTTCATTTCATAATAAATACTAATAAATTTGAGATGTCAATTTAGCTAAATATATGCAACATTGTATCTGCATTGTTTTGTTTTAGTCATCATCATTAACATGTTATGAAATTAGAATGGACAGATTAAAAATTAATCATAATAAAACGTAAAGGGAAACTGAAAGGCAAGTTCTTTTACTGTTTTAATGGCTCATCATGAGCATAACTCAAACACAACATCTGAAACAATGTAATAACTTGAAACTTTTTTGGCACTGGAATAACAGCGATTTGTGAGGGATATGGCTTAGAAAAGTGCCAGTGTTGGCGGGCTGTGTAGCGGCGAATGCTCGGCAATGCATAACGTAGTTGACGTATAGTAGGGTACAATTGGCTACCAAATTGGGAGAAACTGGGAAAAAGAAAAAGACAAAGAAAAAAGAAAAGAAATGTAATCGTTTTAACAATAAAGAAAGCAGTATAAAATTAGCAGAGCAGTTATTGCGATGCCTCAAACCGTAGGCTAAGGTCAGTTAACAGCAAATTACTGCAGAACTCTGTTCAGTAAGCTGAAGGTTAGCCAACGTTGATTTACCTCCAAGTGCTTTTTAAGATTCGAAGTCGAGTCCTTTGATGCCGACAGTATCTTTATTCCCGGAAGACACAAGGTACACTGGACCGACAGATTTTTCCCATGGTCTTCTTGGTCTTGTTTAAATAACGCCACGAACTGAAAGCTAACTTTTCTTGTCCCTGTCAATGTTTCTCTGAGTGTGGGCGCGCGCTTTTTTTAAAAACGCATTTTTTTTGGTTATGTGCAGCGGCGGTAGTTTTGAGCTGTGTGATGATAATCATGTAGGCGTGAGAATTTCATGCTGTAGCTTTAGTAATGAATATCAGCTCATTCATGTTTGTAAGGAAAACTTTCCACCAAGAATTCCAATAAGTATTCCAAAATGTATTCACCTCAGGTTTATTAAAGTAACTGTATTCAGATTACTCGTTTTTCAAATATAACGCGAGCTGAATACAGTTACTTGATTTTTGTATTCTGATTACGTAACGGTTACATGTATTCCGTTACAACCCAACCCTGCCCCCTCCTCCCAGCTCCTAGCGTTACCTGAGTCTGAGGGGATGGGCAAGTTACCTTAACTACTGACACTGACAGTCACTAAGTGAATGAACGTGGCGCATTTAATATCACTAATACACTATCACATTTAATATCATGTAAAAAAGACCAAAGCCCTCTGGTGCCCAGGGAAGAAAAGTTAGAAGAGAAGAGGAGGGGAATATACCGTTTATTGCATAGTAGTTATCGTTGGAGCAGAGCCGAGCTGTCCTCTCTGTTGTTAGCTAGTTTACTTTGGACTATAGTAATGTTGGCTAATTTCATAAATAGGTAGAGTTCACGTCAGTTACTTTCTACTTAAATTTAAGGAAGGGAAAGTGGGAAAGACTAGTCAGGTGTTTGGGGAATAACCTACAACATCAGCGCTACGCTAGCATCGGAGCGCTGCTGTCTGTCAGCCTATGAAGTATCCTAGTCCTCATCTGCTCGAAGCCCGAAAGTGGGGGAGGGGTGGTGGTCAATAGCGCCTCTAAAACTCACACTGTACATTACAAGTCAATCAATGAAATCACAGAATAACATTGCAACCAAATGCGCCCCTGCTCTCGTAACACACACAAGCAAATGGAAATAATATTGCAATAGCTACTGATGTACAGCTTCAATTTTGCCTGGTTTAAAATATAGTGATAAATGAAAACGAGTCTGTACACCACCATGGTGGGTCAGTCTCTTGACCCTGCATTGATGAGCAATCGTTTAGTCACACAAACAATCGTCACACACGTTCAGGTACATTGCCAAAATGAAAAGATCAAAGCCTTCGGGATTTAAGTTTAGAAAAAAAGAGAAAAGAAGAAGAGAAGAAACGGGCCAAAGATAAAGGTATGTGTTATATCATCTCATCATGAGCAATATGTTAAAAATAATCGTGCTAGCTAGGTATTGCATCAATTGCTATACTAAAGTTAATGCTAGCTAGTAGCTCAAGCATTTAGCTAACATTACACTGGCTACAATGACGCTGAACTTTCTCTAAAAAATGCCTTTCTTGACTATCATCATGAACATTTTCTGTGAATTTTTTGGGGTAATAGCGCTATACTGCATCACTATGAGCTTACTACGAGCTAGTTAACATGCATATAGTCCAGCTAAACTAGCAGCAAAACAGCAGAAGCTATCTTAAGTCTGGATTGTGCATAATGACAACTCCGATGTGTTCAATTTAGTTTTATTTGTGTGCACCTTCACCTTTTTAAATTAGTGTTTCAGTGTTCTTATTTATTGTCTTGGACAGCATCTCCTATGACTGATCTCGCCTAGGGCTCCAAGTGAGCTAGGACTCACTTGGAGTACTGAATGTATGGTTTGCCCCCAAGTGGAATAAACGTATCAGTTTGCAATGCCAACAAATAAAATAATAAGAACGTACCACACGGGGGAGACATTTCTCCAGCAATTAGGTTTTAAAAACCCGATGTAAATTGGCGGAAAATAATGTGAATGAAATGATTTTCGGCTTTGACTAATTAATTCAGTGGAGACAGCGGAGGTAACACAAAATGACACAGTGGGGGGGTTAATTGAGCCGGACTCAGCGCTGGGCTTAACACTCCATACGGCCCGGGGTGACGGATGCTCCATGTTTTAATTAAACACGGTTATTAAGGTAATTGATTTGCCGACCTTATTCAAACGCGGTTGGAAACAGATGCTAGTGGTTGGTGTTTATTCAACTCCCTTTTCCATGAACAGCCACAAGGCTGTGATATTATTTAATTATTTCATATTTAAGCTATGTAATAATAATGAATGACACAAATAAAAGGATGCGTTTGAAATCAATTAATCAGGAGATGTATTTCTTTTTAAATAAAATGTGCGTAGCATCAAACTATTTTTTTCTGCATTGATTTCACACAAAGAAGTTGGGTCATGAAATGCGACTTTTAAAATGTATCATTCATTGCACTTGAAAGTGCTAAATTAGCGCAAGTGAAAGCGTTTGCCCGCGCAGTGGGAAACGCAATATTTCCCCCTTTTAAAGCACGAACTGCAAGTCACTCTTCCACGGATCAGGGGTGGGGGAGTGGGGTGGGAGTTGTTATGATTTGTCTCACAAGACAACGACCTGAAAAATCTGTTTCGAATTTCTCAAGTAACACAAAACACTCAGCTGTCTGATAAATGACTGCTGTTTGAAAGGACTGCACGAGTAGCCGACCGCACCGCGTGGTACTCACCGTTTTAGGACCTCCGGCTTGCGCTCCGGCGGTTCCGCTCAACCTTTCGTCTATCGGGTCTGTCTCCCTGAACTTCCCAAGATGTAGAACGCAAACCACCCCCGCACGTCTGTGCGACAGAGGAGACAGCTCTATTGAGAAAAAATATATTTTGTATCATTCCAACCATGACAAGCACATCTGACTATTGTTTGCCATTTTAGCTATCAGAAACGGATTTTCTTTCAATGAACGGACTTGGTGTGCTGAAGCCTCAGTGAACAGAAGTGGGATTACAGTAGCCCGAGTTCCTGTGAAGTAGCCTAGTTGGTGAGAGAGTAAGAGCGGGGGCGCTCAAGAAAAGCGAACGAAGAGGACACCTCAGCGAAGGGGAACCCGGACTTGCACACCCGGACTTGCACAAGTAAATGCATTTGGATTATTTGCCCCTACTTACTTTATCCTTAGTATTAACTGTACTACTACATGGTAGTAAACTGTTACCACTCACAGAAGAGAAGTAATCATTAATATGCGGCCATGGCAAAGGTTTTTGGTTTTCGGACTAATTCAGCCAGCTCAATGAATATATTTCATACGTCTAAAAAGTTGGTTTTCGCCGGGCTTCACATGCGTGAATATGGAGTTTGAGGCGAACGTGAGCTGTATCGATTGCTTGCCCTACGCTCCGAATGAGAGCAGCTTCACGGCACAGACCTCATCGGCCGGTGTGACAACAGCGCTGGCCAGCGTGCTGATATTCACCATAATCGTTGACATCTTGGGGAATCTGCTGGTTATTCTGTCAGTGTTTAGGAACAAGAAGCTCAGAAATGCGGGTAAGGACGTTAGCACGACTTTATTCTAACTGTTGTCCACAATTAGGCAAAAACACACGATTACGCGCACAATAAATGTGGGGTCGTCGTAGTTATGCAGAACGTTTAAGGTGAACGTTTAAGGCTCGTTCACGCTCTTTACGGGCGCAGCGGGTAACTTTGCCCGAACTCTCCGTCCATGAAAATGCAACATGTGTACCGACACATTGGTAATGGAATGTATTCTCACAAGCGTACCATTTCTCTTTAATATAATTATACTTTTCCGTTGTCTCAATCAATACTCATTACAAACGTGTTAAGTAACAAATAGCATAAGCGTGATTGTAAGTTACCCATTTCCAGGAGGTGGGATAAGACCACGCTAAGCCATTAAACGACAAACCAAGGAAATGATATATATTATTCTTATATAATTCGACATACTTTAAAAAAATAGACGGACAGTCCAAGCCACAGTCTTCCAAGCGTCATGTTCAACGTATACAGTTGAATTGGGTCATACCCTGTGTTCTTCTTGTGAGCATACGGACTTATTAATGTTTCATGAAAATCGTACATCGTGAAACTGTTGAAGAGAGTTAAGTACAATGCAGTCTACCATGTAATGTGCATGATTACTATTTAGCTCTTGTGCACTTCTTTTTGCTTCAGAAGATACTATTGAATTAGCTTTATAACATCCGGTCAGTTGTTGAAATAGTAAAAACTATGTAGCCCTAATTAATGGCCATGACAGAACCATGCAAAACAAACGGTTTGGTTTTTGGATTGTTAACTTTTGTAAACAATCCAAACGTCTTGTGGCGTAGCTTTACCGTGCCTTTTCTGCCCTTTGGTTATGTGCTGTGAAAAAAAGAGTAACAGTTTAAAGCAGTGCAATTATCTTAACGGGTTGAGACTTCAGTATTACTTTAATAAATAGACTACTCGTTTCTTTCAAGTTCAAGTTTAAGTTTTTATTTGTCATATGTATAGGTACAAGTACACAGTACAATGGAATTCTTACTTTCTGTGCTCCAGCCCAATATCAATGAAAATAAGTAAAAGTACATCTGTAAAAGCATCTTTAAAGCATTTATATTATTGTACAAGGGCATTAATTCATCTGCATGCAACACAGGAGGAGCAGGAAACGGTGTTCTGCAGACTTGCTGTAGAAGCGTACTAAAGATTATCATAAGAACATAAGAATACATATGTATTCAGCCCATCTAGTCTCGTCATGTTCTAATTTAAAGAGTATCTAGTACTGCATCTAGCCTGGACTTGAATAGCCCAAGTGTTTCTGCCTCTACTACCTGACCTGGCAAGCTCTTCCAGGTCGTTTATTGTCTATGTGTCTGTGTTCTTCCCAGTCCGTGTCTTTCGTTTCCCCTCATTATTGTATTAACGAATCCCATTGTTTTCACCTGTGTTCCTACCGCTCTCTCCTCCCAGTCACACCTTATTCCTATTGTGTTTCCCTTCCCTGCTTGTATATAAGTTCCGTGTTTATGTTCCATCCCCGTCAGAACGTTGATCTTCATTCCCTGTGCCGATTGTCAGTAAGCCAGAGTCTGTAGCATTTTCCCGAGACACCTCTTCTGTTTTTTCACTTCGCGTTTGCCTGCCGATTCTGTTTGTTTGCCTTCTCTGATTTTCTGGTTTTGATTTTTGGATTGTTTGTGACTTCTCTTTGGATTTGGATTTTGTATCTTCGCTACCCTGACTACTGGTTTTGACCCCTGCCTGAATTAAACGTTCCTTTTTGCCTGATCCTGGTCTGCGTCTGGGTCCTTATCCCGTACCTCACACTATGTCCCTTATCTTAAATCATTTAGGCATATTTATAACCTCTTCTCTAGTAAACCTCTCAGCAAAGTAACTGTTTAGTGTGTTAGCAATATCCTTATTATTATAAACCAAAGTTCCTTCCTTATTCTTAATGCACTTAACCTTATCCTTATCCTTATCCTTTCCTTTTTCTTCTACAATATTGAAAAAACTTCTTAGCATTACTTTTTGCATCTTGGGAAATTTTAATTTCAAACCGCCTTTTAGCTGATCTTATTTCCTTTTTAGCCTCAGCCCGCATATTACAATAATCTTACTTGTTTATCTCTTGAGTTTTCCGTTTTATATACACTGCACAGTCGCTTCTTTTGCCTCAAAATCTCCCGTAAAGATTTAGTCATCCACCGCGGAGACAGTTTTTTCCATCCTATTTTTACTTACTTTTGGGATGAATTTACACTATACATCTACAATAACCCTTTTAAATGTAGTCTAGAAGTTTTACCCAATCTATATTACATAAATTCTGTCTCATTTTATTAAAGCCAGCTCGTCTGAAATTAAAAATTCTAGAGTTAGAGGAGGCTGTCTTAACTTCCCCAAAAATATCAAAAATAACTGGAACTGTGATCACTTGCCCCTAGTGCAGGGGTCTTCAACTCCAGGCCTCGAGGTCCGCTGTGTCTGCAGGTATTTGCTCCAACCACGCACTACACCACCTGATTTAGAATAATTAGTTTACCTCCTTGGTCCAGGAGGCGAGCTAATTAGTGAAATCAGGTGGTGTAGTGCGTGGTTGGACCAAATACCTGCAGACACAGCGGACCTCGAGGCCTGGAGTTGAAGACCCTGCCCTAGTGGTTCTGCTACCTCTGTGCTGCAAATTCTATGCTGCGAAGCTTTCTAGGATTTAAACGCATGAACTTCAGAGTCTTACTTACACTTACGTTGTCCTTCCCCTCACACATAACTGTGCCAAACCACCTCTATTCACATTATGATCTAAAAAATCTTTATTAATTATATCCTCAGATTTATTATACTCTGCCCTGGTATGTTCCATCTGGGCAGTCTGTACCTTCCTATCCTTAATTCTACTATTAATTTCCCTCCCTGCCCCCCAGTCCCTAGTTTAATTATTCCTCTGCTAACCTAAGCATACGCTGGCCCAATGCAGCTGTACCCCTCCGGTTAAAGTGTAGCCCGTCCCACTTGTACAGGTCATGATTCTGATCATTCCCATGGTGACAGTTTTCAGAGACATCAGAAAGGTGACACCTTGATTAGTTTCTTTTTGTGCAGACCCTAAAGTGGTATGTCACCGGACAGGTAATAGAGGTGTGAATTCCTCATTTTCGCCTCATTGATTTTGTGAGTGTCCCTTAAAACAGTTTCTTACTTTTTCACCCCGACTGTGAGGCATACGGGACTCTTTACTGTTACCGCTGCTAAGGGTTTATTAGTTTAAGAGGCTGCTGCTCTGAGCCTGTACCTCTTTAATGAACCAAACGGGCCTGAGAAGCCCATCTGTCCTCAGCTCTCTTGGCAGTTTCAAACTTTTTACATTTTAGCTGTCCCCCAATCACCCCACCTCACCCCACACCCCCAAAGGAAGAAAAAATGCCCAAACAAATAAATGTTGGTGTCACACGCCACGTGACAATCCCTGGACTGGAGCAGAGCAGCCGATGGTGGCAGAGGAGTGGGGTTTGCCAGTCTGGACTGGATCTTATTTTTTCCAGACACGGGAGAGAGAAACAGCAGGAGAGCAGGTTAAATAAAACAAACACAAAGTCTTCACCCTACTTGCCGCAAAGCTTTCAGGCAAAAACAATTAACTAAAATAACAAACAAAATTAAACAAAACGAAATTAAAGCCCGCCTCCTCCAAGGGGGGAATCGCCTTCTGGGGAACACACAACAAACACAGACAATCAGAGGCTTTCCACACTGCTTCCATACATTCACATTTAAGAGGCATCAATACTTAACGGGACAGGGTAGAACTCTACGCACTGTCCCTACACACACATCACATATCTCAACAGGACACCGCACCTCTTCAGTCTGGAGTTCCACTACAACCTCCCCAGGCACACACACATTCAGTGCCTTTTCAAGTGCTTCCCAAACCCATGCACACAGAGACACTCAAACTTTTCAGTCTGAGTTCTCTTTTCAACTCGAACACTAAGAGACCACGCACTCATCACAGTGAGAGTTCTGGCAGCCAGACCAGAGACACTCTCCACTCTTTCAGTGAGAGTTCTCGGGGCGTTGTCCAGAAACACTCCACTGCCCTTGTGTCTTTTAACACAAACACAGAGAGAGAGAGAGGCTGACACTATTTCAGTGCGCCCTCTCTCTCTCTTTCTCAGATGCACAGGAAGCACTCTACTCAGACACTCTAGAAAAACGCACACAGAACTCAACAGACTCCACGTCCTCCGACACAGAAACCCCCTTGTGGGGAAGACACCACACACAGTACGTCACTCACATTAAATTAACACTCCACACTACACGATACGATATGCGTGCACAGGTGAACAACAAGACCAACAACACTCAATACGCACACATGAATGACAAGACTAACAACTTCTCAAGACACACAGGAATGACAATGATAAGACTAACTCTCTTGATACACACACATGAATGACAAGACAAAACAAAACAGATCCCCCACTTGCCCCACCTGCTCTTAAATAGGCTTACTTTCTGCCTGGCCTAGGTGGGACTCGTGAGGCAATCACCTGTCTATCATTCATACACTTAATCACAAAACATCAAACAATTTACAAACCACACCCACTCACATTCTCACACACATAACATCACTTAATCACTTACCATCCATATCAATCAACACCAATTAAATAATGATTAACTATTAATTATGGCCTTTGGAACAACCCTCCGGGCAACAGTTCACACTCTCACACCCTGCGAGAGTGCCAAATCTGCCCCCGGAAAGTCTCACTGCTCCAAAGACCTCCACAGTATGGAAAACCAAAGGCAACGCTGCCACTCCCATGTTGCTGAGACCGACGCCCTCCACAGTTGGCTAACTGCATTCCAATGTACACTAACCACTGTATTCAAGTCTCCGATACTGGGAAATTATTATTCAATTGAATTATTACTGAGCTCAGTTCTGAATGTGCAGTGGGCGACAATGTAGTATAGTGGTTGGGGAACTGGGCTTGTAACTGAGAGGTTGCAGGTTTGATTCCTAGGTGAGGCACTGCTGTATAAACGGATTGCATGTTAAGAAATATAAAAAGTGTCTAAGTTGCTCTGGATAAGAGTGTTTGCTAAATGCCTGTAATGCAATGTGTTTTGTCCTTTGACTTTGGGGGGTGAGGAAGGCACTGAAAGTGATAAGTCTGAAATGTCTGAATGACACCAGTGGCAGTAGGTGCACTAGAGGTGTGTGTGTATGTGAGGGGGGGGGTTGTGTGCTCATCCGCCCGGTCTGCCTGTGACTGTGAATGGCACTATAATGCATGTTTTTATTTATTTATTTATTTTACCCCAATTTGGTAGCCAATTACTCCTGCTAGTCTTAGTTCAATCCCCTCCCTTGTAGTTCGCTGCCGTAGCCCTGTGACCGGCAATGACAATGGCGAAGCACTGCCTCCTCCGAGACAGTACTCGTTGTGCTGTTGACTGTAATTCCAGCACCCCAGAACCACTCCTGTGCCCAGCGAACTGTGTCGGCTTCCCTCCCCCCTCCCTGGGGCGGACAGCCAATTGCCGCCCCGGTGGCACTCCCGGCCAGAGCCGACTCTGGCGCGACGGGGAATCAAACCCCGGTTGCCATGGCCAGCGTCGGACGTTGAAACTACTAAACCTCGCGGGAGGCACTATAAGGCTTTTCTTAATCACGCACAGACTCCGGAGAGATGTCACCCTGTCCTCTCCTGAGGGGGGATTCAGTTGCCTAAACGGGATGGGGGGGTGTGTGTAATCCTTTGTCACATCGAATCCATGATTGTGCTGATTGCGTCATTGGTTCTGAATTTAAACAGCCAAAAAGTTGTCTCAAACCCCAGAATTTTGCTTGAGCCCTGCTGACAAATGGAGACACTTCTCCCTTATCGCGAAGCTGCACCCATGAGGCAAGCGGTACGTCAGCACTGCCCCATGCAGGGATATCAGAATGACAATCTGTAGCAGGTACACGTTGTAAAATATGAATTTCACTTCTTTTAAAAAGATTTATCCCTTGTAGCTGGCCTGGGGTCGTACGGTCGATTCTGCCACTCAGCGAATCGACCACAGCATGTTCTCTGAAACCTAAAAGTGGACTCTCTGTATTCAGGGTCAACTGCTTCAAACATAATGAACTCAGAACAACATAATAACATAATTTCCACAGTCTTGTCTTTAGGTTCAGGCTTATCTAACATCGTTGTACATATGTGTAGCGGGTAGTACTCTGCTCTGCGTTGTGTTTAAGTCAATGATGTCCAGTCGCTGCTGTCTTTGGCTCTTAGCCATTTATTGTCGGGACTCCACAATCTGGTAACAGATGAACATTATCAGGACCCATACGTCTCGTGCGCAGCTCTTCATACACGTTGTGTGGCTCGGATTAGCCTAGCAATAGCCTGCTGGCTAGCTAGCTAACCTTCGAATGGCCCGGCAACCTCATGTAACAACTGGGCCATTTTCATATAAAAACAATATATTGTACATTACACAAACACTGTACCTGGTAACAGATGAACATTATCAGGACCCATACGTCTCGTGCGCAGCTCTTCATACACGTTGTGTGGCTAACAAAGAAAAGAAGGATTAGCCTAGCAATAGCCTGCTGGCTAGCTAGCTAACCTTCGAATGGCTAACGTCACCAAATGAAATCAAAATAATTATCATAAACCATATTACAGGTCTCCAGAATATTAAACAAACAGTACGCAATAATTATATAAACAATAAAAAGTTAAAATCTTACATTAGCCACATTAATTAATATAAAACAACAGGTGCTTAACATGGGCACGGTGGTGCAGTGGATAGCGCTGTCGCCTCACAGCAAGAAGGTCTCGGGTTCAAATCCAGGCCGGGGGGCTTTCTGTGCGGAGTTTGCATGTTCTCCCCGTGTTCGCGTGGGTTTCCTCCGGGTACTCCGGTTTCCTCCCACAGTCCAAAGACATGCACGTTAGGCTAATTGGAGAGTCTAAATTGCCCGTAGGTATGAGTGTGTGAGTGAATGGTGTGTGTGCCCTGCGATGGATTGGCGACCTGTCCAGGGTGTATTCCTGCCTCTCGCCCGGAACGCATGCTGGGATAGGCTCCAGCCCCCCGCGACCCTGACCAGGAATAAGCGGCTTAGATAATGGATGGATGGATGGAGGTGCTTAACATTTCACTACCTACCTCGGATTAGCCTAGCAATAGCCTGCTGGCTAGCTAGCTAACCTTCGAATGGTTAACGTCACCAAATGAAATCAAAATAATTATCATAAGCCATATTACAGGTCTCCAGAATATTAAACAAACAGTATGCAATAATTATGTAAACAATACAAAGTTAAAATCTTACATTCGCCACATTAATTAATATAAAACAACAGGTGCTTAACATTTCACTACCTACCCCGGCAACCTCATGTAACAACTGGGCAGAGTAAAGGGGTCTCTTGCCCAGACCTCGAGGGCACAAGGGGCGGTCCTACTGCAATTCCCGCTCATGGCAAGGGAAACATCTAATCTGTTACACTCTCACCCCCTGACTTCCACTTGCCATGAAAAACAAAAACAGAGAAAATACTAGAAAGAAAGAAAGAAAAAGAAAATACATGCTGCTTTGGGTCACCAAATAAAACACACCAGGTACAAAGATCAAAGAAATTAAAATTACACCCCAAAATAAATTCCTGCAGTGTTACTGCGAGCTAAACTAAGAAACTAGACTATCCAGTCCTAAGACTATCTCTAAAAGATTAGAAGAGAAAGAGGGTAGCTAATCCCCTAACCACTTCGTAGGCTGACATGCCGGTTACATGTCCGATACAGCCAGTAAACTCATACTACCACAGTAACTTAATTTTTATTTTTTATTTTTTTTATTTAACCTTTATTTAAACACTAAATGGACACCCATCATCCACTGCAAACACTTCGCTCTCCAACAAATACTAAGGAGAAGCTAACCTAAAGGAAAATGTTTTTTACTTGCCTCCAAAAACATTCATTGGCATAGACTCTATGAGTCTCCTAACAGGCCTTAACACCCTCCCACACCTAGAGCGACCATCTAAAGCACGTGCACTTGCCAGAGGCACAAAATAAACTGGTGAGGGACTAACACACACTAAAGGACTCATGTCAGAGCTATGCTGGGTGTCTACGTGTGGCGGAGTCCGAGGTACGGGGTCAGTGGTGCACACAGTGTCAACAGCTACACTGGAAGAAGCATCCTTGTCCATCTCTCGGTCCGTCATCATCCCATCCATAGAGTGGACATCCTCTGAGGCATCTGACTGATCGTCTCTGGGATCTGGTAGCTCAGAGACCCACGTCACTGTCCTGTCATTAGAGTCCCTACAAGTTGCAGCCACTGAGTCCACTTCCGCAATATCTTCACTGGGATCTTCAACATCCTCGGTGATGTCTGTCTCACAGGAAACCACTTCAGACCCATCCTGAACAGGCAGGAAGTTCACTGGCATTATCAGGTTGCGGTGGACCACTTTCTCTACTCCTGTCTCACTGTTCCTGATCTTGAACGTGTGGACACCCTCGTTCTTCTCAGTGACAACATAGAGATGACCCTCCCACCGATCCGCAAGTTTCCTCTTCCCTCGTTCGCCCTTGTTGGCCAGAAGTACCCTGTCTCCGACATCCACAGGAGCACCTCTCAGCTTCCTGTCGTAAAGGTTTGCCTGCCTCTTCTGCTGCTTACCAGCTGATGCTTGAGCGATCTTCACAGCCTCCACCAGATCACGCCTGAGAGCCTGCACGTACGCATCATAGTCAGCAACTTGCTCATCTTGAAGGACTGACTCAAACATCATGTCGACTGGCAGCCTGGGACATCTGCCGAACATCAGATTGAATGGTGCATAGCCGGTAGTCTCATGCACCGTCGAGTTGTATGAGAATGTGAGAACCTTCAGCATCTGCGGCCATCTGTGCTTGGCCTTCGACGGCAGGGCTGGGATCATGTTCCCAAGAGTCCAATTAAACCTCTCCACACACCCATTTCCCATCGGATGGTACAGCGGCGTATGCGATTTCTGGATCCCTGCAACCTGGAGCATCTCAGCTATTAAACTGCTCTCGAAGTTGGCGCCTTGGTCAGAGTGCACATTTTCAGGGAACCCATAGGTGCAGAAGAAGTTGTTCCACAGCTGCCGCGCTACCACCTTAGCCGACTGGTTGGAACAGGGGAAGGCCTGGGCCAGCTTGGTGAAGTGGTCGGTCACCACGAGCACATCCACTGACTTGTTGGACGAATCCTCCGCCGACCAAAAGTCTATGCAGACTAGCTCAAGTGGTCTCGTAGTAACGATGCTCTCCAGGGGGGCCCTCGCCTCTGGCTCTGGTGACTTGCTGAAGACACACCTCCTGCAGCATCGCACATATTCTTTTACATCCTTGTCCAGTCCATGCCAGTAGAAGCGTTGCCTTGCGAGAGAGAGTGTCCGCTGTTGCCCCTGGTGGCCAGCCTCATCATGGACTCCTTGGAGCACTTTCTCCCTCAGAGCAGCGGGGACCACGTACTGGAAGGATTTCTTTCTTGATATGATGTTCTTGGAGACATGGTACAGCACACCCATCTTGACAGGCAGTCTCTCCCAGTGTCTAAGGAGGCGGAGCACATCCACTGCCTCATGTGTACGCTCTCTTCTAGAGGGTCTCCGCTGCCGTTCAACAAAGAAGAGGACTCGACTCAGACAGGTGTCAGCACGCTGCATCTCTATCAGCTCTTGTCTGTACAGAACATGGACCTCAGACTGTGGTGATGGCTGCAAACCCTGGGTGAGCTGTGGGAGCAGGTAAGCGTGGGGCCACACATACTCATCTTGGGACTGACATCGGCTCAGGACTGCACACACTTCCTGCGGCGTAATGTGGGGATCTTGAGACCCAATCACAGCCGTGCAGTTGGCAACCACAGTATCTGTGGAGGGCCCAGCTCCAGGACAATGACTTCTCCCGTCCGTCTCAAAGGGGTGACAGGACCAGCGGAACACATCTTGGACACAGTCAGTGTTCAGGGGTCTTGCTTCCTCCAGAAGTGCACCATATGGGACTCGTGTGAGTCGGTGGAACACACTGGGCCGTACGAAGGGCTCACGGCTGAGGGCATCTGGCACCACATTCCTGGGGCCTGGGATGTATCAGATGTCAAAGTTGTATGGAGCAAGCTTTGCCACCCATCTCTGCTCACAAGCGTCTAGCTTTGGTTTGGTGAGGATGTAGGTCAGTGGATTATTATCTGTCCACACTGTGAATGACTGACCCCGCAACCAGTGGCTAAACTTGTTGCACACTGCCCACTTGAGCGGCAAGAACTCCAGCCGATTTGCAGGATATCTTGACTGTGCGTAGTTTAGCGACCTGCTGGCGAATGCTACTGGTTGTGCGATGTCCTCACCCTCACCGACCTGAGAGAGCACCACTCCAAGCCCATTGCTAGAGGCATCCACAGACAGCAGGAAGGGCTTGGAGAAGTCTGGGTGTGCCAGCGTGACCTTCTCCAGTAGTGCCTGTTTCAGGAGGTTAAATGCTTCACGGCACTCAGGGGTCCAGTCAGCAGAGGTCAACTGCCTGTCCGCCTTCGGCTTCCTCCGGCCTTTACCATGCCGTGGCTTCTGTACAGTACAATGTAAATTCATCCCCAAAGTAAGGAAAATAGGATGAAAAAACAGTCTCCACAGGGGATGACTAAATCTTTACGGGTGATTTTGAGGCAAAAGAAACGACTGTATAGAGTATATAAAAAGGATAACTCAGAGAGAAACAAGTTAGATTATTGTAATATGCGGGCTAAGGCTAAAAAGGAAATAAGATCAGCTAAAAGGCGGTTTGAAATTAAAATTTCCCAAGATGCAAAAAGTAACCCTAAGAAGTTTTTTCAATATTGTAGTAGAAAAAGGAAAGTTAAGGATGAGGTTAAGTGCATTAAGAATAAGGAAGGAACTTTGGTTTATAATAATAAGGACATTGCAAACACACTAAACAGTTACTTTGTGGAGAGCTTTACTAGATAAGAGGTTATAAATATGCCTAAATGTATAGACAAGGTACGGAATGTTTTGGAGGACTTTGAGATAAGGGATGTAGAAGTACTACAAAAACTACAAAAACTTAAGACAAATAAGGCAGCAGGCCCGGATGGCATATATCTTAGAGTACTCATAGAACTTGGGGAAATTATATATAAACCATTGACAGATATTTTCAGTCAATCCATAATCACTGGAGAAATACCAGATGACTGGAAACAGGGTAGTATAATTCCAATATATAAGAAGGGGGACCGTACTGACCCAGGGAACTATAGGCCTGTCAGTTTAACTTGCATCGCATGTAAAATGCTGGAATGTATTATTAGGGATAAGTTGGAATCATTCTTGAAAAATAATAGTATTTTAAGGGAGAGCCAGCATGGATTTCTCAAGGGAGGTCATGCCTAACAAACCTCCTGGACTTTTTCAAAGAGGCTACAAAGTGTGTTGACCTGAACCAGGCTTATGATGTTATATATTTGGACTTTCAGAAAGCATTTGACAAGGTACCACATGAGAGGCTCATTGCTAAAATGAAATCAGTAGGAATTGTAGGAGTAGTTTCACAGTGGGTTAAAAATTGGCTGCAAG
The DNA here is from genome assembly GCA_029706075.1 of Aldrovandia affinis. Lineage (NCBI taxonomy): Eukaryota > Metazoa > Chordata > Actinopteri > Notacanthiformes > Halosauridae > Aldrovandia > Aldrovandia affinis. Next base: position 1,063,041 of record JAINUG010000103.1, read on the forward strand.
GGCGAATACAAAGAGTAACAGTAGGTGGGGCCGAATCTGACCTCGGTGCTGTGGGCAGTGGTGTCCCGCAGGGATCGGTGCTGGGACCTCTGCTCTTCCTTATTTACATAAATGATCTGGATATGGACATTAGTAGCAAAATAGTTAAATTTGCAGATGATACTAAACTTGGGGTTTGGCAAACAGTTTGGAATTGACTAAAGTAATCCAAGATGATTTAAACAAAATCCAAAAATGGGCAGATACATGGCAGATGACGTTCAATATTGCTAAATGTAAAGTTATGCATGTGGGAAATAAAAACATTAGACAGGAGTATTTTATGGGAGGAGAAAAGTTAGTAGGTGTTCAATTTGAAAAGGATTTAGGAGTTGTAGTGGATCAAAGCCTATCTGCATCAAAGCAGTGTGCTACAGCAGTGAAAAAAGCCAACCGGATGCTGGGATACATAGCAAAAAGTATTGAGTACAAATCAAAGGAGGTTATATTAATATTACATAACGCCTTTGTCAGACCGCACTTAGAATACTGTGTGCAGTTCTGGGCACCGCACTACAAGAAAGATATTGAAGCTCTTGAAAAAGTCCAAAGAAGGGCAACTAAACTGATACCTGGTATGAAAGGTAAAAGTTATGATGATAGACTTAAGGCACTCAATCTATTTAAACTTAGCAAACGCAGACTTAGGGGGGATTTGATTGAGGTTTTTAAATTCCTAAAAGGGATTAACAAGGTACAATACCAAAGATTTTTTAAGATAAGTGGGGTCAGCAGAACAAGAGGCCACAGGTGGAAATTAGTTAAAGGCAAATTCCGCACAGATATTAGGAAGTTTGTCTTTACACAGAGAGTTGTCAATGCCTGGAACAGCTTGCCAGGTCAGGTAGTAGAGGCAGAAATGCTCGGGCTATTCAAGGCCAGGCTAGATGTAGTACTAGATGTTCTTTAGATTAGGACATGATGAGCCAAGATGGGCGAACGGCCCGTTCTCATCATTATGTATTCTTATGTTCTTATGTTCTTCATGCCCGAAGTGAGGTCGAACAGGGGTTTTCCAAGGCGAGAACATCCCTCGATGTACTGTTGATAGAAGACAACCATCCTGAGAAAGGACTTGATCTTAGACGGGGAAGGGATTCCCATGCCATCCTCCATAAGATCCTGCTCGGTGACTCCAACCATAGCCTGGACCTTCTCTGGGTCTGTGGAGACCCCATCCTTGCTCACGATGTGCCCCAGGAACCTCACAGACGGCATCATGAAATGGGTCCAGAGCTTTGCAGAGCTAGCTTCTCATCTGGAGCGAAGACGAGGACATCATCCAGATAACAGAGCAGGCTCAAGAAGTTCTGGTCACCAAAGATGGACATCATCATCCTCATAAAGGTCGCCGGACTGTTGCACAACCCTTGAGGAAGCCTGTTGTACTCATACAACCCGAACGGCGATGTGAATGCGGTGAACTTCTTGTCCTGCTCATGGACCTCCACGTTGTAGTAGCCTGAGGTCAGGTCCATTGTCGAGAAGAACGCATTGCCTCCAAGGGCCGCCAGAGCATCTACCTGGTGAGGGAGTGGATGTGCGTCCTTGACGGTACGCATGTTCAGCCAACGGAAGTCAGTGGACAGCCTCAGATCACCGTTCTTCTTCCACACCATGACAAGGGGGGATGCGTGCTCACTCGTCGACTTCCTGATCATCTCACGCTCCTCCATTTCATCCAAAGCCTCACGCAGCTTCTCATAGTGAGAGGGAGAGAGCCTACGGTATGGGAGCCTGAAGGGCTTCGTGCCACTGAGGTGGATGCGGTGCACGAACCCTTTAGCTTTTCCACAGTCCATGCTATGACGCGAGAAGACTGACTCATATCTGGCTAGTAGGTCAACTAACTTCCTTTTCCAGTATGGAGACAACTGGTTAGACTCAACGTCGATCTCCTGCAGTCCTAAGTCACCAAACACTGAGCTACTAGGTCTTCAAGGGGTACAGTCACTGCCTACAGTCAAACTCTTCTCACTGCCGCAGACGGACTGACTGTCAGCTTTGGCTACATTGCACTGTACGTCAGCTGCTTGTCTCTCAGTCATGTGGAATAGTCAGAGTCAAAGTCTTCCAGAGCAACACAGGGATAGACGTCGGCAAGCTTGCAGTTGCATCTCAGAGTAACTGGCTTGGATGAGGGATTAATGACCTTTACTGGAACCCATCCATCTCCCCATAATGGTGTCACAACCCTCCCCACTAACACAGTTCTCGGTGCTGTGTGCGCTTCGCTTGGCTCAATTATGACTGTGCTACCAGCAGAGATACACGTGCCCTTGGGTAGCCAGCCCCACACCAAATGCTCCTGCATGGGCTCCAGCGAGACAGCATGTTTGAGTTTGACAGTTCGCACCTTCTCTGGCACGTCTCCTTCTCTCCACTTTTCCACACATGACAAAAGCTGCAGTAAGCTTCCTCCCTCCGTATCAGCTTGATCTGGGCTTGACATCCTCTCTCTATAGTCTCCTGATGTGTTCTTCACATGAATAAGATGCTTGATGACATTACTGCCCAATATAAGATCATCACCTTGTCCATCAACAATGAGGGTCGGGACTAAGATGCTGCAACCAAACACTTTCATCTGGAGATCATACACTCCAAGGGGGCTCGTCTTCAGTCCACCACAACCAACCAGGGCGACTGACGTAGGTGACAGTGTATCAGGGGTAAGTACATCAGCTTTCTCAAGCAGGGACAGAGCACGTTAGCTCAAAGTGCAGGCCATGGACCCACTATCAACCATGGCTTTAAGTTCTACTCTGCCCTGGACTAAAACAGTAGTGTAAATCAGATTGTCATGCGAGCTCAACTTCTGTGTGTTCTGGAGTATCACTTGAGACATGTCCTCGACAGAAGCACAAAACTGTGAATAAACAGATTCTAAATCAACATCATTCACTGGGGACAATTTCACTGGCCCTCCAGTGGTCCCCTCCTCATGTGGGCCGTCTAATTTTCCTGCTGACCAGGACAGTTGCTGCTCAGCTGAGCAGGTCCTGAGCTGGGTGAGGGGGACACTGTACACACTGCAGCCCTGTGGCCAGGTGCATGACAGACAAAGCACAGACGATCGATATGACAGTGCGCAACTGTGGAGTGGTTCGCGTTTCCACAGATTTCCACAACTCCACTTCCCCTATGAATTATGGCTGAAAATCACACTTGTGTCAAATTGAGAATTGGCATGCTTTTAAATAACACGCCTTATGTCAGCTGTCAGAAAGCCTTATGATTGTTTTTGGAATGCATTGTGAACTAGTAAAGATATGCTCATGAATGTGACTTGTCAAAGCAGATGGGGATATTTAACAGGAGAGATTAATTGGAATTCTAAAGATCCCAACCATCAGATGATTCACTTTAACAGTTTCCATATAGTATTTCTGAACCAGTAGTAAAGGAATCTGAAAGCCATACCTTCATTCCAATGATTATGCTCAACCTGTTTCAATTTACAGGCATATCCAGAGGCTTCCTGAGACCTTTTCAGGAGCTTTCAGACGTGTTCAGGGCCTTGCAGATGTATTCAGGGTGCTTTTTTGTCCTCATTGCTTTGCTGTTTGCTATTTTTACATTTTATTTAGCTAAGCAGGCACTCCTGTCCACAGCATACACTTTTACATACAATCCATTTATGCAGCTGTATATTTACTGAAGCAGTTCTACTTAAGTTCCTTGCTGAAGGCTACAACAGCAGTGTCCCACCTGGGAAGCGAACTTACAGTTAAATCCTACACTACACAATACTGCTCTTTAATGGGTAAAGGAATCTGTCTAATTGCTTTGCTGTGTTCAGCCGCTCAGGCATCCAGTCCCTGAGCATCAGACCAACACTCTCACATGCATTTTTCTGGCTCGCTTGCCTCCTTTATAAATATTTTTATTTTTTATTTTCTTCTTGGGAAAGAACTTTCAACTCCCCATATGAAAAGCACTTTGGTCCTTTACTTTTGCTCTACACTTGGAGTTATAACCTGAGATGTCTGCAAAGCTCCATGGTGCCATTAGCCAGCCTTGCAACTACTTAAAGGAGCTGCTCAAAATGGAGGAGGCAGAAATTCTCGCTCTCATTTCCTGTTTTCACCTCAATCGCTTGATTAACACTCAAGATTAATTGGCGGAGTTATCCACACCAATCGGCTGCAATTACCATCCTCTTCCCTTTACTTTGTGAAAGATTTATTTTTCTTTGTGTTGCGAAACTGAACAGCATCTGGGCAGGTCTGTGCATGTCCACATATTATGTGGAAATGTGGATAAATGTATTTCTCGTTCTCTGTGCCCAACATCCAGGGAATCCGTATGGCATAAAGGTCTGTTAACTTGTGAATTCTCTTCAGTTTGAAATGCTCTGGAAAATGCATGGCTTTTCTGAGCATACACGCAATTACAGGGAAGCTCCCTTCTGAAGTCTTTGTAATGGTTAAATTGATCTGGGTAAATTGAAGTCAGCCATTTAAATTATTTAGCACAATGTGAAGGAGAAAGATATATGACACACATTTAGATGTCCTTAGGGGAATTACTGACCCTCCATGGATTATTCGCCCAATGGACTTCTTGCTAATCAAGCTAAATGATGACAGGCTGAGATCAATGATGCATATAAAAGCTAAGGATGAGGGAGTAGAAATATAGACAGATAGATAGATAGATAGATAGATAGATAGATAGATAGATAGATAGATAGATAGATAGATAGATAGATAGATAGATAGATAGATAGATAGATAGATAGATAGATAGGTGGATGGATAAATAGATAGATAGATGGAGGTAACTGGCAATAAAGGAAACACTTGAATAAATCAAGGGTTCTGGCAGGTCTGTTATGGTGTGAGGTGCATTTTCTCTGGCATGGTTTAAGTCCACTCAACCCCTTAGAGGGCACGGTAAAAGCCAATAAATACAAAACCTTCATCCTACGGTGAAGCATTTCTATCCTGATGGGAGTGGTCTCTTCCAGGATGACAATGCTCCCATCCACAGGGCATGAGTGGTCACTGAATGGTTTGATGAGCATGAAAGCAATGTAAACCATCCAATAGAATTCCAAACTTTTCCATGGTGCATTGAAACTGAATTGTTCTGGCAGTTTGTGCCATTGGTTATTAAGACACACAGCATCTCTGGAGCTCCCTGCTCCTCCGAGATCCCCTGTAGTTTAGTCTGGGAATACAGGATCCCAGTTATGTGTGGCCCCAAGGAGGCACTACAGGAGTCTTGGTGATGGAGAGGCTGTGTACTGGCAGGAGGAGACTTAGCTGAAAGCAGAAAGCAGGAAGCAACCAGGCAAGCATTCAGCATGCACTAACTAGCTGTTCACTACTGCACAGTAGACAGATTCTTATCACGTATTTGTCCTTATTGGCCGAGCACCAGCCAAAGAATCAGACAACCTGTACAGACAGGTAGTCAGGTAAAAAATGTTTTTCGTTATTTGTGTTTTTTTCTTTTTCTTTATCGCTCTATTTATTGTTGTCACAAATGACAAGGCAAGATTTGCCGAATGACCTCAGTCGGCTGTTTTAGCTGAATGGCTGTAATTTTTGACATTTTAAATATTTATATATTTATATATTGTAAACCAACATTGTGGCTTCATGCTGTGTTTGGATCTGTTACACTGCTGTGAATGTGATCACTTACTGTGATTATATGTCAAAAAAGAAAAGTAGAAGTAAATCGGTGGAAAAACCTGCTATATCCATCTCCCTGGGTTCCTCTGACAGAACTGGTTGAAGACCAGCGTAACGACCCGTTGCTGCGCATCTTCATGCATGTGCCAGGGTTAGGCAGAGATTTTTACATTTAAACTTTTTTTCTGTGAAATGTTTTATTGGGGACCCAATAAGAAAAATAGAGGCATGTTCTTCTGTCAATGACCATTGTGGAAAAGCACATATTTAGCCTTGTGACCTCATCTAACCGCTGTACACTCATTCTTACATAATCGCAGAATTAAATTCCTCTTCTGTTCCTTGACTATAGGGTTTCAACTTTTTTTAATTTTTTATCCACAATCCTCCGAGGTACGGTGCATGTCCCAAATAGTGCAGGATGGGGTGGGCACTCAAAAGATACAAGAAGTCCGAAAAATAACTGCTGTCTAACAAAGAAGAAAAGGAGAAAGAGCAGCACACCCTGGGAGTGAATGTACACTAGTAACACAAATGCGTTTGGGCTTTAGCCTTCCCCAAATCCGCAGAGAAATGAAACTTTATAAAGGCCAGCATAAGTAATCACTTAAATATATATCACATCTAACACTGATAAATAATTTCACATTGATATTGTGTACAACTGAATATCTAATAAACAGATGTCTTAAAGGGATATTTTTTTAATGTTCTATTAACATTATAATATATGCCATTTAGCAGACGCTTATATCCAAAGCGACTTACAGTAGTGAATGCATACATTTTTAAATATATGTGGCCCCAATAGGAATCGAACCCACAACTTAATAGCTGTCAGTGCTGTGCTCTACCTACTGAGCTACAAAGAACCACATATATATATATACACTATATGGCCAAAAGTCAGTGGACACCTGACCATTACACCTATATGAGCTTGTTGGACATCCCATTCTAAAACCATGGGCATTAATATGGAGTTGGACCCCCCTTTGCGGCTATGACAGCTGCCACTCTTCTGGGAAGGCTTTCCACAAGATTTTGGAGTGTGTCTGTGGGAATTTGTGCCCATTCAGCCAAAAGAGCATCTGTGAGGTCAGGCACTGATGTTGGACGAGAAGGCCTGGCTCGCAATTGGCATTCTAATTCCTCCCAAAGGTGTTCAATGGGGCTGAGGTCAGGGCTCTGTGCAGGCCAATCGAGTTCCTCCACACCAAACTCGTCTAACCATGTCTTTTTGGACCTCGCTTTGTGCACAGGGGCACAGTCATGCTGGAACAGCAAAGGGCCTTCCCCAAACTGTTGCCACAAAGTTGGAAGCGCCCAATTGGCTAAGATGTCTTCGTACCCTGTAGTATTAGGAATACCCTTCACTGGGGCCTATCCCAAACCCTGAGAAACAGCAACAGACCATTATCCCTCCTCCACCAAACTTTACGTAGGCACTATGCATTCCGAAAGGTAGCATTCTCCTGGCATCCGCCAAACCCAGATTCATCCATCAGACTGCCAGATAGTAAAGCGTGATTCATAACCACTTTACACCACTCCAGCCGACGCTTGGCATTGCGCATGGTGATGTGAGGCTTGTGTGCAGCTGCTCGGCCATGGAAACCCATTCCATGAAGCTCCCGACACACAGTTCTTGTGCTGATGGTGCTTCCAGAGGCAGTTTGGTACTCTGTAGTGAGTGATGCAGCAGATGATAGGCAATTTTTATGCGCTATGCGCTTCAGCACTCGTCGGCCCCGCTCTGTGAGTTTGCATGGTCTACCACTTCGTGGCCGAGCTGTTGTTGCTCCTAGGCACTTCCACTTCACAATAATAGCACTTACAGTTAGGGGCACATCTAGTAGGGCAGAAATTTCACGGACTGACTTGTGGCAAAGGTGGCATCATTTTACATTTACATTTACATTTTAAGCATTTAGCAGACGCTCTTATCCAGAGCGACTTACAAGATGTGCATTAATACAAGGTAAGAACAATCATAGTTGGCGCACAAGATCAGTGCAGTAAAACGGCAATAGACATCATTGCAGGTGTCTGCATATCATACCTGTAACATTGGGAAAGAAAAGGTTAGTGGGTGTTTTTCTTTGTGGCTTTTTTTCATGTAGAACAAGTAAACAGTGGCATCCTATGACAGTGCCACGTTTAAAGTCACTGAGCTCTTTACAAACCATTCTGAATTCGAAATGTTTGTCTGTGGAGATTGCATGGCTATGTGCTGGATTTTATGCACCTGTTGGCAATGGGTGTGGCTGAAACACCTGAACTCAATAATTAGTAGGGGTGTCCACTGACCTTTGGCCATATACAGTGCCTTGAAAAAGTATTTGGCCCCCAACACTTTTTTCACATTTAAGAGTCTCACAGCCTGGGATTTTGATGCATTAAATTAGGATTTTTTTATTTGTGATACACACATTCTTCTTTACAGAGTCCCCCAAAAAAGAACATTTAAAAGTAAACTATAAAAAAATTAAAATAGCTAAACTGAGATGTCCTCCCCTTTGTCTCTAATGTCATTAACTCATCTCTTTCCTCTGGCTCTGTCCCCTCCTCCCTCAAATGTGCTCAGGTTGCCCCCCTCCTCAAAAAACCCTCTCTGAATCCTGCTGTCATCTCTAACTACCGACCTGTCTCTCTCCTCCCATTCCTTTCCAAAACGTTAGAGCGGGCTGTCTATAATCAACTGTCTGCTCATCTCTCACAGAACGACCTGCTTGATCCTAACCAATCTGGGTTCAGAGCAGGCCACTCCACAGAGACTGCTCTCCTTGCGGTCACAGAGGCTCTTCACGTCGCTAAGTCCCGATCCCTTAGCTCCGTCCTCCTTCTCCTCGACCTGTCGGCGGCATTCGACACCGTGGACCACCGGATCCTGCTCTCATCTCTCGTCGAGATGGGAATCTCTGGATCTGTGTTGACATGGTTTGAGTCCTACCTGGCTGACCCGGTCCTACCAGGTGGCCTGGAGAGGATCCTCTCCTCTCCCGCACCCTCTCTACCGGTGTCCCGCAGGGCTCGGTGCTAGGCCCTGTCCTATTTTCTCTGTACACCAAGTCACTTGGTTCTGTTATTTCTGCTCATGGTTTTTCATATCACTGTTATGCTGATGACACTCAACTGTTTCTCTCCTTCCCTCCATCTGATACCGGGTCCCGGCACGGATCTCTGCATGCCTGGCTGACATCTCCGCATGGATGTCCACCCACCACCTGAAGCTGAACCTGGGGAAGACAGAGCTGCTCTTCCTCCCAGCGAAGGGCTCCCGATGATTGATGCGTCAATCACCGTGGAAGGCTCCATAGTGTCTCCGTCCCAGTCTGCCAGGAGTCTTGGGGTAACCCTGGACAACCAGCTATGCTTCTCGAGCCATATTGCAGCGATCACTCGGACCTGCCGTTTCTCCCTCCACAACATCCGGAGGATCCGGCCGTTCCTCACCCAAGAGGCCACTCAACTCCTGGTCCAGGCCCTGGTGATCTCACGTCTGGACTACTGCAACTCCTTGCTGGCAGGCCTTCCGGCCTGTGCCATCAAGCCACTGCAACTAGTCCAGAACGCTGCTGCTCGCCTGGTGTTCAACCAGCCAAAGTTCACCCACGTCACCCCTCTACTCTCCTCTCTGCACTGGCTCCCCATCGCAGCACGCATCAGATTCAAGTCACTGGTGCTGGCTTTTCAAGCGGCCAGAGGTACTGCTCCCCGTACCTCCAGTCACTCATCACGCCCTACACCCCGTCCAGACCCCTCCGCTCCGCCTCCGCTGGCAGACTGACTGCCCCATCCCTCCGGGCGCCTGGCAGCTTCGGCTCCTCGCGGTCTCGCCTCTTCTCTGTCCTGGTCCCTCGTTGGTGGAGCGACCTCCCGCAATTGGTCAGGACTGCGGAATCACTTCCAATCTTCCGCAAGAGACTCAAAACCCACCTCTTCAGACTCCACTACCCCTGATCTCTGTCCATCTAGCTAAATTGTCTTCACCACTGTCTACTTGTTCAACACTATACTCTTTTAAAAAAAAAAAAAAAAAAAAAAAAAAAAAATGTACATTTTGTAAACATTGTAAAATACCTTTTCCTTCCCGGTGTTACAGGTATGGTACGCAGATGCCTGCAATGATGTCTATTGCTGTATTCCTGCACTGATCTCGTGCGCTAACTGTGATTGCTCCTACCATGTATTGATGCACATCTTGTAAGTCGCTCTGGATAAGAGCGTCTGCTAAATGCTTAAAATGTAAAATGTAATGTAAATGTAGATGTTGTCATTTTTTAAGTATTCAGCCCCTTGAGTCAATACTTTGTTGAACCACCTCTGGCTTTTATTACAGCCAGAAGTCTTCTTGGATACGTCTGTATTAGCTTTGCACACTGTGATGGAGCAATTTTTGCCAATTCTTCCTTGCAAAATTGCTCAAGCTGTGTCAAGTTGGATGGGGTGCGGTCAGGGCTGGACTGGCTATATAGTCTACCGGGCCGATTCCCGGTGGGCCGGTCTAGTTTTGGGCCGGTAGGGCCGGTATAATTATTATTTGTAATAAAAAAATATATAATTTTTTTTTTGTCATCTAACGGCCAACAAAAAATGGACAGCGGCCAATTGGTTCATTTTCTATACTGACACTGGGCCGGCCCAATCACATGCTTTTTTTGCCATCGAACGGCCGCCCCAAAATGGACAGCGGCCCATTGGTTCATTTTCTATACTGACACTGGGCCGGCCCAATCACATGCTTAAGCCCAACCCCTCCCTCTGGTATGCTCAACCCTGACCCCTCCTCCCTGTTGTCAATTGTGTCATGACATGTCTTGTCAGTTGAGAAATGGATCAACAAAAGCGCAAAGGAGGTGCCCAGAAAATCAGAGAGAAAAAAGTAAAAAAAGTTGGCAGAGGAGGCCTCGAAATGTAGGAAAATAACACACATGTTCTCTGGAACTGCTGCTAGTAGCAGTAACGTTAGTCAGCAGCAGCGTGAAAAGTCTGACAGTGACACAGACACAGAGTCAGAACTTCTGACAGTGGAGGATATAACGTTAGCTAAAGAGGTAAGCTAAGCAGTCACTCGGTCAGTCAGTCACTCTGTCTCACTAAGCAACGTTACGTTAGCATAATTTTTTGGGCCAGGTGTTATGAATGTTAGGGAGCACAGAATGGCAATTTCATTGTTTACAAACAAATGCATAATGCGTGCGCACACCGGTGGCCATTAGAACACACTGGCAAAGTTTGCTCCAAACTGAGTCTCTTGTTGCCATAACAACAGTTACTGCAACATTTTCGCGATAGTACAAAACGTTACACTGGTGAATGAATAAAGCTAGCTAACTAACCAACACCACTGTCAACATGGTTGAATTCATCCACATATCCATAATATAATTATTAGTTGATGTATTTTTCGTAATGTAATCAGCTAGCCAACATCAAGCTAGCCAACCTGAGCTGGTAAGGTCTCACTCCACTTGTGCTTGGTCAGCTGTCATAAAAGCTCGTTTCTGACGTCTGTTTTCTGCCACCAGTATGCGCATGCATCTTATTATGACATAAACTTCTGAAATTGGTCTATTGCTAACTCTAGATGAGCCTAGTAGTAGTAGTAGTTGTTGTTGTAGTAAACTAGCTCTGTTATTTTGAATATGGCTATCATTTTTTTGAATGTGGCTACTGGCTATCATCATGCTACTACTGTAGTGATTTTGTAGAATTGTGGTGCCATATTTGGAAAATTATTTTCCATTGACCTGTGTATTAAAAAGGGCTTCGCCTTCTCTGTGAAGAAGCCCTTTGAAACAAGTGTGATATAGGGGGCTATATCTATATAAATAAACAAATTGAACTTGAGAAAGCATAGATTGAATTTCAAGATCAAAACAATACTTTGAATTATTCCTATGACTTTGAGCAGAGCTTTTTCTTTAACAATTACTTAACAGTATGAGTATGGGTATTGTTTGCTCAGCAGCCACGTCTCATCACCTTGGAATAAGTCAACAGTGAGTGAGTACACTGGTCCACACTTGCATTGGTATACTTGATCTGTCCATGACACTGATGATTTGATGAATGGTAGATATGCATCATATGCATATTGAACAGACTGCAAGGATGTCGTAGTGATGGGCGGTGTCCGACCGATTGTGATGGGCCGGTCTGAGCCAAATGGCAGGGCCTATTTTTTGTCCCAGTCCAGCCCTGGGTGCGGTGATGTACAGGAATTTTTAGTTCTTGCCACAGATTTTCTATTGGGTTGAGATCAGGACTCTGACTGGGCCAATCTAGAACATCTACCTTCTTCATTTGAAGCCATCCCACTGTTGCTTTGGCAGTATGCCGTCTCAGTCACCAGATCTCAACCCAATTGAACACTTATGGGAGATTCTGGAGCGTGCCTGAGACAGCATTTTCCACCACCATCAACAAAACACCAAATGATGAAATTTCTCATGGAAGAATGGTGTTGCATCCCTCCAATAGAGTTCCAGACACTTATAGAATCTATGCATTACATTACATTTAGATTTTAGGCATTTAGCAGACGCTCTTATCCAGAGCAACTTACAAAATGTGCCTTAATACATGGTAAGATTAATCATAGTCCGCGCCAGAGATCAGTGTCATGATAGACATAATTGATTGGCAGCTGCAAACTGTACCTGTAACACAAGGAGGGAAAAGTTAGGTGGTTTTTTTCTTTTCTTTTGGGGACAGTCATCAATATAGATACATATTACAAAATGCAGTGTTGTACATGAAAGCAGTGGTGATGACAATTAGTGGTAATTGGAGTCTGAAGTGGTGGGTTTTGAGTCTCTTGCGGAAGATGGCCAGAGAGTCGGTGGTCCTGACCGAGTGTGGAAAATCGTTCCACCACTGGCGGGACAGGACAGAGAAGAGGCGAGACCGAGAGGAGCGGCTGCCAGGCCCCCGCAGGGAAGGGACAGTCAGTTTGCCTGAGGAGGCAGAGCAGAGGGGTCTGGCTAGGGTGTAGGGTGTGACGAGTGACTGGAGGTAGGAGGGAGCAGTTCCTCTAGCAGCTTAATAGGCCAGCATCAGTGATTTAAATGTGATGCGTGCTGCAATAGGGAGCCAGTGAAGAGAGGTGAATAGAGGGGTGATGTGTGTACTTGGGTTAGTTGAACACCAGACGTGCGGCAGCATTCTGGACCAGTTGCAGTGGCTTGATGACACAGGCCAGTAGGCCTGCCAGCAAGGAATTGCAGTAGTCCAGCTGTGAGATCACCAGGGCAGAACCTCCGGATGTTATGGAGGCAGAATCGGCAGGTCCGGGTGATTGCTGCAATATGGCCCGGGAAGCTCAGCTGGCTCCTGGTAGACTGAGACAGACACACTATGGAGCCTTCCATGGTGATTGAAGCATCAATCATCGGGGAGCCCTTCGCTGGGAGGAAGAGCAGCTCTGTCTTCCCCAGGTTCAGCTTTAGGTGGTGATTGAGATTGAGATTTTGCCACTTGTAGAGCCTTTGTGACTGCGAGGAGAACAGTTTCTGTGGAGTGGCCTGCCTTCAACCGAGATTGGTTGGGATCAAGCAGGTCTTTATGTAGGAGATAGGCAGACAGTTGGTTATATACAGGACTGAGGGTTGTCCAGCAGCAAGTTGAAGTCACCGAGGAGTAAGACGGGAGTGCCATCCTCAGGGAAGGAGCTAAGTAGGGCATCCATATCATCTAGGAAACTCCGCAGTGGACCTGGTGGGCGACAGACAACAATGATGTGCAGTTTGCATGGAATAGTGACAGTGACAGCATGAAATTCAAAGGAGGAGGGTGAGAAGTGAGGAAGAGGAACAATACCAAATCTCCACACGGGGGAGATCAGTATACCTGTCCCTCCACCTCTACCTGTGGGTCACGGAGTGTGGGAGAAGGTGTAGGCAGCGGAGAGAGCAGCAGGAGTGGCAGTGTTCTGTGGAGTGATCCATGTCTTGGTGAGCGCCAGGAACTGCAGGGAGAGTAGGGAGGCCTGGGCCAAGATGAAATCAGCCTTCTGGACTGCGGACTGGTAGTTCCATAGTCCCCCTGCTGCCATGACATTGAGACTGGTGGATCTAGGAGGGTGAATCAGATTGGAGAGATTGCGGCTGTGAGTTGCATCTCTCCTTCTAGGAAATTGTATGATTACTATTAAGTTTGATTTAGTTAAGGCTACATTCCAGAGCTACATTTAATATGCCAAGTTACATTGAAGCTGTTCTGGTAGCTCGTGGTGGCCTAATTCCCTATTAGGACACTTTATGCTGGTGTTTACTTTCCTTTTTGGCAGTTACCCATAGATAGACAATGCTCTGCTATGTAGCCTTAACTAAATCAAACATAATAGTAATCATACGATTTGCCTGGAGATTCTATTTAAAGATGTGAATTATTTTTGAAATGATTATTAAGAATTCCTCTGAGTGTCTTCCTAGCCAGCCAGACCATGTAGGGGGTCACCATTTATCTGTTGGGTCTGGAATCTTTCATTGAGCCAGCATCCTGTAATTCCTTCTGATTTCAGTTTGAGAATTAACAAGTTGTTAATGTGATACCTTGCCAGAATGTTCTTTCTGTTTTTTTTCTGAAAAATCCAAATATCATAAGTCTTCTCTGAGTGGAAACATTTCATGCTGACAGTGAAGAAATGCAGGAGACCAAAACCATGATATGATGACATTTTTTGGGGGAAAAGACTGAGCACACCTCATTTGACACTTGTGAAATATGGATTTCCGCCACCTGTCTAAAACCAGTACATTTCTTTTTTATTTAAACCTATTCTGCACACAATTTATCATCAGATTGAACTTGTATGAGTTCATGTATAGGCTAGTCCTTTTTATTGTATTCTTTGGCATCAAGTCTGAAGTGGGTTTTTGAGTGACTTTTGGTGAGATAGGATGTTCCATCCTGGCACAGACTCTTACTGACTGTTAGGAACCTAGCACTGACCCTCTTTGCTTTGTTCTACTGACCTTTCTCTCGACACAAAAGGCAATAAAACCAAAACACCCAAAAAACCTGAAATGTGTGTGAACATGATGGTGTGTCTGGAGCAGTTATTTTATTACTACACAACTACTGCACTGCTCTTACTACAACACTATAACACTAATATTTCTATGGCAAAAACACTGACCACTGATACTGTTAGCTAACAGTGTGTTTAAAAGTGGTTTGTTTCTCTGCTTTATGTTCAGAAGAGTAAAAACGAAACTTCCTCGGTTTCCCCGAAAAATACAAAGACACACATGGTGGGAGAACCTATGCAGAGGCAAAGCAGGGTATATTTGTGAGAATTATTTCACACTCACAACTATATACACTCACAACATAATAAATAACAATAACAGTTAAAAAATACACTGGATAAATACAGGAAATGGTCTATAAAAACATGTGCAGTCCTCATTAAGTTGTCTGGTATTCATTTGCACTCATCTTTGGATAACCGACTTTCACCCTAAAACAGCCTGAGGATAATTATGTATTGCCAGGTGTCTCCAGGGGGCTATTAAGGCAATGACATCATCACTTTCCCAGTGTATTAGCCTCTGCTCTGCTTTGGCTCCGCCCATTTACTGTATATGCAGTCTGATTGGTTCAATCGTTTAAGGAACTGACCCCATAACCTAGCTGTTTATTCAGCTTCACTCGCTCATAATTGAATCTCTTTCAAAAATGTTCTTGCTAACTTTGGGTCGACAGAGCCCAAGGGGTTTGACTTCCAACCATTAGCTCCGACCGTAGAGTTTGTTTTCTCCCTTTCAGGTTAAAATAATATGAATGAATGATTTTTTTAATTTTTTTATTTTATTTTACCTTTATTTAGCCAGGGCCAGTAGTCTCATTTACAATGGTGCCCTGATTACAAAACAATTATATAAATTACACATAAACAAACAATAAGACAAGGACAATAAAAATAGATGAAAGCATCATACAAAATAACAATAATAAGAGGAACTAGTGTTACAATAGAAGTAATTACAATAGTTACGATAAATTTAGAAACACTCACATACCACTAACTCTATATCCTTAAGCATATTTTTAAAAGTTCCTATGGAGACCACAGAATCCAGTTTGAAGGTCTCCTGAAGCTCATTAAAAGCTCTAGGCCCATAATAGCTAAAAGCAGTTTTACCTAACTCAGCTCTGACACGTGGGACTTCAAGAGTAATCCAATCCTGAGTTCTTGACTGATAAAAACTTGAGTGCAATGTTAAAAGAGAATTCATGTCAAAGGGAAGCTTTTGTAAGATCCCCTTAAAAACATAGATGAGAAGGTGCTGTTTTCTTCTGGTGGCCAGGGAAGACCATCCCACTGCCCGATAAAGTGCACAATGATGCGCTCTAAAATGGTCACCTGTGATGAAACGAAGTGCAGAGTGGTAAACAGTATCGAGTTGTTTGAGGGTAGTAGAGGAAGCATGCATATAAATAATATCACCATAATCTATTACTGACAAGAATGTGGACCGAATTAAGCACATTCTATTTTCCCGAGAGAAACAAGCTTTGTTTCTGTAGAGAAATCCAAGTTTCACCCTTAGTTTTTTACAAAGACCATCTATATGTGTCTTGAAGGACAGCTTCTCATCAATAAAAATTCCAAGGTACTTATAAAAGGATACTCTTTCAATTATAGACCCATCTAAAGTGTACATCTTATCAGTAGATTCCTTCATGGAGCGGTGATTTGAAAAATGCATGACTTTTGTTTTCGACGCATTTAAAACAAGTTTTAACAAGAAGTGAGCACTGAAATGAGTTAAAAGCTGACTGTAAAATGGATAATGCACCACCCAATGAAGGAGCAGATGAATAAATTACTGTATCATCAGCATAAAAATGTACCTTACAGTCATTTGTAAATGAGGCAATGTTGTTGATGTATAAAGTAAAGAGTAGAGGACCAACGATTGAACCCTGTGGAACACCTCTAGTGACCTCCAAGGAAGGGGATTTAATGGAGTCAGCTACAATGCATTGTGATCTATTAGTAAGGTAGCTTGTAAACCACTGACATGCTTTCTGATCAAAGCCAGCCAGGCCTAGTCTATAAATTAAAAGTGCATGGTCAACTGTGTCGAAAGCTTTGGACAGGTCAACAAAGAGTGCTGCACAGCTCAACCCTTGTCACGTGCACATGAGCTGAGGCTGAAATGGTGCTATGACCAGATCTAAAACCAGACTGAACTGGATTTAAAATACCATTGGTAGCTAGGTAAAACTGGATTTGACCATTAACTAGGGACTCCAGGATCTTGGCTAAACAGGAGAGCTTTGAAATTGGGCGGTAATTGTTAATGTCTTTGATGTCGCCCCCCTTATGAAGAGGAAGCACGTGAGCCGATTTCCAAATCTTTGGGACAATTCCTAGGCTAAGTGAAAGGTTAAAAATGTGAGTCAGGGGTCCTGTAATTACAGAGGTACCTAAACTTAAAAGCCTAGGGTCAAGAGAGTCAGCCCCCGTAGACTTTTTAGAGTCCATCTCCCTGAGAGCTACACCGACTTCCCTCTCCATGAGTGGTTTCAGAGAGAAACAGGGGTGAGTAGTTGAGGGCTCAGGGCTAGATGAGCGGATCCCAACAGGTTTATTCTGACCTACCCAACCCGCAATGTCTAGGGGATTTAATCTATCAAAGATATGTCCTGCACTAATAAAGTGATCATTAAAAGCATTACAGATTTCCACTTTCTCATTTAAGGGACCTGAAACAGAGAGTAACTGCTGCGGAAGTACCGGGACAGAGTTTTTCTTCATGGATTTAATTGTTTTCCAGAATTTGCCAGGATTTCCAGCACTCATGTGTAGCGATGATTATCTGCTTAAAGGCTTCGGTTGTATCTTTGAGGGTTTTTTTGGGACGTAAATAAATATGTTTGTTGTAAATAGATTATTATAAATAATAGTGTTTTTTTTTTTTTTTTAGTAATTTGCAGGCTTAGATGAGGTTCATACATCAGTTATTGTTAGATTTAGTGTATGTAGTCTGTTCAGAAATAAACATTTCTGAGGTTTTTTTTTACTGCTGATCCATTCTTGTTCCAGCCTGTGAGGATGATGGGAAAAACACCCCAGAACTACACCGTGTGGGAAAAACGCTCCAGGCTACACCTTGGTTTAGGAGATAGACCCAAAATGGCTGGTCCTTTATAATGGGCCTGGGTATGCATGTTCTCAGTTTAACGGGTTACCTCTGTAAACACTGTGTAAACTGAAGGGAATCCTCTGTATATCCCAGATGTGTCAATGCCCCTATTTTGAGGGCAGTTCTGATTCATCTTTATGAGGAGTGGAGTTGACATTACTGTCCATTTCCCCTCTCTTTCATACCCTCCAATCAAGTCTGCCCAGGTCTAGACTTTGGCAGACTCACTTGTTCTGATGTCCCATAATTTTTTGAAAACAGTAGGGGGTCATTCGATGAAAAGGGTGCCTTTTCAATTTTGAAAAGTTGAAATTGAAAATGACATTTATTGTCAATTGTTTCATAGCTTTGAAAAAAAGACAACTTGTGATAGGACATTGTATTGTGCCATCTCAGGCTGTATAATTTAATCTTTTATAAGTGATTTTCTTCAAAATGTTTTGGATATGTTGCCAACCCTGTTACAGACATATGCATTAATATATGACAAATGATCTAAAAGAAATATCTGGTAAATGGTACTTATATGAAAAGTACTTTGGTCCCTGTCTTCACTGAGTTCATTTTCAGATTGTGCAAGTTTTTTCAAAATATTATGTTTTCAATACTGATTATGGCAGGGCAATTAATTTTCAGGTGGCGATCATGTATATAGGAAAAAAAACTACATTTAAAAGAGAAAGCTTCCCACAATGTCCAAGTCCATAGCCTAACATTGTTATTTTTATCCAGGTAAGTGGTAAAATGCCATTTGATTTATCATTTCTCATTTTCTGATCAAATGAATGCATGTAACAGGGTTGACATCATGGTAACAGGACTGACCAGAGTAACAGGGTTGATGGGACAATGATTTTACCGTTCAGTGTTACCATATAAGTTACATATTTTGTTCTATATTTGATGGAGATGGTTGCATTATTGAATATTACATTTCTAACAGGTCTAATGTTTTTCACTGCAGTTTCATGCATGTAGTCGAATCTATAATGGACACAATGAGCACATACATTTGCAACAAAAATAAAATAATTTTGTTGACATATGGAATATGTTAATATTTATTATGAACATATTGAAAGAAATTGAAACATATTGTGTATATGAATGTTACAAACAATGCCATAGGATGGACACATTTGAAAGTGAGGGCATTAACACAGTACCCATATAACAGTTTTTAACAGTTGAAACAGACAGGCAGAGAGCACTTTAACAGACAGAGAACAGTTTGCCTGAATTACTAAATAAATTCTAACCATATGTCTCTTTGGATCTCCATGTGCCGGGCAGTGACTGGCAGGGGGGCAGGGATGAAGCTAACGATATCATCACAGAGGTACCAAAGTACATCCTCTCGGGCAGGCCAAAATAATCTATTTTCACCTACGCAGTGCATACACTTGATATGAGCATCTTATGCCATTCATCGGTTGCCATCACGATTCCCGGGTAGAGGTCATCATCGTACTTCACGACACACCACTTCCCAATGACCTCTGGGTTCTGCAAATCAATTTCTCTTGACTGGATTTTATTTTTTATTTTTTATTTTTTAAACACAACCACCACCCCCACAACCTTGGGGGACTTATTATCTTTAATATTTTTTATTATTGTTTATTTTTTAAATTATCATTATTAAAAATAATATTGCTTCCTGTGCTCCCCGCCCCCCACTTTCCCTTTTGTGTGTGTGTGTGTGTGTGTGTGTGTGTGTGTGTGTGTGTTTTTCCCTTTTCTATTCCATTCCCCATACATTTTTTCTTTGTAGCCTTTCTTATATTTAACTTTGCTATCTCTCTTACTTACAGAGCCAGAAGGTCCTGGAAACCTCACCTCTCTATGGGCCAAATATTGTTATATGTACATACATTTCCATAATATACAGTTAGATAGACATCCAGTCAAATATACAAATGACCAGATTACGACCAGAAAATAAGCAACAACACAAAGTAATAATACAAATAAATAGAAATACAACAAAAAACAAACAAAAATAATAATAATAATAATAATAAAAAAATAGAATTATGAATAATAATAAAAAATACCAAAAAATAGAATCAAACTTACAATGGTTTCCCAATAATGAGGCTTCCAAAAATACAAACTTTTCGGTGCACATTACATGTGTTTTTGTTTATATTTGTTTATATGTCGGTCCGATAATGGTAGGTTTTAGCCGTGCGAACTCCGTCTACAGCCGCTCAGATCTTCTGATCATAGGAGTACAGCGTAATCAGCCCGTTACAAGTGAATTTCTGCACTCACACAACATACCGGAGGAGATAGCCAGGACATCGGGCTCTCCGTGGATTATTGTCGGCTCCGACAGGCGTCGTAGGCGGAGAAGACACAGGAAGCAAAAGCGTGGATGCTGGTCCGGCCTACTTGCTAGGCTGAAGAGACAACCACAAAAACCACCGCTACCCAGCATCTTTCTCACCAACGCCAGATCCATTACCAACAAAATGGACGAACTGAATCTTCAGATCTCCGCGAACAAACAAATTGAGAACTGTTGCATCATGCTAATAACAGAGACGTGGCTACACTCACGTATCCCAGATGTAGCCATTGAGCTAGCAGGCCGCACAGCATTTCGCTGCGATAGGAACAAAGACTCCGGTACGAGCAAGGGAGGGGGGCTATGCATTTATGTACACAACAACTGGTGTACTAATACCAAAGTCATAGACAGTCACTGTTCTTCTGACGTGGAGTACTTGTCAGTTAAATGCAGGCCTATTTACCTCCCACGCGAGTTTACCGCTGTTATAGTCACAGCTGTTTACATTCCAGCGGAGGCTAACGCTAGCATAGCGTTAGGCTACCTGTTCAGTGCTATAAATGCACAACAGGGCACCCATCCCGAAGCAGCCTATATCATAGCCGGTGATTTCAACTATGCCGATTTAAAGGCAGTTCTCCCGAAATTTCAACAACACATCAAATGTGCCACTAGGGGGAAAAATACACTGGACAAGGTTTATTCAAACATCAAGAACGGCTTTAGGTCAACACCGCTACCACACTTAGGCCAGTCAGATCACCTATCCATACTCCTAACTCCAGCATACACCCCCCTCAGAAGAAAAACTCAACCCACCACAAAGACTGTTAAAACATGGCCTGAAGGAGCTTCCTCGCAGCTACAGGATTGCTTTGGAAGGACACATTGGGACATTTTTGAGGATCAGGACTTGGAGGTGTACACATCAACTGTACTCTGCTACATTCAGAACTGTGTCGACAATGTCACTGTCGACAAACAAATCCGGGTGTACCCCAATCAGAAGCCCTGGATGTCAAAGGAGGTCCGTATCCTCCTCAAGGACCGTAACACCGCCTTCAGGTCCGGCGACAGAGCCCTATACAGTGCTGCTAGAGCCAACCTGAAGAGAGGCATCAGGGATGCTAAAGCGGCCTACAAGAGGAAGATTGGGGACCACTTCACCAACAACGACCCACGGCGGGTGTGGCAGGGCATCCAGCACATCACCAACTACAAACCCAGCAATCGCACGGCTGTCAACGGGGACGCCTCGCTGGCAGAGGAACTTAATTGTTTCTTTGCTCGATTTGAGGTGAAAGCAGCGGTGTCTGACACAACACCTCCACCAGCCTCCAACAGCTACATCCTCACTGTGCAGGAGCATGATGTGAGGCGTGTGCTCAGAGCGGTGAACCCGAGGAAAGCTGCTGGCCCTGATGGTGTGACAGGAAGGGTGCTGAAGGAATGTGCAGACCAGCTCTCCGAGGTCTTCACAGAGATCTTCAACCTGTCCTTTCCAAATCCATCATTCCACCTTGCCTGAAGTCTGCCACAATCATTCCACAGCCAAAAAAGACTGTCATCAGCGACCTCAACGTCTACCGTCCGGTCGCACTCACACCGGTCATTATGAAGTGCTTAGAGAGGCTGGTCCTTCAGCACATCAAAGCCAGCCTCCCACCCACCTTCGACCCATTCTAGTTTGCCTACAGAGTGAACAGGTCTACAGAAGATGCCATCGCCACTGCTCTTCATACGGCATTGACGCACCTGGAACACCAGGGGAGCTATGTGAGGATGCTCTTCATAGACTTTAGCTCTGCCTTTAACACCATCATTCCGGGCAGACTCGTCATAAAACTTACTGACCTAGGACTTTCCCAACCCACCTGCCACTGGATAAAAGACTTCCTAACTAACCGTCACCAGACCATTAGACTAGGCCCCCACCTTTCCCCTACCCTTACACTCAGCACTGGCTCCCCACAGGGCTGTGTGTTGAACCCCTTCTCTACGCCCTCTACACTCACGACTGTGCCCCCACCCATCCCACTAACACCATCATCAAGTTTGCGGACGACACGACTGTGGTTGGTCTTATTTCAGGAGGAGACAAGACAGCCTACAGGGATGAAGTCCAAAGACTGGCAACGTGGTGTTCAGAGAACAATCTCGTCCTGAACTCCTCAAAAACAAAATAACTCATAATGGACTTCCGGAAGAACAGTGCAGACCCCGACCCACTATACATCAACAGGGACTGTGTGGAAAGGGTCCCGGATTTCAGGTTCCTGGGCACACACATCTCTGATGATCTCTCCTGGACTACCAACACCACTGCAGTAGTCAAGAAGGCACAGCAGCGACTCTACTTCCTGAGGATCCTCAGGAAAAACAACCTGCAGGAGAAGCTGCTGGTGACCTTCTACCGCTGCTCCATCGAGAGTGTGCTGGCGTACTGTATCTCTACGTGGTATGCCAGCTGCTCAGCAGTGGACAGGAGAGCCCTTCAGAGGGTTATCAATGTCGCCCAGAAGACCATCGGCTGCTCACTGCCCTCTTTGGAGGACATTTTCAGCTCATGCTGTCTCAGTAGAGCAGCCAAAATACTGAAAGACCCATCCCACCCTGGACATCATCTGTTTGACCTGCTGCCCTCTGGTAGACGCTTCAGGTCCATCAAATCACGGACAAACAGACTTAAAGAACAGCTTCTACCCCAGGGCCATATGAGAACTGAACACTTAAAAACTCTGATACGGACCGATGACTATCAGTACTGCAACACCTACACTTACAGTACACTTACAGAACACTGCATATATGTTTACATTACTACTGCACTTTTGTTTGTATGTTTATACTCCCAACTGTACTACACTTCTGCCATAGTGAGCCTCTGCAATTCGGAAATGTGCAATATCTGGAAGTGCAATATCTCATATCTCGTAAAAATAATGTAACTTTTAACTTTTAACTTTTTAACAGTAAATATTCACATTTCATTTTATTATTTATTTAATGTTAATTTTATATTTAGAATCTTAATTTGTTTCTGCTGTTCTGTTGTGTTTTGTCTTTGTTATTGTAAATGTACCGTCAGGATTGTCACTCAATTTCGTTGTACTCTGTGCAATGACAATAAAATAAATCTAACCTAATCTAATGTTTTCCAGAGCAAATAATCACTTTGCAATATAGGACAGGAATAGCTTCCAGACATCATTGTACTCCTTATGTTTGTTTTTAAACTTGGTAGTTGTTTCTTCCATTAAGGCCAGTTCACTTAGAAGATGGAGCCACTGAGTAATGGAGATGTTCGCTTTAGATTTCCAATGTAGTAAAATTACCTTTTTCGCTGCTGCAATTTCTATAAACATAAATTTGATTGACTCTTTAGATAGTGAGTTATTGAGCTGACTGTCATATTCCATATAGTTTAAAATACAGAGTGTGGGAGATGCTGTAACTGAAATACCAAAAGTTTCTGAGAGTATACTAAAGGCTTTTTTCCAGTAGTTTTCTGCAATGGGGCAGAACCAAAACGCGTGAATATGTGTATCTGCGAGACCCGCTTGACAGGAGGGACAACTAGGAGAATCACTGAAACCCATTAAAAACAATCTTCTATTTGTGTAATGCATCTTATGTAAAATCTTGTATTGTATGCAATTTAGATTAACATTACTGGAAATGGTGATGGCTGATCTCTCTGTCAAGCGGTACTCCCAGATCTTCTGTCCAGCTATCTAGGGAGCTCAGGGTATTTTCATGTTCTACTAGTTTATTATAGATCTTTGAAACTAATCCTTTAGGTTTTCTATTTTCTGCAATAAGTTGACCCAACTCTGAGCCAAACTGTTTCTCTATGATTGACTCCATTCCTAATTTTAGTAGCTGTTTTACCTGTAAATATTGAAAATAGGAGGAGGGGCTTAGACCCTTTTTTTCTTGTAGAGCCTCAAATGAAATAAGATTTCCTTCATCAAGTAGATGGCAGATATGTGTAATCTCTTTTTCCTTCCATGTGTGAAATTCAAAGGGTTTGCCACCAATACAAAAGTCTGGATTTTGCCAGATAGGCGGGTTTCTAGAGAGAGTTAACGTGGTATTCATCATTTTGTGTGCTTTAATCCAAGCTTCCACAGTGCTTTTGGTTATAGGGTTACTTAAAGGCCATTTTTTAATAGAATCAGAAAATAATGTCTTGAATTCTTAGAGGTTCCAAACAAAGATCTTCAATATCAGTCCAGGATGGTGGGTCTTTGTGTGGATAATCCAGCCACTCAACCATATGACTGATTTGAAAAGATATTTGATATTTAAGAAAATCTGGTGCACCGAGGCTTTTACAGAATTTTACCTTAGTGAGCTTTATTCAAGCTTTCTTATCCCTCCAGTAAAATTTAACGAGTGCTTGGTTAAGAGTGTTAAACCATTTCATGTGGTGGACAGTTTTCATTTGCACAGTGTTAATGTGGCCTATTAATGATAGAGGAAGATATTTCCATCTTTCTAGGTCCTCACAGACAGGTTTCAATAATTGTGGAAAATTCAATTCAATCACCTTTCCTATTTGTTGTGGAATTTGTATTCCCAGATATTTAATGCCTTGAGGGGACCATTTGAAGGAATATTTCCCAGCCAAGACTTCCCATTTAAAATTGTTAACTGGAAGGATTTCAGATTACAATTAATCTTGTAATCTGATAGTTCACTAAAGCTGTCAATTGTGGTCAATATATGGGGCAAAGAACATGCAGGCTCCTGGATGTACAACAAAATGTTGTCTGCATACAGACTGATCTTATGTAAGATGTTAGTTGACCAAATTCCATTAATTAAATTGTTCTTACGAATAGCAATAGCTAACGGTTTTAAAAATATATTAAACAAGTGGTGAGGCGGGACAGCCTTGTCTTGTGCCTCTCAGTAATTTAAAGGAACTTTAAATTATATGATTTGTTATGACCGATGTGTGAGGTGAGCTATAAAGTATTCTAATCCATTTCTGTATATATTCGCCAAAACCAAATTCTTCGATTACCAAGTCTAGGAAATTCAAGTTGACACGATCAAATGTTTTTTCTGCATCCAGTGCAATGATTGCTGTAGGAATAGAGCTTGTAGAAGCGAAATGTAAAATATTAAAAAGTCTTCTTGTATTATCTGTTGCATGACGACCTTTCATAAACCCAGTCTGGTCAGAACATATCAGTTTAGGAAGTACTGTTTCTAGTCTGCTGCCTTAGTAATGATTTTTAAATCTGTGTTTATTAACGAGATTGGCCGGAAATTTCCACAAAGTGTGGTATCCTTGCCTTTTTTGGGAATGACCGTGATTAGTGTTGTATTCATGGTATATGGTAAGTTGTTGGAAGTGTATATAAAGGAAACCATTTTGTAAATATTGGTGCTACAATTGACCCTTCGCTAAACCACGCCCCCCTTAGTTACTGTTGCTACGTCCGTCAAGCTTTCTGAGCCAGCATGGCGCTCCCATTGTCGTTAACTGCACTCCCTGGAGAAATATTGTCCAATTTTTGGAAAATAGAAAAAGAGATTTCAGATAGAAGCAGACAGAAGGGTCTACAATATGCATTTGAAGGTTATATTCAAGATATCACACTGACTCAGCAACAAAATGACGTAAAAAAAATTAAGATAGAAGCGAAAGCCTACAGATCACAGAGTAAAAGTGAACCACTGCATCACCTGGCGATTGAGATGGAGGACAACGACATTAAGGAGCAACACTGTTCCTGTAAAGCTGGGTAGGTCTCTATTCACTATTACAATCATTAAAAAGCAAAACCAGTAGGCCTATATAACGTTACATTCAGTAGTAAGTTAGCTAGCATTAGCTAGCTAACGTAACATTAGCAGCCTATAGTGTGCTGTAATGACATTACTCTGGTTAGCTCCACAGGTAGCTCCATACCCTGGACCTCTGTAAAACAAAAAATATCAGCAGTGTGTCAGCCCAGTCCTCCACAAGATTTGGGTACTCGGGACTGGGCTTCCTATTGACAAAGTGCTGAAATAGTAATGAAAAAATTGTATTACATTTTGACATCAAGGTAACGTTACCCACAGGTTTCTTAGAGCTGGACTGTAACATGTTAACGTTAGCAAGCTGGCTGGATCACGAATAACAAAGCTAACATTTAGTCTAACTTTGCTAACCAACGTTGCAACCCGGAGCTGTATATCCAGACCGTGGCCATGTTAGCTTAGCTGGCTAACACTTTTCAGGATTTGATTTTGGTTTTGTAAAGGAAAAAAAACATATATCTCCTTCCAACCTCTCTGGGTAACGAGTGTCACTGTTACAAGTGCCCCAGGCACAACGTTTAAGCATAATTAGTTAAAAATCCACAAAACCAGCTCTAAAATGAAGAAAATCTCAAATTTTTCCGTCAAAGTCAATGGAGTGCAGCAAAAAACTGTCGGACCTCTGTCGGAGTCTGTCAAATACTGCGCTGTGATTGGCCAGTCTGCGTTTTGGGGCGTGGTTTAGTGAAGGGTCAATTGACCAAAAAGATGTATAAAATTCCACCGGATATCCATCCTGCCCGGGTGATTTCCCGGAGGACATAGATAGCAATGCTGCTTGGAGTTCACCATCAGTCAAGGGACTGTTCAAATAGTCCTGATTTTCAATTGGTACTGAGGGCAATTGTAATTTATCGAGAAAAGACTTAATTTTAGCAGTATCCGGTTTTGTTTCTGGTGTGTATAACTTGGTGTAGAAATCTTTAAAAACTAAATTAATCGATTCCTGCTCAGTCACAAGTTTACCCTCTGTGTCTTTAATTGAATGAATCATTGACTTTTCTTTACTTTGTTTTAGCATGTTTGCCAGGAGCTTACCTGACTTATCTCCAAATTCATAATTGTTTTGGCATGCATGCATCATCAGTGCTGCTGTTTCTGAGGAAATATACTCATTGAGCTCAAGTCTGGCTTGTAACAGAAGTTTATGAGTATCATCAGTTTGCCTCATTGCATATTGTTTATCGAGGTCTTTTCCAGTTCAGCCTTGTGATTCATTCCCTTCTTTTTCTTGGCTGTGCTGAATGAAATAATTTTCCCCCTCAAAAATGTTTTGCTGTCTCCCAAAGTTCAATTGGTGTACAATCTGGAGTGTCATTAAGCTCAATAATTTATTTCCATTCCTTATCAACATATGCAACAAATTCTGAATCTGATAATAAGGATAAGTAAAATTTCCATCTTGGCCGTGGTTGTGGTGCTGACTTAATTGATAATGAGAAAGAAATCAATGCATGGTCCGATATACTTATTGAATTAATTTTTGGTTTAGAGATTTGAGAAAGCAAAGAAGCATGGCATAGAAAGAAATCAATCTGAGAGTATGTTTTGTGACGGGATGAGTAGTAAGTGTATTCTCTTTCCTGTGGATTGTGTACTCGCCAAATATCTACCAGACCTTGTTCTTCCATAAAACCTTTAATTGTTTCTGTGGAGCTCGTCAAAGCTATATGGTGACTGTTATTTGATCGATCAGCAATATTTAAGACAGTATTGAAATCACCACCTATCACTTTATGCAGAAGAGGGTAAGGAATTTTGCCTGTCCCTCACTATGATCTTTCAAATTCAGTAGGACTTTCAATTTGTAAAATATAGACAATATGTTTAAAATTTCACATTTGCATAATGTTTAAAGTGAGATCTTATTGCTAAAATGGTATTGTATGAAATACATATATTAATTGTTGAAAATTTGATAAAAAGTTTAAAGATTCCATGGAAAAATATCACTATCTTTGAGTTTTGATAATTTGAAAAAAAGTTTTAAAGATTCCATGGAAAAATAAAATGACATTGAAGGTATTTTGAGATATATCATTTTAAATAGTATATCTTTGCTGATTATAATAGCTACACCTCTGCTTTTAAGTTAAAAGATGAATAATATATTTGATCAACCCATTTAATTTTTAATGGTGTGTTCTATATCTGATTATGGTATTCTTGAATTAGACAAATTTTAGAGTTAAAAGCCCCTTTAAATTCAGATAATATTTTTAGTCTTTTTGATTTAGAATGAATTCCTCTCACATTAAGTGAGGCAATAATTATATTTATTTCATTCATCCTTAAAAATTTGCTATTTGATTCTCCATTATAAATTCCCAACAAGGTCACCATTTTTGGAAGAGATTGTGGATTGGAAAACAAAAACAAAATTGATTCATCCATCCATCCATATATTCCTGGTCATTCCCAACAAGGTCACCCCATTTTTGGAAGAGCCTAACATTGTCTTTGGATTGGAAAACAAAAACGGGAAAAGTCCACAAAAAGAAGAGATATATCCACTGCATACATATATATATATACATATACAGTACTGTGCAAAAGTCTCAGGCCACCCAAGAAAATGTTTGAAGCTATGTTTAAAGCTATTTATCTGTGCAGTGTTTATATGCTTGGAAAAAGCACTATATAACATTAGAATAAATACAAATAAACATTTAATACAATAAAAATATGATTTTATTGCATTTTCCAAAACGTTATTGAGATCTTGTGATATCCTCCTTGAGGAACACACAGTATTAAATTGGCCACCTCAGAGCCCCGACCTCAACATAATTGAAGCTGTATGGGATTACTTGGACAGGGAAAAGAACAAAAAGCAGCCAAAAGTCAAAAGAAGAGTTATGGCAAATCCTGTAAGAAGCTTGGAAGAATTTACCACAGGACTATTTAACAAAAATTACACAACAGTCTACCAAAGCGAATTGCTTCAGTTATGCATTCTAAGGAGGCCTTGTTTTAAAAACACAATTAGTTTTTGTTACTTTTCATCAATGTTATATTGTGTTTTTTCAACCAAATAAACAATTACACTGCTCATATAAATGGCTTAAGACTTTTGCACAGTACTGTATATATATATATATATATATATATATATATATATATATATATTGTGGTGTCCCCAAGGGTTGGGCGACACTCACGGAACCTTGCAGGGGCATAGGCAAGTGCAAGAACACAGAGGAGGCAGTAATATAAGCAAAAATGTAATTTATTAGTCTAACATGAATCTTGACAACACAAAACAAAGGGTGGGGTCTTCAGGGGAATACAAACAAAGTCCACAAATCCTTATCTCGTTTGTCAAAGTCCGTTCCGTTGTCCAAAATCCAGTTCCAAGTTCCGTAATCCAGTCCGTAGTCAAAACCAAAGCAATCCAATTTTCAAAGACAAACAAACACACTTTCCAACACTCTCTTTAAATCCTGGCTGGTCAACCGACTTCCACAGGTATTCTCTCTCTCTTCACACAACACAGTACTCCTTCCACCTCACGTTCCTACTCCTCTTCCAGAACAATGGGATTCAGCCCTTTAAATAGGCCTCCAAAATGGCTTTCAGCTGGTCGTTTGTCCAATTGCCGTGACTTTGCTCAGGTGTGACTGTGGCCTGCTGGGAAATGTAGTGTTTCCTGGCGCCCATGTGTTGTAGGCCAGGCAGCCATTTCCTAGTGCAGCCCATCGGGCTGCCACAATATATATATATATATATATATATATAGCCTATATATATATATATATTATATACATACTGAACTGACAAATCAGAAAAGCAGAGGGAACACTGATTACAGTTGTCATTATAGAACAGGAATAGAATATCTTGCAAAATTGCATAAAAAGTCACCCCAGTGTTCTTCCATCCCACCCTTGTGTCCCATCCCCCCACCCTGGTTCCCCTTGTGTCCATACATTTGAGAATGTGATTTTTCTTTCCTTTTTTCGTCCCATTTCATCTAGGTATTTAAAATGTCTTTGTAATTCATTGTTAAATAACCCGATTGTAAACACTTTTTTCCGTGTGGAGGGTAAAAGTGGACAGCAGTTCAGCATTCTGATATTACCCACAACGTAGGCTGCCTACCTTCCAGTGGTCTAGACAAAAGCAGACCATAGGTCGATGTTACTCACAGTTCCGCAGTTCGGTGTTGTAATGCTGCTTTCGGGATGTGGGTAGAAGGTCAAATCTTGGAAATACTTTGTTTCTTCTAATGGCATGCATTCGATTTCGGCCATCCCGTCCGCACTAACGTTAGTCTTACTTCAGTGATGTAAACAAAACCTTTCAGCTACAGGTTGCTCCCGGTTTCGTTGTTGCTGTAGTTTCTTTTGGGTGTTTTGCAAACCCCCTTTATAAAGCTGGCCATTAATGTACAATTTGTCAGCAACTATGTAAACTTTATTATTACGTCGTTTTTTCCCCCCTTTCATTATCGGTATGAGTTTCCGTCGCTTCTCTAAGATCTCCCCCGGGTATTGGTGATTCATTGAGTAGTTCGTGCCTGCCAGTTCTTTACCATGGTTCAAGACATGCATTTTTGTTTTGTAACTTTTTCCCCACGATTGGACGTGGTTTATTTGCGTCTGATCTTCGTTGACCCAGCCGATGGACCCTTTCGAACTGGATGCGTTCGATTTCCTCCGCGGGCATTTTGAGTTGATTCACCATGAACTCTTTGACAAGTTTTTCTGAAGTTTCGTAAGTTTCTTTGTTTACTTCCTTAATACTGTTGCAACACATGAAACACAATCAACACATCATTTTTCATGCTCTTATATCTACAGACTTGTCGACATTAAGTCCCCATGTATTTTAGTATGGCCAGTAGTGCGTTTTTACTTTCTTTATTGTAGAAACAGGGGTGCTCCTATATGTCATTTATTCATTTTATATGTCCCTTATTTCGGGCTCATGCAACTATAAATCGGGGCTCATTCGCCACGGCCCTTATCCTACTGGACCCGTGGTTGCGACAAGTCTTATTGTATTATTAACGTAAACTATATACTTATAATAACAATATTACAATTCCACTTTCCAAAAATACGCTTATCTGTAATACTGAAGGCTGTCTAACATTTAGCAAGTATCTCATACATCGCGTGCGCTATTTTACAAGACAAAATGACTTACACCTGTACAACATTTATAGAAAAGTTCGCGAAACGCGCACAATATCACATAAAATGCAAGCCAGCCCTGCACATGATCCCAGATCTCGTAAAGCACATGAAAACCCCATTTACACTTAGAATATTCGCAGGCGCCATTTGAGCTCACAACACACTTCTCACAAAATTGCCAGCATATTCCTACGTTTTGACCTATTTTGGACTGCCTTTTTGCCAGTCCTAATTTATTTATTTGAATCTAGACATACAAACTTCAATGATTTCCCTTTTGCCAATCCTAATTTTGTATTTTAAACAAGACACACGAACCACAATAATTTCCCAAATTGCCAATGTCAATAATGTGAATATTGCATGCAGTCCACCGAGTGTTCTAATCTCTCGACTCAAGCCGTGTGTGACTATGGGTTGAGAGATTTAACTACTCAGCACTGCGACGTACAATATCCTTTCAGCGTCGTGTATATAAGAAAAACCCACAGTCTCAACCGCCAGAATTTGTCGCAAAATTCAGGTGCAAACCCTTGAACTTCACTCCAATTTAACAGTATTGTGTGTCAACACCGGATGTATGCTGCGTATTAACACATCAATACTCAAGTGATTGAAATGCCCCCCTTACCACAGAAGTGGATTTGCACAGTTTTGTCAGCTGACAGAAATGAAAAAACAAAAAACGGGGAAGAATATTCAGAGACACAACTGCTAAACTAATAGTTTATATTTTAAAGTTGAGATCCTGATCTTTCTTGATTATTTGACTATGCCCATATTTACCTCTTTTCTTTTTCTTAACAGATCAGGTGATACCGGTATCGTGGGTCTCTCCCCACGTGGGTCTCTCCCCACACACCACTTCACTTTAGACTGTACGTATTTACCCTAGGCCCGTCCTTGCTCACAAATTGTCTGCCTTGAATCAACTGGCCACGCGCAGTTCCAATCGACTCGCAAACTACTTGTATTTTAGTTCGAGATCGCCCGTACGTCTCCCCTAACTATTTAAACTAATGTTGTGTCTCTGTATATCATTGCGTTACAATCTATTTGTCTCTCTTAATATAACAAACAATTCCCTAAATTTAGACCTTCTCATCCAACAGTCAGACACTTCACTCCTAGATAAATGCAGAATTTTATGAAAAAGGTTTCTGCTTACCATTCAGATTGGCGCCAGTAAGTGTCAGACTGTCAGTGATCAGGTATTCTTTTGCGAAGAGTCAGGTCCCCTCGTCTCTCCGCCTTGGGGCGAACCAGCCGCGTTGCACTCTCCTCCCTCCTTAACGTCGGGGTCACCAAATTGTTAGCATGTATCAAAGGAGGTGTCGAGGAGGCAAAATACTAAGACCCAATATTTCTTAACTCAGAATTTATTAGAGACAAGTAGAAAGTAACAGGAATCAAAAGCAAGCTACACAAATCTCTCAATTCATTTGTCCAGCTGTCTTCCGGGGAGCGCTTCTCCCTGGCCGTCTTGAAACTTTTCCTTAAGGTAACATCAGGTCTTTGCTGATTGGCTGACGTTTTCCCAGGTCCTCCAATCGGCAAGCCACTTACGTCAGCGTGTCTTCCTATCGGTTCAGACTGTCCAATTAGCAACAACCTACATCATCTCTTTGAAGAAAAAGAACGCTGTCTTTGGTCTTATCAAAGTCTTGTGAGAACTGGAGAGGAATTCAGCCTTATCAAGAACAGATTAAAAGAACTCAGAATAACAACACAGGGGCCACTTTCTGCGAATTAATGAGCTCTGCACATTCATTCACAGTTAGGTCAGAATAAAAACGTACTAATAAATTCCCACAATACCCATAAACAGTAGATTATCACTCATACTTCTACACTGTAGATGTAATAGCGAGCTTTTAAGCTTAATATTTTCTTGCGTTAATTGCATGGTTGTCGTTTGCAGCTCCTCCATTTTTCCTTTGAGTGCCGCGTTTTATTTCTTAAAGATCTTCTATTAAATAATTATTGTACTCGACCGATGTTTTGAGGTCTGTTACGTCTCGTTTGAAATCATACAGCATATCTAGTTTTGTCAGTTGTTCGTTTATCGAGGCAAACATTTTGAGGTCCTCTGGAGTTGTAGGCCTATCCTCTTCTAAATCACTAGAACTTAGGTCAACCCTATTACGCTTGAGCTCTGGTTGTTTGGTCATTATTTCATCGCGATTTAGGTGAATAAAAGCACAATTCTTACCTCACGGACTCCTCATATGTTTACTTATTTTTGTATTAGTTTCTAGTAGCTATTATCCTAAGTTAAGGAGTTATTTCATTATAGATGGGAGTTTGACTGGAGTTGAGTTTGATGAAGTTGAAAATTGAAGAGAGCTCTGTGAGTTGTAGCACTTACAACTTGAGAGAATCATTCATGCCTTCATATCATCACGACTTGATTATTGTAACTCTCTGTACCTGGGGCTTAATAAGTCGACCATGGCCCGCCTACAGCTACCCCACAACGCTGCTGCTAGATTGCTCACAGGTACTCGGAAGAGAGCTCATATCACCCCTGTCCTTGCCTCCCTTCATTGGCTCCCAGTACGCTATAGGATAGATTTTAAAGTTATTTTATTTGTCTACAAAGCTCTAAATGGTAAGGCCCCCTCCTACCTAGCAGACCTCCTCACCCCCTATACCAACGTCAGGGCCCTCAGATCTGCTGATAAGGGTCTCCTAACCACCCGTAAGTCCAACCTCAAGTCTAGGGGGGGGCGTGCTTTTGCTGTCGCGGCCCTGACCTCTGGAACAGCATCCCCATGTCCATCAGATTTGCCCCCTCCATCGAGTCCTTTAAATCTAAGCTCAAAACTCACTTGTATTCCTTAGCGTTCCCCGACTCACACTGACTCCTGCCTTGTTTGTTCTGTTCCTTTGTATGTCTGTTGGTTGTTTATTTTCTGTTTATTTTTACCCTTAGTCTACCTGTATTGTAAAGCACTTTGGTTGACGAGCGTCATGTTAAATGTGCTATATAAATAAAATTTGATTGATTGATTGATTGATACAATCAAGCCTCTTAAAAGTTGAACACAGACAGCTTAAGTCACGGCAGATCAAGTGAATTTTGGCCAGGGTGACAACCTGATGAAGGCGCATGGTTGAAGGAACAGGTGTTCACTGGATGTTCACTGGTCTGTTCTTCACTGCCTTCTCAATCTCCTCGCTGACATAGAACAGCTTGACAGTTGTGTCTGTGTTTACGAGAGCTTCAAACAGAGACTTAGCATCTGGGATGTCACGGCCTCTGCTAACAAGATCGGTCTTTTTAAGACCCCTCCAACTCCGTCAGGAGCGCCCTTGCTGTGGCTGGCCTCAAAGAAGTTCCACGTGCCTGCGTTGATCCCTCTTTTGTGCAACTCTGTGCTAAATAGGTAGACATTTCCTCTCTGCCTATACTGGGTACAGGGACCATCACTTCACAAAGTGAAGAACGGAAACAGCTGGGTGGTGTGTCTGGATGTAGTTTAGCACAGGGTTGAGATGTGTCCAAATTGCAGCAGGACCAAGTTTTGAAGGTGTGACTGTGCTGAAACAGAGAGGGATCGTAACTTCTCCTACATAAAGCACGCCTGTATGCAAAGTGGCTTGCTAGTGCGAAGCACCAACATTTCTGAACTGTATTTGCAGATTTAATTTGCAGTAATTTTCAGAGAAGTCCGCATGTATTAAACACTGAGCGGATAGCTCTCTTCAGTGCTCTGCTGTAGGAAAATTGCTGTCTAATGTTAAACAAATGCCTCTTGAATCTGTCTAATTGTTGATGGAACACCCCAATGAGACACTCTAGAGTGCTCTTGTTCTCTTTTTTCACTGTCATTTTAAATTACACTATGTTGTCTCTCTGTTTTCTTCTTCTCCTCTGTTGCCCACTGAGTGTAGGAGACAGTGGATGAGGGGTCATAAGGCATGGTGAATGGAAAGTGTAGTGTAATGGTTAGGGAACTGGACTGGTAACTCAGGTTGCTGGTTCAATCCCCAGGTGGGGCACTGTCGTTGTACCCTTGAGCAAGGTACTTAACCTGAATTGCTTCAGTAAGATATCCAGCTGTATAAATGGATTGTATGTAAAGAAATGTAAACTGTGTAAGTCGCTCTGGATAAGAGCGTCTGCTAAATGCCTAAAATGTAAATGTAAATGTAAATGAAAGGTGTTCAGTTTACACCTTCCACACTCACCATACATACACTCTTTTTCCTGGAGTCACACACAATGTGGTCCACCAACTCCTCTAAGTTGGAGTGTGTTAGCAGTTTCAGCTGATGGAGCTTGTTTGCCACAAAGGCAAGATTTTCATGCAGCTTGCATAAACACGTCTCTCTTGGATTCACCACCCAAAAAGGATGCAGGTGGCAAAACAGTGAATAAGAAATGGCTCTGTTAGG
This sequence comes from Aldrovandia affinis, assembly GCA_029706075.1. NCBI lineage: Eukaryota > Metazoa > Chordata > Actinopteri > Notacanthiformes > Halosauridae > Aldrovandia > Aldrovandia affinis. The sequence continues at coordinate 1,098,547 of JAINUG010000103.1, forward strand.
ATAATCAGCCAGAAACTTCCTGTGAGTGTTCCACAGAGTATCCACCAGGAATTGTTTTTGCTTTTTGACTTTGTGTTTGGTTTTTGTCTGCTTTCTGCTGGTGGTGATTCGGCTTACATCATCATGCTTGAAGAACAATCTCACACAATTTTTTTATCAATCGGGTGTTTTTTTGTCATGTGGATTTGGAGAGGTCTTGGCCAACATTTTTCCATCTTTTCTTTGATAACCCAATGGCAGTCTCTGCATACTTTCTGAGCTTATATTTCTGAACAAGCTTGCCCGTGACTATTTTTGCGATCATTTGCCTTTGTCTTTCCCCTGCTGCAGATGCATTGCAAACTGATACAAAAACAAGGTGCTACTTCATTTCTCATATCTTTTTCTAATCCTACCCTTGTGGAACCTGCTTGTTGTGGATCTGGCTCTGGGCTCTCTGGCGGTGTTGTCAGGCTGTTCAGTGCAACTGATGCTGCTTTTTTTTTTTCAAAAAAATCAATCAGACCTTTATGGTAGCACTTGGAATTCAGGCCAAAAATGTCAATTTGTGTCTCATCAGACCGGATAATCTTTTTCCTGAAAGGAGTCCTTTAAGTACCATTTGGCAAACTCCAGGTGGGCTGTCATATGCCTTTCACTCAGAAGTAGCTTCCGTCTAGCCACTACCATAAAGGTCTGATTGATGGGAGTGCTGCAGAGATGTTTGTCCTTCTACCAGGTTCTCCCATCGCTGCAGAGGAACTCTGAAGCTCTCTTAGAGTGGCCATTGGGTTCTTGGTCACCTCCCTGACCATGTCCCTTCTTGCCCGGTTACTTAGTTTGGCCAGACGGCCAGCTCTAAGAAGAGTTGTGGTGGTTTCAAACTTATTCCATTTCACAATGATGGAGCCCACTGTTCTCCTGGGTGCTTTCAATGCTTTAGCAATGTTTTTATACCCTTCCCCAGATCTATGCCTCAACACAATTCTATCTCGGAGGTCTATGGAGAGTTCCTAGGACTTCATGGCTTGGTTTTTACTCTGACATGCACTGTCAACTGTGGGACCTTACATAGACAGGTGTGTGCCTTTCCAAATCAAGTCCAATCAATATAATTAAGCACAGCTGGACTCCAATGAAGGTGTAGGCCCATCTCAAGGATGATCAGAAGAATTGGACAGCACCTGAGTTAAATATACAAGTGTCACAGCAAAGGGTCTGAATACTTATGGCCATGTGATATTTCAGTGTTTATTTTGTAATAAATCTGCAAAAATGTCTACAAGTCTGTGTTTTTCTGACAATATTGGCTGCTGTGTGTGCATGAACGAGGAAAAAAAAGAAATTAATTGATTTTAGCAAATGGCTGCAATATGACAAAGAGTAAAAAATGTAAGGGGGTCTGAATACTTTCCGAACCCACTGTATATCCAGTGACCTTTCAAGTGCTTCCCACCCATGCATACTGAGACACTCAAACTTTGCAGTTCGAGTTCTCTTTTCAACCCATTCATACAGAGACACTCTTCCACTCTTCCAGTGAAAGTTCTCGGGCTGTTGCCCAGAAACACTCTCCACTGCCCGAGTGCGAGTTCTCTTTCAATCACACAAATAAAACCGAGGGCAAGAGGCGGACCCTCTTTCAGGGCGCCCTCTCGCTCTCTATCACGTTCACACCGAGGGAGAGAGGTGAACACTCTTAGTGCGCCCCCTCTCCCTCTTTCCCACACACACAAGAAGCACTCTACTCAGTCACTTTCGACAGACGCACACAAAACTCCACAAACATCGAACATCACTCCACAACAATGACAAGACAAACTCTCCATACACACGCAAGACAAAGACTAACTTTCATCAAACACACAAACAAAGACAAAAGACTAACTGATTCCCCACTCGCCCCACCTGCTCTTAAATTGGCTCACTTTCTGCCTGGCTCAGGTGGGACTCGTGAGGCAATCACCCAATCACAATCACTCACTCACATTCTCACACCGACACCCAATCAGCCAATTGACTTCCATATCAATTGACTGATTGACACCAATTAAATAATAATTAAACCAATTATGGCCTTTGGAGCAACCTTCCGGGCCACGGTTTACTCTCACATCCTGTGAGAGTGCCAAACCTGCCCCTGGAAAGTCTACCTGCTCCAAAGGCCTCCACAACATGCAAAGACACAGGCAACCATGCCACTCCCACGTGGCCGAGACCGACGTCCTCCACAGTATTCTTATGTTCTTATGTTCTTATCTGTTGTTATAGTAGTTTTTATTGCTGATTGTTTCTTAGGGGCACAAAAGGCACCCATTTCGTGGAATGACCCAGGGATAGTGTCTCTGAGTCCTTTATGGGTTGACATGGAGGTCCAAGTTAAAGACGTCAACTGTATTTGGAAGTGTATACTCCTTGACCATGATGTCCATGCATTGGTTCAAGATGTAAGGCAAAACAGACAAGCAACTCTGAATCAGTTGACCGCAAATACCAATCATGGACGTGAACAGACATTTCATCTAGAACAGACACAGTTTAATCTAGAACGGTCCATCAAGAACTTCACAGAGAGGGATACTATAGTTGGATTGCAGTGCATAAACCCCTTATTACATCTAAAAATGCACGTGTTTGAGTAACGTGGTGCAAATAACTCACTTACATACAATAACTGCATTTAAAATAGCTAGAATAATCACAGCTACAGCAAGAGATCAGTACAGCAAGAATACAATAGATGCCACCGTATGCAGATGCGCACAACATCTACAAAACAAGCAGAGAAGAGTTACTAGATTTCTTTTTTTAAATGAATGTATCCAGTGGAAGTGTAGTCTGAAGAGATGGGTTTTCAGTCTCTTGCAGAAGATGGTCAGCGATTCTGCAGTCCTGACTGAGTGTAGAAGGTCATTCCACCACGTCAGGGCAGAGAAGAGGCAAGGCCGCGAGTAACGGCTGCCGGATGCTCAAAGGGATGGAACAGCAAGTTATCCAGAGGATGCAGAGCAGAAGGGTTTAGCTAGGGTGTAAGGTGTGATCAGCTTAGGCACTGATACTAGTGTGTAGATGAGCCCCAAGGTACTGTTCTAGTATACGAATGAGCCCCAAGGTCTGGTATTGAATTCAGACAGTGCCCATACTGACTGTGGCCAGATGTATAGACAGATACAGTCAGGTCCATAAATATTTGGACATTGACAAAGTTATTGTTATTTTAGCTGTCTACCACAGCATATTGGAGTTGAAATTAAATAGTGAACAGTGTAGGAATTACAGCACATTTTATATGTGGTCCCCCCCTTTTTAAGTGACCAAAAGTAATTGGACAATTGGCTGCTCAGCTGTTCCATAGCCAGGTGTGTGTTGTTCCCTTATTATTTCATTTACAAGTAAGCAGATAAAAGGTGTGGCATTTGCATTTGGAATCTGTTGCTGGTAACTCTCAATATGAAAGTCCAAAGAGCTGTCACTGCCAGTGAAGCAAGCCATCATTAGGCTGAAAACTCAAAATGAACACATCAGAGAGGTAGCAAAAACATTAATTGTGGCCAAACCAACTATTTGGTACATTCTTAAAAAGAAAGAATGCACTGGTGAGCTCAGGAACACCAAAAGGCCGGGAAGACCACAGAAAACAACTGTGGTGGATGACAGAATAATTATTTCCCTGGTGAAGAAAAACCCCTTCACAACAGTTGGCCAGATCAAGAACACCCTCCAGGAGGTAGGCGTATCTGTGTCAAAGTCAACAATCAAGAGAAGACTTCACCAGAGTAAATACAGAGGGTTTACCACAAGATGTAAACCATTGGTAAGCCTCAAAAACAGGAAGACCAGAGTTTGCCAAAAATCATCTAAAAAAGCCTGTACAGTTCTGGAACAACATCCTATGGACAGATGAGACAAAGATCAACTTGTACCAGAATGATGGGAAGAGAAGAGTATGGAGAAGGGAAGGAACTGCTCATGATCCGAAGCATAACACCTCATCTGTGAAGCATGGTTGAGGTAGTGTTATGGCGTGGGCATGTATGGCTGCCAATGGAACTGGTTCCCTTGTATTTATTGATGATGTGACTGCTGACAAAAGCAGCAGGATTAATTCTGAAGTGTATAGGGCTATATGATCTGCTCTGATTCAGCCAAATGCTTCAAAACTCATTGGATGGCGCTTCACAGTGCAGATGGATAATGACCCGAAGCATACTGCGAAAGCAACCCAATACTTTTTTACATTTTTACATTTTTACATTTTAAGCATTTAGCAGACGCTCTTATCCAGAGCGACTTACAAGATGTGCATTAATACAAGGTGAGAACAATCAAAGTTAGCGTACAAGATCAGTGCAGTAAAACGGCAAAGGACATCGTTGCAGGCGTCTGCGTATCATACCTGTAACATTGGGAAAGAAAAGGTTAGTGGGTGTTTTTTGTGTTTTTTTTTTTTTTTTTTGAACAAGTAAACAGTGGTGACGACAGATTGACTAGATGGACAGTGTTCAGTGGTAGTGGAGTCTGAAGAGGTGGGTTTTGAGTCTCTTGCGGAAGATTGAAGTGATTCCGCAGTCCTGACCGATAGCGGGAGGTTGTTCCACCAACGAGGGACCAGGACAGAGAAGAGGCGAGACCGCGCGAGGAGCGGCTGCCAGGCGCCCGGAGGGATGGGGCAGTCAGTCTGCCAGCGGAGGCGGAGCGGAGGGGTCTGGACGGGGTGTAGGGCGTGATGAGTGACTGGAGGTACGGGGGAGCAGTACCTCTGGCCGCTTGAAAAGCCAGCACCAGTGACTTGAATCTGATGCGTGCTGCGATGGGGAGCCAATGCAGAGAGGAGAGTAGAGGGGTGACGTGGGTGAACTTTGGCTGGTTGAACACCAGGCAAGCAGCAGCGTTCTGGACTAGTTGCAGTGGCTTGATGGCACAGGCCGGAAGGCCTGCCAGCAAGGAATTGCAGTAGTCCAGACGTGAGATCACCAGGGCCTGGACCAGGAGTTGAGTGGCCTCTTGGGTGAGGAACGGTCTGATCCTCCGGATGTTGTGGAGGGAGAAACGGCAGGTCCGAGAGATCGCTGCAATATGGCTCGAGAAGCACAGCTGGTTGTCCAGGGTTACCCCAAGACTCCTGGCAGACTGGGACGGAGACACTATGGAGCCTTCCACGGTAATTGACGCATTAATCATCATCGGGGAGTCCTTCGCTGGGAGGAAGAGCAGCTCTGTCTTCCCAGGTTCAGCTTCAGGTGGTGGGTAGACATCCATGCGGAGATGTCAGCCAGGCATGCAGAGATCCGTGCCGGGATCTGGGTATCAGATGGAGGGAAGGAGAGAAACAGTTGAGTGTCATCAGCATAACAGTGATAGGAGAAACCATGAGCAGAAATAACAGAGCCAAGTGACTTGGTGTACAGAGAAAATAGGACAGGGCCTAGCACCGAGCCCTGCGGGACACCGGTAGAGAGGGTGCAGGGAGAGGAGAGGGATCCTCTCCAGGCCACCTGGTAGGACCGGTCAGCCAGGTAGGACTCAAACCATGTCAGCACAGATCCAGAGATTCCCATCTCGATGAGAGATGAGAGCAGGATCCGGTGGTCCACGGTGTCGAACGCCGCCGACAGGTCAAGGAGGAGGAGGACGGAGCTAAGGGATCGGGACTTAGCGACGTGAAGAGCCTCAGTGACCGCAAGGAGAGCAGTCTCTGTGGAGTGGCCTGCTCTGAACCCAGATTGGTTGGGATCAAGTAGGTCGTTCTGTAAGAGATGAGCAGACAGTTGATTATAGACAGCCCGCTCTAACGTTTTGGAAAGGAATGGGAGGAGAGAGACAGGTCGGTAGTTAGAGATGACAGCAGGATTCAGAGAGGGTTTTTTGAGGAGGGGGACAACCTGAGCGCATTTGAGGGAGGAGGGGACAGAGCCAGAGGAAAGAGAGGAGTTAATGACATTAGAGACAACGGGAGGATGTCCATAGCAATGGACTGGAAGAGGGGGAAGGAATGGGATCAAGAGGGCAGGTGGTGGGACGGTGGGAGAGAACAAGTTGAAGGATGTCCGAGTCAGGGAGGGGTGAGAAGGAGGACAGAGAGGTGGGAGGTTTAGGTAGCGGGATGGGAGAGGGAGGGGTAGGGGGGAAGGAGTTGCGAATGACCTCAACCTTCTCGTGAAAGAAGGATGAGAAGTCATCTGCAGTTATAGAGGAGGAGGGGTGAGGAGAGAGGAAAATGTAGCATAGAGTTTACGTGGGTTGGAAACAGAGGATTGAATCTTAGAAAGGAAGAATGCAGACTTAGCAGAGGAGAGGTTAGCGGAGAAGGAAGCCAGGAGTGTGTGGAAGTCAGACAGAGCTGCAGGGGATTTGGATTTTCTCCATTTCCTTTCTGCCGCACGCAGCTTCAGACGGTTAGCCCGAATGGAATCGGTTAGCCAGGGGGCGGGGGGGCGGAGACGAGTGGGTTTAGCGGATAGAGGACAGAGTAAGTCAAAGGAGGAGGAGAGAGAGGAAAGTAGGGTGGATGATGCTACTTCAGCAGGTAGCTGAGAGAAGGCATCAGCAGGGGGAAGGGAAGATAGGACAGTAGCTGACAGGGCAGCGGGTGAGAGAGAGCGGACGTTGCGACGGACAAGGACAGTGGGAGCAGGTGAGGATGGTTTAGGGACAGAGGGGAGGGGGAGGGAGAAAGACAGAAAGGAATGGTCAGACACATGTAGAGGCGATACCGTAATGTTGGGTGAGGCGCAGTTCCTGGTGAAGACCAGGTCCAGTTGGTTGCCGGCCTTGTGGGTGGATGGGGATTCAGCCATGGTGAAGTCAAAGGACTGAAGGAGGGGGAGGAATGCAGAGGCCTGGGAGGTCTCTAGCTGCAGGTTGAAGTCCCCGAGGAGTAAGACGGGGAGTGCCGTCCTCAGGGAAGGCACTGAGTAGGGCATCCATCTCGTCTAGGAAACTCCCCAGTGGACCTGGAGGGCGATAAAGAACAATGATGTGCAGTTTACATGGAACAGTGACAGTGACAGCATGAAATTCAAAGGAGGAGGGTGAGAAGTGAGGAAGAGGAACAATACCAAATCTCCACAGGGGGGAAATTAGTATACCTGTCCCTCCACCTCTACCTGAGGGTCGTGGAGTGTGGGAGAAGGTGTAGGCGGCAGAGAGAGCAGCAGGGGTGGCCGTGTTTTATGGAGTGATCCAGGTCTCCGTAAGCGCCAGGAACTGCAGGGAGAGTAGTGAGGCCTGGGCCGAGATGAAATCGGCCTTCCGGACAGCGGACTGGCAGTTCCATAGTCCGCCTGCTACCACCACGTCAACACCGGGAGATCTAGGAGGGTGGATGAGGTTGGACAGATTACGGGTGTGGGTAGAATCTCTCCTTCTAGGCAATCTAGAAGAGGAGACATGGACTGGGATAGGGAGGAAGCATGTAGTGTTAGATGCAGAGGTAGTACAATAGGGAGATACAAAACTATGATACTTACCTTGCGGCGAGCACTCCCTAGCTGGCCCCCCTCGGTGGACTCCTGCAGGTAGACTCCTCCGTCTTTGTCCGCCGAGTCTTCGTCCGGGGAGGCTAGGACGGGGAGGCTGCCGCGAAAAGCTGCCGCTATCCACAACTATGGCTGTTAATATAGCCGAGTGATGCTAGGCACTAAGTGGCGAGTGCCACCTGACAACAATAGCCACTAATTAACAACTGTTAGCTTTCTAACGCTACTGAGGAACGTTCACAATAAACACGGGCTGATCAATGGAACCGATTGAAAGCAGCTGAGTCGCAGTCAGCTATGAAATAAAGATACAACGCGGCAATATAATCTAATAACTGCTGGAGATCGGCGACACAATAGCCAGCTAGTTACAGTAATCAAAGAAGCATTAAGTGCCAATTCTAGCCAATGAAACAGGGTACGAACGCAGAGACTAAAGCAACAAAATCTAACGCCGGATGATAACACTTACTAGCGCGCCACGAGACCGTTCAAGCCGAGATACAAATGCACACGAAGTGGAATGTTCTGCAATGGCCAAGTCAATCATCTGACCTGAATCCAATTGAGCATGCATTTCACTTGCTGAAGGCAAAACTGAAGGCAAAACACCCCAACAACAAGCAGGAAGTGAAGACAGTGGCAGTAAAGGCCTGGCAGAGCATCACCAGGGAAGAAACCCAGTGTCTGGTGATGTCTATGGGTTCCAGACTTTCGGCAGTCATTGACTGCAAAGGATTTGCAACCAAGTATTAAAAGTGGCAATATAATTTAGGATTATGCTAGCTTGTCCAATTACTTTTGAGCCCCTAAAATTGTATATGTGTATGGTAAATGTATAAAAATGGTTGTAATTCCTACACGGTTCATAAAATATTTTTTGACAAAACCCTTCAATTGAAGCTGAAAGTCACACTTAAAGCACATCTTGATTGTTTCATTTCAAATCCATTGTTCTGGCGTACAGAGCCAAAATGATGAAAATTGTGTCACTGTCCAAATACTTTTGGACCTGACTGTATATGTACATACTTAATTAGCACTCTGGATGTTTGATTATAGAGAATAAAGGGGGAAGTGCAGAGGTATGTGAGAATTTGGTCATCAGACCTTTTGTTTGGCAAAATTACGGTGGCTGTCATAGTTAATAGCATGATCGGAAGGAACAATATTTTGTTGTCTCAAAATCACATCCATTTGTTTAGAATAGTCAAGTCTGTCACAGGCAAACAAAATGTCTGATGATGGAATACCTGACCAAGAATGTCCACAGTTGGATTTTTTGGCAATATTTTTTGGTGTCTTGGCCAACTTGGCTTGGCTTGGGTTTGCTTTCTGTTTATTGTTTGGCAATAACTATCTCAGTGATGATTAAGCACCTCATGAGCACGACAAAGAAACAAAGATTTAATTTCATCCATATAAATTCAATGAACAGCAAAACAATTACTTTAATTTCTTTCTCTTTGACTAATAAGCCAGGATTAGGATCTGGTCAGGAGAAGACTGCTATCGAAACAATAAAAAAGCAATTAAAAAAGTTCAGGGCAGTTATCAGTTCAAAGACAAGTATTTTCTTCACTCCCCAAAGAGATGTCTCTTTGGATAAGTACCTAACCATCTCCTTTCCTGCTGGTCACATTCACGGGCTCTATGTGTATACACAACAATACCTTTATATATCGTCACCTTCTTAAAATAATGGCCCAAGTCATTTTTTGAGGAAAATGATTTTTTTTGCCCAAGTCATCTCTTCATGATGCTGGCCACCTCTGGTAAAATTGCCTACATCCTTAATTGAAAAGGTCATGCTGTTCCTACCCTGGTAGTATAATGGCCTACGTCAAGAGTTTGACTTAGGCCGTTTTATTTTTTGCCTAAGTCACAAGACAATGTGACTTAGGCAATTTTACAAGCTTTCAAGATGGCGGCTGCTTCAAGAAGCAAGAAAAACTAAACTGCCATCTGTCTCCTGAGTCTCTGTGTGCTCCGTTAGCGTTTTAAACTGTTTGTGGCTGAACCTTCCCCATGGTCTGTCACAGTAGTGGGAATAAAAGAAGTGCACTGTTTTGCCTAAGTCACTTACTCCAGAAGTAATTTGGCCTAAGTCAGGTTTAAAATTGCCTAAGTCACAACGGCATGTTCATAAATTGGCCTAAGTAATCTAATCCTCTTATGTTACATAATTGACAGACAGCGTTATTTGTATGTCAATAGTCATATATTGTCATAACCTTTTTGTGTGAAATGATTCATAAATATCATATATTCTATATTTGTTTCAGTTTATTCAGTTTTTTGAAAAACTTGAAAATATGACTTAGGCCATTATTTTAAGAAGGTGACGATATTCAGCTTGATTGTCCTAAAGACAGGCAAATAAGTAGTTCCCCCCTCCCACCACTAGGAGGCCACTCATACTGTCTCTTCTGAAGCCTCTTGTTAAACAATCATCCAGTTGCGATCCATTAATCATCTAATTACCTAAGTGAAGCTTCTAAGCATGTGAGTGAATTCATAAGAACATAAGAATACATAATGATGAGAACGGGCCGTTCGGCCCATCTAGGCTCATCATCATCTAGTACTACATCTAGCCTGGACTTGAATAGCCCAAGTGTTTCTGCCTCTACTACCTGACCTGGCAAGCTGTTCCAGGCATTGACAACTCTCTGTGTAAAGAAAAACTTCCTAATATCTGTGCGGAATTTGCCTTTAACTCATTTCCACCTGTGGCCTCTTGTTCTGCTGACCCCACTTATCTTAAAAAATCTTTGGTATTTTACTTTGTTAATCCCTTTTAGGAATTTAAAAACCTCAATCAAATCCCCCCTAAGTCTCCGTTTGCTAAATTTAAATAGATCGAGTGCCTTAAATCTATCATCATAACTTTTACCTTTCATACCAGGTATCAGTTTAGTTGCCCTTCTTTGGACTTTTTCACTGCACACAGTATTCTAAGTGCGGTCTGACAAAGGCATTATATAACATAAATATAACCTCCTTTGTTTTATACTCAATACTTTTTGCTATGTATCCCAGCATCCTGTTGGCTTTTTTCACTGCTGTAGCACACTGCTTTGATGCGGATAGGCTTTGATCAACTACAATTCCTAAGTCCTTTTCAAATTGAACACCTACTAACTTTTCTCCTCCCATAAAATACTCCTGTCTAATGTTTTTATTTCCCACATGCATAACTTTACATTTAGCAATATTGAATGTCATCTGCCATGTATCTGCCCATTTTTTGATTTTGTTTAAATCATCTTGGATTACTTTAGTTGATTCCAAACTGTTTGCCAAACCCCCAAGTTTAGTATCATCTGCAAATGTAACTATTTTGCTACTAATGTCCATATCAAGATCCATCTTTTACCGCTTATCCGGGTCGGGTCGCGGGGGCAGCAGCCTAAGCAGGGAGACCCAGACTTCCCTCTCCCCGGCCACTTCGTCCAGCTCTTCCGGGGGAATCCCAAGGCGTTCCCAGGCCAGCCGAGAGACATAGTCTCTCCAGCGTGTCCTGGGTCTTCCCCGGGGCCTCCTCCCGGTGGGACGTGCCCGGAACACCTCACCAGGGAGGCGTCCAGGAGGCATCCTAACCAGATGCCCGAGCCACCTCATCTGGCTCCTCTCGACACGGAGGAGCAGCGGCTCTACTCTGAGCCCCTCCCTCATGACCGAGCTCCTCACCCTATCTCTAAGGGAGAGCCCAGACACTCTGCGGAGGAAACTCATTTCGGCCGCTTGTATTTGCGATCTCGTTCTTTCGGTCACTACCCACAACTCGTGACCATAGGTGAGGGTAGGAACATAGATCGACCAGTAAATCGAGAGCTTTGCCTTTAGGCTCAGCTCCCTCTTTACCACGACAGACCAATGCAGCGTCCGCATCACTGCCGATGCCACACCAATCCGCCTGTCGATCTCCTGCTCCATCCTTCCCTCACTCGTGAACAAGACCCTGAGATATTTGAACTCCTCCGACCCGGAGAGTGCACTCCACCCTTTTCCGGCTGAGAACCATGGTCTCGGATTTGGAGGTGCTGATTCTCATCCCAGCCGCTTCACACTCGGCTGCGAACCGCTCCAGCGAGAGCTGGAGGTCACGGCCCGATGAAGCCAACAGGACCACATTATCTGCAAAGAGCAGTGACCCAATCCTCAGGCCACCAAACCGGACCCCCTCAACGCCCCGGCTGCGCCTAGATATTCTGTCCATAAAGGTTATGAACAGAACCGGTGACAAAGGGCAGCCCTGGCGGAGTCCAACCCTCACCGGGAACAAGTCCGACTTACTGCCAGCAATGCGGACCAAGCTCTGGCACCGGTCGTACAGGGACCGAATGGCCCGTATCAAGGGGCCCGGTACCCCATACTCCTGGAGCACCCCCCACAGGACTCCCCGAGGGACACGGTCGAAAGCCTTCTCCAAGTCCACAAAACATGTGTAGACTGGTTGGGCAAACTCCCATGCACCCTCCAGGACCCCGCGGAGGGTGTAGAGCTGGTCCACAGTTCCGCGACCAGGACGAAAACCACATTGCTCCTCCTGAATCCGAGGTTCAACCATCCGATGGACCCTCCTCTCCAGAACCCCTGAATAGACCTTACCAGGGAGGCTGAGGAGTGTGATCCCCCTGTAGTTGGAACACACCCTCCGGTCCCCCTTCTTGAAGAAGGGGACTACCACCCCGGTCTGCCAGTCCAGAGGCACTGCCCCCGATGTCCACGCGATGCTGCAGAGTCGTGTCAACCAAGACAGCTCCACAACATCCAGAGCCTTGAGGGACTCCGGGCGGATCTCATCCACCCCCGAGGCTCTGCCACCACGGAGCTTTTTAACCACCGCGGCGACCTCAGCCCCAGAGATAGGAGAGCCCACCCCCGAGTCCCCAGACCCTACTTCCTCACTGGAAGGTGTGTCGGTGGGATTGAGGAGGTCTTCGAAGTATTCCCTCCACTGACCCACAACGTCCCGAGTCGAGGTCAGCAGCGCCCCATCCCCACTGTACACAGTGTTGACAGTGCACTGCTTCCCCCTCCTGAGACGCCGGATGGTGGTCCAGAACCTCCTCAAAGCCGTTCGGAAGTCGTTTTCCATGGCCTCACCGAGCGACTCCCATGCCTGAGTTTTTGCCTCAGCGACCGCCGAAGCCGCGCTCCGCTTGGCCCGCCGATACCTATCAGCTGCCTCCGGAGTCCCACAGGCCAAAAAGGTCCGATAGGACTCCTTCTTCAGCTTGACGGCATCCCTCACCGCCGGTGTCCACCAGCGGGTTTGGGGATTACTGCCGCGACAGGCACCAACGATCTTGCGGCCACAGCTCCGGTCAGCTGCCTCGACAATGGAGGCACGGAACATGGCCCACTCGGACTCAATGTCCCCCGTCTCCCCGGGACATGGTTGAAGCTCTCCCGGAGGTGGGAGTTAAAGCTCCTTCTGACAGGAGACTCTGCCAGACGTTCCCAGCAGACCCTCACAATACGTTTGGGCCTGCCAGGCCTGACCGGTATCCTCCCCCACCATTGGAGCCAACTCACCACCAGGTGGTGATCAGTTGACAGCTCCACCCCTCTCTTCACCCGAGTGTCCAGGACATGCGGCCGCAAGTCCAACGACACGACCACAAAGTCGATCATCGAACTGCGGCCCAGGGTGTCCTGGTGCCAAGTGCACATATGGACACCCTTATGCCTGAACATGGTGTTCGTTATGGACAATCCGTGACAGGCACAGAAGTCCAACAACAAAGCACCATTCTGGTTCAGATCGGGGGGGCTGTTCCTCCCAATCACGCCCCTCCAGGTCTCACTATCGTTGCCCACGTGAGCATTGAACTCCCCCAGCAAAACGAGGGAGTCCCCAGAAGGAGTGCTCTCAAACACCCCCTCCAAGGACTCCAAAAAGTCTGGGTATTCTGAGCTGCTGTTTGGAGCATAAGCACAAACAACAGTCAGGACCCGTCCCCCCACCCGAAGGCGGAGGGAGGCTACCCTCTCATCTACCGGGGTGAACCCCAACGTACAGGCACCGAGCCGGGGGGCAATAAGTATTCCCACCCCTGCTCGGCGCCTCCCACCAGGGGCAACTCCAGAGTGGAAGAGAGTCCAACCCCTCTCAAGGAGACTGGTTCCGGAGCCCATGCCGTGCGTTGAGGCGAGGCCGACTATATCTAGCCGGAACCTCTCGACCTCCCGCACCAGCTCAGGCTCCTTCCCTGCCAGAGAGGTGACATTCCACGTCCCTAGAGCTAGCTTCTGCAGTCGAGGATCGGACCGCCAAGGCCCCTGCCTTCGGCCGCCGCCCATCTCACACTGCACCCGACCCCCTTAGCCCCTCCCACGGGTGGTGAGCCCATGGGAAGGGGGTCCTACGTCGCCTCTTCGGGCTGTGCCCGGCCGAGCCCCATAGGTGTAGGTCCGGCCACCAGGCGCTCGCCCTCGAGCCCCACCCCCAGGCCTGGCTCCAGGGGGGAGGCCCCGGTGACCCGCGTCCAGGCGAGGGAAACGTAGTTACATTTTGTTTGTCATCATAGGGGGTCTTGTGAGCCACGCTTTGTCTGGTCCCTCACCAAGGACCTGTTTGCCTTGGGTGACCCTACCAGGGGCATGAAGCCCCCGACAACTTAGCTCCTGGGATCATTGGGACACGCAAACCCCTCCACCACGGTAAGGTGGCGGCTCAAGGAGGAGATCATTTATGTAAATAAGGAAGAGCAGAGGTCCCAGCACCGATCCCTGCGGGACACCACTGCCCACAGCACCGAGGTCAGATTCGGCCCCACCGTTACTCTTTGTATTCGCCCTTGCAGCCAATTATGAGCCCACTGTGAAACTACTCCTGCAATTCCTACTGAATTCATTTTAGCAATGAGCCTCTCATGTGGTACCTTGTCAAATGCTTTCTGAAAGTCCAAATATATAATAGCATAAGCCTGGTTCAGGTCAACACACTTTGTAGCCTCTTCGAAAAAGTCCAGGAGGTTGGTTAGGCATGACACCTTATCACTTACTGTTCTACCGAACAGTGGGGACAGGCAAGGCACCTTATTAAAACTGAGAGGAAAAACATTTTTATTGATAAATATGTCTAAACTACATAAATCCCTGAAACAGGCTATAAATAAGAACGTCTGTTTTAAATTAGGTGCATGCAATTTAAAAACCAGTGCAACAATGTACATTGTTTAGTTTAGTGAAGTGGGTATTTATATTATCATTGTCAGGTGGGTTATGCTTTATTTTTTCACGGATACTGCCAAAATAAAGGAAACTTGAGTAAATGAAGGGTTCTGGCAGCTCTCTTATGGTGTGGGGTGCATTAGATACAAAGCTATTCTGAGTGGTCACCTGCATCTTATGGTGAAGCATTTCTATCCTGATGGGAATGGCCTCTTCCAGGATTGCAATGCTCCATCCACAGGGCAAGAGTGGTCACTGAATGGTTTGATGAGCATGAAAGCAATGTAAACCATATGTCATGGCCATCACAGTCACCGGATCTCAACCCAATTGAACACTTATGGGAGATTCTGGAGCTGTGCCTGAGACAGTGTTTTCCGGCACCATCAACAAAACACCAAATGATGGAATGGAGGAATGGTGTTGCTTCCCTCCAATAGAGTTCCAGACACTTGTAGAATTAAAGCTTATTAAAGCTGTTTCTGGAGGCTTGTGATGGCTCAGTGCCCTATTAAGACACTTTATATTGGTGTTTCCTTTATTTTGGCAGTAGTCACTTGTAGCTTTGCATTATCTGTGGGGGTCACACAGCTGTTACCATGGCGATGATATGGACATGGAGACTGATATGCTCTTTATATTTCATGCCCAACTGGCTCTTTGAGTCGCTCTGCTATAATATAATTGTCACACGCCGCGTGACAAACCCTGAATGGGAACAGAACAGCCAGGAGACACGGAGTGGAGTTTGTCGGTCTACGGACCGGATTTTATTTATTTGTTTTTCTGTCTCTCCCCCCCAGACATGGGAGAGAGACAGTGGGAGTAGCAGGTTAACATATAACAAAGACGAACACAAACACAGACACAAAATCTTCACCCTACTCGCCGCGAAGCTTTCGGGTAAAAACAACAAATGAAAATAACAAGTTAAAGTAACCAAACTTACGGGACACCGCGCCTCTTCCTCCAGAGTTCCCCTGGAACCTCCTCAGGCACACACATATCCAGTGACCTTTCAAGTGCTTCCCACCCATTCATACTGAGACACTCGAACTTTTCCAGTTCGAGTTCTCTTACGCATTCCTTCCAGAGACACTCGCCACTCCCAGGATGTGAGAGTGCTGGCAATCGGCTCTCAAGATACTTCACTCTTCCGGTGAGTTCTTGGGCTTGCTCAGACACTCTCCACTGTCGAGTGCGAGCTCTTTCCACTAAAACCGAGGCGCAGAGGCGGACCCTCTTCCAGGGCACCCTCCGCTCCTCCATAATCACACCGAGGGAGAGGCGGACACCTAAAGCGCACCCTCTCCCTCTTCCTCACTCACACAGGAAGCACTCTACTCAGTCACTTTCGACAAACGCACACAAAACTCCACAACATTAAACATCCAACATCAAACATTCCACATAAAACGTGCACGCGCACTCACACACACATCAAGACAAGACTGACTGACTCCCCACTCGCCCCACCTGCTCTTAAATAGGCTTAGTTTCTGCCTGGCTCAGGTGGGACTCGTGAGGCAATCACTCAATCACAATCACAACTCACATTCTCACCCAGACACCCAATCAGCCAATTGACTTCTATATCAATTGACTGATTGACACAAATTAAATGATCAAATAATAATTAAACCAATTAAGGCCTTTGGAGCTCCCTTCCGGGCGACAGTTCACTCTCACACCCTGGGAGAGTGCCAAACCTGCCCCCGGAAAGTCTCACTGCTCCAAAGGCCTCTACCACATGGAACAAGACAGGCAACCATGCCACTCCCATGTGGCCGAGACCGACGTCCTCCACAATAATATATCATTTTAATAGATAAAACCCATCCCAAAATCCACCTAATTATCTCTATTATGTACTACCATACTGTATTTTAACTTCTCAACCATGAAATAGCATCATTAAATAGCAGTCCTGCTTTTATTCCATTTCTCTATCCTGCTGCCAGCTCTGACCAGTGTGCTGGCAGCAGGTAACCTAAACCTTTTTTTTAAACCTCTGGCAGTTTACGGCTTACCTTTTTACCATTTCAGGTTATTCACTGGACTTGAACTGCTTAAATTTCAGTAAAAACTGGAAAATAGGGTGTTCTAAAACTTTTGACCGGTAGTGTATATTCAGATATACTATAATATGACATGTGCTCACAGTGAATGCCTATGAATCACACATGCCAGGTTCAGTGTGGACGGTGCTGGTGTGTGAGGTTTAGTGTGGATGACGCTGGTGTGTGAGTTTCAGTGTGGACAGTGCTGGCATTTAGCATCAGCATTTAGCATGAGCAATATAACAAGCTGCTCTACAGTCCAGCTGTCATATTCTTGTACACTAGTGTATCTGTGTACTACAGTGTATACTCTACTGGCAAAAATAAATATATTATTTTACTAGAGCAAAGGCCTGCTAGTAGTTATATTATTATATTAGTAGTATATTATTATATTAGTAGTATATTATTATATTAGTAGTAAATATTTCCAACTGTCCATCTGTTTATCCCCTTGTTTTTTCTTTTCTCCTGGTTTGGTAAGCCCAATTGTATACTAACTGACGTCCCATCACTGCTACAGCCTCCTTGGATTCAGAAGAGCGCAGACCCACGTGTGCCTCCTTCAAAAATACTAGCCAGCCGCCACTTATTTTCAGGACTTCAGCGATTAAGCAGCTGGCGCAGACAGACTGACAGACGGCAGACGCCCGATTGACCAGAGGAAGAAATCTTGCGTAATGAGGCGGAAAACGGCCTGATGACTCAAACCATTGTTCCTGTGGTGACCCTGAGGGAACTTATGGCCCAGTCAGGATTGCCACGTCCTCCGCAGTGTCATTGAACCCTGGGTCCTACAAGGCGACTGTGTAACCCCGAGTCTAACCGCCGTCATGTGACAGGATCTGTTCTGTTGCCACGGCACACCAGAAGCATGAAGGTTAGTGCAAGTCATGTGGACCAGGGATAATTTACAGTTTTACAATTTAGTCATTGGACACACATTGCTTTTATCCAAAGCGACTTACAGAAGTCGTAATGTTTATGACAATAAAACATTTTTTTTTACTGATGGTAGAAGGCATTTACAGTAGCCATAAAGTAAGCAATGCGAATGAGGCTTGGCGTTTCCTTGCAACAGAATTATTGCTTATAATTTGGTCAGAGGCTTTCGTGCAGGGAGTCCAACCCACAATCACAACAGTTTATTGTAGCTGGTGGTACCCTTCAAAAGAGCAATGTTCCTCTAAAGAGAGAAAAGGCTGTGGTGTTTGTTGTGCCTTGTTGCTGCTCTGTCAGGAGAGGGCTGTCTCTTCTTCTCTCTTGTGTGCGAGCGGACAGTGAGAGGACAGCTGAGAGGAAGATCCAGACCAACTGGATCAGCAGGGAAAGCACCACAGGGCTGCAAGTGTGTGTGTGTGAGTGAGTGAGTGAGTGAGTGTGTGTGTGTGTGTGTGTATATGTATATGTGTGAAACCGTCATGACATTGATTTCATGTATATTCCAAAGTACGATATCTCCTACAGCACAGTGTCCCCATCACTACGCTAGAGCACTGGCTTTTATACATGGGAAGAGTGCCCCTACTGGCCCGTAAACACTATTTCTTCTTCCCCAGAGTGAATTGTTATTCAAACCGAGATAGCAGGAGTTCTCTTACAGTGGTTGGGGAAAAAAACTATAAATAAACAGCTCAATAAATCAATCTTAAAATATTTGAAGCCATAAAAGCAGCCATAAAATATTTTAACACGAAATTAATTAAAAATGCACCTTCCTTCCTTCCTATCCCATAACCCCGGAGGGTCGTTGGGGCACCACAGACGATCTGTCAACAAGCTCCCTCCATCTCTCTCTGTCCTCGGCAGCTCGCACTGTTTCACTCAGTCTTAATTGAGTCCATTCTTGGATGTTATCCTCCCATCTTTTCTTTTGTCTCCCCCGTTTCCTGCCTCCTTGCACAGTGCCTTGCAGGATGGTCTTTGCCAGGCCTGATGATCTGGTGATGTGTCCATACCACCTCAGTTTTCGCTTTTTCACGATGGTAAGCAGGTCATCGTGCCGACCGATGGCTTGGCTGATCCTTTGCCGGATTTCCATGTTTGTAATGTGCTGGGTGTAGGAGATGCCCAGGAGTCTTCTGTAGCATCTCATTTCCAAACTCTGTATTCTCTGCTGTATTTCTGCTGTGAGGGTCCATGATTCACACGCGTATAGGAATATTGAGATGACAAGTGAGCGCAGTAGTCTCACTTTTGATCCCAGGCTGATGTTTTTGTCCTTCCATATGGGCTTGAGTTGTGTCAGGGCAGCGGTTGTTTGTGCTATCCTGGCCAGGACTTCCTTCTTGGAACCTTCGTCGGAGACGATCGCTCCAAGGTATTTGAAGCTGGACACGCAGTCCAGTGCTTGACCATTGACTCTGATGTCAGACATGATGTTGTTGTTGTTGGTCATCAGCTTTGTTTTTTCCGTGCTGATTTCCATGCCATAGGCTCGGGAGGTGACGTCAAGCCTTTCAACTAGGCTGGCAAGTTCTTTTTCTCCTCTTGCCAGCCCGTCAATGTCGTCGGCAAAGCGGAGGTTGGTGATTGTTCTGCCTCCTATGCTGACAGATCCCTCATGGTCTTCCAGGGCGTCAGCCATGATGCGCTCCAAGAAGATGTTAAAAAGGAGAGGTGAGAGGAGGCATCCTTGGCGCACGCCGGTCATTGTCCTGAACCAGTCTCCAAAGGCTCCGTTGTGGAGGACTGCACTGGTGGCCTTGTTGTACAGGTTTTGGATGATACTGACAAGGTTGGGGCTGATGTTGTATTTCCTCATGGTTGCCCACAGAGCAGCGTGCCACACTCGATCAAAGGCTTTCTTGAAATCCACAAACACGTGGTACAGGGGTTGTTGATGCTGCAGATGTTTCTCGCAGATAATTCTCAGGTTGAAGATTTGTTCTGTGGTGCTTCGTCCTGCCCTAAAACCGGCCTGTTCTTCAGCTATGATTTGTTCCGCTTTGGGGTTTTAACCTATTCAATATTATTTTCAGTAGGACTTTGCTGGGGTGGCTGATGAGACTGATGGTGCGGTAGTTTTGACATTGTTGAAGATTGCCCTTTTTTGGAAGTGTGATGATCAGTGATTGTGTCCATGATGTAGGCCACTCACCACTCTGCCAGATCTTATTGCAGATGATGGTGAGGACATCAATTATAGCCTCTCCCCCAGCCTGTAGGAGCTCTGCTGGGATGTTGTCTACTCCAGCTGCTTTTCCTTTTTTGAGTGACCGGACTGCTGCCTCAACTTCTTCACGGAGGATGGGGAGTTTTTCATCATCCTCAGTGGTTTGGGGGCAGGACAAAACTGCTGGATCCCCATTGGGGATGCGGTTGTAGAGTTCCGAGCAGTATTCTGTCCACCTGTCCAAGATCTTTTGTTCTTCCGTCAGACATTCACCGGTCTTGCTCTGGATCGTGGAGGCTCTGGGCTGTTTAGTCTTTGTTAGCTCCTTCACGGTCTGGTATGCCATCTTGGTGTTGTTATTGTATTTCAAGCTGTTCTCTATTTCTTTGCAGTGTTCCTCAATCCAGTTCTGTTTTGCTGATTGCATTTGTTTCTTGATGTCTTTGTTGATTGTTCTGTAGGCATCGTATCCCTCAGGTGAGTTCTTGCTCCTCTTCAGTGCTCTCCGCTTGTCACATAGATCTAGCAGTTCGCTTTTGTGACCCAAGGATTCTTTTTGGGCGGAGTTTTCCAAGGATCGCAGTGGCGGTTTCAGTTACTGCTGTGTTGAACTTGGTGGTCATGGTGTCAGTGTCAGTATCTTCTGCACCTTCGAGGAGCAGTGTTGTTATCTTCCCTCCTAAAGTTGTTTTGAATAGTTCAGCCACTTCAGGGTCTTGTAGTTTGTCCAGATTGAGCTTCATTCTTGTGTACTTGGAGCTCTTGATCTTCTTCAGGCGTAGGCGAAAAGACATGAGTACAAGGTCATGGTCGCTCCCAATGTCTGCTTTTGGGAAGCTGCGTGTCCTCCCGATGTTAACGCTTGATTGGAAGCGTTTCTTGATCAAGATGTAATCGATCTGGTTGTGGTGTTCTCCATTGGGGCTGTGCCAGGTCCATCGTCTGGAAGCCTTGTGGAGGTCAAGTGTGTTCGCCAGCATCAAGTTGTTATATCTGGCAAACTCCAGGAGCCTTAGGCCCCTGTCGTTGGTCTTGATGTTGGAATAGGGGCCACAAGTGTCTTTCCAGTTTGGATAGGCATCCTCTCCAACCTTTGCATTCCAGTCTCCTTGCATAATGATGATATCTTTCTTTGGTGTTTGGTCTAGGACTGCTTGTAATTGTTCATAGAAGTCTTCCACCTCACTGTCCTGGTAGGTGGATGTTGGGGCGTAGGCCTGGATGATGGTGATGTTAAATGGGGTTGCTCTCAGCCGGATGGTGATGAGTCTACTGGAGACTGGCTGGCAACCCATGACCGTGCCCAGAATGTCCTTGTGAACAAGGAAACCTACGCCATGTTCGTGTTTGTTCTCTTTGCCACTGAAGTAGAGTTTGTGGCCTTTGTCGGTTGATGTTTCTCCGAAGCTTTTCCAACGTAGTTCGCTGATACCCAGGATGTTCCAATGGTACTGATCCATTTCATGGGCTAGTTCTTCGAGTTTTCCGTCAGCTGTTAGTGTTCTGACGTTCCAGGTTCCCACAACTATGTTCTCTCTAGTGCGAAGTTTCCCAGTAGTACACTTTACACCTCCGTCCTGGTGGCCGACGGTAGGCGCGGTCCTTGGTGACCCGGGCGACGACCGAGCCGGTATGGGTAGAGTTGCGATTTTCATCATGTGGTGTGTCTTGGGCAAATAAACCTGGTGGGGCCCATCCCTCTCCAGGCTGGATGCAGTTTAAGGTCATACCCTGGACCCTAAAATGCACAACCTTACTTTAGAGAAGTACTTTAAGAAGCTTGTTGTGTGTTAGCAGTGCACTGTTTTAGTCTGGGTCCTCCCAAGGTTTCTCCCTACCAAGGGAGTTTTTCCTTGCCACTGTTGCCTTTAGGCTTGCTTTTGGGGGGGTCTAGGCCTGGGTTCCCCCTCTGTTAAGCATTTTGTGAGAATTCAATTGTGAAAAGCGCTATACAAATACATTTGGTTTGATTTGATTTGATATACACTACCGGTCAAAGGTTTTAGAACACCTCTATTTTTCCCGTTTTTATAGAAATTTACGCAGTTTAATCTTTCAATGTACTCTGAAATTAAAGCATAGAACAAATAAATAATTGGAGATAAAAAGGAAATCATTGAATCGTTTTGTTTAACAAAATTTAGTCTAAATTTTTTACTCATCAAAGTAGCCACCTTTTGCAGATATAACAGCCGAACACACTCGTGGCATTCTTTCTACAATGATAATCAAATATTGTTCGGAATGTTCTTCCCAACACTGTTGCAGAAGTGGGGGTGTTCTAAAACTTTTGACTGGTAGTGTATACATGTATTTTTTTTGCTCCCCTGGGGCAGACAGCCCCCGATGCTGCCCCCAATTGGGACTCACCAACAGGGCTGGTTTGGTACAGTCGGGTTTCGATAGGCAGCTCACACTCGTAAAGGACCAACCAATATGGGTGCATTAGACCGCTCCGCTATCGGAGGCTCCACTGTCATAAGAGATTAAGGAGTGAAGTGATAAGGGGTTAGAGCAAGCCTGAGGGGCAGTACAGCCTTACAGTCACTGCCCTCTGGAACAAGCGATTGGCATGTCAAACTATATGAGCAGCATCATCTGTGGAGGTGTTGTAGAGAAGTTAAAGGCCCCCTTTGACAGCTGCTGACCACAAGTCCATCTGAGGCGCCAATACAGACACCATCCGGCTAAAACACAGAGCTGATTGTTTCCACACAACCCCTCCCCTGCCCATAGCTGTTACATGCCCCCATTAGGGTTGTGAGACCTGACATTCCTAATTTCTTATTGCCCCCATAACAAGGCTGTACTAGAGATGGAGAGGGAGGCAGGTGGAGGGGGGGGCGCGAGTGCAGGACACGGAGGGGGGGAGGGTGGAGTATGCAGGGGTTGTGGGGGAGTTGTCTAACTGCCAGGACGCTGTCGTCCTTTACCTTGTTAAAAATTGATTTTAAACACAGTGCCGTATTACATTCTTGAGATTGTTGCAGCACATAATTTAATTATCTTCAGTGACAGCTGCCATCTTGATGATGTATGAATTAAATCAGCGCACTTTGTCCATGGGGGCGTGGTCAGCTACAGCCCTGGGATTCTACATTGTGTGATAAAAAAATGGGTGAGAAAAGCTTGTTTAAACAAATAAAAATCACTTACATTTTCTTAGTCAAAGTCCAGGACAGATTCAAGGTGAGGTTTGATGAAAAATGTCATACATTGTAAAAAAGTTAAATTGTAATTTTTAAAAGAATATAATTCAGTCTCCAGGATAAATTATTAATGTGATTTCCATCCATCCATCCATCCATTATCTAAGCCGCTTATTCCTGGTCAGGGTCGCGGGGGCTTTCCCAGCAAAGGCAGGAATACACCCTGGACATCGCCAATCCATCAGGGCACACACACCATTCACTCACACACTCATACCACGGGCAATTTAGACTCTCCAATTAGCCTAACGTGCATGTCTTTGGACTGTGGGAGGAAACCGGAGTACCCAGAGGAAACCCACGCGGACACGGGAGAACATGCAAACTCCGCACAGAAAGGCCCCGGCCTTTAAAGCTATCCACTTGCCTTAATGTGATTTAAAGTTTGTTATTATTTATTTATTTATTTATTCAGATAAAATGCTGTATTTGTATTCTTTCTTTCTTTCTTCCTTTTTTTTAATTTAGTCTTTCTTATCCTCTTAAACCCATCACATGCAGCGGTTTCATAACTATCAGAGAAGTTTTACCTGTGCTCAGCTTTGAGAACATCATTCATGTTGTTAGCAAACCAGAATTGTGAAGGGCCTTCTGTATTGTTGACACATGCACACATTGGCCACTCTTTGGGCCACTCTTGGTGGCCTCTCTGATCAGTCTCCTGTTTGCTCGGTCATCCAGTTTGGGTGGCTTGATCTAGGCAAGATCCTGGTGGTGCCGTGCACCTTCCACTTCTTAATTATGGTTGTAACCATGCTCCAAGGGACATTTAAGGCCTTTTAAATCTTTCTATACACATTTCCACAACTTTATCTCAGAATACTTTTGAAAGCTCCTTGTTCATGGTGGATTCGTTACTCTGAAATGCACTAACTACCAGTGGAAAGCCTCTAGGAATAGTTGATTTTACTCTGAAGTAATCACAATCAATACAATCGAGCACAGGTGGAGACCAGTTAGCATAGTGTGTGATCAGGAAGGTGATTAGTTACCCCTGGACTAGTTTAAAATTGGTACGATAAGCGGGATTTGGACATCAATCCAAGTTATTCTAGTTTTTTATTTTTTATTAATGTTCAGAAATCTTTATAATTATTTTTTCACTTGGAAGTTGTAGGGTTAAATGTGTAAATAAAGGTAGGAAAAGTCTGATTTAATATGTTTTAATTTCAGGCTCTAAGGCAACAAAAGGTAGATTTTTTTAGATGGGGTGTAGACTTTAAAGGGGCACTGTATATATAGTTTAGATTGAACTTTGTAGCAATTCTTAAGATCAAGACACAAATCGTCCACTTTCAGTGGCATTGCAATCTGAACTATGAGTTCTCTTTTGGCCAAAATTGATCACATAGCATGCGCAAAATACCTTTCTTTGTGTCACTGTAAAAGGTTTATAGACAGCAGGCAGAACGGGGAGCCATGTTGGCTCCCAGCAGTAAATGTCATTACACTCTTATGTAGTGATGGGTGAATGAGGGTGACACAAAAAATATGTGGAGTTGCAATATGCTCCCAGTAACTCACTGATTTAACCAAATCAGTGTTTTGTTGTGAAAATAAACCCCTTTTGATTGGTTCAAGCAAGTCTGTGATTGACAGCTAATTGTAGTGCCACCCAGTTTTGGTGTCATGATACCTCATTCTCCAATCACGGTCCATAATGCCAGCTGGCGCTGCCACCTCGTCATGGGAAAATACCTTTGTTTGTGCTGTGACTGTAGAAAGGTTTTTAGAAAGCAGGCAGTACAAGAAACCTTGTGGGCTCCCAGCAGTAAACTCCCCATGCAGTTATGCTCTCTCCCCTCTCAACAGGGAACATCTTCGTGGTGAGCCTGTCGGTGGCGGATCTGGTGGTGGCGGTGTATCCGTACCCGCTGGTGCTGACGGCCATATTCCACAACGACTGGACCATGGGCAACCTGCACTGCCAGATCAGCGGCTTCATCATGGGCTTGAGCGTGATCGGCTCCATCTTCAACATCACCGCCATCGCCATCAACCGCTACTGCTACATCTGCCACAGCCTGCGGTACGACCGCCTCTACAGCATCAAAAACAGCTGCTGCTACCTGTGCCTCACCTGGGTGCTCACCGCCCTGGCCACGGTGCCCAACTTCTTTGTGGGCTCGCTGCAGTACGACCCGCGTATCTTCTCCTGCACCTTTGCGCAGACGGTCAGCTCGTACTACACCATCTCCGTGGTAGTGGTCCACTTCCTCATCCCGCTGCTGGTGGTGTCCTTCTGCTACCTGCGGATCTGGGTCCTGGTCATCCAGGTAAAGCACCGTGTGAGGTCGGAGCACAAGACGAAAGTGAAGCCCAGCGACGTGCGTAACTTTCTCACCATGTTCGTGGTGTTTGTCCTGTTCGCAGTGTGCTGGGCCCCGCTCAACTTTATCGGCCTAGCGGTGGCCATCGACCCTGCGCGGGTGGGCCCTTTAATTCCAGAGTGGCTCTTTGTCACCAGCTACTTCATGGCCTACTTCAACAGCTGCCTCAATGCTGTCGTCTATGGGCTGCTCAACCAAAACTTCCGTAAGGAGTACAAGTGCATCCTGCTGGCGCTCTGCACCCCTCGGATGCTGTTCATGGACATGTCCAAGTGCGGCACGGATGGCCTGAAGAGCAAACTGTCACCCGTGGCAACCAACAACAACCTGGCCGAAATAAACCTGTGAATGGAATAAAATTTAAAAAATGTCTTTCTTTCTTTTTTTTCTTTTTTATCGCATCCAATGGTTACAGTTAGAAATGGTTAAATTGTTAAAAAAAGTAGTTCTTGATGGGGAGGGTAAGAGCTGTTCACTGCAGAGCCTTATCATGAAATGGATTTATTCCTTCGTTCCTGTATTTTTTTCCTCTCTTGGAGGAAAGAGACAATTTTGGATTACTGTTTTTTTTTGGAAACCTTTTTGGTATATTTCTTCATCACTGTATTGGATCTGATCATTTAATATATAAACATACCTGTGTTATTATTTTTATATTTTTTGTGATAGTGTAATACAAGAGTGTTGACCCTTTTGCATTATTTTATTGCCAAACACATAGATATATTCTGTAGTCAGTTTTACCTGTATTGTCTCTATAGCAGTGCAGACTGGTTGATTATTACGGCTCAACAGGTATGTTGTGCTGATTTGCTATATTTGGAGTAAAACACTAAAAAGTGAAAAATCTGCTGTTGGATTTTGTGGGAGAATGGTTCCATTTCATAATTCCATTACACCAATTATGAGATCACTCACTGCTACCCACTGTGACATTTAGGAGAGATATTTTACATTTTAATTTGTATTATTATTATTTATTTGATGCATACCAAAATATGGGATGTAAAAGCAATTGATTTTGTTGACATAATATTAAAATGTCAACTCAAATATACACTACCGGTCAAAAGTTTTAGAACACCAGTTTTTATTGAAATGTACGCTTAAGTTTAATGTTTCAATGTACTCTGAAATTAAAGCATAGACCAAATAAACAATTGGAGATAAAAAAGAAATCATGGAATTGTTTTATTTAACAAAATTTAATCAAAATGTTTGACTCATCATAGTAGCCACCTTTAGCAGATATAACCGAACACACTCGTGGCATTCTTTCTACAATGGAAATCAAATATTGTTCGGAAAGTTCTTCCCAACACTGTTGCAGAAGTTCCCACAAATGTGTTGCACTTGTAGGTTGCTTTGCTTTCACCCTTCCGTCCAGTTCATCCCAAACCAGCTCAATCTGGTTTAAGTCTGGAGACTGTGCTGGCCATTACATGATTTGAAGCCTACCGGCTTGTTCTTTTCTTCTAAGGTAGTTCTGACATAGCCTGGAGGTATGTTTTTGGTCATTATCTTGATGTAGGATGAACCCCTGACCAACTAGGCATAGACCAGAGGTTATTGCATGGCGCTGCAAAATGCTGTGGTAGCCCTTTTGGTTCAGGGTGACAGTCACTCTGTGCAAGTCGCCGACTCTGGATCCAGCAAAAGAGCCCCAGACCTTCATGCTTCCTCCTCCATGTTTGACAGTTGGTGTTACACACTGAGGAACCATCCTTTCGCCTACTCGATAGCCTACAAATTTCAAATTTTGAATAATCGGTCCATAAGACCTTCTTCCAGTCTTCAGTAGTCCACTGGCGGTGCTTCATGGCCCAGGCAAGCCTCTTTTTCTTATTTTGCCATCTTAGCAATGGATTTCTTACTGCCACTCGACCTGTCAAACCTGCAGCTGGAAGTCTTCTCTTCACAGTTAAAACTGAGACTTCCTTACTTGGAAGTTACGTGTTAAGCTGTGCTTGAAGCTGTTGTCTTGTGAGCTGCCTATCACGCAAGCTGTTGACTCTCAGAAACTTGTCTTCTGATTTTGTTGTGGCTTTGGGTCTGCCAGACCTCTTCCTGTCAGAGTTTCATCCAGTTTCCAAGTGCCTTTTGATAGTGTGGGAAACTACTCACTGACGCCTTGGCCTTCTTTGCAATTTCTCTAAAGGAAAGACCTACACTTTTAAGGGTTATAATGGTCTGTCTGTCTTCCTTTGTTAATTGCCTTTTTCTCGCCATTATGATAGAGTATACTACTTCCTGCAGTGCAATATTGTCCAAATAATGCTTCAGAGGGTGTAGTAACAGTCTGTTCCAACACTGCTTTTATACAGACAGAGGGTTTGTAAGTAATCAACAAAACCTCACCCAATCCAAAATCCTCACCCAAGAGGCCACACAACTCCTGGTCCAGGCCCTGGTGATCTCCCGTCTGGACTACTGCAATACCTTGCTGGCAGGCCTACTGGCCTGTGCCATCAAGCCACTGCAACTAGTCCAGAATGTTGCCACATGTCTGGTGTTCAATCAACCCATTACCTGAAAAGGGCCTTTTTTAATAACTCTGAAATGTACATTATTTTTCAGTTTTTGGTAACCTAAACCTTTTTTTAAAAACCTCTGGCAGCTTACCTTTGTACCATTTCAGGTTATTCACTGGACTTGAACTGCTTAAATTTCAGTAAAAACTGGAAAAATGGGGGTGTTCTAAAACCTTTGACCGGTAGTATATGAACACCTCCATTTAAATGTGACCCAATAGAGTTTGGGGAAAATTTACAATGCTTGCTCTTGCTTGTTCAAAATTCCAATTAAAATGACTAATTACAGACAATGCTGGCTCCAGCAGCTGCATCCTGCCCTACTCTGACGAGCAGGAAGCTGTTTCCTTGGTCTGAATGCTGGTGAGGAGGCAGTGCCAGAGGTGATGAGTGATAGTGCCCACCATATGACCCTGGTCCTGAGGGCTACAGGGTCTGCTGGTTTTTGTTCCAGCCCTTCACTAACACACCTGATTTGAACATGAAAAGCAGGTGTGTTAGTGAAGTGATTAATGGAATCAGGTGTGTTAGTGAAGGGCTGGAACAAAATCCATCCAGGACAGTGCAGCTTCAGACATCCATAACAGTGCAGTACCTACTGCCCCTGGCATGGCCCTGAACTCAAACCATGCAGAGAGAGTACCTGCCCCATCCCTGAAATATCTGCCCCATCGCTGATATATCTGCCCCACTGCTGATATATCTGCCCCATCCATGAAATATCTTCTCCACCGCTGATATATCTGCCCCATCCCTGAAATACCTGCCCCATCCCTGAAATATCTGCCCCATTGCTGAAATATCTGCCCTCCGTCCCTCACAGGTATAGCATGGTTCTCTCTCCGCAGAGCTGCTGTCTAACCCAGGCCCCTGGCCCCTGGCACAGGCCCCCACATCACACACAGCATGTGTCACCACCACCACAGATGCTTTTTTCTGCCTTTATTTAGTAACTTCATTGTAAGTGCTCTGTCTTCTGTTTCACTTTCAAATGAAGGCAGCTCTCTATGACAGATTAAGGAGGGAAGGATCTGCCCAGAAATAGGGACACTCTTTATATTTCACATTCGGAGGGGTAAGCTTTATGAAAACTATCCCTCTCCTATCCTGCAGAGAATTAACAACTTTAAATTTAGATGGAATTTCTGGTGGCGGGATTACCATATTAAGGCAAGGCGGAGGTCAACCGCACAATCAATTTCAGTCCAACTGAAGGCCTGTCTGAAAAATGGAGCTTTATTAAGTGGTATTTCAGGGCCTAAGATTCCATTACCGTTCACAGACAAGTTTTCTGAGGGTGAGCACTTCACCTCGTGCACTAGCCCATAATACTAATGCTATAATATTTATGCTCAGTCATTTTTACAGGTTATTTTAGTTTTTTAATTTATTTTTTGAAATTAAACAGTTTTTGGTTTTATTTCCATATCAGTTCAGTTTTAAGGCCTTCTACTTTAAGTTTTTATATTTATTTTAAGTTTTAGTTCATTTCAATCCTATTCAGTTTCAAACAAAAAGAAATTGCATGCACTGTTTTTGTGTTTATGTGGGTTTGAATGTGTGTGTGAATGTCAGTGTGTGTCCATGTGTGTGTATGTGCCAATTTGTGTATGCATATGTGTGTGTGCATGCATGCATGTGTGTGTGGGCAGCAGTCAGGGAAATGGGCTTGAAACTCAAAGGTTACAGGTTTGCTTCTGAATTGAATTGCTTCTGTAAAATGTCAAGCTGTATAAATGGATTGTGCGTAAGAAGTGTAGAAAGTTGCTCTGGATAAGAGTGTCTGATAAATGGCTAAAATGTAAATGTAATAAACATGTGAATGAACATGTACACCTGAACACACACACTCACACACATGCACAAACACACACACCCATGCATGCATGCACACACACACACTCACACACTCACGCACATACACACACATTAACGGCACCGGACCCTGGTGATGCTAAATGACTGAAATGTAAATGTGAGTGAGAGAGTGCAGAGATCTCTATTTGTGACAGTGTAATGACTCGTCAAGAGCCTGTAATTTACAATCAAAAATTATCCACTGGAACAGAGTGCTCTTTACTGATGAGTTTCACCCCTCTTTGGAAATGGCGCTTGTGGCTCTGGGGCCTCATTTATACAAAGTTGCGTAGAAACCATCCTATATTTGATCTAAGATCATTTCTGAAATGTGGGTAAGTGTGATTCAGAGAAACTGAACGTACGCACAAAAAAACGTGCATACGGCAGTCCCCCAGATGTGAAATATATAAATCGCAAATGATCTTGAAATTGTGCGCAGGTGAATGGTTTTAGATCTCCGCCTTGTAAACGCCCCCTAATTAATATCAATAGCATATAAAGGAGCTCGAAACAAATCCTCTACTTGATAATGGCGAGCTGCAAGAAAAATAATTTTAGCGAGGCCGAAATCGAGGTCCTGTTGGTGGAGGCACAGATGCGTGCAGGGACGCTGTTTGGGAACCTTTCCAGTGGCTTTACCAGTAAAACCAAGTACGTGGCCTGGCAGTCTGTAGCACAGGCTGTGAACGGGGGGCAGCAAAGGTCCCTGAAGGACGTAAAGAAAAAGTGGTCTGATTTAAAACTGAGGTCAAAATCTTGAATAACTTGTTCCCTCTTACAAACTACTGCATTATTGGACATTGTATAGCCTACAGATTGACCGAAATGTTTTACACGCGTGGAACCATAATATGTATTAAATACATTTCAAGGATGTGTCAATTATGCTAATAGGGGTCGTTTTGGAAAACCAATGTGCGTTTTTGTTTTGTTTTCCACAAGTAGCCAAGCTTATGTTGTTTTAATTTATTAATACATTTATTGTGCAAACCATTACGTATAGCCTAAGCAATGTGTTCAATCTGGTAATACTACTACTACTACTAATAATAATAATAATGAGGAAACAATTAGGCAGCAGACGACATGTTGGCGCTGTTAGATTTCCGAATACATTTTACATTACATTTACATTTGAAGCATTTAGCAGACGACTTACAATATTACATTAATACATGGTAGGAACAATCATAGTACGTGCAAGAGATCAGTGCAGTAATACAGCAATAAACCATTGCAGGCAGCTGCGTACCATACCTGTAACACTGGGAAGGAAAAGGTTAGTCAAATTTTTTTAATTTTATGGAGTAAGCAGGGGTATATAGTGTTGCACAAGTAGGCAGTGGTGATGACAATTAGCTAGATGTACAGAATTCAGTGGTAGTGGAGTCTGAAAAGGTGGGTTTTGACCGCAGTGATTCTGCGGTCCTGGCCGATTGCGGAAGATAGTTCCACCAGCGAGGGGTCAGGACAGAAAAGAGACGAGACCACGAATACCTGCAGTACTCCAACATTGCCACAAGGAAACGTGCGTACGCCAAGTTGAAACCTGACGTGGAGCTGAGTACTTTTCCACGTCAAAGACCGTTTTTATAAATCTGAACTTTGGCGTGGATTTGAGCGTACGCACGTTCTAAGATCAAATCTGTGCGTAAGTACGTTTTATAAATGAGGCCCCTGGAGTTACCGCTGCGCAAGCTGCAAAGCTGTACCCTGCACAAGGAGAACTGCATACGCAGAGTCTCCGTGGACAGGGAATATTTGACACTCTACAGGCCATATGGCGCTACTGCAGGAGTGACCGGAGGACAGGTGTGAAATTTATTCATTTACACAGAGAGATGCAAGTAAAATGCCTGCAAATGCAAGTATGAACAGCTGTGTCAAAGTGCTGCCCTCCTCAGAGGTCATTCACATCCCAAACTGTCTGCATATATCAAGTTATACATTTTTTGGACTGGCGAGGTCTGCTCTAACATAATATGGAGATAATCTAAATCAAATTGATCTGGATAATGAATGAATTCCTGTTCATATTCTGATAATTTTTTAAAATATTTTTTTGCCTCTCTTTGTTCAAAACCAAACCAATTCATAAATATCCTTCAGTTGTAAGATTGGTTGGCTTCAAGGTCAGTGGCAGACAGTAACTTAAAATATCTGAAGACGAGCTTCTCTTGTACAACACATGATGGATGGAATATTTATTTAACTCGGTTGATAAAACACTAAAGCAGCCACAGGCGAAATGACAAATTGATTGCGTGACAAAAAATGAGTGATTTATGTCACGTCTCATATTCCTGTTCCCCGTAATTAGGTGTTTTCATTTATTCCATGTTTTCCTGGTTGTCTGGTCCATGTTTTCACTTTCACTTACCTGTTCCCAGTCTTGTCATTGTATTATCGTTTTCACCTATTCCTCATGTGTCTGATTGCAGTTAGCTGCATTCGTGTTAATTCCTGATTGTTTCTCGTTATGTCTGATGTAGTTAGCTGTTCATTTCCTGATTGTCTCGTTATTGTATTATCGTTTTCACTTAATTCCTCATGTGTCTGATTGCAGTCAGCTGCATTCATGTTTATTCCTGATTGTTTCTTGTTACGTCTAAATGTATTTAAGCTGTGTGTTTTCCCATGTTTGTTGCCAGATTGTCTTGTGCTTTGCTTATGCTTACACTACTCTCCAGCGTTTTCGCTGTTTCCCCGCGTTTTGTTTCATCGTGTTTGTGCTCCAGTGTTCGTCTTGATCTCAGTCTCGTTCCCGCTCCTCCCTGTGTTCCCTGCGTTTTCGACCTTCGCCTGCCCACTGACTACGCCTTGCCTGCCCCTGATACCCCTGAAGCCCAAAACTAACTCTGCCTGTCCCCGACCATTCTTTGGATCCCTGCATTGCTCTGTTTACCCCTGTATGACCATTGCCTGTTTATGCAATAAAAGCCATTATTGCATTTCTGGGTCCGCGCCTGGTTTTCCGACACCGTTTCTGACAGAACAATCTGGCCACGATGGAACCAGCGGACCGACCCGAACCTGCCGACGTTGCCCGTTACCACGGGATACGCCTGGGACATCATGAGACAGAGCTGCGGACATTGCAGCAGACCGTCCAAGCTTTTTGGCGGAGCAGCTTTCCACCATGGCCCAAGTCACCCAGGAGTCTGCAGCGGCTGCCCGTTCTGCACAGACTGCAGCGACCCAAGTCCAGACGCAAGCTGGGTATCTGAGGGGGTTCGAACCTCAATTACCTCCTCCAGAACGCTACCTGGGCGACCCCAACTCCTGTCGTGCTTTCCTCAGTCAGTGCTCCCTGGTGTTCGAACTACAGCCCTCCTCGTTTCCCACAGAAAGAGCAAAGGTAGCTTACGTTATCACGCTCCTTGGGGGGAAAAGCTCGACTGTGGGGGACCTCCCTCTGGGAGAATGGACATCCTGCTCTCACGACTTTCTCATCCTTTGTGGAGGAGATGAGAAGGGTTTTCGACCGGTCCTCGGTCGGACGGGCGGCTGCCCGTCAACTGCTTCATCTTCGCCAGGGAGAACAATCAGTCTCAGACTACTCCATCGAGTTCCGGACCCTGGCTGCCTCAGCAGGATGGAATGCTATGGCCACCTATGACACCTTCATGCACGGTCTCTCCGAGAGGGTTCTGGATGAACTGACCGTGTGCGACCTACCTCTGGACCTGGACAGACTCGTGGACCTGGCCATCCGCATCGACACGCGTCTGCAGGAGAGAGGAAAGAGGCGTCGCGAATTCCCTGCTCCCCCTTGCTTCCAACCTGTGACACGATCCAACTCCCCTGCTCAACCCACTGCGATCACGGAGCCCATGCAGTTGAATCGGGCCCCTCTATCCGAGGCCGAACGCCAACGCCGCCAGGAGGGAGGACTATGCCTTTACTGCGGAGGCAGGGGACATTTCTGGTCGTCATGCCCGGTAAAGAGACAACGCCCGTCAGTGAAGAGGGAGGTTCTGACGGGTGGCTCGCAAGTATCAACCTTCCGACCCCGACCCCATGCTCCACGTCGTCCTCTCCTGGCAAGGAAAGCAGTTTCCGGTGCAGGCCCTGATTGACTCGGGGGCCGACACTAATCTCATCTGCCCTACCCTGGTTCATCGCATGGGAGTTCCGGTGTCTCAGCTAGCGACACCTCTCCAAACCAAGACCCTGACAGGTACGCCTCTAGCAGTGATTGAGGAGATCACCCAGCGTCTGGAGCTGCTTGTTTCCGGAAATCACAGGCAGAGACTGGCTTTCTGTCTTATGGAGTCTCCCTGTGCTCCACTAGTGCTTGGCGGACCCTGACCCTCAGAAGTCATGTCTACGTTCCGCGGCCACCCCTGGAAACTCCACACCCGTGGCTAGAGAGATCCCAGTCGACCTGTCACTCGTGCCTTCCGAATATCACGACCTTGGTCAGGCTTTCAGCAAGTCCCGTGCCTGCACGTTACCACCTCATCGCACCTACGACTGCCCCATCGACTTACTTCCTGGTTCAGAGGCCACCTATACTCATTGTCTTCCAGAGGCCACCTCCGGAATCACTCATTGTCTGTCTTTTTGTTAAAAGAAGGATGGAAGAACAAAGCCATGGAGGAATAACATCTCCACATCATTATCAAATTAGATCTCCGGAATCATCGGATCGGGAGGGGCGAGTGGAAGACTTCATCACCCACACTGGCCGGATGGCAAACAATCTTCAACGTTTCGGGACATGTTGTGGGTTTGCTTGATGACATTCTTATTTTTTCAAAAACCGTAGGTTTGTCATGTACGCCGAGTTATCCAGCTACTGGAAAATCAATTGTTTATAAAGGCTGAAAAATTAATCACACTAACATCTACCAAGATCTGTTTTAGATGGAACCCTGATGCCCAGTTTGCCTTCGTTAATCACAGAACATCTAAAGTCTGTTTTAGATGGAACCCTGATTCGAGAAACGTCTCGATTCACAGCTCCTGTCCTCGCACTCCCGGATCCTGCACGTCAGTTCATTGTGGAGGTGGATGCCTCCGATTCTGGGACAGGGGCGATCCTTTCCCAGAGAGCCCTTGATAACAAGGTACACCCGTGCACATTTTTCTCACACCGCCTTTCCACTACTGAGAGGAATTACAGCATAGGTGATCGAGAACTCTTAGCTATTAAACTAGCATTTGAGGAGTGGAGACATTGGCTAGAGGGGGCTGCTGTGCCATTCCTGGTCTGGACGGATCACCGTAACCTGGAATACCTCCACTCGGCTCAACGCCTTAATCCTCGTCAAGCCAGGTGGTCTCTATTTTTGCCCGTTTTGTTTTTACCTATCTTTTCGCCCAGGTTCCAAAAACGCCAAGCCCGACGCCTTATCCCGGATCTATGCCTCTCCGGAAGAGGAGAGCAATCCGGAGCCGATCCTGCCGCCCAGCTGTGTGGTAGCAGCAGCTGTGTTTGATGTTGTTCGGATGGTGGAGGAGGTACTCCACACCACACGGACTCCCAGGGATACGCCGGCCAACCGCCTGTTTGTGCCAGAGACTGTCCGATCCCAGGTGCTGGAGTGGGCTCACTCTTCCCCGATGGCCTGTCACCTGGGTGTTTCACGCATCCTAGCATTTTTGTCCCGTAGATTTTGGTGGCCCACCATGAAGGACGACACGGACGGATTTGTGGCAGCCTGTGTGCCGTATGCCCGGTCCAAGACCTCCAATGCTCGCCCTAGGGGTCTCCTTCAACCCTTGGCGGTTCCACGATGCCCATGGTCCCACGTTGCCCTGGACTTTGTGACTGGTCTACCACCATCAGAAGGTAACAGTCATACTTACGGTGGTAGACCGGTTTTCCAAGAGCGTACATTTCATTCCACTGCCTAAACTCCCCTCTGCTAAGGAGACTGCAGAGCTCATGGTGAGACACGTTTTTCGCCTCCACGGATTACCGCAGGAGATGACCTCGGACCGGGGTCCCCAGTTTTCCAGCGGGTTCTGGAGAGCGTTCTGCTCTCTGATTGGCGCCAAGCCCAACCTGTCCTCTGGGTTCCACCCAGAGACCAATGGCCAGACGGAGCGCTATAACCAGGAGCTGGGGAAGGGACTGCGCTGTCTGGCCAAACAAACTCCGGCTACCTGGTCACGCTCCCTGCCCTGGGTAGAGTACGCCCACAATTCCCTTCCCGTTTCCTCCACCGGAATCTCTCCATTCCAATGCTGTCTGGGGTACCAACCTCCTCTGTTCCCGGAGGAGGAGAAGGAGGTGGAGGTGCCATCTGCCAAGGCCTTCATCAGTAGAGCCCGGAGTACATGGCGGAGAGCACGTGCTACCCTGCTTCGCCACATCTCGGCTA
The DNA here is from genome assembly GCA_029706075.1 of Aldrovandia affinis. Lineage (NCBI taxonomy): Eukaryota > Metazoa > Chordata > Actinopteri > Notacanthiformes > Halosauridae > Aldrovandia > Aldrovandia affinis. The sequence continues at coordinate 1,134,626 of JAINUG010000103.1, forward strand.
TGAAGAGCCAGGCCGCCCGCCGCCGCCCTGCCCCTCGCTACAGGATCGGCCAGAAGGTTTGGCTCTCTGCCAAAGACATTCCCTTGCGGGGCTCTTGTAAAAAATTATCCCCTAGATTTATTGGTCCCTACCCCATTATTCGTGTTATAACCCCCTCGGCCATACAGTTGCGCCTCCCTCCTCCCCTACGCCGCATCCATCCTGTGTTTCACGTGTCTCTTCTAAAACCCTATGTTGTCTCTCGTTTTAGCCCTCCTGTCCGCACCCCCCCTCCCTCCTGGCTCATCGAAGGGGCCCAGTCTACACCGTTCGCCGCCTGCTGGATGTCCGACGCAGGGGCCGTGGTCGCCAATTTCTGGTGGATTGGGAGGGGTACGGTCCCGAGGAACGCAGTTGGGTGCCCGAGAGACATATCGTTGACCCCCCTCCCTAATCCAGGAATTCCTGCATCGGCATCCGGTACAGGTTGGTGATCCGCCAGGTGGTGTCCCTAGGGGGGGTACTGTCACGTCTCGTGTTCGTGTTCCCCGTAATTAGGTGTTTTCATTTATTCCATGTTTTCTTGGTTGTCTGGTCCGTGTTTTCACTTTCACTTACCTGTTCCCAGTCTTGTCATTGTATTATCGTTTTCACCTGTTCCTCATGTGTCTGATTGCAGTTAGCTGCATTCGTGTTAATTCCTGATTGTTTCTCGTTATGTCTGATGTAGTTAGCTGTTCATTTCCTGATTGTCTCGTTATTGTATTATCGTTTTCACTTAATTCCTCATGTGTCTGATTGCAGTCAGCTGCATTCATGTTTATTCCTGATTGTTTCTTGTTACGTCTAAATGTATTTAAGCTGTGTGTTTTCCCATGTTTGTTGCCAGATTGTCTTGTGCTTTGCGTATGCTTACACTACTCTCCAGCGTTTTCTCTGTTTCCCCGCGTTTTGTTTCATCGTGTTTGTGTTCGTGCTTGTGCTCCAGTGTTCGTCTTGATCTCAGTCTCGTTCCCGCTCCTCCCTGTGTTCCCTGGACTGCTTTCACGATTTTCGACCTTCGCCTGCCCACTGACTACGCCTTGCCTGCCCCTGATACCCCTGAAGCCCGAAACTAACTCTGCCTGTCCCCGACCATTCTTTGGATCCCTGCATTGCTCTGTTTACCCCTGTATGACCATTGCCTGTTTATGCAATAAAAGCCATTATTGCATTTTGGGTCCGCGCCTGGTTTTCCGACACCGTTTCTGACAGATTTAAGTCATTCGAGTGTGGAAGATGAGAGATGGAGAGATGTATATAAAGAAAAGTCTTGCTTTTCCTTTTTAATGCTTCCCCCCATTTTCCCCAAAATTTGGAATGCCCAAGCATGTTCTTAAGCCACGCTCGCTACAATTCGAGAGAGTGTAGACAAGCACTCGCTCTCTTTTGAAACATGTCATGTCAGCCACCGATTTTTTCACATTGTGTAGTTCACAAGTTAAGCTTGTATAGACTAAATAAATATATATTGTGGCAGGATCAGGGGTGTTGCAACTCAGTCAAAGAACAATAATAAAATCAACATACAACAGTAAATAGGAAACAAAGGGAAATGTATTAGGGAAAATCTCACACCAACCAGGGAAGATGGGGGGAGGGGATAGAACACACACAGGCAGTCCGTAATCCACTCTCCTCGTCTTTGTCCAAAATCCAATGTCGTTATCCAAAGCAGGTCCTCAAAACAGTCCAAAATCGGTACACAAACAGGGTTCTCCAGGCAACCCAATCAATACACTAAGCAATCCAAAATCACAACTTTCTCTTTCCTCAATACTCCTCCGCGCTTTTCCCTTCCGGTACTTCACCCCGATGTAGGACCCAGGTGAGTCTTTTATTTCCCCCCAGGATTACTGCAACCTTGCATCAGGTGCGTGTGCAGACAGCCCCGGATTTTCCATTAAGGTGCAGGGGTGGAGCCAGTTGGCTGCAATGTAACGCCCCTCAACAACCACTCCTTTCCATGCCTCCGGGCGGCTGCCACAATATATATATCAGATTTTTCTCCCAATTCGTTGGCCAATTGTATCCTCTATTGATTCAATTCCCCCCACCTCACCAGCCGCTACTCTAGGACCGGTAGTGGTAATGACGACGGACCACCTCCTCTGAGACAGAACTAGCCTAGTCATTGACTGTGATTCCGAAACACACAGAGAAGCTTTCTGTGCCTGCGGTGAGCTCATGCTGGCTTCCCTCTCCCCACCCCTTGGAGTGGACAGCCAAATGCTGGGCTGGTGCAGCAGGGGATTGAACCCAGGCTGCAGTGGGCAACCTGCACTTAGGACAAGCGTCTTTACTGGTTGCTCTCTCCGGGGGTCCCTACAGCTTGCACAGACTTGAGGAAATAACGGGAACATTGAAGGGGTTTAAATGGAGATCCTCTTTTGCAATATTAGGGGATTAAGGGATTACTGATCATTATTCCCTGTTTGTTTTTCTGCTTTCCCAAGCCCCCCACCTCATGCAGGAGCGGGTATTTTCGCCACCGCACACTCGCCCCCACCCTCCCCCCACAGAAAAACAAACATGGCATTCTCACACTCCTGCGTTTCTCTCTGAAATAGAATTCTGAAATAGCCTGGGCAGATCTGATGGTAAATTACGTAAGGAAAGATGGTATACAACATATAGATACAGTGCATGGTATAGAACATAGAGATACAGTATATGGTATAGAATATATGGATAGAGTACATGGTATAGAACATATAGATACAGTACATGGTATAGAACATATAGATGCAGTGCATGGTATAGAACATAGACATACAATACACGGAGTGCATAATCGCAATGTGGCAGTGCTCAATCTTTTTCTTTCTTCAGAACAAACAACACAGAACCGTTTTAATAGTAAAAGAACGGACAAACACACTTCTTTTTGAAATACTCCATTATCTGCCTGACAATCAGTCAGCAATTTCCCCAACTTACACAACAGTGTTTTACACCAGTTATTATAGACAAAACCTTTCTCTTATATAGAGACAGGCTTTTACACCAACATGTGGTTAGGGTTAGGGGGGTAGTGAGAAGTGAGACTTTAAGTTGAATTTATTCTGGGTGTTGGGCAGATATATATTTATATTGTATTAATATTTATATATTTTGTCTGCTTTCCACATCAGCTTAGTTTATTCTGTTTAAATTCCATACAGCAACATGGACCCAGGTGAAATATAACATAACCCTGGGAGCCCAGCACATAATTATGAAATGTGACCTGATATTGGAGCTGTTTCCACATCCCTCTGGGAATTGTCCTGAAAGACTGATGGCTAATCTTTTCCAAAATGAAAACTGTTCACCGGGTACAGGGATTGACTGACATTTATTTTATTTTTTTACATTTATTTTTCCGATTTTACCCCCAATTTGGTAGCCAATTACTCCCGCTGTGCTTAGTTCAATCCCCTCCCTCATAGTTTGCTGCCATAGCACTGTGACCGGCAGTGACAATGGCGAAGTGCTGCCTCCTCCGAGACAGCACTCGTCGTGCTATCGACTGTAATTCCGGCACCCCAGAACCACTTCTGTGCGCAGCGAACTGTGACGGCTTCCCTCCCCCCTCCCTGGGGCGGACAGCCAATTGCCGCCCCGGTGGCACTCCCGGCCAGAGCCGACTCTGGAATCGAACCCCGGTCGCCGTGGCCAGCGTTGGACGTTGAAACCACTAGACCACGCGGGAGGCCCCTTGACTGACATTTCTAAAGGGGAGAGAGAAGAGCAGAACGTAAACATTTAAGAGAATAAAGAAAAAAGGGGAAGATTAATCATTTGTGCTCTTAACTTAATTTCCTGCTGACATCTGAAAAGGACCCCAATGGGGAGCAGAGGGGTTCTTTCCATCTAGGACAAACAGCGGTCTGACACATCGGCATTGTGTTTGGACATTCAGAATGCGTTGCATTTGGAAATAAATGCAAGGGGGGTTGACATAGTTTGCCCGTACTCATTTCTTGCTAATATCGCTAATGGAAATTTACGCACATGAAAATCTGTTGGGTAAGGCTCTTGGAGAAGGGCATATTTTAATTCCTGCTTGTGTGAGTTTGGGGGTGGAGTGGAGTGGGGTGGAGGTGGGGGTGTTAGCGATTGAAGTGCTGATGTGAGCACAGCGTGTTTTATGCACTGTGTGCTAATGCGGCACACCCCCACATCTGAGAATCCCATCAAGTGCCCTGCCATGGAGGTTACCATGGATACCTGTCTATGCTGTCCAGAGGATGCTATAGGTGGATCATTAGGACGGGATCTCATTAGAACTGGATTATTAAACTATCTTTTTATTAGTAGTATTAATAGTATTTTTATGTGTGGGGTGCATTTTCCTGGCATGGTTTAGGTCCGCTCAATTCCTTGGAGGGCAAAATAAATGCCAATAAATACAAAGCTCTCTTCCAGCATGAGTGGCCAATGAATGGTTTGATGAGCATGAAAGCAATGTAAACCATACGCCATGGCCGTCTCAGTCACCAGTTGAACATGTATGGAGTGGTGCTTGAGACATAATTTTCCATTACCATCAACAAAATACCAAATGATGGAATTTTGGAAGAACGGTGCTGCATTCCCCCAGTAGAGTTCCAGACACTTGTAGAATGTATGCCAAGGCATATTGAAGCTGTTCTGGTGGCTCGTGGTGGCCCAACGGCCTACTTTTTTCAATGACACTTTATGTCAGTGTTTCCTTTATTTTGTTGGGGAGTTGGTGGTGGTGATCGCAGTAGTACCACTGACCAAGGTCTCTCAATTGACCTCTGACAAAAAACAAAAAAACAAAAAACAAAAGAATATTTTATATGTCTTGAAAGGCAGGAAATGAATCCTACTTCAAAGTATTGGACAACAACATTGAACATACTGGAGCAGACATACATTTCTGAGCTTTGATGCAACAGTGCTAATCCCATCGCCACTGTGACACTGTTCCAATGCTATTTTTAAGCTTAATATAGATTGTGTCATGGTAACCTAAAACAGTATTCATAATGATGTTGTAACTATTTTGCTGATGTACAGATAACTACAGTTAACTGCCAAAATAAAGGCAACACTTCAATAAATGAGGGATCCTTTAAACAGGTGCAAGTGTCGGTCGGGGGAGGGATTCTTTACTATCTGAGCCGCTCTATAGGGCCCAGCCTGCGCTTGTGGGGAGAGCCTTTACTGACTGAGCCACTCTATACTTCTCTCATGCAGGGTATTCCCACACATTGATCACTTAGGCTTCCCACAACTCCCTAATAATGCATCTACAGCTCTATAAAGTCTCTGTCCCCCCAGTCCTAATGAATATTTATGAATATTATTAAAATGAGAGCATCAAATCTTCAGTAATTGTTTGTCCAGACTACATGAATGACGAGAGAATACATACAATAACATGGCATTGTATTACAATAAATAATGCAAATATGCAATATAATGAAACTTATATTAATTGTAAATATAATTAGTGATATATAGTGTGGTGTCCCTTGGGGTTGGGCGACACTCATGGATCTTTGCAGAGGGCTTAGGCAGTTAAGGGGAGTCCAAAAACACAGAGTCCACAATCATTACTCGTCGTTGTTATCTGTAATCCAGTCCACAAATCCAGTTCAGTTCCTCAGGCAGTCCACAAATTGGTGCACAAAGCGGGGCGCTCAAACAATCCAATTCAAACATGAACAGCATTCCAAAACACTTCTCTTCAATATACTTCTCTTCAATACATTTCTCTTCAATACACTTATCTTCTCTTCAAAACACTTCTCTTCAATACACTCTTCAATACACTCTTCAATACACTCTTCAATACACTCTCCACAACCACCAACCTACTCCCTCCCAGTGTGACAGTCCTTTAAATAGGCCTCTAAATGGTCTTTAGCTGTCAGTAGTCCCAATCGCTTGATTTAGTTCAGGTGTGGGACTGCAGGCTACTGGGAACTGTAGTTCTTCTTCCTCCAGTGGCTCCCAAGAATTAAAGATGCAGGCAGCCAATTCCTTATACGGCCCCTTGGGATGCCACAATAGTTAAGCTGTCATGCAGTTAATAGGCTAGCCATGGTTCATGAGTAATGATGCTGCATTTCTTTGGGGTGGGCGTGTAAATGTGTGTGTGTGTGTGTCTGTATGGGGGTAACTGTTGCTCTTTATTGAGTTATTCCTGTTAATTAAATAAAAATGTCATGTGGGAGCACATGTGGGATTGTTACAATGTGAAAAATAAATTCAACACTAAAAAGCATGTTTGTTGAAAATGCCCTACATCGTTTCAGGGAGCTAAGCAAGCCTTCAGCGTATCCGCCATCTTGGAGAAATTGAACAAATTGAAGAAGATATAAGCATTTATATGCTTATAGTTATTCACACAGATAGGCGTGTTAACAACAAACAAATCCAAAATGTCAGCGTCACTCCCACTCGCTTTCCGTACACAGAAATCATTGCTGTAATTACTGTAGAGGGTTGATATATCTATGAGGAGTGAACGCCTTCTCGCAGAGTCCCGCCCTGACAGACTTCTGAAAATACTTGTTTTACTCAGGCCATGCCCTTGGTCCACTAGCACCATGGCTCCAACAGTGAAAATAATCTCCTAGGGCCTCTCCCTGAGATGTGGGACATAATGCTCCATTGCCAATAATAGCTGAAAAGTTTAATGCTTTTGCATGTAAGTACAGTTTAACAATATCCCCTACGTGTTCATTGGCAACTATGCGTAATCATAAAATGCAGACTCCAAAGGGCCAATGAGCTAACCACCTTAAACAATGGTAACATGTTAAAAAAATAGAAGAAAAATAAACAGGAAAATGAAGAAAACACCAAATGTATAAACAAAAGCATGATAAAAACTTTTAAATGAATAGAAAAGCAAAACGAGGAGCTATTGAATTTAACGGAAATACAAGGAGGAGTAACTCTTAAGAATTGGGCCATGAAGTTTTGAATAAGTTGAAATGCAGCTGAATGGACAAAATGTGTTTGAAATGTTTGTTTCTCTGCTATGAGAATAAGAAAGTCCTGTTCCATGTTTAAGATGTTGTTTCAGGCCTTTTTGTTGGCTTATACAGTGTAGTAGTATGGTACATCTCCGCTATGAAACCAATACTCAGAGGTACACGTATCATTCATAGGATGGAAGAGGGTTCATGTCCCCCTCTCCTTTTTAGGGATCATCCCCCCCCGACCCCCCACACAGAATTCTGGCTGGAACAGGCATTTGATTCCAGCCCCTCCAACTGTGCATCCCCTCCCCATTGGCTCAACACTGTGTTCACCAATACTGTCCAATAGAGTCCGTTTTGCCTCTTAGACAAGACCGTACGACCGGAAGTGAATGGCTGTGGATGAGTACAAATCTCTGACTGCCGGCTGGGAGCCTGTAATGTTTCTCCCAGGAACACATAATGTACTTTCATCGCAAGATGCTATATAGCCCAACGGAATAATCCAAACAAACAACAAGCACAATACTCCCTCTGTGCAAGTCCCCCCATAACTAATTTCTTGAAGATATTTACAGAATTAGTTCTCATCGCTCACCCTAAAACCCAGATCCGAGGAATCTTCACACAGGAGTCAAGGAAGCCTCACATGAAATCAGTGGTGGGCCGTCAGGGCCTGCAAGGCCTTCTCTGCTGGCCTAAAAAATATCTGAATCACAGACTGATGTTAATTATATTTTTTCCATGAATACTTATTAAATAATTCCAAATGGTCTGTCCGCTTCCTTTCATAGCTTTTCTGGTTGCGCTGCTTCCAGACGTGTATTTTCATATTAAAGCATTTAACCAATCACATTTCAGCCATCATTTGTTGCCAGGGTCAAAGAAATCTGCCTGGAGGCCTTTACAATCAGTTCTGCAGGCCCTGTAGCATAAAATAAGTGTTGATCAAACTGTTGCTTCAACCAATCAGATTTTTGAGTTGGGGACACGAAGGCCTTCTAGAAGGCCTAGGTAACGTCAGCGTATTCACACCCTTTGATTGGATAGTCAGAGAGTGTCTGACTATGATGTAATGTGATTGGTTAAATGCTTTAATATGAAAATACACGTCTGGAAGCAGCGCAATCAGGGGAAAAGCTATGAAAGGAAGCGGACAGACCATTTGGAATTATCCATCCATCCATCCATTATCTAAGCCGCTTATTCCTGGTCAGGGTCGCGGGGGGGTGCTGGAGCCTATCCCAGCATGCGTTCCGGGCGAGAGGCAGGAATACACCCTGGACAGGTCGCCAATCCATCGCAGGGCACACACACCATTCACTCACACACTCATACCTACGGGCAATTTAGACTCTCCAATTAGCCTAACGTGCATGTCTTTGGACTGTGGGAAGAAACCGGAGTACCCGGAGGAAACCCACGCGGACACGGGGAGAACATGCAAACTCCGCACAGAAAGGCCCCCGGCCTGGATTCGAACCCGAGACCTTCTTGCTGTGAGGCAACAGTGCTATCCACTGCACCACCGTGCCGCCATCATTTGGAATTATTTAATAAGTATTCATGGACAAAATATAATTAACATCAGTCTGTGATTCAGACATTTGAGCGGACATTTTCAGCCCTAAAGCGAATTAAAACTTATGCCAGAAATACGAAAGGGCAGGCTCGACTTTCAGCATTAGCTTCGATGGCGATAGAAAAGGACTTCTTGATGGAACTGAAACACACGGATAATCTGTACGACAGAGTAATTGAACTCTTTTTGAGGAAAGAAAGGGGGATGGATTTTGTGTACAAATAATAAGGATTTTTGGTGAGTAAAATGTTGCTATTTTCCTAAATAATATTGCAATTTTATGAGGTTATTATTGATGATTTTTTATGTGTGTCGCAGCTGTAGCACCCCGGGTTTGTTTCTTCAGTAAAGGCATTTATTCTGGATACACAAGTTATCTATCTTCGATGCATGGTGTCACCTGCTCACCTGCCAAGATGGCCACGCCTATGCCGGCTGCCAGCCGTCTTCGCTCCATACCATTCCTGTTTGTCGTGGTTTTGTTTGTTTCGTACTGTCTAACTACTGCAAACGCGTCTAAAGTTTATGCTCGCCAGACTTTGTTAGATATTGGCTTCTCTGCGTCCACTCCTGTGCAGCACTACCATGATTGGAGCCCTCACGGCGTCCTGCGGCAACAACTGCCCAGGGCTATCTGGGCTACCTGCCCCAGCTGCTCTAGAAAGAAGCGTGCGAGAAGGAGGAGTAGGCGAGCAGGCGTCTCGGTGAGGCTTAAAAGACAGACCCGTGACCGGCTCTGGTCTGCGCTCCACACCCTACCCACGGAGGCTGGTTGTTCTGTGAGACTGTCCTGTCTTCGGCCTGTCCTACCTGCTTCCTCGACTCACCTGCCGGCTTTCGCCCCGGTAGGAAGACGCGCTGTGCCCTCCAGGGAAGCTGCAGTCCCCGGGCGGCGCTGCCTGCGCTCTCTCCCCCGGGCTTCTACATTCGGGAGAGCTGGCTCTGACAACATCAGAGCTGGATTGTTAAATGCCTACTCTATCGGCAACAAATCGTTTGTCTTGAATGATCTTTTCACGTCCAAGGATCTAGACTTTTTTTTCATCACGGAGACGTGGCAAAAAAATGAAGAGTTTGCCTCCCTAAACGAGCTTTGTCCCCAAACTGCTCCTACATCTGTGCCCCGAGACTGACAGGCAGATGCGGGGGGGTAGCCGTTGTCTACAGGGACTGCTTCACTATGCGCTCGGTGAGCTGTGGATCTTTCCCCTCATTTGAGGTTTTAGTCTCGAAAGTTGGTCGTTCAAATCCGTTTTATTGTTTTTTGATATATCGCCCTCCTGGCAGAAATGCATCTTTTATTTCGGACTTTGGACTTTTTCTAGCTTCTATCATCTGCTTTGAACGAGTTTTATTGGTCGGGGATTTTAACATACATGTAAATGATAGCTCGGATAAGTTTGCTGTTAACTTCCTGAATGTTACAGAATCTTTTAACTTTGTGCAACATGTCTCTGGTCCTACGCATGTAAAAGGAAACACGCTCGATCTAGTTTTTACTGCTGGTTTAAAGATTAACATGATTTGCACTGAAGAGCTGTCTGTCTCTGATCACAAATGTGTCCTTTTTAACACACTGTTTGATAATGATTTTGCACCAGAGAAGCGAGTGAAAAGCTTGCGCGTCATTAACAGCCAGACAGCGCAACAATTCGCCTCTAGATTTGTCAGCAACATAGCCTCCTGCCCAGACGATTTAGATCACATGGTTGATTTATTTAACTCCCATTGCTCTAATATTCTAGACGAGGTCGCTCCTATGGTAACCAGAAAGGTGTTAGCGGTAAACCGTACTCCTTGGTTTAATGAGAAGATTTACGAGCTCAGACGTAAATGTCGCAAAATAGAGCGCCTCTGGAAATCTACCCATCTCCATGTGCACCGCCTCTATTTAAAGGACCTTATGTCTGACTTCAACAGCATGGTTAAAGAAGCCAGGGCTGCCTATTTTTCTGAGATAATCATCTCGAGTAAGCATCCCAGCATCCTGTTTAAGACAATTAATAGCATTGTCAGCTCTCCTCTTCCTTCCATTCCTGTTTTTTCTAATAACGACTGTAATGACTTTCTTTTGTTCTTTGTAAATAAGGTTGCAGATGTGAGAGCTAGCATACCCCCCTCTCCCCTTTCTCCCCCCAACCCCTCCCTCCCCCTCCCTCCTCACCCCCCCCCCCCCCCCCCCTGCCTCACCACTTGCCCAGCTAGCCTGTCACCTCTGAGTTGTTTTGCCCCAATCTCCCTGCTTGATTTAATTGACATAGTTGGCTCCATGAAAGTCTCCTCCAGTCCATTAGATATTATTCCCACCTCCATGCTGAAAGAAGCAATCAGCTCTATCGGGCCTGCTTTGCTCTCCATCATAAACCACTCCCTTGTTTCTGGCTGCGTTCCCTCATATTTTAAGCATGCTGTTGTCGCGCCTCTTCTTAAGAAACCCAACCTAGACCCCTCCCATCCAAAAAACTATAGGCCCATCTCCAAGCTGCCTTTCTTCTCCAAAATACTAGAAAAGGTTGTTGCTATCCAGCTTGGCTCCTTTCTGTCCAACTCAAACATCCTGGATAAATACCAATCTGGTTTCCGCACTAAACATTCCACCGAAACCGCTCTCCTCAGGGTTTCTAACGATATCCTCATGGCTGCAGACACAGGTGAATGCGCCGTGTTGGTCATGCTAGATCTTAGCGCAGCATTTGATACGGTAGACCATGGTGTCATGCTGGCTAGGCTCAGAGAGTGGGTCGGCATTTCAGGGAGAGCTCTGGACTGGTTCGCCTCTTACCTCAGAGAACGGTCATTCTCTGTGGCTGTTGGTCCTTTCACCTCTGACCCTGCTCCCCTTCCCTGCGGCGTCCCACAGGGTTCTATTCTGGCCCGCTCCTTTTCGCCTTGTACATGCTTCCTCTTGGCTCCATTATCAGCAGCTTTAAGGGTGTGTCTTACCACTGCTATGCTGACGACATCCAGCTGTATGTTTCTTTTACACATCAGAACATGCAGAAGATCAGCACCCTTCTTGACTGTCTGACTGCCATCGAGCGCTGGATGTCGAGTAACTTCCTCCAGTTAAATGCGGCCAAGACGGAAGTACTGATTGTTGCTTCAGACACCATAGCAACCAAGGTGAAAAACCAAATGGGGCCCCTCATGCCAAATATCGCCCCCATATCCGAAATCTTGGTGTGATTTTTGACCAGGCCATGAACTTAGACAGTCATGTGTCCTCACTGACCCGAAACTGCTTTTTCCACCTTCGCAATATCGCCAGACTCAGGTCCATTGTATCCCACGCCGAACTCGAAATGGCAGTCCACGCTTTCATATCATCTCGGCTGGACTACTGCAACTCTCTTTTCACCTGTCTGAGTAAAACCTCCGTTCATCGCCTTCAGCTGGTTCAAAACGCCGCTGCCCGCTTACTCACCAGGTCCAAAAAGTCCTGTTCTATTACCCCCATTCTGGCCTCGTTGCACTGGTTACCGATTCCGTTCAGGATCCAGTACAAGATCCTGTTGACCACTTACAAAGCTCTAAATAATCACGCCCCTGCCTACATCTGCGACCTCATTACTCCACACCACACCACCCGCTCCCTGAGGTCCTCTAACCAGGGTCTCCTGGCAGTGCCCAGGACCCGACTCAAGACCAAGGGGGACAGAGCATTCGGGGTGGTCGCTCCAAGGCTGTGGAACTCACTGCCCCCAAATCTGAAATCTGTAGCTACACTCAACGTGTTCAAAGGGCACCTGAAGACGTTCCTTTTCAGGCAGGCTTTTGCGTAGTGTCAGTTCTATCTCTCTCTTTCTTATATTTTTAATCTTTCGCTGCTCTTGACAGCAGCCTTTGTCTGCACTCTGACACTAGGGCCACTGTGTTCTGTGTCCAGCTGCACTCTCTGTGTTTTAGCAGTGGTAACTTAGGGTGCCTTAGGGTTAGGGTTTGTATTGTATTGTTAGGAGTTTGTAGGGTAGGGTTTGTATTGTATTGTGCTATGTGTTTTAGCAGTTTGTGTTTTAGCAGTGTTCTGTGTTTTTAGCAGCAGTCTGTGTTTTTCACTGTTTGTATTGTACTGTGTCTCTGCGCTTTCCGCAGTACTCAGTTTTTTTTGAGTGTCTGCTTTTGCATGATCTGCTGTGCCTTTAGCATTGTTCAATGTTTTTGTGTCTCACATTTATTGATTTTTATGCTCTGTAAAGCACTCTGTGCATTCGTGCTGGGAGGGGTGCTATATAAATAAACCCTTACTTACTTTACTTACTTACAACGGCAACGGGTGTCTGTTCGGTTTGTTTTTGCACTTTATTTATTTATCTTTCTTCAGTCATGTTTCATTCTCGTTCTGTTCCACGTCTGTCATTGTTCCTGTTCGAGTTCCTCTCCTTGTCTTGTCATGCACTTCGGGAAATTCTATGTTTCGGTTTTTTAGGGAGGAGGAGGAACGCATAAAGAAATCTGCGTGCGAATAAAGCGGAACGTGAGAAGTGTACAGAGATAGGACGAGAGAGAATGACAGCAATAGTTAGAAGCGTGAGACAATTAGTGATTAGTAGTGTTAGTAACTTAATCTAAATCCCTAATGTTAGTAGATTAGTTGGTTAGTACTATATACATCTAACTAATATATACAAAGTGTAATTAGAAAGTAAGAAGGAAGTAAAACGAGATTAGAAACGAAGATGGAAAAACCGAAACATAGAATTTCTGTAAGTGCATGACAGAACGAGAATGAAACATGACTGAAGAAAGATAAATAAACAAAGTGCAAAAACAAACCGAACAGACACTCAAAACATAACAATAAGATGGCTTTTATAGCAATAAAATAGTTATTGAGGGGTGGATTGATTCAGACGGAGCACTACTGAAGGCCTAGGTGTGAAATGCATGGCCCGCCACTGCATGAAATACTATGTGAGTTGGACCTGCATCTCCAAATTCTGCGAGGCCTGTTTGTTTTATAAAGGAAGGTTAAGCAATGAATCCATTTACTAGTTTATTCCATTTACTAGTACATGGATATTCCAGTTAAAACATTAATTTTGCAGCTGACAAGCACGGTTAAAGCAAGTTCACACCCCCAAAAAAATAAAAATAATAATAATACACACACACACACACACACACAGACTAATTTCAGCATTTTCAAAGTATATGTAAAGAGGGCAGGAATGACATTTCCGAAGAACAGATAATCTCGCCCCCACACAACGCACTTTATGATTATTTCTAGTTGGACTCTGATTCAGTACAATTTACTCTTACAATTTAGATGTGCAAGAAAGGTCTTCTTGTCTCCTGTCCGAATGAAGAGCAGATGAACATCTTCATGAAAACGTTCAAATTAAAAAAATTCAGCTTGGGAGTGTGTAACAGCTGCACCTGATTACCTTCTCATGCCTTCAAACACTCACACACTGCCATCTGAATTCAAGCATCAGCTTGCTAACACATTAACATCGTCACTTCCCTTACTTGAAATCATCATCAATTTATTGTTCTTTAGCGACAAGACAAGGTAATGTAAACTGATAAAATGTTTACCAAAGTGAATTTGGACAGATGGTACTTGTGTGCACTATAATTTTAACAGCCTGTAATTAATGTGTCAATAGTTGGGAGATGTTGACAGGTGACACATGTGACTGCACCACCCATCAAATTCCCTCTATAAACATTTTAAAACATTATATTATTATATTATTATTATCCCACAATATGGAACAAGTTTCCTTGTAAAAGGGGATAGGATGTGGGAAATGATAAAATCACATAAATACACACATACACACACACACTCAAACACACATACACAAACACAAACACACACAGATACATAAACACTCACACACATGGATACATAAACACTCACACACAAACACACACACACACACACACACACACACACACACACACAAAGATACATAAACACTCACACACACACACACACACACACACACAAAAATACATAAACACTCACACACACACACACACACACACACACACACACACACACACACACACACAGACATACATACACACACACACACACACACACACACACACACACATACAGAAATACACTCACACTCACACACACGCATACACAGGCACACTTAATGCAAAAACAAAATTTTTTTTTTTAACAGGCTGTTATTTTTAGAATACACTGTAAATAAATATGATGATTTTTCCCAGCGTTTCCCACCCTGGCCTGAATCACAGACAGAGCTCCCCCATCTCTATAAACATATACTGTAATTGCCATGACATCCTGCTGATGTGCATCTGTCATCTCATAGTAGAGATCCCAATGGACACAGCAGAATTTCTGTCCTTTGTCTGTTGACCTGCTCCAGTACAGACCTTAGGCCATTCTGTGGTGAGATGGGAAACGCTGTTTAGACTTCTCATAGCACAACCGTGACTCTTCCCATCACGCTGTCCTCGGAAATAGGAAGAGGCTTAAACATTATCACCCGGTTAAATCAGTTAGGGCTAATCATCAACACATTTTATTTTATCTGTGTTTTCACAGCCGGTCATGGATAAATGGGCACAAACGTGTTGTCATAGATGCTGGCCCCTGACTACGCCCAGCACCAACAGCACTTCTAGTGTTCGTAATATGTACAGGTAACTGCCAAAATACAGTAAACACTTAAGTAAATGAAGGGTTCGGGTGAGTTCGTTAAGGTGTGGGGTGCATTTTCCTGGCATGGTTTAGGTCCATTCAACCCCTTAAATATCAAAGTGAACACCAATAAATACAAAACCATTTTAAGTGATCACCTTCATCCCCATCCACAGGACACTGAGTGGTCACTGAGCATGAAAACAATATAAACCATATGCCATGGCTGTCTCAGTCCAATTTACACCATTGGACTCTGGATCAGTACTGTAGTATTGCAATGTTACTATGCACATACCTGAAGATATTCACATCTCAAGGCCCTCACTATACCCTCATTCCTTTCAAAGGGCACCAAGTGGATCTGTTTCATGGTAAGTTGCCATTTTTTCAAAATGCACCAAATTGTGGTTTGGCTGATTGCATTAACCCCTTGGAAAATGCTATTGTCTAAAATAATGTTTTGTTGAATGTCCCTGAGGCGAATGTCATTTCTGGGAACCACCATGTCCACTATCACCCTCTCTTTTGCTGTGCACAGAGAAGACGGCCACGCCTTTCACTTGCTTGTCTCCTTTCAGTTCTGAAGTGCAGTACAGATAAGAATAACAACAAAGATATTTCACACCAATATTACATTCCTGTAATGCAATGTCACAGTCTGCAATATCATCAATATTACACTTACTCTAATGACACTATCACATTTACAGTTTTTTACGATTGCTTTGACTCATTTTGCACAACAGAGTTTCAATGTGCAAAACTTTTAATACAGGATGCACTGCTCAAAGAAATGAAGGGAACACTTAAATCACACATCGCAGATCTCGATGAACGAAATATTCAAGTTGAAAATCTTTATTGATTACATTGTGTACTTTTTCGAGAACAAAATTACGTAAGAATGGTCAATGGAAACCTAAATCATTAACCCACTGATGGCTGGATTCAAAATTGCACCAAAAATCTAAGTGAAAATTGAGATCACAGGCTAATCCACCATGTGTGAATTTCATCACGACAACTCATAATGTGGCTCAGTAGTGTGTATGGCCCCCACGTGCCTGTATGCACTCCCGACAACGTCTGGGCATGCTCCTGATGAGATGGCAGATGGTGTCCTGGGGGATCTCCTCCCAGACCTGGATCAGGGCATCAGTGAGCTCCTGGACAGTCTGTGGCGCTACTTGGCGGCGACGGATGCACCGACACATAATGTCCCAGACGTGCTCAGTTGTATTCAGATCTGGGGAACGTGAGGGCCAGTCAATGGCATCAATGCCTTCGTCATCCAGGAACTGCCTACACACTCTGGCCACATGAGGCCGGGCATTGTCCTGAACCAGGAGGAACCCAGGGCCCACTGCACCAGCGTAAGGTCTGACAATGGGTCTGAGGATTTCATCCCGGTACCTAACAGCAGTCAGGGCACCGTTGGCTAGCACGTGGAGGTTTGTGCGGCCCTCCAAGGATATGCCTCCCCAGACCATCACTGACCCATCACCAAACCGGTCATGCTGGATGATGTTGCAGGCAGCATAATGTTCGCCACGGCGTCTCCAGACTCTTTCACGTTTGTCACATGTGCTCAGTGTGAACCTGCTCTCATCTGTGAAGAGAACGGGGCGCCAATGGCGAACCTGCCAATTCTGGTGTTCTCTGGCAAATGCCAATCGAGCTGGACGGTGCTGGGCTTTGAGCACAGGTCCCACTACAGGACGTTGGGCCCTCATGCCACCCTCATGGAGTCTGTTTCTGACAGTTTGGTCAGAAACATGCACATGAGTAGCCCGCTGGAGGTCATTTTGTAGGGCTCTGGCAGTGCTCCTTCTGTTCCTCCTCGCACAAAGGAGCAGATACTGGTCTTGCCACTGGGTTGTTGCCCTTCTACGGCCCTGTCCAGCTCTCCTCGTGTAATGGCCCATCTCCCGGTATCTCCTCCACGCTCTTGAGACTGTGCTGGGAGACACAGCAAACCTTCTTGGGATGGCACGTATGGATGTGCCATCCTGGAGGAGCTGGACTACCTGTGCAACCTGAATGGGCTGCAGGTACCGCTTCATGCTACCAATAGTGACAAGGGCACTAGCAAAATGCTAAACTAGAGAAAAATCTGTCAGAAAGGATAAGGAGAGAGAAATGGTCTGTGGCCACCACCTGCAAAACCATTTACTTTTGGGGGGTTGTCTTACTGTTGCCTCTCCTGTCCACCTGTTGTCACTTTCATTTGCACCAAAGCAGGTGAAATTGATTCACAATCGTTTACACTTCCTAACTGGACAGATCTATATCCCAGAAGTTTAATTGACTTGGTGTTATACTGTGATGATTAAGTGTTCCTTTAATTTCTTTGAGCAGTGTATATATATATATACAGTATATAAATAGCTTGCGTTTTTATGGAAGACAAACAAAATATTAGATTAGATTACTGTATATGTACTTTTGCATGTACAGATGTAAATAATCAGAAAAAGTATAAAAGAGGTGCCTAATGATTTTACCGTAAAAGTTTATTGATCTTATAGAAATATTACGTAATGTTGTTATTCAGCTGGATGTAGATTATGCTAAATGTTATATTGAATTATTTTTGTTTGTTTGTTTGTTTGTTTTGTTTGTTTCTCTCCCTTGTGGGTGGAGTAATTTGTAATGTGGGCAGATGGTCTGATTGTCATTTTTAAATGTCATTCTTATTCCATTGAAATAAATCATACATTACTGTAATGCAGAAAACTCAACTATATTTTATAGTAAAAACAAAAACAACAGTAAAAACAAAAACAGTTACAGTAACAAAAAACTTTACAGTAAAAAAACCTACATAAATGCATTTCAGTGCTTAAGCAGCATTTTGCCTCTCTGCTGCATTTGGCCACAGAATTTCATCTACGTCGCATCTGATATCTTCATTTGCAAGGCAGTGAAGGCAGGCAGTTGTCAGAAACTGCCATTCAGGTTTCTAAGCAGCCTTTTATGTAGTGGTGAAGAGATTATCAATTGTGTTGCAGTGCTACTCACCTGGGCAAGGTTGTTGGAAGACATGATTGCAAACATATATTGAATTGATTTAGTGATCTGTATGTCCAGTAATGCATTTGAACATTGTACTACGTAATATGAGGTAGCTACAGTATATTCTGAGAATTAAGCATGTGATTTAGAGGTGTGCATTTTGTACGTAAGCACAGAATTTTGTGTCTTCAGGTAAATATTTAGCAAATCAGTTTATCTCTGCGTCTAACGCTCATTGGAACTCTGGTAAAAAATTAATCAAAGCAACCATAAGAAACTGTAAGTTAATGTTGGTGTTTCCTTTATTTTGGCAGTTGCCTGTATGTCTGTGAACTTGTGACCATAGGTCATTGTCCATTCCCCAAATGGACAATGACAATAATAATTTCTGAAAATATAATGAATAGTCAAGAGTCAAGAGTCAATAAATGTCTAAGGGATGTTTCTAAATCTTGGAGAATCGGTTTGGTGTTTGCTGGAAAAATAAAATGATGGGGTGTGCGGTGTGTGTGTGTGTGGGGGGCATCTGTTACCATAATTACTGTGGTCATAGTGTCCCTCCACAGTTTACAGTGTCATTATCAGAGACTTTCATGGCTTATATTTGACATTTTTATTCATTTATGACTCCACATGTATGTATAGCTTAGGTTCAGCACTGTCTTCAGTGAAATGGAAATGTATGTTAATACGTGAGTTATACAAGTCTCCACCAGATAAGGGTGAGTGCTAAGGAAATACATGCCAACATTCTATTCATGCCAACATATACACACTTTTTATTTCTCAAAAGTATTGGTTATTGGGTAGATACTAAATAAATGCATAAATAAATATGTAGCTATAACAAGCAGTTGTGAGGAACTATTTTGCCAGCCTCTTACACAGATAGATAATGCTGGTAATTTTAGATAATACCAGTTCTTTATGAATTATTTGGCTCAATGAATGAGGAATAGGCTACTGCTTGTTTATTTGGAAAGGTTGTAATTACATGTTAACACATGTAATTATGCATTTGGAATATTCCCATGGTGCTTTATTTTGTGTTCCATAAGAGATCTTAAGTGCTGCCATATGTGAGGTATGTGACGTGACATTTAAATTTCAATTAATTGTACATACCATAAAGATACAAATAATGTGTGATCAAGGCAAAACGCAAATAAAAATAATTTAGTTTGCATCCTAATTACACACTAAACTCTGATATTCACTGATATTATGTATTGTATATAGATGGTATATTGCCTGAATATTTTAGAATCAATATACCCATCTATGGGGTCACGACCCCTCACCCTCCCCCATGGTTACTGTTGCTATGTTGGACATCTGTTTCAGAAAATAATGGTAGGTGAATGGGGAAGAGACCACATGCCATATTTTCTATCATTAACCCCCCAACTCCCGGCGAGATGAAGGCTCCTGCTCGTAGGTGGCTTAATGGCACAGCTGTGGTGGTGTGATGCCTTCCCATGGCAAAGCCGACAGCTGCACAACCCGGAGTGGTTTATGCCACTTATACCATGGCTACTTGCGACATAAATAAATAAACACTAAAATACAATTAAACAAAATTGTTGTAGAGATGTGTTGTTGTTTGTAACTTTTATGCTGTTATTTTCAGTTGTGAATTGAATGTTCAATTGAAATAGAATGTTAACGGCACATTGAGTTGGAACTGTGCTAAGGCCAGTTTTGCTGGAACTATTTCATAGCCGTGCATTATTATGTTTCTCCGCTCGGTTTACTGGAAAATAATCAACACCTTCTTGATCAATCAGAATAAAGTATTTAACCAATCCATGGTATACGTTTTATGGTAGAGAACCATTATTATTCTAAGTATGAAGAAAGATAGAAAGCAATGCTTTTCTCATGACATGCACGTTTACACTAAAACGGCATCGACCACTGTATGGTTGTGCTAAATTAGCACTGAGATGTGGTTACGTTAAATTAGCATTGACACGCGTTTACAATTTGTAGTTACACTAAATCGGAACTGAGGTGTGGTTATGCTAAATTATAACTGACACACAGCTATGCTAAATTAGCACTGGCGCAGGTTTACACTAAATCAGCACTGACGCACGGTTATGCTGATATGCATAAAGGACTACTGAGACAACAAAACCCATCCTCCCACTTTGAATTTGAATTTACTCCAAATTAACTTTGATACTATATTTCTTTTATTAAGTATTCAGGAGCTAAGCCATGTAGAGCTCTAAAAGTCATCAATAAAATCTTGATGCCAGTGCGTAGACTGAAGTTGTATGAGATCTCTTTTCAGTTCAGCCTAGCTTCTGTATTTTGAACAACTTGGAGTTGACATAATACCTGATTTTAGACCTGGCTACAGAGCAGCACGGAGGTGGTTTATAAGAATATCATGTTGAAGGCAGCACCAAGGTCTAAAATAACTCAAATTAATTTATTAGTAGATAATTCTTTGCACTTCAAGCGCAGATTCTGTGCTTGAAGCCAGACAGACATTATTCAAATTATCAGTTTTTACTCATAAAAAATGTTATATACTAAATTAATTAATAATAAATTAGAACTTGGTCTAAAATTGTTTAGGCAGGAGCTGTCCACATCAGGCCTCTTCAGAAGTGTTAAAAGCAGCAAAAAATGTAATGTTTAAATTTATGTTGGGACAGTCCCCTTGACAGATCGATTTATGATTTCAAAAATTTTACAGTGTTCACAGTTCTAAACACTTCCTTAATTAGTGCAGTAGGAATTACATCTAAACAACATGTGGAGGAGTTCATGTGCATTGCAGTTTTAGACAATTAATCAGCAGTAATCAATTTAAATGATTCAACATTTTGCAATACTTAAATATGAAGTGACTGAAATCTCAGCAGTACAATGGGGGATCTGATGTCACTGTTCCATGTATTTCATGCCATGTTTTATGTGTTATTTATGTCATGTTTCATTTCATGTCATGTCTTGATTCGGTTTTCATGTTACGTTTCTGTTCATGTTTAAAGCATACACTTTTTCATGTTCTTTCCGCAAATCTTGCGTTCATGCTTTCTCTCTCTCTCGCTATCGCTCACGTTTCCCCTCCTTGTCTGATGACTAATTTACTAACAATTAGATAGGTTTATTGTTTCTGCTAGCACGATTGGCAATTTAGTAACTCTAATTGCCGACGTGCTGGAGATTGACTAATTACTAACTCGCTAACCATGTGCATTCATGTTTCCTTTCGTTTCTAGTTCATGTCAATTTACTAATCTACTAACGCTAGGTCAGAATAGGATAATTACTAACAACGACTAATTATCTTGTTACCTTGTCACGCTCTCCTCAGCTGTTTTCTGTTTCGCTCTGTTCTCAAGCTAAGTGTCTGCACCTGTCTACACCTGCATATAAGCTCAGTGTTTTTGTCACGTCTTGGCGAAATTGTTGCCTAGTTTACTATTGCACTCTTTTTTATTTTTTATTAAATTTATTTCTGATTTTTCATTGTCTGATTCATTGTTACGATCCAAGCCTGTTTTCTGACCATTGTTTCTGCCTGCTGTTTTGTTACCACTGCCTGTTTAGACCACAAGTTTTTGCCTGCTGTCTTTTGTGCCTTTGCCCCACGGAGCAAACTTCGGTCTTGACTCTTGCACCGTCCCTCACTACGAGCCTGCCTACCGTCCTCCTGTACCTCTGCCCCGCTGACAGCTACTCTGGTTTGTTTCGGATTTTGCAGGGTTTACCAAGTTCGAGACTGCCTTCTCCCTCGGTACTGTACTTTGGTTATTGGCTTGCTTTTTTGGTTATCGGACTTTCCTTTTTTTTGACTACGACTCCTGAACATTCCTCTAATAAAGCCCTTGCTGGTATTTATTTTATGTCATTGTTTCTGAGTCGTGCATTTCGGGTCCAACCCTCACGTACCCGTCTCAGAACAATTTCGCCAACATGGACCCGGCTGACTCAACCGCCATGTTCCACGCTCTCCAGCAACAAGGCGCCATCGTTCAGCAGCATGCCCAGGGGATCTCCGACCTTCGCCAGGAGATGAGGGAGCTGTGTGCTGAGATGAGGAGACTCGCCATCGCGGTTCAGCCTCGCCTCCTGGAACAACCTGCTAAGCCGCCTGCACCTCCACCTTCCAACCCCACTGGAATCTGGCAATTCCGGGAGCCACAACAACCCCCGGAGAGATTCAGCGGAGAACCAGAGAGATGCAAGGCGTTCCTCCTTCAGTGTGACTTCGTGTTCCGGGAGCAACAGCAGACCTATCACGATGACGAGCGCCAAATCGGCTACGTGATGGGGATGCTCAAGGGGAGAGCCTTGGACTGGGCTACTGCTGTGTGGTCCGGGGGTTCACTCCCTTCTCGTTATGCGGCCTTCGCCGAGGAGATCCGTAAAGTCTTCCAGCACGCATCCAGTGACCAAGAACCATCCAAGCGTCTGATCGCCCTTCGTCAAGGCAAGAAAAGTGTTGCGGACCATTCGATTGACTTCCGCACCATCGCTGCTGCTACCCACTGGAATGATGCGACTCTAGCGGACCTGTTCCTGGCCAGTCTTAACGAGGTACTCCAGGACGAGTTGGCGCATCAGGAACTGATTACTCAGCTCGACCCACTCGCCCGTGCCACTATTAGTATGGACAACCGTTCCAGATAACGCCGGACCGAGAGACAGGATCCTCCCGGTCAGCCGTACCCCAGGTGATGGTCAAGTTGGCGACCTGAGGAGAAACAAGCTGAGGGAGTCGAGCCCATGGATTTATCTCGTGCTGGCATGAAGGTCTCACCTGAGGAACGGAAACGTTGGAGAGTGTTCATGTTTCTACTGCGGGAGGCTCGGACATTCTCTAAAGCAGTGTACCTACCGGCCCAAGAAACCTGAATCATCGGTGGATGTGAGGTCCTTAACCAAACAGGTGAGGACTGCCAGGAATGACCCTCGTCCCACCCTTCCTGCTTTGATCGTACTTCCAGGGAAAGAGATCCAGGTGAACGCGTTGGTGGACTCCGGTGCTGACGCCAACCTCATGGACGAAGTGATGGTCAAGGAACTGGACATTTCCATCCTTCCACTGCCTCATCCCGAGAGTGCTCGGTCTTTGGATGGCAAGACGTTCTGCCACATGACTCACATTACGGAACCTATCCAAGTTATCACATCAGGTAACCATCACGAAAATATTCAGTTTTGCATCATCCGCGCTACCAATGATCCAGTCATTCTTGGATTACACTAGCTATGGAAACACAATCCCATCATTGATTGGAGTTCTGGTCTGATTCAAGGCTGGAGCCGTGAGTGTCACCAGTTCTGCCTGCGATCCGCACCTGCACCAGCTGAGGGCACACCCACTCCACCCCAAGTCCCCAAGCCCTCGAGAATGTGCCCACCCCTTACCACGATCTGGGCACAGTCTTTTCCAAGACGCAGGCACAGACACTTCCTCCTCACAGACCCTATGACTGTGCGATCGAGCTGCTATCCGGTTCCACACTTCCCTCAAGCTGCCTCTACAATGTATCCAGACCAGAGAGAGAGGCCATGGAGAAATACATTTGGGACTGCTTAGCCAATGGTCTTATTTGTCCCTCTTCTTCACCCCTGGGCGCTGGATTTTTTTTTGTCCAAAAGAAAGACGGTTCTTTGCATTGATTACAGGGAACTCAACAACATCACGGTCAAGAACAAGTACCCACTGCCATTGATTGACTCCGCTTTTCACCCTCGGCACAATGCCACCATCTTTACTAAATTGGATTTACGCAATGCTTATCATCTGGTCCACATTCGAGAGGGGGATGAATGGAAGACAGCATTCAACACTCCTCTGGGACACTTTGAATATCTCGTCATGCCTTTCGGCCTCACTAACGCACATGCTGTCTTCCAGGCGTTAGTCAATGACGTTCTACGGGACTTACTGGGCCGACACGTGTTCGTCTACCTTGATGACATTTTGATTTACTCCACCAATGTCAAGGAACACGACAAAGACTTTTGGAGAACAAACTGTTTGTTAAAGGTGAGAAATGTGTTTTCCACACTGACACTGTCGAGTTTCTCGGCTTCATCTTGGAGAAGGGACAGATCAGGGCGGATCCCAAGAAGATTCAGGCGGTCACTGACTGGCCCACACCTACCACTCGTAAACATCTTCAACGCTTCTTGGGATTCACAAACTTTTATCTGAGGTTCATCAGGAACTACAGCCAAGTTGTCTCTCCTCTCACTAAGCTCACGTCCACTGCCATGCCCTTCCGATGGAGTCCCGAAGCAGAGGGGGCGTTTTCTAGGATTAAGACGATGTTCTCCTCCGCACCTATCCTGTGCACCCCGACCCCACCCGCCAGTTTGTTGTGGAGACTGATGCTTCCGACTCTGGGGTGGGAGCCGTTCTCTCTCAGGTTTCCTCCTCCGACAATTGTTTTCACCCATGCGCCTTTTTCTCTCGGAAGCTTTCACCGGCTGAGAGAAATTATGACGTGGGTAACCGAGAACTACTCGCAGTTAAATTAGCACTGGAGGAGTGGAGGCATTGGCTGGAGGGGTCCGAGAAACCGTTTGTTGTGTGGACCGATCACAAGAATTTAGCTTACCTCCAGACTGCTAAGAGACTGAATTCTCGCCAAGCTAGGTGGGCATTGTTCTTTGGCAGATTTAAATTTTCACACACCTACCGCCCTGGTTCGAAGAATGTCAAGCCGGATGCCCTGTCCCGGCAGTTTGACACCATCTCCGAGCGAGAGGCGCCTGAGAACATCCTCCCTCTGTCCTGCAATGTAGCGTCGGTAACATGGAGAATTGAGTCTGTGATCCAGAGGGCTCTACGAGGGGAGCCCGATCCCAGGTCCATTCCCGGCAGACGTCTTTACGTTCCCTCAGCTGCTCGGATGCAGGTTCTCCAATGGGCTCATTCATCCCTCATGTCTTGCCATCCTGGCTTCACCCGCACCCTGGTGATCCTTAAGAGAAAGTTCTGGTGGAACTCCATGATTTCGGACGCCAGACGCTTCATCAAGGCGTGTACCACCTGCGCCAGGAGCAAGTCCTCACATCAGGCTCCAGCTGGACTGCTCCAACCTCTGCCTGTGCCCAGCCGACCTTGGAGCCACATTGGGGTGGATTTCGTCACCGGACTACCCCCTTCTGAAGGTAATACCACCATCCTCACCGTCGTGGACCGGTTCAGCAAGGCGGCACATTTCATCCCCCTGCCCGGATTGCCCACTGCCCAAGAGACCGCGGACATCCTGGTCAAAGAGGTCTTCCGCATCCACGGCATCCCCTCAGACATCGTCTCTGACCGTGGTCCCCAGTTCATCTCTCAGGTCTGGAAAGCTTTTTGCTTTTTGCTTTTACCCGTCTCATCTGATTTCTTATGTTATCCATTTATGGAGTAAAACCCAAGTACTTGTCACATTATTAATTTGAAAGATCAAGATTATCACTTGGAGGCTGCTGGGTGGTTTATCTGTTTATCTGTTTTGGTGTGTGCATGAGCCCCACATTCTGCATCCTGTTAAGGCACTGTTCTAGTGTGTGGATGAGTACCACAATCTTCATCCCGTTAAGGCACTGTTCTAGTGTGTGGATGAGCCCCACAATCTTCATCCTTATATTAAATCTCATAACTAATTCCTCGGTTTGGTGAGTTTGAGCAAGAAAGGGGTCACCAGAAGAATAACTGGTGAGGAGTAACTACCGTGGAGGAAGCAAGTATACTAGGGTACACCCTGCCAAAATAGTTTGCGCAAGAGATCAGTGCAGTAATACAGCGATAGACATCGTTATCGGCAGCTGCATACCATACCTGTAACACTGGGACAGAAAAGGTTATTTTTTATTTTTTATTTTTTTGAGGCGTAAACAAGAATACATATACAAAAAGTATTGAGGCAGTGGTGATGACAATTGGCTAGAGTCTGAAAATTAGAATCAAGCATTCCAAAATGAGAGATGTGGATAAAAAAGTACCTTTTTAAGGGAGAGTAAGGCACTAATGGGTTTCAGAGGCAGAGACTCTGTGGGTCTGCAGGCAATTTAGACACTAAACTAAACATAGAAAGTGTTTGTATTAATGATTTACAACATTAATGGGGTTTTTTCCTCAAATAACTACATTTTACAGTGTATTGGCACAATGTATTTCAGAGAAATGTTTTCCCCAAAGAAAAGATGTGATCCTCTTAATGAAACGCACATGAATAAAGATCCCAGCTGGGTCCGAGGTGCGGACCTTATCTCAGATCGTCCTTCATTTGCAGCCGATTGATGTAATTTGGGTTTACTTTTTGATGCGTGGATACTGTAAAGAAAATGTTAACATAGCTTCTGGTGTCTATTACAATACATCGTGTTTCTTTCTCGCTCACCTTTTGTCTGCAGGTAGGAGAAAATCTTTGGTGGACACTTGTCGCAAAAGCATCAAAAGGTAGTTAGTGTTGGACCACAGAGATGGTGGTCTTGTTAGTTTCTTGCACTCTATGGTGGATGTTCCCAAGAGTATGACATAAATAAATGAAAACACATTGATCAAAACTAACTCTCTGACATTAACCTGTTTTGTACTTTTATTTGACAGGAGATCAATGTTCTTTTGATAGTTTTAAAATCACTTAGAAATGAATAACACACATAAATGCAACTAAAATGAACGAAACAACAGAAATGTTATATGTTATAAAACATGTATGAAAACAGCTAGCCCATGTTCTTGAGAACTGGGCCCTCTTCTATGTCACTGTAAAACATTTAAAACTGTAATGTACTCCTCCTCCTTGAGCCGCCACCTTACCGTGGTGGAGGGGTTTGCGTGTCCCAATGATCCCAGGAGCTAAGTTGTCGGGGGCTTCATGCCCCTGGTAGGGTCACCCAAGGCAAACAGGTCCTGGGTGAGGGACCAGACAAAGCGTGGCTCACAAGACCCCCCATGATGACAAACAAAATTGGAAATATGTTTCCCTCGCCTGGACGTGGGTCACCGGGGCCCCCCCCTGGAGCCAGGCCCGGGGGTAGGGCTCGAGGGCGAGCGCCTGGTGGCCGAGCCTACACCTATGGGGCTCGGCCGGGCACAGCCCGAAGAGGCAACGTAGGACCCCCTTCCCATGGGCTCACCACCCATGGGAGGGGCCAAGGGGTCGGGTGCAGTGTGAGATGGGCGGCGGCTGAAGGCAGGGGCCTTGGCGGTCCGATCTCGGCTGCAGAAGCTAGCTCTAGGGATGTGGAATGTCACCTCTCTGGCGGGGAAGGAGCCTGAGCTGGTGCGGGAGGTCGAGAGGTTCCGGCTAGATATAGTCGGCCTCGCCTTGACGCACGGCATGGGCTCCGGAACCAGTCTCCTTGAGAGGGGTTGGACTCTCTTCCACTCTGGAGTTGCCCCTGGTGGGAGGCACCAAGCAGGGGTGGGAATACTTATTGCCCCCCGGCTCGGTGCCTGTACGTTGGGGTTCACCCCGGTAGACGAGAGGGTAGCCTCCCTCCGCCTTCGGGTGGGGGGACGGGTCCTGACTGTTGTTTGTGCTTATGCTCCAAACAGCAGCTCAGAATACCCACCCTTTTTGGAGTCCTTGGGGGGTGTTTGAGAACACTCCTTCCGGGACTCCCTCGTTTTGCTGGGAGACTTCAATGCTCACGTGGGCAACGATAGTGAGACCTGGAGGGGCGTGATTGGGAGGAACGGCCCCCCCGATCTGAACCAGAATGGTGCTTTGTTGTTGGACTTCTGTGCTTGTCACAGATTGTCCATAACGAACACCATGTTCAAGCATAAGCGTGTCCATATATGCACCTGGCACCAGGACACCCTGGGCCACAGTTCAATGATCGACTTTGTGGTCGTGTCGTCGGACTTGCGGCCGCATGTCTTGGACACTCGGGTGAAGAGAGGGGCGGAGCTGTCAACTGATCACCACCTGGTGGTGAGTTGGCTCCGATGGTGGGGAGGATGCCGGTCAGGCCTGGCAGGCCCAAACATATTGTGAGGGTCTGCTGGGAACGTCTGGCAGAGTCTCCTGTCAGAAGGAGCTTCAACTCCCACCTCCGGGAGAGCTTCAACCATGTCCCGGGGAGGCGGGGACATTGAGTCCAAGTGGGCCATGTTCCGTGCCTCTATTGTCGAGGCGGCTGACCAGAGCTGTGGCAGCAAGGTCGTCGGTGCCTGTCGCGGCGGTAATCCCGAACCCGCTGGTGGACACCGGCAGTGAAGGATGCCGTCAAGCTGAAGAAGGAGTCCTATCGGACCTTTTTGGCCTGTGGGACTCCAGAGGCAGCAGATAGGTATCGGCGAGCCAAGCGGAGCGGCGGCCGGCGGTCGCTGAGGCAAAACTCGGGCATGGGAGGAGCTTGGTGAGGCCATGGAGAACGACTTCCGAACGGGCCGAGGAGGTTCTGGACCACCATCCGGCGTCTCAGGATGGGGAAGCAGTGCACTGTCAACACTGTGTACAGTGGGGATGGGGCACTGCTGACCTCGACTCGGGACGTTGTGGGTCGGTGGAGGAATACTTCGAAGACCTCCCAATCCCACCGACACGCCTTCCAGCGAGGAAGCAGGGTCTGGGGACTCGGGGGTGGGCTCTCCTATCTCTGGGGCTGAGGTCGCCACGGTGGTTAAAAAGCTCCGTGGTGGCAGGGCCTCGGGGTGGATGAGATCCGCCCGGAGTCCCTCAAGGCTCTGGATGTTGTGGGGCTGTCTTGGTTGACACGACTCTGCAGCATCGCGTGGACATCGGGGGCAGTGCCTCTGGACTGGCAGACCGGGATGGTGGTCCCCCTCTTCAAGAAAGGGGACCGGAGGGTGTGTTCCAACTACAGGGGGATCACACTCCTCAGCCTCCTGGTAAGGTCTATTCAGGGGTTCTGGAGAGGAGGGTCCGTCGGATGGTTGAACCTCAGATTCAGGAGGAGCAATGTGGTTTTCGTCCTGGTCGCGGAACTGTGGACCAGCTCTACACCCTCCGCGGGGTCCTGGAGGGTGCATGGGAGTTTGCCCAACCAGTCTACACATGTTTTGTGGACTTGGAGAAGGCTTTCGACCGTGTCCCTCGGGGAGTCTTGTGGGGGGTGCTCCGGGAGTATGGGGTACCGGACCCCTTGATACGGGCCATTCGGTCCCTGTACGACTGGTGCCAGAGCTTGGTCCGCATGGCTGGCAGTAAGTCGGACTTGTTCCCGGTGAGGGTTGGACTCCGCCAGGGTTGCCCTTTGTCACCGGTTCTGTTCATAACTTTTATGGACAGAATATCTAGGCGCAGCCGGGGCATTGAGGGGGTCCGGTTCGGTGGCCTGAGGATTGGGTCACTGCTCTTTGCAGATGATGTGGTCCTGTTGGCTTCATCGGGCCGTGACCTCCAGCTCTCGCTGGAGCGGTTCGCAGCCAAGTGTGAAGCGGCTGGTATGAGAATCAGCACCTCCAAATCCGAGACCATGGTTCTCAGCCGGAAAAAGGTGGAGTGCACTCTCTGGGTCGGGGAGGAGATCCTGCCCCAAGTGGAGGAGTTGAAATACCTCGGGGTCTTGTTCACGAGTGAGGGAAGGATGGAGCGGGAGATCGACAGGCGGATTGGGTGCGGCGTCGGCAGTGATGCAGACGCTGCATCGGTCTGTCGTGGTAAAGAGGGAGCTGAGCCTAAAGACAAAGCTCTCGATTTACCGGTCGATCTATGTTCCTACCCTCACCTATGGTCACGAGTTGTGGGTAGTGACCGAAAGAACGAGATCGCGAATACAAGCGGCTGAAATGAGTTTCCTCCGCAGGGTGTCTGGGCTCTCCCTTAGAGATAGGGTGAGGAGCTCGGTCATCCGGGAGGGGCTCAGAGTAGAGCCGCTGCTGCTCCAGATCGAGAGGAGCCAGATGAGGTGGCTCGGGCATCTGGTTAGGATGCCTCCTGGACGCCTCCCGGGTGAGGTGTTCCGGGCACGTCCCACCGGGAGGAGGCCCCGGGAAGACCCAGGACACGCTGGAGAGACTATGTCTCGGCTGGCCTGGGAACGCCTCGGGATTCCCCCGGAAGAGCTGGACGAAGTGGCCGGGGAGAGGGAAGTCTGGGTCTCCCTGCTTAGGACGCTGCCCCCGCGACCCGACCCGGAGAAGCGGTAGAAAATGGATGGATGGATGGATGGATGTACTCTCACTGGAAGTGGTGCCTCATTAAACTGACATAGCCAGTTTGATTAAGAGCCCTGGTTATGGTTATGCCACATGACCCGAGAGGCAGCCACTAATTTCAAAGCCAGGTTTGATGATTGGCATGCTCCCCATGATGTGTTATAGTACGTGTCACAATGGGGCCAAGGGTCAGATGACCTGAGGGTGAGCCACTGATTGATTATTTTCAAATCCAGTGCTGTTTCAATTGCCTAGATTGCCTAGTACAGTATATTTAATTTAATGACTACTGTATTGGTAAAAGTTTGACAATTACATCTGTAGTTGAAATTTCCCAGTAATCCAGACAGAAGGAAGGACCTGATACTCTAGGCCAGGTTCAGAACCTTTATTCATGTGCTGTGCCAGCATTACTGGGCCCCAGAGACATTGCCTACAGAATGTGTGTGTGTAGACAGAAATGAATCACTGGTTAGTACAAAGTTTGAGTAACAATGTGTTGATCATTCATGTGTTTGGTTCTTGTTTAGGTAGTTTTTTTCCCCTTATTATTCTTGATTGATTATTGGCTCCTTTTGATGAGTGGTCTTCTTCTGCCACTGATGTTAGTGAAAAATAACATAATCTCAGAAGATGCTAATACCATAACAAAAAAATGCAACGATAATCAATTACATTGATGAATGACCACAGCCTCACTCCAAACAGAGAGTGCAAAAAAGTACACACAGAAGTGGCACAGAAGAGAGGTGGAGGGTTGGATTTGAATTGGAAAGACTCCTCAGAATGGGTCTAGGCTTTGTGAGTAAGATTGAAATGATTGCTTTGAGGGGCCAGGGAATTAGATCCTCAGATTGCGCTGCATACAAATTTCTCCATGAAATGGGAAAAATGAGGTCATTGGCCGGTTTACAGGAGCACATTTCCTGAGGGAGAGAATGAAAATTGGCAGTATGATCATGCTTGCTTCCTGCGATGGAGGTTTCCTCACATTGTGTTTTTATTCTCTGATTGAAATGTGCTCCCTGGGACCCCCTTTCCCCTCTGAAAATAGCTGCTGAAAAGCACAGGCACGCCTTTCTTATATTTCACTACCTGTGGCTTCAAGGCTCTGTGTGTATCGGAGTTACGGGTGACAGCTTTGCGAGTTCCGTCATGGAGGAGGCGGTTCGCCAGTCCCAGGGTTGCAGCAGCGAGCTGATCGTACGAGGGAAGGGATAGTTTAATTATAAATAGGGTAAAATTGGCTCGCAAAATGTGAGACCCTTCTATGACCGGCACTACATGATGCAGAGATCTTTCTATGACCGGCGCTACATGGCACAGATCTGACCCCCACTTTCCTTAAACCACGAGCACCGGTGTCCATCATGTTATCATCTCATACTGCCAAATTCACATCCCACCCCTGAGGCAAGAGCCTTCCTTTTTATAAACACTCAGCCAAAGTATATACATATATTTATATTATGTGTAATATATGTATTAATTTGAGAAAAGTGGATATCAATGGTGTACAATATAATACTATATAGTAGATATATTGCTTTGGGGAATAATTGTTTTATTTTTTATGTTGGAGTGTGAAGTATATTCAGTGGGTCCTACAGGGGAAAAGGGTAAAGGAAAGTCTTCTCTTGATTACGGTACTTTATAACTTTTCTTTGTGAACATTATTATGTCTTTAAATCAACTGCAGTCTTTCATTTAAATGCTCTGAAAAATTTCAGAGTGAATCATTCCCACTGGGCACATGCCATTCCTTTTAATGATTACCAACATCCAAAGAGCTTTATTTCCTTAGTGCGAGGCATACAAGAAATAATTAATTGTATCTGTAATATTTTAGACCAGAATACTCTGGCTCTTATTCAAAGCTAAGCAAACTGAGCTCTCCTCTTAGGCTCAAATTTCACTGGCATGCGGACAAATTTTCAGTGTGAAATTAACTCTGATAGAATACTTTGTGTCTAGTCAACACTAGTTTTACAGGGGGTATTTTGTGGCTCTTCTTCAGGGAAGCATACATCCCAGGATTTGAACAGAAAGCCTTCTGATTGTGAGTTTGAACCTAAAATCTTATGGCTATGAGTTTGAACACAAAATCTCTGGCTATGAGTTTGAACCTAAAACCTAAGAGCATGCTGCCTCTCTCTCTGAAGACTCCGACTCACTCCTTGTGAACCATGTGACGCCTTTCCCGTGTGTTTGCATCATATTTTATATTTTGCTTCATGCACAAAGATCCCATTACATCTCAAGCCTTTTTCCCTCCATCATTATCATGGACTCCCCGGTGGCCCGATGGTTAAAAATGCATTTGAAAGAGCACTGGCATGGATATAATGTCAACCTGAATTTAAAGTAGGAGCATATTTTTTGTTTTTACATATTTATCACATTAGTGGCTTCAATCCAGAAACCATTTTTTGTTACAATGCCATGACTACTAGGATTTCTCTGCAGCATGAATGGACACCTCATAATAACTTGGTGATCATTTATAATAATACTTGATGTTTTATGAAAAAGTAAATAATTAAGCAATGAATAGGTGAGGTATCTGGGGGGGCCTTAGGCAAAATAAATGTGATTTTTCACCAACAATGCCTGAAAAATCACCATAAAGCCAAAAATTATTTAGCCTCGTTTTCATGAGTGAATGTAACCCCCCCTCATACACACACAGAGAAACACTTCCACTGACTGCAGCAATCAGGGATCTGCTTCTTTGAGACATCTTGTGTGGGTGAGAGTGACTTACTCGGAGGGGTAGGGGAGGGGGTGTCTGTCACGTTCACATCGCCACACTTCCCTGCCCTTCCACTGGTCTTCACATCTAATTACATTTTTTTCCTATTGCTTACACCATATGAAACAGTGATTCCCAATGTCAACACCTAAACCTAAATCAACAGAACACCAAAGTTTTTTTCCAAAACAGTTAGTCATTTCTGGTTGCTTTCACACAAAATTCAACTGACTAACACATATTTGCAAAACAGTAAAAGTCTCATCACATGACACAAAAATCAATTAGTTTTTTTCAATTGCTAACACGCATTGGTCAAAACTCTTCACACAGTCAGCAAAACAGAAGTCTATGTGGACCAAACTGAATCATTTTTCATTGCTTTCACACAAAATGCATTCAATGACCACATTTTCCAAAATCCATGAACTCATTCATACTCCACCACCCGCAAAACACTATATATTTGGAGCACTGTTTTCAAAACTGTTAAAAACACATTCAAAACAGAATGATGGAGCTAACATCACAATGTGTGCAGCACTGTCCAATGATGGTTTGCTGTTACACAAACCACTCATTGGCCCCTACAATACAAAGACGCTCATTTCTTTTCTGGATGACCTGCATAATTAACTTGTGCCAGCGGAGGAGAGAGGAAACTCCCCTACCTTTGTTGTTGTGTGGGATAATATGGCATTCCACCACTCTGCTGCAGTCACAGACTGGTTTGCTGCACATCCCAGGGTGTTAGTACTATTCCTGCCTCCATACTCCCCCTTCCTAAACCCGTGGAGGTGGAAGTTGTATGACCAGATGTCCTTACTGGATGCCATGAATGCGGTGTGTGGAGACATTTCTCCTGAAGACTGCCAGGGTTGGATTAAACATTCCAGAAGATACTTTCCAAGATGCATCGCCAGACAAGACATAAGATGTGATGTTGATGAGAACTTGTGGCCAAATGCAGGAGAGAGGGAGAACTAGAACCCTCACAGTACTGTACAGTATGAGTGATTATTATACTATACTATTTTTAGTGATTATTATTGCAGCCCTGGAATTTCAGGAAATTGTTTTTTTTGTTTCAACTTTTTATTTTTCACAAGTAAATTACTATATGCAAAGATATAGAAAAAATAAAGGATATTGAAGCAAATTGCTGCATTTCTGATTCATGCTTGTTACAGTTTCTCATTTGCTTGAACACATTTGTCCATTCAGAAGTTACATTCTCAAAATAGTTCACACACAGCCCTAAACTGAAAGTCGCTGGCCAAAATGACACATTTTGTTAGCAAAATGCTCTAACACTCACAAAACATTAAAAACATGCAACAAAAACAAATATTTCCATCAAACAACACAACTTGTGGTCAAATTAATATATTCTTTCAATCAATCATTACACAATGGACAACAAAATACTAAATACAGCTATCAATATGAACCGGTTCAACCTTCATTTGTGCTATATGCCTGTGCCATTTGTTGATACTTTACATAGTTATAGTATGTGCCCAAAAAAGACAAGCAAACATATCACAGCATGAATTGTATTCTTTTCTCCAAAGATGATTTTACTAGAGATAACAAACCATGCTGCACTCTGCACTCTTTTGAGATGCCCTCTTGATATACTGTAGAAAAGGATACATTTTCTAAGAAAGTTTTTCATTTTATTCTTGTGTGCAGGTCTTTCACTTCACATTTAGTCCATTCGTTCCTGACAATTAGGCCACAGGTTCTCATCAACATCGCAGTGGATGTTTTCCCTTGCAATGCACCGAGGGAAAAACCTCCTTACATGGCGTATCCATCCCTGGCAGTCCTCTGCACCTATTGCCAGGCAACCAGCATTCATTGCCTCCAGGAGGGACATCTGGTCATATGGCCGGTGATCATATACCTTCCATCTCCAAGCAGAGAAGAATTCCTCAATTGGGTTCAGAAAACAAACAGTATGAAGGGAGGAATTGCATCATCATACGGGGCTGTGCTGCAAACTATTCAATCACAAGGCGAGAGCGGTGGAAGGCAACATTGTCCCAAATGATGACATACAGAGTCATGCCAGGCCTCAACAGCCCTCTCTCTTCGGGTGGAACCAGTCTGTCATTCAGTGCATCAAGAAATGTGATGAGGCGTTCTGTATTGTATGGGCCAATAGTTGGTATGTGGCAAAGGACACCATCATCGGAGATGGCAGCACACATGGTGATATAGGCGCCTCTCTGACCTGGCACTGTAACAGTGGCCCTCTGCCCAATGATCTCCTCACTTTAGAGAGGTTGAAGCCGGCTTCATCCACATAAATGAATATGTGATGTGCCCCTTCAGCTTCAAGCTCCATTATTCTCTAAGAAAAAAGCAAATCCATAAAGCAAATTATTCTAGTTGCATGTAACTGTATGGTATGACAAGGCATTACAATAACAAATCCTTACCTGCACATACTGGAGTCTTGCCTCCTTCACGATGTCAGAGTTTCTTTGGAATGGAACTCTGTACAGCTGCTTCATTCTGACATGGTTTCGTATAAGGACTCGATCAATAGTAGCCAAACTCACTGCTGATATTTCTAAATGCTCCCTGATCTGCAATTACTGCTGCCTGGATTTCATACAGTCTGATCGCATTGTTTGCCAAGACCATATCTGCAATGGCAGCCTCCTGTTCAGCACTAAAGATCTTTCCTCTGCCACCAGTGTGTGGTAGTCTGTGGATTCTATGAAGTAAATGCAAAAAGCATGTCAAAATTGACATTATGACAGTCACATAAATGGGATTGATGAAACAACTGCATTACTGTAGACACAGTTTGTTCTGCCAACAGGGCATGTTAGATACAGGGCAGTAACATTGTGACTTACTTATTCTCATTCCGAAAAGTCTGACAATAGATGCCACAGTGCTCTGACTCAGAATGGGCTGGACCCTTTGTCCAACCTTTCTAAAGGACAAGCCATGATTGATGACATATAATCACAGTTGTTGACAGTTCAATAATTGTTGGCCGAATTTCATTTGAAACTTGAGCTCTATTTCCTCCTCTTGCTGCGGCTCCTCCACCATGTATGCAAACTCCTCTTCCTCGGGCCCCTCTGCCATGGCCTCTTACTCTCCCTACGTGCCTTTGCCTCTTCGATCCATGCTTGCAAATAGCAACACAGAGGTGGCATCTTTTATAGATGGATAAGGACTGATTGCTGATTGAAGAGTTGTGCAAAGGAGTTTCACACAGGTGCATTATTATGCAAGTAATTTCTATCAGCTGTGAATAGATGTTTTGCTTTTGTTTAACACAGTTAATCCAATAGAGTTTTGGATCTTTCTATAAGATCTGTGTTAACTGTTTTGAAAAAGGGTGTGAAAAATGTGTGAAACCAATGAAAAAGTGTTAATACATTTGCAAGAGAAGACTTCTGCTGTGCTAAGAAGGTGATGATGAAGATCAAGTGGATCCCAGTTTCATTAAGTGTGTCTTAGCAATCGAGAAAAGCTGTAATATACAGTCGAGTACATTCAATAAAGTGAAAAGGTGTTACCGTATTCTTATTCTATAATGAAATACTGATTTATGTGAAAAATCATTCAAACATCAAAAATAAAAGTTCATCATTTATGTAATGCTCCCTGCTGTTAGTGTTTTTTTAGGTCAGTGTATTATGAGTGGGGCGGCAGTGTTAGCATAATGGTTAAGGGACTGGGCTTGTAACGCAAAGGTTGCATGTTTGATTCCCAGGTGGGAACACTGCCGTTGTACCCTTGAGCAAGGTACTTAACCTGAACCAGAAAAATATCCAGCTGTATAATGGATTGTATGTAAAGAAATGTGAACTGTGTAAGTCGCTCTGGATAAGAACATCTGCTAAATGCCTAAAAATTTAAATGTAAATGAGTGACAATGTATGCTTTCTGAGTGAGAATTGTTGCCAGTGTTATGGTCGAACAAACTTATTTTGAGACATGTATGAAGTGTTTTGGTGGTTTGAGTGAGTTCTGGAAGTGAGATTAACTGTTTGGCCAAAATGCATGTTGTTAATGCAGACTGGCCAAGTTTTGACAAAGTGGCTTCAGTATTTACAGATACTTGTTAGCAATTGAAAAAACTGTAAGTAAGTCCTGCCAGACAAAACTGACATGATTTGGTCACAGCAGACAACAATATGGACACACAAGTAAATCTCTACTGCACATGTGCAAATCCTAAGTGCTCAATTGTTCAATCAACGATCAGTCATACTCAACTATAAAAGAGAACACCAGTGAGTTGGTGTTGTTGATAAATGGAGGACAACAGAGGACAAAGACAAAGCAGAGGAAGAAGTTAACCACAACCAGGAGCCCAAAGAGGATGGGGGGTCCGTGTGTGTGGTGGTAGAGCAGGAAGGGGTAGGCACAGAACGGAAGTGTCCAATGAAATTAGGGCCACAATTGTAGACCATGTCATAAATCATGGTCTTACAATGAGAGAAGCTGGGCAGAGGGTGCAACCAAATCGACTGTGGCATCAATAATTTGGATAGAAAAGAGTAGAAAATGATTAAGAATTCTGCAAATGAGTTCGGAGATATGAGCCTCCCTTTTTCCTGGGCCCTCTCCCACAGAGTTGTACATCCACAAAACGTCCAAAACGATCGCAAATACAGCTGAAATGATTGTTATTACAGTATTTCTCAATTGCTTGAAAGCTTGAAACTGTGGTCAAAGACATCTAAGCCACAACAACTGTGCTCATATCTCGGAACTCATTTGCAGAATTCTTAATCATTTTCTACTCTTTGTTCACTAATAGCAAATCCTCTGCACTGTTTTGCAAAACTGTGAATGCAAATGTCATCAGTGAATACAAGATTCACTTCATAGTGTTTGGTTCACAAATTGTTCACAAATGGTTTGCAATTGAAGATAATTAGTTGCAGTTCTGTTAGTTGTTTCAGACAATGTGCAAAGACAATGGAACCTTTGAGAGTACGAGCGAAAGGCAGAGGAAGAGGTGTGTGCATGAGAGGTGGGAGAGAGGGACAGGGATGTCACCAAAGGGCTGCAAGAGTACCAGTTATACCAAATTACATCAGAACCACTATTATGGATCATGTTGTAAACCACGGGCTAAAAAATATGCAACCATCCTTACACAGTATACTGTAATATTGCATGGCACTGTCTACAGAACTGTAAAATATTATTTCTCTCTCTACAAGGCATTTTTTTCCACGCTGTCTGGCCAGGGAATTTTTTTTTTGTGATGTGGACGGAAATTTGTGGCCAGACATAAATGACAGAATGAGTCATTGCCCAATAGACCTTTTTGTTAATTGTATTTGGAATTTTTATCATTATGATTTGACTGCTGCAAATGCACACTTTTGATGTGATTCAATAATTTGGAAGAAAGGCTAACTTTTAATTTTGTCAGCTTGATCTAAGAGATTTGTATGTTTATATTACCCTTTTTGAAGCCAGTATATGCTTTTGTTGAATGTATTTGCAATTTTGAAAAAGTGATTAAATTTTGCAATTGCATTTGCTGTCCTGCTAAATGCTACATCGTTTTGTGTCTTGTGTCAACTATTCTTAAAATTAACATTGTTCTAAAATGCTTTCATGCAATTGAGAAATACTGTAATAATCATGATTTTTATTTTTTTTTTTTGCCAATCATAGGGGGAGCAAACACCCCCCCCTGGCCACAATGAGCGCCCAACCCTGTCTGTAATTCACTGCATTACAGTACTGCACAAAATCTTTCTTACTGTAACAGTTTTGCTTCTTTTACATCTTCTTTGCCAATCAAAATGTCATTTATGCCATTTTATAGAGTGGAGAGACATCCCATTCAGGTGGTCGCGGAAAACCTTTCACAACAGAACAAGAGGTGACCATTGTAATCATGGTTGTTTTGCCTTGTAATTGCAAACATTATGTTTTAGTGCTTACTGCCACCTACTAACCGCTTAAGTAAAACATCATAAATCTGCATACAGGAAACAGGAAACAGGAAGTTCATGTGGTGATAAGAAATCAGTGTGTTTGCATTGCCTGTAGGTTTGATTGTTCCATTACATATTCCTGTATAAATGTTGGCTATATTTTATGTATTTAGTGTGTACATCATTTGTATTAGCCAGTTTTACATTCGCTAGTGCAATGCTAACTCATTCCCCATAGAAAGCCTATGAAATTTAGCCTAGTGCATTTGCTAGCTCATAGCTGTTAGCAATAGGCTATTTACTAGCAGCTCTTCGACCTGTGTTTTATAAAAGTGTTTAAAGCTTACTTTAATACTTACCTGGAGTGGGTACAGTAGCGTGTATTTGTGAATTAGCCATGCAGTGTGTTTCTAAGCTCAAAGGAACACGAGTATATGTTTTAAAGTAATCTTCATTTGTGAATTAGCAATACAGTGTGTATTTTGAAGCTAAAAGAAACACAAGCATATGTGAATGCAGTGTGTATTTCTTTATTTTTACCCTCCTCAGTTTTACTCCAATCCAATACATCCAGTTGTATTGTTTCTTTGACATCATGCAAGTGTGGCATTATTAAACACCAGAGCTTAGACGCTACATCCTGACTCCCATCTTGTTATTGAAAGGAGTTTGGCTGACTGTCTAACTGCGTACAGACACACAAGTAGGGAGGACAGTACAATGGTGTTATCCAATAATGAAATGTGCTTGAGGGACGTCCAGACCAGAGTCAGACAAGATCATGACATCTTCAATAATGTCAACTCTGTGAGTCTAGCCACAATAAACCGGGTTCTACATCAGCACCAGGTGACTGTGCCCTTTGAGAAGAACAGTGACCGGGTGAAGGAGATTAGGTGCCGGTATGTACAGATAAGGGTTCATCACAACAAATCTTTCCTTACAATATTGCAATGTAGGGACCACTGCTGGAATATCTAACAATATATATTTATTTTTCTCAGAGAATAATGGAGCTTGAAGCCAACGCTGCCCCTCATATGTTCATCTATGGCTGGCAGTGTGGTATAATGGTTAGGGAACTGGGCTTGCAACGTTAAGGTTGCAGATTCAATCCCCAGGTGGGACACTGCCGTTGTACCCTTGAGCAAGGTACTTAACCTGAATTGCTTCAGTTAATATCCAGCTGTATAAATGGATTGTAAAGAAATGTAAGTCGCTCTGTATAAGAGCGTCTGCTAAATGCCTGTAATGTAATGTAATGTAATCTATGTTGATGAAGCTGGCTTCAATTTGTTCAAAGTCCGTAGACGTGGTAGGAACATCATCGGTCAGAGGGCCACAATCAACTCAACTCAACTCATAACCATGTGTGCTGCTATCTCAAGAGATGGTATAATGTTACACATCCCCACCATTGCCCCCTACAATTCTGCATGCCTAATCACCTTCCTGGAAGCACTGTATGACAGACTTATACTACCCCAGGAGAGAGATCTGGTGACTCCAGACCTGTCAATCTTTGTGGTGGTCTGGGACAATGCTGCATTCCACCACTCCACTCTTGTAAGAGTGGTTTGCAGCATGGGCTCGCATCATAATGGAGTTCCTGCACCCTATTTCCATTTCTGAACCCCATTGAGGAGTTCTTCTCGGCCTGGAGATGGAAGGTATATGATCACCGTCCCTATGACCAAGTGTCGCTGATTGATACCATGAATGTAGGCTGTCAGGATGTCACATCAGAAGATTGTCAAGGATGGCTCAGGCACTCAACCAACAGGAAATAATTGATCAACAGTAAGCAGTAACATTTGCATGTACATTTTTCTTTCTTTTTTACATTTACTGTAACTGTAATACTGCCTTTATTTTTAGTTGACTTGATTTGTTTACAGCATAATTCCATAATTTATATTATTTCTGTGTATGATGAATGTGGCTGTAAATAAATAAATAAAAAGTCAAAGTCAATTTTTGAATTTGAGTGAACTTATTTCTGCTTTGCTGTTTTAGTCAGCTGTCAGATGACAATTATTGCAGCTCTTGCTGTGGTAACATGTTTACATATACAGTACTCGTACTCATAATTATACTGGTACTCATACAAAATACAATAATGTATCACCATAAAAAAGACCCAAGAAGAGATCATAAAATAGAACTCAGGCACTCAGATCTCTGATCATGTCATATTGACATTTATAGTTAATGTTTAGTGTGCCTTTATGAAATGATGGATAAAAAAACTTTTCATTAGATAACAAATGATCAGTGTGTGTGTGTGAGTGAAGACAGATTCTGTTAGCTTTACATATTGAATCATTTTAGACAGAGCACATAATTATGACCTGGAGGAGGAGAGACTACTGACTCCTGGAATTCACACCTCCCAAATTTGATCATAATTATGACAAACTCTAATTTTACCCCCCTCCCCCCCCAACACCTTCCAAACTTCTACCAACAAAAGCAAGATCAATCACCAACATATCAACATTGCTGGCACACATTCTGGATGTGTGATGTCATGCATTTCGCTTTCCCCAAAGCCTTATTCTGCATTAGCTAGAGGTCCCTCCATGAAGAGGTATGTTTCATTACTGTTTGCGTGTGTGTCCAGTTAATGTATCCTTTATAAATGGATAGTCCATGGTAGTCCCCCCCTCACCCCTAAGAACTGAAGTACTGCAGTCCTGAACCCAAACAGCTTTGGAAAGTTTCCATAAAGAATAACAGTAACACTTTAATTTAATCATACACACAACCTAAGCATTGTCAAAGCCATGCTCTACCTACTGAGCTACCCAAAACCACAATAAAATAATAAATAAAAGTTTATTTATCTTATATATAATATATGGCATTTAGCAGACGCTTTTATCCAAAGCGACTTACAGTAGTGAATGCATACATTTTTCAGTATATGTGGCCCCAGTGGGGATATATCCACTGTACATAATGT
The DNA here is from genome assembly GCA_029706075.1 of Aldrovandia affinis. Taxonomy (NCBI): domain Eukaryota; kingdom Metazoa; phylum Chordata; class Actinopteri; order Notacanthiformes; family Halosauridae; genus Aldrovandia; species Aldrovandia affinis. The sequence continues at coordinate 1,176,575 of JAINUG010000103.1, forward strand.
ATATACAATATGGCCAAAAGTCAGTGGACACCCCTACTAATTATTGAGTTCAGGTGTTTCAGCCACACCCATTGCCAACAGGTCCATAAAATCCAGCACATAGCCATGCATTCTCCACAGACAAACATTTAGAATTCAGAATGGTACGTAAAGAGCTCAGTGACTTTAAACGCAGCACTGTCATAGGATGCCACCTTTGCCACAAGTCAGAGTAAACTCACAGAGTGGGGCCGACGAGTGCTGAAACGCATAGCGCATAAAAATCGCCTATCATCTGCTGCATCACTCACTACAGAGTACCAAACTGCCTCTGGAAGCACCATCAGCACAAGAACTGTGAGTTGGGAGCTTCATGGAATGGGTTTCCATGGCTGAGCAGCTGCACACAAGCCTCACATCACCATGCGCAATGCCAAGCGTCGGCTGGAGTGGTGTAAAGCACGCCGCAACTGGACTCTGGAGCAGTGGAAACATGTTCTTTGGAGTGATGAATCACGCTTCACTATCTGGCAGTCTGATGGACGAATATGGCCTGCACAGAGCCCTGACCTCAACCCCATTGAACACCTTTGAGAGGAATTAGAAGGCCGATTGCGAACCAGGCCTTCTTGTCCAACATCAGTGCCTGACCTCACAGATGCTCTTTTGGCTGAATGGGCACAAATTCCCACAGAAACACTGCAAAGTCTTGTGGAAAGCCTTCCCAGAAGAGTGGCAGCTGTCATAGCCGCAAAGGGGGGTCCAACTCCATATTAATGCCCATGGTTTTAGAATGGGATGTCCAACAACCTCATATACTGTAGGTGTGATGGTCAGGTGTCCACTGACTTTTGGCCATACAGTGAATATAAGGGCTCATAAATTACTAATTTTGAGTGGCTTAACATGTAGAGCACACAAACAGAGGGGTGACTGTGAGGACTATGAAAGACGGAAGTCTTAACCCTGTGTATCTGGACTTACAGAATAAGCCCAGTCAATATTACCATTATCTTTAAAATAACACATAACATAATCAAATAACAATAACATAATTTTTAAGGTCTTAGAAACGGATGCCTGAAGTTTAGGAAACCCCTATGCTATGAGAGAAAATGTAAGCTAATGAGTTTAGTGGAAGTTTATTTTTGTTCCTGAATGGGCTGCAGCATTTATACCCAGATGGAGTCTGGCATCAGGGTGGTGATCTGAGAACTGTGTATCTACTGCTTCTAATGTAAATATGGAGCACAATGAGAGGAAATTAGGTCGCTTTTACTGATGTACTACTTATGTTAAGATATTATAGTTATGTTTTAGTGTGTGTGTATGAATGTGTGTGTGTGTGTGTGTGTGTGTGTGTGTGTGTGTATTTGGGGGCAGTATTATTCTTAATTAATCTGCTGTTCCATGTGTCACAAATACACACTGCAGAACACGACTGAACACTATTGAATTTGATGTCTGTCATGTGTATATGTGTATATATGTAATATATATATGCAGTGTGGGCCGTCAGGGCCTGCAAGGCCTTCTCTGCTGGCCTAAAAAATATCTGAATCACAGACTGATGTTAATTATATTTTGTCCATGAATACTTATTAAATAATTCCAAATGGTCTGTTCGCTTCCTTTCATAGCTGTTCCCCTGGTTGCGCTGCATCCAGACGTGTATTTTCATATTAAAGCATTTAACCAATCACATTTCAGCCAACATTTGTTGCCAGGGTCAAATAAATCTGCCTGGAGGCCTTCACAATCAGTTCTGCAGGCCCTGTAGCATAAAATAAGTGTTGATCAAACTGTTGCTTCAACCAATCAGATTTTGAGTTGGGGACACGAAGGCCTTCTAGAAGGCCTAGGTAACGTCAGCGTATTCACACCCTTTGATTGGATAGTCAGAGAGTGTCTGACTATGATGTAATGTGATTGGTTAAATGCTTTAATATGAAAATACACATCTGGATGCAGCGCAACCAGGGGAACAGCTATGAAAGGAAGCGAACAGACCATTTGGAATTATTTAATAAGTATTCATGGACAAAATATAATTAACATCAGTCTGTGATTCAGACATTTGAGCGGACATTTTCAGCCCTAAAGCGAATTAAAACTTATGCCAGAAATACGACAGGGCAGGCTCGACTTTCAGCATTAGCTTCGATGGCGATAGAAAAGGACTTCTTGATGGAACTGAAACACATGGATAATCTGTACGGCAGAGTAATTGAACTCTTTTTGAGGAAAGAAAGGAGGATGGATTTTGTGTACAAATAATAAGGATTTTTGGTGAGTAAAATGTTGCTATTTTCCTAAATAATATTGCAATTTTATTATTATTTATTGATTTTTATGTGTGTCGCAGCTGTAGCACCCCAGGTTTGTTTCTTCAGTAAAGGCATTTATTCTGGATACACGAGTTATCTATCTGCGATGCAACGGCAACGGGTGCCTGTTTGGTTTGTTTTTGCACTTTGTTTATTTATCTTTCTTCAGCCATGTTTCATGAGAGAGAATGACAGCGATAGAGACGAGAGAGAATGACAGCGATAGTTAGAAGCGTGAGATAATTAGTGATTAGTAGTGTTAGTAACTTAATCTAAATCCCTAATGTTAGTAGATTAGTTGGTTAGTACTATATACATCTAACTAATATATACAAAGTGTAATTAGAAAGTAAGAAGGAAGTAAAACGAGATTAGAAACGAAGACAGAAAAAACGAAACATAGAATTTCCCGAAGTGCATGACAGAACGAGAATGAAACATGACTGAAGAAAGATAAATAAACAAAGTGCAAAAACAAACCGAACAGACACTCAAAACATAACAATAAGATGGCTTTTATAGCCATAAAATAGTTATTGAGGGGTGGATTGATTCAGACGGAGCACTACTGAAGGCCTAGGTGTGAAATGCACGGCCCGCCACTGTATATATGTATATCTATACAGTGAGCACCATAATTCATTGGACAGTGACACATTTTTTGTTATTTTGGTTCTGTACTCTAGCACTTTGAGTTTGAAAGGATACAATGTGACAATGAGGTTGAAGTGTAGACTGTCAGCTTTAATTTTAAGATATTTTCACCCATATTGGATGAACCGTTTAGAAATGACAGCACCTTTTGTACATGGTCCCCCCATTTTAAGGTACTACAAGTATTTGTTGAATTGGCTTCACAGATGTGTTTCGTTAGGTGTATTCATTTGTGTCGTTAGTGAATGCAGAAGAGAGCTGTTGATGTTTAGTCTTGATTCTAGACTTTGCAATTGCCTTTGGAGATTGTTGTTGGGGTGTGACAGCATGAGGAACATGCAGTGTCGATGCAAATTAAGCTGGCCATCATAAGGCTCAGAAATGAAAATCAATCAATCAGGAACATTGCAAAAAACCCTGGGCATGCCCAAGTCAACAGTTTGGTTCATCATTAACAAGAAAAAAACAACTGGTGAACTCAATTATGGATGACCGGAGAATACTCTCTATGGTGAAGAAAACCTCCCTGACAACGGCCCAACAGATCAAAAACACTCTCCTGGATGCAGGTGTAGATGTGTCAACGTCTACCATACGTAGAAGACTACACCAGCAGGACTACAGAGGGTACACTACAAGATGCAAACCACTGATAAGGCTGAAGAACAGAAAGGCGAGATTACAGTTTGCTAAAAAGCACCTAAAAGAGCCCCAAGAGTTCTGGAACAAAGTATTGTGGACAGATGAGACAAAGATTAGCATGTACCAGAGTTATGGAAAGAGGAAAGTGTGGAGAGAAAAAAGGAAATGCCCATGATCCAAAGCATACCACCTCATCTGTGAAACATGGTGGAGGGGGTGTTATGGCTTAGGCCTGTATGGCTGCCAGTGGAATGGGCTCACTTGTCTTCAATGATGATGTGACTGCAGACAGAAGTAGAACAATTAATTCTGAAGTCTACAGAAATATTTTATCTGCTCAGATAAAACCAAATGGCTCCAAACTCATTGGACGGCACTTCATCATGCAACAAGACAATGACCCCAAATATACTGTTAGAGCATATATATACTGCTGTTTTTGACAGCCAAAAAGTGGAAAATCCTTCACTGGCCGAGTCAATCACCGGATCTGAATCCATTTGAACATGCATTTTACATTCTGAAGACGAGACTGAAGGCAAAAAGTCCCCGAAACAAGCAGGTACTGAAGATGGCTGCAGTACAGGCCTGGCAGAACATCACCAGGGAAGATTCCCAGCGTCTGGTGATGTCTATGCGTCGCAGACCATGTCTATGCGTCAAGAGTATGCGACCAAATATTAAAAATGATTACTTTATTCTACATTGTGTTAAACTGTCCAATGAAACATGGTGCCTGAAAATGGGGGACTATGTACAAAAGGTTCTATAATTTCTAAACAGTTCATCCGATATGGATGAAAATACACTCAAATTAAAGCTGAGTCTGCACTTCAACCTCATTGTCATTGTATCCATTCAAAGTGCTAGAGTACAGAACCAAAATAAGAAAAAATGTGTCACTGTCCAATGAATTATGGTGCTCACTGTATATACAATGGGGGAAATAAGTATTGCACACATCAACATTTTGTCCAGTAAATGTATTTCCAATGAGCCTATTCAAGTGAAATTTGCACCAGACTTTGGTATTAACTCAAAAATCCAGACAATTAATCAAAACATTAAAGTCCATATGTAAATAAAGTTATGTGTAATAAAGGACTGGCGAACTCACATTACTAGGGGGAATGTAAAAAACAGGAAAAAGAAAATGGGATAAAATGAAACAAATAAAAAAATAAAAAAAAAAAAACGAAACATTAAACATATGTAAATAAAAGAAATGAAACAGGAAAAAGTCGAACACACTAAGAAAAACAGTACACCGCAGCAAGGAAAGGCAAGGAACCAGCTGAAAACACTATACTCCCCCAAAAAATAAAAAAATAATTCATTTCCTTCCCGGTGTTACAGGTATGGTACGCAGATGCCTGCAATGATGTCTATTGCTGTATTCCTGCACTGATCTCGTGCGCTAACTATGATCGTTCCTACCATGTATTAATGCACATCTTGTAAGTCGCGCTGGATAAGAGCGTCTGCTAAATGCTTAAAATGTAAATGTAATATAAAACCATAATTTAGGAGGCAACTCTACCTCCAATCTGTGCTAATTAATGTCTGCTGGGTTAGAATATATTGATGGGCTATAAAAGTTTTTTTTGCTACCAAGGTGCCACACAAGAAACATCTAATGATGGGTAAAAGCAAAGAGCTCTCTCAAGACCTTCGCAACCAGATTGTTGCAAAACATGAAAATGGAATTGGCTACAGACGTATTTCACAACTTCTGAATCTTCCAGTAAGCACCATTGGGGGCATTATCCGTAAGTGGAAGCAACATCACTCCACCATCAACCGGCCACGCACAGGAGCTCCTCGCAAGATTTCTGATCAGGGAGTCAGAAGGATACTTAGAAGAGTAGCCAAAGAGCCAAGGACCACTAGGAAAGAGCTCCAGAAAGACTTGGAGGCAGCAGGTACAACTGTGACAGAAAGGACAGTAGGCAAAGCACTCCACCGCCATGGCCTCTGTGCACGCTCAGCCCGCAAGACTCCACTACTGAAAAAAATACATGTTGAAGCTTGTTTAAAGTTTGCCAAACAACATTTGGACAAGCCAGTGAAATACTGGGAGCATGTACTCTGGTCAGATGAGACCAAAATTGAACTTTTTGGCTGTCACACAACACACCATGTTTGGAGGAGAAATGGCACTGCACATCACCCGAATAACACTATACCAACAGTGAAGTTTGGAGGTGGAAGTATCATGATGTGGGGCTGTTTCTCCTCTTGTGGTACTGGCAGACTTCATATAATTGAAGGAACAATGAATGGAGCCATGTACAGAGAGATTCTTGAGATGAACCTGCTGCCATCCACCAGGATGCTGAGGATGAGACGTGGGTGGACCTTCTAGCAGGACAATGATCCAAAGCATAAGCAAAGGAAACTAGCAATTGGTTTCAGAGAAAGAAAATCAACTTGTTGGAATGGCCCAGTCAATCACCTGACTTAAACCCAATTGAACATTTGTGGAAGCATCTGAAGATCCAGATTCACAAGAGGGCCCCCCGCAATCTTCAAGATTTAAAGACAATCTGTGTAAAGGAATGGGCCAAAATCACACCTGAATACTGCGGGCGATTAGTTACTTCATACAGACAGCGCCTTGAAGCTGTCATTACAAACAAAGACTTCTCCACTAAGTATTGAATTAATTTCTGTTAGTGTGTTCAATACTTTTTTCCTATGTCATTCCACTTTATTACACATAACTTTATTTACATATGGACTTTAATGTTTAGATTTTTTGTCTGGATTTCTTGAGTTAATACCAAAGTCTGGTGCAAATTTCACTTGAATGGTCTCATTGGAAATAAATTTACTGGGAAAAATGTTGAACAAAACACGGGTAACCAAAGAGAAAGCTGGAAAGTTGTGTAGGCATAGCAAAGCACAAGACAATCTGGCAACGAACATGGGAAAATGCACAGCTTATATACATTTAGACATAACGAGAAACAATCAGGAATTAACATGAATGCAGCTGCCACCGGAGACTGCAATCAGACACATGAGGAACAGGTGAAAACGATAATACAATGACGAGACAATCTGGTAACCAACATGGGAAAACACACAGCTAAATACATCAGACATAACAAGAAACAATCAGGAATTAACACGAATGCAGCTAACTGCAATCAGACACATGAGGAACAGGTGAAAACGATAATACAATGACAAGACTGGAAACAGGTAAGTGAAAGTGAAAACACGGACCGGACAACCAGGAAAACATGCAATAAACTAAAACACCTAATTACGGGGAACACGAACACGAGACGTGACAATAAACATCATGCTATTATTTTATGTATGCCTGCATTTATTTTGCGATGCCCAGTATAATGGCAGTTTTTATTAGGTTGTGATGGAGAGATGCAAAGAATGATTGTACCTTCTAAATATTAATATGAGTATGAATCTATTATCAAACCTGGCAGAAACAATCAATCGCTCTCGGTCAGCTGTAAAGATAGCCATTTTCATTGGAATTACTTTATCTTCAACTCTCCTTCCTACATTCCTCAAGATTATTTGAGCACTCCACTCTTACAGTTGATCACATTACTTCTCTCAAAGGCTCCCCTTGCTGCTATTATAATATCCATAAATCATCAGAAGAGACTGTAGTTCATTTTGTTTTTTTAATTATAGAGAACAGCTTACATTTTCCCTGTTACATTACATCACATCACAGGCATTTAGCAGAGACTCTTATCCAGAGAGACTTACACTGTTGACATTTATTTGCATACATTCCATTTATACATACAGCTGGATATTTACCTGAGCAATTCAGGTTAAGTACCTCACTCAAGGGTACAATGCCAGTGCCCCATCTGCAAATCAAACCTTCAACCTCTGCGTTACAAGCCCAGTTCCCTAACCATTATACTACACTGCCACCCGACTGCATGTTTGAAATGTGTGTTTAAGCTGCCATACATGTATTTTAGAGGTTTAGTACTGCTGTGTTGTACTGTGTCTCCAGTGTTCTAATCATAGCTCATCAGTTGCTCAGTCACAGACATAGCTGGTAACTCTTTTCAGGCAGCCTCCCGATTCCTCTCTTTGGGTCTGCAGATTTCACTGAGAAATTAATCAAGGATGAGATAAAAATGTGTTGTGACAAGATTAAAGAGGAGACAGGTACAGGTAACTGACAAAATAAATGAAACACCAACTCTAAGTGTCTTAATAAGGCGTTGGGCTATCACGAGGCACCAAAACAGCTTCAATGCACTTTGGCATAGTTTCTACAAGCGTCTGGAACTCAGTAGGAGGGATGCAACTAAATTTTCCCATGAGAAATTCCGTCATTTGTGTTTTGTTGATAGCGGTGGAAAATGCTGTCTCAGGCGCTGCTCCAGAAGCTCCCATAAGTGTTCAATTGGGTTGAGATCTGGTGACTGAGATGGACATGGCATATGGTTTATATCATTTCATGTCCATCAAAGATCTCATATAGTTTACTCATATAGATGCTCATCTGTAAGTGTGGCTGATTCTGCACTGCTGGGGTTCTGTAAGAGTGGGTTATTTCATCAACAGCGTAAAATCCGCTTACCATAAAATGATTTTGCAGGAACATCATTTTGACGTGAAATCACCCTCACATTAATATGAAAACCTTCTTTGCAGTCCATTCTCTTGGTTTTTTCTCTGTCAAATAGGTTTTTTATTTTTCTTACATGGCCTCATAAGATGGGACTTTTTTCTGTTGCTACAGGCAGTGAAAGCAAAGTGTTTCATGTTAATTGGAAAAGGGCATGTTGATTTGGTATGATCTAGCTGTAGGTTACTGCCTTCCCAGAGACTCTGTTTAATATATGTGCAAGATCTACATTACAGGAATGTGTACTTTTATCTGTGACAACCATTCCACTGTGAAGCAGACATTATGTAAGATCCCATACATTTGCATCACAAGCGCTTTCCATTAATAATGTAGCTAAAGTGAAAAACAACAAAGGGGCAACTTCAAACATTTCCTTTATTTAAATCAAGACCAATTTCTTCCAATCAGGGAGAATTTAAATCTCTCACTGCCAATTAGTATATGAAGCAAAGAGAATGGAAAAGCATTCTGGAAATAGTTCTGTCTGTAGTTTACATAATAAAAGGGTCCGATTTTTTGCCTATATCAGATTTTTTTTTACCGCCTGTTTACATCTACTTTTAAAAGTGACCCATATCCGATATCCGTGTTTACGTGGTTTACACTTCACTTGAAACAACCCACATGCATACACGAGTTCCGTTACCGATACCGATACAACCATGCCTGCAAAGCCATATCGCCATCTACAATGGAAGCAAACGACACAGAAATAATCATTCAAAGTATCGCATTGCGAAGCATCGTTAGAGGTCCCCAACGGATTAATCTTTCACTTCTGGCTGTGCACGTGAAATGTTACGCGTCATTCAAATTGACAAAAGTATGAGTGTCGCATTTTGAATGACGTGCGAATCGTAATGACAGGGAAATCACATTGGCAGATATCAGATTTATTTCCATATGAATGTGGTCCAAAACGGATCTGAAAATATCCGATTCCATGTTTTTTTTCCTGTTTACACGTTCATAATACATATCAGATGTGTGCCACATGTGAGAAAAAAGTCGGAATTGGGTCATTTTTATCAGATGGTGAAAAACGGCATGACCTAATTACATAATGTGTAAAAGAACCCCATAGAAAACATTTTAAAACTCACTTTTGATAGGCCACCTCTTTACAGCTTACAACACAGCACTTTAATTATTCAGGACTACTGCAGCATCCATCCTCATTCTTAAATTTTTTAAAATGCTTTTTCTCCCAATTTGGAATGACCAATTGTGTTCTTAAGCTGCAGTCGCTGCAACCTACCTCCTGTCAATTTGGGAGAGCACGCTCTCTCCTCCAGAGCACATGATGTCAGTCTTTTCAAATTTACATCAGTTCACAAGTTTGCACACACGAGTCAGAGGAAGACACTTTATGTGCAGCTTTATACCTGCAATCTGTGGCCAACCGATTGAATAGTGGGGGTCGCTGCTGTGTGATGAGACACGGGCAACCTGGCCAGCTGAATTCCTCTCCTCCTTCTCTGGGTGATGCTACTGCCAACTACGCGTCCACAGTCAGCACTGGCACGGACTGGAAATCCTCACATATCTCCTCGGTTTATTAGTAGCACAGCTAGCTAGATAGAGCAGCACGGGGGGCATGGAAAACACCTTCTCGTGGTGCCTCCTGTCAGTAACTTATGACCTCAATTCATAAGAGAAACAGAGTTTGCTAATTAAGGGCCCTCACCCGGGCTGGTGGTCGGCAGGAGTCGGGGAGGAGAGCCGGTGGGGCTTGCTCCACTGGCCTCCAACCCAGTATACTGCAGCTGAACACCGAAGGGCTCACCACCAGTAAGATCAGCGTCATCGAGCAGCTGGCCTATACCTTCAAGGCCCTCGTCATCCTCCTTCAGGAAACCCACTGCGTCTCAGCAGACAAGCTAGTGCTACCAAATTTCGCACTAGCTGGGTCTATCCTGAGCAGGAAGCATGGCCTTGCCACGTTTGTCCACGAAAAAGGTTGAGCTGGACTCTCGCCGACCAATCGCCGGCTGACTCGGAGATTGAGTGGTTGTGCGTGGACGTTGCCGGTTTAAAAATCGTAAACGTCTACAAGCCTCCTCACTCACGATTCACGCCAGCGTCTGTACCGGTTTTCCCTCACCCCTGTCTTTATGTTGGCGACTTCAATTGTCAGCATGAAGACTGGGGGTACAACACCAACACACCCGATGGAGAGAACCTGGCTGCCTGGGCAGCTAACAACTGCCTGACCTTGTTACACGGTCCCAAGGGTCCAGCCAGCTTTCTCTCTGGTCGCTGGAACACTGGGACTAATCCAGACCTGGCTTTCGCGAGTGTCAGCGTAGACAACCAGCTCCCTGACAGACGTATGCCAACGGTCCCAACATTGACCATCGCTGATAACCGTACCTAAACTTGTGGACATTGTCCCGAGTGAGCCGGTGAAGCGATGGAATTTCCGAAAGGCCAACTGGAAACGCTTCCGCCTCCTCACCAACAAATCCATGAGGCATCTTCCATTGCCTAATACCAACAGCGTGGATGAGACATACCAGGACCAGCTACAAACCATGCTGGGATGCGGAGTGCAAGAACCTCTGCGCCTTCCTCCGGGCTCCTGCAGGAACCGAGTCAAACAGGGCTGCCACAGCCCTGTTGTCAAGACTCGGTTGGAGAAGACAAGAGCACTGGGAGGAGGGTGGATTACACCTGGAGCAGAGTGGGAGAAGAACACCTCTAGACTCTGTGACTTCATCCCAGACGTCGGTTTTCCCCCTATCGGGGTGGACCTGCCCCGACTGGCGTGGGTGAGGCTTAACCGCCTCTGGACCAGCGTCGGGCGTTTCTGCTCATCGATGCACAGATGGGGCTTGGCCTCCTGCGTGGCCTGCGAGTGTGGCGCAGAGGAACAAACCGCAGACCATGTCATCCTGGATTGCCCGATTTATCGGGCACCCAATGGGATCCATGGGCTGTCGGCCTTGGACGACGACATGATGACATGGCTGCTGGAGATGTGCTCCGAAATATAGTCCGGGTGAACCCCCCCTAGGCTTGAGGTGGTAAAAGGATGGCCCCTCGGCCCCGAGCCTAGGGGAGCAGAAAAAGAACATACCCAAACGAAGAAGAAGAGCAGGACTGTTAGCAATCACGGAAACACAACTACAACTGCAACTATTCTATTATAACTAACAGCCTTTGGCTCAGATAAGCAAGACGCAGAGAGTTCCAAACAGGTGCCTTTGGTTTTTATTATATATTTGTCACATCGTCACATCGTTTGAAGCACTATAGAAAACTATAGAAAGATACACAAAAATAATACCAAACCTATAGCTTCACAAATCACAAATAAATAATTTCACAAAGAAAATACATTAGCTCTGAAAAGGTCACCTGCTTCTATAAAACAATGCCATAACTAGTTTGTAAGATAGGATACACCTTAATTACACCACATATTAAATTACATTTGTAGGCAAACATATATTTGAGTTTACAGATAGCATAACGAGAAATAATCCACTGCTGCTTAACTTGCTAGCTTGCAGTGTTGCTAATGATACGAGCAAACTTTTCCTTTTACTTGCATAAACATAAATCACATTCTTTGACGGTTTCGGTAATGATAGTAATGTAACACACCAATTCTTTTATGATGATGGAGAGATGCGAACAACAATACAAGGTCCAGGCAATCAGTTTAGTCAATATACAAAATGTTTTATTATACAAGATGACACTTGATACACACACACACATACACATACACAATGTGTATGCCAAGGTGGCTTACTAAATTACTTCTCCTCTTTGCCTCAACTATGGGCCTTGTTGATCAGCTAGGGGTGGGGACTGGGGACCGTTAACCCTGGCCAAAGGGCTAAACTGTACCCCAACCGATAAAATGCTAAAAGAAGGATCTTGCTAAATGCAGTCGTCAAACTAAAATATTCTAATACTATAGTACAACCAGAAGAGAGCAATCTGAACGACTCAAGGCAAGTAACGCAGAACACTTATCTGTGCACTCCGAGGAATTCAGTCTCTGTGCAAGTCTGTGATCTTCACAACCCCTTTTCACAAACGGCAGAGCTCCTAGCCATCTTCAGTCTCCGCGCACACACCCTTTTCTCACAAAAGAGTCTCGCTTTTATTAGTCCCGTCCTGCTGTCTTGCAGGGCAATTAGTCCAGTCAGGTGCACTTAATTAGGCATCCATCCAGGTGTGCTAAATTAGGCTATGTGGGCATGGCAGGTAAGCTACGTGGGCATGACAGATAAACTCAATTCATCACACTACCTCCCCACTTAAAGAGGATGGCATCCACGCATCCCACTGTGTTGACATCAACATCAAAATCAGTCAGCCACAGCGGGAGTCTTATGAGGTCCTTAGCAGGTCCTCCAGATTGGCTGGTTGTGCAGGGCGGAGGTGGTCCCCACATCAGGACCTGGATCAGCTGGTTGTGCAGGGCAGGGGTGGTCCCCCATATCAGAACCTGGATCAGCTGGTTGTGCAGGGCAGGGGTGGTCCCCCATATCAGAACCTGGATCAGCTGGTCGTGCAGGGCAGGGGTCAGTCGCATATCGCTGCTCAGTTCGTGGATGGGGATTGGTCCTATTCAGGTACCAGGTCCACCGACGTCGCTCTTGAGGTTGTCGCACAGGAGCTGGCGGTGCTCCTAGAGTCTGAGAGCCACTGTCACCAACATCATTTGGGTTTAAAAGGGCGAATCAGAATCATAGCAGGGCTTCAAGTGGTTAAAGTGCACAACAGTGTCCCCATTACCCCCCTTGAGCCGATAAAGAACATCAGATAGTCTCTCCAAGACTAAATAAGGGCCAATAAATCATTTCTTTAACTTTGGACACTGGCCTCTCCTTCTCCTCTTATCCCGTACCCAGACCATTTCTCCTGGCTCATAATATTGGTGCATCATAAAATAAATGTGAAAATTGTGGTATAGTCAATTATAACATCACATACAACATACTTTCCTACAGGATATAATGAATTATAATGCTTTATTAAGCACTATAAGTTGTATTTGTTTGCTTTAAGTAAAGTGATCTTGATGGACATAGCATATCATAAGCTAATTATAAAACACTATAATTGGTATTTGTAGGCTTTAAGTAAAGTGACAGTATTTTGATAAGAGACACACAAACGCATAAAATAGAGTAAACTTTCTTTAATATAAAAAGGTTTGAAAAATGTACTTTCCACATGGACAAGCGCACATGATAAACAAACTTAACATCAGCTTTCAACTGAAAAAAGCTTTTTCTGTAGTGGCACTTTACAACTTTTTTATGTCATGGAGGATATGTGAATTATAGCGTCTGTCCAGTGATCATTACAAAATATTTACATGTAAAGCACCCTACTTTCAAAGTATAACAAAACTGGTAAACAAATTACCCCAAATTCCAAATGTTTTTAAACCCCCTTTTGTGCAAACAGTAGACATTGATAATGCATGTAAATGCAAATGAGAGTTAACCTTTTCCTGCCCAAACGAAATGTTCCATTTATTATCATAACGTGAGACCAGTCTATGCATTAATAATCATAGTTTACTGGTGTCAAGCCAAATATTTAAATATGATACACCTTCAGAAAGCTGATAAATAGCTCTTTCCAATTGTATGACATATAATAGCAGAATATTAATAAACCTTTAACAAGACAAGGAAAAACACCCCCAAAAATGTTTATCTTCTAAGAAAATCAATGTCATTGTGACTACTTTCCAATGAAAATAAAGAAAATATTACACTAGATTCAGCATTTAAAATCTGAAATCAGAATAGAAATGTATTTTACAGTTACAGGCTTTTTAGTGACTGATGGTGTTTTTCCAAAAATGTAAATATGGAATGTTCCATGGTCAGACACCTTCTTATGGATAGTAGAATAAACATATCTGCACCATGGCTTATTAAAAATAACATTTAGTCTCACATATGATAATAAAATACACACAGAAGCAATATAAGATAGAAAAATTGTAATTTTCTCATTTTATTGTAAAAAATACAAGGTTAGGAGGATACATTGTCTCATTAAAACCTGAAAATAAAGTGCAGGTTACACCGCCATCTTTAACTAAGGTAAAGAAAAAACACTAATTCAAGAAAATGTGTAAATAAATTAAACCGCATTGTTTGAATTAGAATTGCAATATAGGGTAACAATATGACCTACAATATCAATTTATGTATAAATTAAGTTATAAAATGCATGCCCCCATGATTCTCCTTGACCTGAAGGCCCTCCTCAGCAATGAGCCGATGCTCATTTGGCATCAAAGTCCTCCTCTTGCTCAAGGACTGCATCAGATGCTCTAACTGGGTCCCCACGATCCATTTCTAAAACACAAACATGACAAAAAATTTAATTAAAACTTGCTCCAGCAAATAATCCATAAAAGGGAAATAATCAATAAGAGGAAATAGCCTATATAACTACCATTCAATGTGCTTGCAAGGTGAAAATAATTGTATTACTCAAAGATATCTTATAACTTGCATTTGAGAAAGCATGTACATAATTTCATATCTGATAATACATAGCTAATGAAAATAGTATGGTAATGTATGACTATTGTAGTCTCAAACTTGAACTAGGTAGCTGGACCAAAGTGTCATTTAGTTTTCAAAATACTTTCTACTAGCCATAGTATCACATAGATTTTTCATTAATCAAATAAAATCAGAAGGCTTACCATTTCTGAAAAACATATAATATCTAAACAGATGCCTAAATGTAGCTAGCTAGTAGGATGCATTTACAGACAGGATGTAATGTTAGCCAAAAGAGCAATCCAAGTATTTCCCATAGCTGCCTCAGCTAGCCCATCTATCTAACAAGCCAATTGAAATAGCTAGCTGTTTAGTTAGTTTTACTTCCGATTTCAATTACAAATATTGATAAGTGCATATCAGTTATCAAAAACTATATTATAAAACGTCAAAAAGAAAACAAATAATATATAATCAGACACCCAAATGTAGCTAGCTAGGATACATTTACAGATGGATTGCTCTTTTGGCTAATATTACAACCTAAGTTTTTCCCTGTAGCTGCCACAGCTAGCTAGCCTATCTATCAACATCTAATATACAGCTAGCTGTCTAGTTCGTTTTACCTATGATACTCAGTAACAAATATTCTTATCAGTTATCAAATATGATACTGAATAACATTACAAAAAATACCTTGCAGCACTTCTTTTGGGTCGAGTGCCTTTTCCTCGAGTGCATCTTGAATGCAACTGTTTGCTAGCAAGCTAACATTAGCTAACGCAAGCTACTTATCCAACATTGTCTGAGGAGGATTTTTGTATATTTCTGATTCACTACAAAAATCTATTCATATTCTTGAAATATGTAGATGTGATTAATAAAGTGAGCTGTCAGAAACCTGATGGATGGCAAGGAGCAGAGGAGCGTCCCTCTGGCGCCAGCTTCAAATCACAATTTTTGGAGTTTTTCTTTTTAGCAAGTTCCCGCCCTCCAGTCATAAACCAATCATATATAATGAGAATAATTTATCAAAAGAGTGGTTTCATGACACATGGTTATGTGAATCAGATTGAACAGAATTATTTTACCGTAATTGTAAGCACAGTGCTATATATTTCTGTCAGGGTAAGATTCACAGCAACAGTCTTCCACCATCTTCTGCTGATATTTGGTCTCTACATTGTTTGACAAAACATTTATCAAAAGGTCATGGGCATAGTTTTAAATAGCTATATAATACAGAACTAGAATGTAATTTAAATGGGGGGTGATAGCAGACAGAGGAAAAACAAAGATTCATGAATGAAGAAGAGGATGATCATGCTGGGCTAATATCGCTGGTGTAACTGTGACAGTGTGTAACCTCCTGAGGTGCTGTGTGATATCCACAGGCCCCATTTCCTTGTGTATTTTGTCAGCGCACCCTCTTATCTTACACAGCTTCCTGTCCTCACACACTAATACATGCATTTGTGTTGGCCATTGTTTCTGTGCTTTTATCCTTTAAGTGGCTGTTGTTATGCACTTTGGGGACTGACAGTGAGAGGAAGTCTTAAGGCCTTAAGTCTTAAAGCGCAACCGTTAACGTAGATGTTGCGCATCATTGATTGGTTGGTTAGCGAATGGAGGCGGAGCTGTCATAGTCATAGTTCATAGGTCACAGTTCATCGAGATAGTAGCTAATGATATAGATAGCTAGCATAATTAGTTTGACATGGTATAAAATGAATCAGCTTCAGGAAAGATTGGCTGAAGAAGTTTGAAGGTACAGGAGTTTCCTTGCTTTCATGAAAGCTTTATCAACCTTGTTCAATACATTGACACCTACTAGTGTACAGAAGTGTAAGAACATCATGTTGCATAGGCTGCGCATAGCCTTTGCAGACTATATATTGTAAATATATTGTAGAGTGCTTACGACATTGTTGCATTGCCTAAACCGCGAAGAAGTCGCACAAGTTACATAGAAGCATGTAGAGGCCTTCAATGTAAATCTATCCCTGATACAATACAGCATTTGCTAACAGATAACAATCTAGCTGCTTATTTGAACAATAATAAATCTAGCTAGCTTGCTAGCCTGATTTATTGCTGTGTGCAGTTAAATTATTGGATAACATAGCACAGGCAGAAAGGTGGAGGTTAAGTTGGTGATGTTGGCAGTGTCTGGCCTTTGAAGATCAGCCATGCATCGTATCCCGGTTTGAGCTCAGAGCGAGCCTCACATGAGGGTTCTGGATTTGTTTACTCATTTTTTGTTTTTTTTAAACATTCTCCTCCATCATTAAAGTTTTACCATCATGGTTCTGGGAGCTCTGTGCTGTTGTGTGTTGGGGGTCACGCATGAGGAACTGATTCATTTGTTTCCTCTGTGCCCAACTCACTGTTGGCGTTTGCTCAGTTCAACTCTTTAGAGAAAAGCCAGCAGTCTGTCTCCTGTAAACACACAACATGAGCAGTATATCTGTAAACAATGTGAGGTTCAATATTGACCCTCATTGTTTACCCTCATGGATTACCAATTGATAGTTTTCTGTATATACCATACATATACAGGTAACTGCCCAAATAAAGACAACACTTTAGTAAATAAGGGATAATTTAAATACTAGCTTGGACAGAGTTAAACTCTACTAACTTGGATGTAGTTAATCTCTACTGGCATGGACAGAGTTAAACTCTACTGGCATGGACAGAGCTAAACTCTGGGTCATGGGGCAAACCAGATCTGAGCCCTGTGGTGGAGTGCTTTAGCTGGACATGAAACCCAGGAGACTCCCAGGAGAAATACAGGGCTTTTATTACTATTCCAAGCCCATAAGAGTGCCCTGATATTTTGGATGAGCGAGATACAATCTGAAATTGATTATTTGGGGTTTAGGCTTTGATAATTAGCTCTCATCATTGTTCTCAATCTAAATAAATAATTTAAAAGAGCCCCTAAGTGTAAACAATTGTTGTTTAAACTCAGGGGTTCTTTTTTAATTATGTATTTAGATTTAGAACAGGGGCGGCACGGTGGTGCAGTGGATAGCGCTGTCGCCTCACAGCAAGAAGGTCTCGGGTTCGAATCCAGGCCGGGGCCTTTCTGTGTGGAGTTTGCATGTTCTCCCGTGTCCGCGTGGGTTTCCTCCGGGTACTCCGGTTTCTTCCCACAGTCCAAAGACATGCACGTTAGGCTAATTGGAGAGTCTAAATTGCCCGTAGGTATGAGTGTGTGAGTGAATGGTGTGTGTGCCCTGCAATGGATTGGCGACCTGTCCAGGGTGTATTCCTGCCTCTCGCCCGGAACGCATGCTGGGATAGGCTCCAGCACCCCCCCGCGACCCTGACCAGGAATAAGCGGCTTAGACAATGGATGGATGGATGGATTTAGAACAATGATATAGCTATTGAGAGAATAGCTGCTTTTTTTGGTGATGGTTGAACTCACTAAACTGCAATTATGAAGAAAATTCGCTTTTAAATGTGAATAAATGACGAGGACGAATTTTGGTTGAGTCTTGGCTTTCAGCACCATGTGTATGTAGTCTGAAGAAAATGACATGTCATTGCAGAATACCAAACAGAGTTATGACCCATTTCTCTGGGTTCCTCTTGAAATACGTGAAATACAGTGTCCCACAAGAGTCAGTACTAGGGCCACTACTTTTGTCTTTGTATACTGCCTTCTTGTGATATTATTTGCAAACAAAAATATTTCTGTCTGACATCCACACACATATTGGCATTAAGTATTGTATCACCTTAATACAATAAAATATGTTGCATTGAGAATGCTAAAACAAGCTGCAGGCAACTTATTTTTAATAATGTAGTTATAAACTAATCAGGCAGATTATATACATTTATTCTCCTGTGCATAATTTTGAATGTGCTGCATGAGTTTAAAGTTGATTACTTGTGTGCAAGGGCATAGATTTCATTTGAACATGGGGAGGGGGTGGTACTGTTGCCGTCCTGTTCAAAGCTAAGTTATCTTATGTGGATACACCAGTTTGTATCCTCGCTGGCTAAATTTCGGGCCAAGCTGGCTTTAATGAAGCGATGCTGGAGTATTACACATCTAAACAGCTTCCTTTTTAAACTGGCCAATGCTGAGAAAGTAGCTTGCTCAAGAGTACACTGTAAATGTCTGTGAATAATACCGTGAGAAACTGTTAAATAGCGACAGTAAAATACTGTAAAATCTAAAACAGTATATCACTGTAACAGTTACATTGAATTACTGTAAAGAGAGATACAAGCTGCAACTATAATTTTTGCAGCAAAAATATGTATTTGCTGTACAAATAACGGTTAAAGACCATTATAAGGCAAACAACAATTTACAGAGTAAAAAAGTATTGTTTTTCCTGATGTCAAGTGTAGAATTTACTGTGAAACACTGTTGAATGGTAAACAAAATATACCTTCATTTTTACTGAAACAATAGTTAAAAATATGTTTAGTTTATGTTATTTTCAGTTACGTTTATGGTGAAACAGTCTTATGATAAACTATTTGCCCTCATGTTTACAGACCCTCTGGTTAAAAATGGTCATGGTCTTACACTTCCTGTGCGACTTTAGGTGGAAAACCATAACACAATTAATAGGAATATAAATAATTTGTGCAGAGGAAATTTAACCATTTATGTCAGAAAATGTACCTTCATTTGTACAGTAGCCTACCTAATTTGTATTGGATTTATCAAGATAATGACTGAAAGAGTCACAATGCAAAATAAAGTGTGAATGGATGTTAATTTAATGCTATTATGGAGTAACTTTGTGTCTGCCACTGCAAATTATTATCATGATCATTTTAGAAAATATCAAAATGCTTTTCTTTTCTTTTTTACCAAAGAGGATAGAGCTTTTTTTTTTACTCTACATTTCTCCATCAGAAACGTGATAAAAAACTACATTCAAATTTAAAAGTAGCCATTTTTAACCTCATCCAATCACAAAGTCTTATGTTTGTCTTACATTTTGGCAGTTGGGCACAAAATTCATGGTACATACAACACCACAGTTCCTCAACGTTGGTGAGCAATCTTCAATTTAAGCTTCATTACTTTTTTGAGTGTTTGTTTACATTTCTGGTTTGTCTTCTTTGGCCATGCAAGTGAAATAGCTAGCTTAATTGGTTAGTTAGCCAAGTAAGTTACCATCAGACTCGTAGCTAGCTGGCTAACATTAGCTAGCTAGCTAGCTAGTAGTCTCGCAAGCCAGACTTTAGATTTTTGGCTGGGGCTCGTTTCGTGGCATAGATTCGGTTATTGTAGCATTAGCTAACAGTTAGCTAATGTCTTGAGTAACACTTGGTCAGCAAGCTAACTTTATTAAGGTTGCTAACTAACTTGCTAAGACATGCCATAATGTGAATCTGTGTTGTAGTCTGTTCTGTTTAATATTGGTTGCTAAATGTTTAGTTGTAGTTTCTGGAGTAAATTATTGTAGACCTTGAGGGGCTATGTATTGCATTGCAAACTTCATCGGAATTAACCTCGTTGTGTGTTCAAGTGTGTTGGCACTGATTGCAAATAGGCATTTTGTAGATATGGAGGATTTAAGGCTAACTTCTACCGGAGGCATAATGTGTCTGCTCCATGTGCTGCCGCCAAAACAGTTGTTACAGATTTTAGATGTAGGCTACTATATCATTGTGTGAACGCCAATGTCTAAATGTGAAAGATAGCTCTGCGTTTTACTGAGAGCTTTACAGTGAAGCAATTAAGGATGCAGTCAGACAATTTGGCTTCACTGAGACAAATACCTTTTTACTGACTCAAGAGTAAAGGTCTTAGTGATGTGCAGTTCAGTTTGGTCAGTATCATATGCAGCTTGTAAATAGATCTACAAACACACAAATTTTTCTGCTGTCACAAAAGATTCGTTTGTTCATTCGAATTGAACGACTCTTTTACTGACTCAAGAGTAATGATTTGTTTTCTCAGTTCAGTCGTTCATTTTACTCAAAAGTTTAAGATATTCATCTTTAAACGTCTTAAAGAAACACATAGATTATATGTATCAAAAGGGCTGTAAGCACACAAACAAGTTCCAGGAGTCGAGAATTACCGAGGTAGTGAGGGTGGATGGTGATAGGCACCACTCGCAGAAACCCCAGGGGCCGGTTTTTCAAAAGTAATCTGATCGGATTACAGCTATCAGATTGGATCAAATCTTGAAAATTGTTTTTTCAAAAGAAAAAAAGGATTCAGAAATTGGATTGGATCACGTAATCCAATCTTGTTATTGATCCAGATCAAACCTTGAGTTTGGGTTGTTCAAAACTTTTTGGTAGGATTGGGATCATTTTGATCCCAAAAATCAGGATTAAACTGATCCCAGCAGGAGGGTGGATTCATGGTGGATATCAGTAATAAAACTAGGTAACTAAAATTGGTTAGTTAAATAATACAACATTTATATCATGCATTTTACAGTATTTATATTTATTCATCAATTTCACTTGAATTGTTCAACAGGAAGTACATAAAGTAAGTACATAAAGTAGGTAGGCTATGTAGGCTAGCAACCTTTCAGTACAGCAAATTATAAATTATAAATATTTTGGCCCCATAAAATAATCCCCCAAACAGCTGGCAATATTGAACTCAAATAATAAATGATGTCTTTGTTCATCAAACATTAATCACACTGACACAATCATCAGTCATGGACTCAAAAATAGTGTCTAACAATTGCATCTCTTATTGCTCGTCCAGTCGGTCCCTCATTCTGACAGAATGCCGGAGGTCGGTCAGTGTCTCCAACGGGCTCGGGTGCATCAGGGACGTCATCACAGAGAGGGACTTTGCGCCTGGTCGCGATGTTGTGTAGGACAATGCAAGCAAGTATTATGTTGCATGCTTTCTGTGGTTCCACTCTCAAGTAGTTAAGGCATGCAAAGTGCCTCTTCAGAACTCCATTTAAGCGCTCAATGGTGCATCTTGTTTTGCAATGAGCAGTGTTGAAGCGTGCCTGCTCAGGCATGTTTGCAGCCAGAAAAGGGGTCATCAGCCATGGTAGAAGAGGGTAGGCACTGTCTCCTAATATGATACCATTTGGTCGGTTGGTTTGGAGCTCTCTATATAGAGCGCTCTCCCTCAGGATGCGCGCATCATGGACAGACCCAGGCCACTTCACAACGCAGTTTGTGATGAGGAGCTCAGCGTTGCCCACAAGTTGAACGTTGATGCTGTGTCTCCCCTTTCGGTTTACAAACTCCCACTCATTCTCATGAGGTGCTTGTATGTGCACATGGGTGCAGTCGATTGCTCCAATAGTATTGGGCATATTCCCCAAAAGAAAAAAATTCTGCTTGGCCTGGATGATCTGGTCATCCTTCGGAAATGAAACAAATTCATTAATCAGGCTGGCCAATGCAGTTGACACACTTTTCAGAACATCACAGACAGTTGATTTTTCCACACCCATGTAATCACCCACAACTTGGTAGAAAGTCCCACACGCGTAGAAGCGAAGAGCAATGAGGACCTGTTCCTCCACAGACAGACCGTGACTCCTTTGGGTTCTGCGTTGGAGGTTGGGCCTGAGAAGGTCCACAATATACTGAATATCAGCTCTTCCGAAGTGAAACCGAGCATACGCATTTGTATATTTCTGCAGTGGATCTATACGCTCAACATACACCCTTTGACGGTATCTTCTCCTGTGGTGGCGATGGACAACACCTGCCATGTCACTGCCTCTCTGTGACCTTCTCTCTGAGTCCTCTGAGAAAGGCTGAATATACATATGGCTGTGTAAATTGGTCTTCCCAAACACACCTGTTAGCTTATTTGCTTTGGCTTGTGTTCAATTAATGGCTGTAATTAAAGCTTATATTCTTCATCTTGTGTTCAATTAATGGAATCATACCCAAGGTCTATAAAATGATGCTCGCTACACCAAAGCGGTGGAACCATGGACTCAAAAAGCCCAAATTTCTCTGCTGCTGAAACCCACGCCCTACTGGAGGGTGTTAGGTGCCATTATAGGTCATTGGTAGGATCTTTTAGTTCTGCCAAGGGTGGTGAAGTGAGCAGTAAAATGAAGAAGGAAATTTGGGCTGAAATCACACAACATCTGAATGCCATGGGGTTTGGCCAGAAGAGGACAACAGAGCAACTAAGATTTCGGTGGAAGAATCTTAGGGCCAGGGCAACAAAAGACCACGCTGAAGCCAAGAACAGCCAAACAGGCAACAAGCCATATAAGAGGGGTGAATACACAGACATAGTCCTTGATATTATTGGAGGTAAAATGTCGGAAGCTCTGCATGGGATCCAAGGTGTTGCAGAGGATGGTGAGCCTGTGATGACAGCAGAAAGTGAGCCTTCTTCAGAAACATTTATTCTTAATCTCAGCCCTGTAATTGAGGGAGAAGGTCAATCACAGGTAGAGCCAGAAGGCCTAGTTCCCACAGGACCCCCAGAGAGAGGCTCAAAGCACCCAAAGAAAGATGACGCCTATAAGGTACTTCTGCAAAAAGAGACTGAAAGGGCAGAAGTACAGATCCATCTAGCAGAGGAACAGCTTATTCTTGCCCGACTGCAGCAAACCAAGGCCAGACTTGAGATCCGCCTCCTAAAGGCCAAGCTTGGACAAGCTGGTCTCTCCACAGCAGACGAAGCAGATGATGATGATGAAGAAGAAGAAGAACTCATAAGAAGAACTACTCATGAGAATAACTAAGAAGTAATTTATTGTAAGTATTGGATATTTAAGCCTTTTTTATCCAGTTCAATTCAATAAATCTTTGTTTGAAACTTGTTTGAAATATCCATAATGTATTTGTGAGTAGAGTATGTATTTATTTATTTGTTGTAGGTCTCAGATGAGTGGACTGCCTGTTTCCAAGAAATGGACAATGGAGGGGGATGTTTATATTGTTTGTTTGCTGTTCCGTTCAGTCCTATTTTCTGTTCAAATGAAGCATATTGGAGTGATCCCACACTATTCTACCTGTTGTTCTTTACATAGCTACATTGTGATAGTCCCATTTAGACCACAGGTAATCCAGATTTGGTAATCCTGAAAAGTTTGAATCTGGATCAGAGTAATCCAATCCCACATTGCTTTGAAAAACCATCATAAAAATAAGATGGATTACGTGATCCTGGATAGCAGAAAAAGAGATTTCCAAATCTGGATCAGTTTGATCCAGATTAAAACTTTTGAAAAACCGGCCCCAGGGGATCAAAAAGTCAAACTGAAACAGTCTGACCACTAGCTCTGATAAACAGAGAATTTTGGGAAGACGATAACAAGGGAGGAACGGAAAATCTCACCCAACGGGTGGCTACTC
Source organism: Aldrovandia affinis (assembly GCA_029706075.1). NCBI lineage: Eukaryota > Metazoa > Chordata > Actinopteri > Notacanthiformes > Halosauridae > Aldrovandia > Aldrovandia affinis. The sequence goes on from JAINUG010000103.1 coordinate 1,200,607, forward strand.
CGAGTGTCTGAAAACGCAAAGGCTATGAGAGCCAAACGAACAAGTTTGTAACCTGAACCAGTCGAAACGACTGAACAAAAGCAACCTGAGTCAAAACTCCGACTAGCGGGCAAGGTTCTTTTTTATAGGTACAACTAAATAAGTTCGTATGTTAAGACACGAGTTTCCCAAAACAATAAAGGCTAGGAGAGCCGAGAGAACATGATTGTAACCCGGAAACAGTCGAAAAGACTGAACAACAGGAACCCGAACGAAAAGCGCTTAATAGCGAGCAGGGTTCTTATTGTAGGTACAATTACATATGTTCTTTTGTTTACATAACACCCAAAAGTTCCGACCGTCCGAAAACGCGAAAAGCTAGGAGAGCCACAGAACCATATTGTAACCCGAAACAGTCGAAGTGACTGAACAAACGAAACCTAACTAAAAGCTCATAACTAATGAGCAAGGTTTCTAAAGAAGGTACAATTTAAATAAGTATGATGTAAATACCTGAACCAAAAGTTCTGAGCGTCCGAAAACATGAAAGGCTAGGAGAGCCAACAGAACAAGGTTGTCACCCGAAAACAGTCGAACCGAATGTTAAGACCTGACCCAAAAGTTCTGAACGTCCGAAAATGCGAAAAGGCTAGGAGAGCCAACAGAACAATTTGGTAACCCAAAACAGTCGAACTGACTGAACAAAACGAAACCAAATGAAAAGCGCTTAATAGCGAGCAAGGTTTCTATTTGTAGGTGACAAGTAAATAATTTATTCTGACCAGACATAACCAAAAGTTCTGTGCGTCCGAAAACGTGAAAAGGCTAGGAGAGCCAACAGAACAAGTTGATAACATGGTAAAGACCTGACCCACAAGTTCTGAAAGTCCGCTTAAAGCGAGAAGGTTTTTAAGGGGAACCGACAGAACAACAGGGCACAACTTGACCCACATCTGATGTCCGAAACTTGAAACGGTTAAGGGGGACCGACAGAACAACAGGGTTCTACTTGACCCACATCTGACATCCCAAAACTCGAAACGGTTTAAGGGGAACCAACAGAACAACAGGGCACAACTTGACCCACATCTGAACGTCCAACAAACTCGAAACGATAAAGGGGAACCGACAGGACAACAGGGTAAGACCTATACCAAAAGTTCTGAGCGTCCGAAAACGCGGAGGTGCTAGGAGAGCCGCCAGAACCACATTGTAACCCGAAAACAGTTGAAGCGACTGAACAAAAGAAACCTAACAAAAAGCTCCTAACCACGAGCAAGGTTTATAATGTAGGTCCAATTAAACAGTTATGAAATGTTCTGAGCGTCCTAAAACGCGGAGGGGCTAGGAGAGCCACCAGAACCATATTGTTACCCAAAAACAGTCGAAGCGACTGAACAAAAGAAACCTAACGAAAAGCTCCTAACCACGAGCAAAGTTTCAAATGTAGGTACAATTAAATAGTTATGAAAAGTTCTGAGCGTCCTAAAACGCGGAGGGGCTAGGAGAGCCGCCAGAACCATATTGTTACCCGAAAACAGTCGAAGCGACTGAACAAAAGAAACCTAACGAAAAGCTCCTAACCACGAGCAAAGTGTCTAATGTAGGTACAATTAAATAGTTATGAAAAGTTCTGAGTGTCCTAAAACGCAGAGGGGCTAAGAGAGCCGCCAGAACCATATTGTTACCCAAAAACAGTCGAGGCGACTGAACAAAAGAAACCTAACGAAAAGCTCCTAACCACGAGCAAAGTTTCTAATGTAGGTACAATTAAATAGTTATGAAAAGTTCTGAGCGTCCTAAAACGCAGAGGGGCTAGGAGAGCCGCCAGAACCATATTGTTACCCGAAAACAGTCGAAGCGACTGAACAAAAGAAACCTAAGAAAAGCTCCTAACCACGAGCAAAGTTTCTAATGAACAATTAAATAGTTATGAAAAGTTCTAGCGTCCTAAAACGCAGAGGGGCTAAGAGAAGAACCATTGTTCAAAAACAGTCGAAGCGACTGAACAAAAGAAACCTAACGAAAAGCTCCTAACCACGAGCAAAGTTTCTAATGTAGGTACAATTAAATAGTTATGAAAAGTTCTGAGCGTCCTAAAACGCGGAGGGGCTAGGAGAGCCGCCAGAACCATATTGTTACCCGAAAACAGTCGAAGCGACTGAACAAAAGAAACCTAACGAAAAGCTCCTAACCACGAGCAAAGTTTCAAATGTAGGTACAATAAAATAGTTATGAGAAGACGTTAAACCAAAACTCTGACTGTCCAAAACGTGAAAGGCAGTTAGCCAAAAGAACCAGTTAGTAACCCGAAACAGTCGAACTGACTGAACAACAGAAACCCAACTAAAAGCTCTCGTAACGAGCAAGGTTTCTAATGAAGGTAAACTAAATAAGTTCTTTTGTTAGACCCAGAGTTTCCCCAAAACGTAAACGGCTAGGAGAGCCAAAAGAACAAGTTTGTAACCTGACAGCAGTCGAACCGACTGACAAACAAAACCAAACGAAAACTCCCATTAGAGAGAATGGTTTCATTAAAAGGTACAACTAGATAAGTTCTTTAGTTTTAAAAGGGATAGAATGGAGATGGTCATTTCTAAAGGAAGTCTTTGTGTGCGTCTTGAAAAAGACACACTACCTTACCGGCTAAAAATCGTAAAGATGGCTTACGATTTCGCCCCGATCAGAAACCCAGGTGCGGTTTAAATAGGGAGATAATTGAAAACTCGTTCCAGCTCGTTCCAGCTTCCCTGCGGGAGGCGCAACACCGCCATCTGGCGGTGAATCTGGGGAACAACCGTGACACCTTTTGAGCAAAGATTTTGTAGTAACGACAAGATCCGCCTGCTCGAGACGGGTCCACTTCACCACCACACAAACACACACACACCATTGCAAATCATGCTAACAAGTAATTACATACGATTCTAATATTGAAGTATGTATAAAACCATCCTAGTCTAGATGTGACATGTCAATCTTTATCTCCAATACTCCAGCTTTTCATGATTAAAATGTCACCACCCCATACCTTTGCTTTAACCCATTGTTATTTTAGAATGAAGGATTGCATATTATGATAAAGGATTTCTGGCTGTTTGTGTGTGTGTGTGTGTGTGTGTCCATCTCTCTGTCTGTCTGCATACATACGTATTTCAAAGCAGAATATAAATTGATTACATTTAAATTACCAGAATTACCAGTTAACCAGACTTTTCTCATCTACTTTTTACAGATTGTCACATGGCCACAGGTAAGCCTAACAGTTTCACCAATGGCCTGGTGTTAGAACTCCGTAAAAAGCATGGGGGCATAACATAGGCGCTCATTGAAGAGCTCTGCCAGGTGACCCCTGAGTCACAACAAAAAGAGATGGATTCAAGATTAAATTAAATTAATGATGTCCACACCAAATGAAATTAATAGTGTCCCCATCCCTCCCGCTGGTCTCATTGTTTGTTCTTTTAACCTGCAGCATCTTTTGACTTGGATTCTCACAACCCCACACATACACACATCCATCACCTTTAACATTCACACACTGAACACACACCTGTGTTATTTTGTTAATAAATTTGTTATTTTAAACCGTACTTATGTTGTGGTCTCCAGTTTGTTTCAGCTGGACTGACCGGTCGTAACAGAGTCAAAATAGTCACCCAACTACATTTAGCATAGTTTAAAAAGTTTTAGATTTTAACTCATTTACTTTTTGAAATGATTATTACCACAAATATGTGTAATTTTATCAGATTTAGTTACAAATAGTTTTATGCAGAATGATGACAATGTCACTGATGAAAAATCTGATAGTTTTCATAAATTAATTGACTGTATATTTTTGTAATTAATCTTGATAGGATAAGATACTCAATATTTGATACTCAATATGCGCATAAATTATTGTGCTAATTTGCATATTATTCCAGCAATAAACATATTTTTGTTATAAAATACATATTGTTATATCAAACTCAATATTCTCCACAAGCCCTGAAAATGTCATTACAATATGACCAACCTATCCAATGTTATACTACAAAGTATGTTGTATGAAGCTGCGCAACTTTTTGACCCTGTGTCCAGAAGCTAAAAATGTCTAATCTCTGCAATGGTAAGTCCTATCCTCATGAAACAAATTGTTCTGAGTTCCTGGGAAACTGCTCTATCACAGGACACATAGTTATGTAGTTAGTTAAAAAAAACTAGTTTTAAATTTGGACCCTAACACCCTACCATTAGCTGCTGACTGCCTAATCTCGTGTTTTATGAGTGAACGAATGGGCATTACCCTAGGCTACTGAACTAAATGAACAATAATCACAACAATTTCGGGGCTCAAGAATAACAACTCTTTTGAGTTCTTCTAATCGGGTACATTATCTAGGTGTGTTTGCTATCAGAACGATGCATTGCAATGGTTTAGCACTCATGGGCCAAGTTAATCTATCACTCCAAAGAACGGCAATATCCACTCCACTGAACGAACGAGATGTGTCTGAACGAATCTTTCGCAAACATAAAATAGCATAACATAAGGGGGAGACGAGAACAGGCCATTCAGCCCAACACTGCTCGTCCGTTCCGGTAAAGCCGGCTCTGAACAAGAATCACAACATTTTAGATTCATCGTTCGCGAACGGTAAAGCTGGCTCTGAACGAGAATCACAACATTTTAGAGTCTTCGTTCGCCGGTAGGGGAGTTCCTATGCGCTCTGGGGAAGTGGTGATTACTGAACGAAAGATGGTTCTTTTCACTGAACGAATCGTTTGTGAACTTCCCATCACTACAAGGTCTTGGTAGACATACAGTATAAGGGAACATAATACAAGAAAGGACAATTCGTTGTTAGAAGGAATGTTGACTCTATGGAGTTTGGTGAACTGGTGCTTATTTGGATCAAAAATGACACAGCTCTTAATTTTTTGATGAGAGTATTCATAGCAGAGTTCCTTCCTCAATACCATATGTACTCATTGAAAAAACTGAGTGAAACGAACATGTCTGAACATCAACTGACTTAACTTATCCATTACCATCTTACATGATTAACAGACACCAGGTAGTTCCATTGAAGACCAGTGTATTGTCACTCACATTGAGGATTAGCCCATCTCAGCCTCTCATTCTGGTGTGATTTATTCTTATTTTATTTTATTTTATTCAGAAATGGGTGAATCAGAGCCAAATAACATAAGCAGTGTCATTGCTGAGGTTTTGCCCGACCTTCCAGTCTCAATTAAAAATATACTAGTAGAGACCTTACAATCACTTGGGAGACCACTGAAGATTTGAATTTCATTGAGGAAGCTGATCTGCTGTCAGTACTGAGGCCAATCTAGGCCAGAAAATTGATAGCTGCTTGGAAGCAGAAAAGTAAGTATTTAAACTCATTTATTTGTCATATTTAAATTTGAAACCAACATTCATACAAATACCCTGTGTGGAGGAAGAAATTTGTATCGAGTTGGGATACATCCACAGAGGATGTAGACACTAATTAATTCAGTGTGACGCTGCAGCGCCACAGGAAGTCAGAGACAAAGGGCTTTTCGCGCCACAACTTCAAAGGAACAGTTGTTCGTTCCCACGGCAGGAAACCTCCTTCCCATTGGTTTAAGACCCTGGGAGGGCTGTTCTAACAACCTGTTATATCTTCATGTTAGCCCATAGCTCCATTTACCTGTAAGTTAACGCCCTGTTACTTCCCCCTTGTGATTGTTCCTCCTTCCGTTGTGTTGGATATAAATATCCATTTGAATTTGAAGGCGGGAGATTCGCCGTCCTGCGTGACACGGGTCTCCGTGCAGCTGCTCGTAATTAAAGCTTTAATACTGTTTAAAGGAATTCTCTCTGATCCTATTAAGTTATTTTTTCCACGACAATTTGGTGCCGAAACCCGGGAATGCAGACACTCGACAGAACGGCCTTGCTTCCACTGATGGGAGCAGACATGCGCCGCTGCGCAATAGAGAGAAAGGTTGGGGCCTTATTCAAAACCCATTATAGTGGTATTTGACTGTTCCCGTCAGTGAAGGTGAGTAACGCAACAGAGAGTCTCGCGTTCCGCAATTACAGGGACACAGGAGAGAGTTTGTTTAAACAGTATACTGAATGTTTGGAGGTTAACCGATAACAGAGGAACTTCGACGAATGTTTAGCTATGGTTATACTCGGAAAAGGCGGATCAGTTATTGGATTAGGTATTTAAAATGCTTAGCTGATAAACTTATTGATCAGGACTTGGTAAGTGTTAATGTGAGGGAACAGTACGGTTAAAGGAACAAGCTATGGTTATAGTAGGACCGGTGGATCAGTCTGGGGATTAGGTATTCAAAATATTTAGCTTCGGATACGAATGATCGCGTATATCTGGTGATGCGGTAGGCGAAACGAACGGGAAGTGTAGGTCGGAAAGAGGTCGAAGGGAGCGTCTGTTATATCTGAGAAAGTAAAATATTCCAGTGGCCTTGCGCATTGTAAAAGAGAATATTTTACTTGTTGTACAACATGGAAACTAGATCTAGTTGGAACTCCGCGGAGAGAGATATGTGTCATTAGGCTTTGCGGTGACTGTTACTCCAGTAGCTTAAGTACGAGCTACGCCTTAGTTGCGCGCATATTAGGACCATCAAGGTATATCGGCTAGGGCAATGGTTATTGTCGGTCGCGGTGGGTCAATTATTGGATATTGGATACAAGTATTTCTGATAATACGCAGAAAAGGACCAAGGAGTAGACCGTATAATTACGTGTGGCAAGATGCAGCCGATAACTTGAAACGGTCGCTATTAATACCCGGGATGGAGAATGAACAATCTCATATGAATGTAGTGTTGTTTGTTAGAGTTTGTCGTGTCGCGCATATGCACTGTGAAACAACAGGGCACATTCTGTGATCGCTTAGGGCTATGGTTATAGTCGGTAGCGGTGGATCAATTGTTGTATTAGATATTAAAAATGTTTAGCTGATAATACGCGTAAAAGGATCAGAGTATTAGACTGGTTTTACTACTGGTGGCAAGAAGAAAAGCGATTCACAGAATTGTGTGCTTGTGTGTACCCGGGATTGTTGTTCGTAAATTAGTAAAATTGGCCTATAGATACGAAAACACAGGACGCTGTGTGGTGGACACGTGGTGAGAGCGCTTGTCCAGCGGTTAGATAAAATTTATATAAACAAACTAAAGTGATTTGTTTAGAGCAAAGTGGTTCTCCACTCACCCGTAAAGTAATTCCAGACAAAGGAAGTGCAGGCCGTTTGCAAGTTTTTACTCAAACAGTGGGCCAGGTGCAGTTCTTGGAATAACAATGGGATAGGAGTGAGAAGCCGTTTGCAAGATACAGAGGTGGACACGTGGTGTTGAGCACATGTCCAGCCGTTAGAGGGACTCAGCCCGTAAGGTATTCCAGACAAAGGACGTGCAGGCCGGTTGCAAATGTTTGTTCAAACATTCTACGTGGGCCAGGTGCAGTTCTTGGAATAAGTTTGTGGAACAATGGGACGGGAGTGAGAATCCGTTTGCAGAAGGTTGCGTATCGGAGTGGCGGAATCAGGATTCGTAGCTGAATCACGGTTCTGCTAGCTATTGTATACTTTATAGTAATAATAATAGCTATAATAATTATAATAAATATTGTATTATAATAAAATATGGGTATGTATACGCACTATGATCCGCAACATGCTATCAATTAAAGAGCAGGAATAAATATACGCACAAGAATCCTGATCTCCGATTCCCGGATAATGGATCTCTTGATTTGGCTAAAATAGTATATTTGGAGAGTGCGTTAGGACGGGGCAGATGTACTAGCATTCCTTTGTTGGCATGATTAAGCCTTAAGGCGCTGGAATGAATCGCGCAGGCGCCGTTATAAAGATACAGAGGGGAAATGAAGGAAACCAATGAGAGAGATGACCCCTATCTTTATCAATTGTGAGGAAGCCACAGAATAAAAAGGAGAAGAATAGTCATCTGCATATTATAAGGTATAGGCCTAAAGTAATAATAAATAATAACTAGAGAATAGAAATAAGAGAAAAATAGTTAATTCCCAGGATAGATTTAACACATGCTGTGGGGTGAACACGTGGTGTTCAATTAGACGGAATATGTTATTTTTGCTTACACCTACATTTCAAAGGCAAATGGGGTTAAATGTAGGACCTTTTTATCATCTACTGGAGTGAGCAACTGTATTTTATTCAAACCAAGGATTTGTGTAAAATATCAGATTAGTAGCGCAAGTGGCGATCGGGAAATAGCTTTTGGCGGAGCTTCAAAGGAAACTCCAACAAAAGGGATTCCTTTCCCCCAGATCAGCCAGGGCAATCAGTTTGTGACTCGCCAATAAAACTGGTTTTGCGACATACCACCCCAGACACCCCTGTCTTCCTGTAAGCAGAGCCGTAAGACCCCCCCTGGGGGCTCTATTGTCTCCCAAATGTAGTCCACTAGAGAACACGTTGGGGCCGGGGGCCGCTAGGGAAGAAAAGGGGGGGTGGGAAGTGAGTACAATCCGGTTTTGGGTGGGGACATTAAGATTTTGCATGCTAATGTCCCTCTATAGCAAAGGTTATCAGGCTGACGGTGAGTTAAATGGGAAGCTAGTCTGGGCTGTATTTTCTGCATCAATGCATTTATATGTGGCTCAGGTCGCAATAAATCAGTAGCACAATTATCTCCATTTGGTGTTACGAATGGGGTTGGAATAACTTTGTGGCAATGCCGTGTCGTTGTCACGTTTAGAAGTATTTGAATGAAAAGAGGAACCGAGCGAAGAGGGTCACGGACAGCTCAGGTAAATGTCGGCTTGGAGCGGTCCTGAAAACCGCGCGTGCGTGTTGTGAACCCGAATGGCGGAAGGGTCCTATTCAAAGTTTGTGCTACTGATCAGTAGAGATGTAGACAGTATTGATCATTCTCGCTGACCTGTAGTCAGCTAACCTAATATTCGCTGAGGTAAAACATATTTCCGTAGGTAGATTAACTGTGTGCTCCGAGTGAACTCTCATAGTACAATCCATCGTGATTTAAGATGCGTACAATGGATGAGGACGGAATTGCGGTTTTGACGCGCACACTGTGGTAAAGCAGAACTCAAGTATCACCTTCAATCTACAAAGCATGCTGTGTTTAATGATGGTTAAGTTAAGCTAGCAGTAATTATAGTGACTGCATAGCTGATTTAATATCGAGGGTATAACTGACAGATCGCGTGGTAGCATCCTGGATTATGTGTATATTATGTACCCAATTTTATTGTTGATTAGAGATAGAAACCACAGGCGTTTAATGACCAGTGTTAACTTCCATTTAAGATGGGGAAGCCTCTGTTTGCCGCAGGGAAGGGTGAGCCAAAGAAGGGTGATCCAGGGATTCCGACCACTTTGAAAGGGGGTCGAGGTACATCGTTTACAAATAGTCACGCATAGATGATTTGATAGCTGATTACAAGGGCAGACTAGCTGTCCAATCACAGGCACGCACAAAGCGTGACCTATTCGCTGACGTAGTCGGCCTATTCGGTGCTGGTAACTCAATATCGAACACATACCAATTTACTGCTTAGCCATATGATGTTCAACCAGACCAACATGGCAGGTCATGAAGTAGCATGTAGAATGTACGCCTAAGATTTAAAAAAAATGTTTAAACTACAACGGAAAATTGGGGTGAATAATAGTATTCATAAAGGAGGCTATATCCCATTAGAATTGGGTCTGGGTCGTGTCAGAAACTCCTGGGAAAACTATAGTAATAATAATTACGTATGTAACCTATACAAACAAGTGACTCCAAGATTAAATGAATCTTGGAAATTAGTAGGACTGACCCAATCTAGTCTAATCGATTGTTTGATCGATGGGACTATTGGGCGACCGAGATTTATTTGGTCGCGCAGAAAATAAAAAACTTATATAAGACAAAAAGGGTTTCGACCAATCGGAAAAAACGGACGGCAGTTAGTCGACCGAAATTCGTTTTGGTCAGGAACAGCCCTAGAAATTAGGGTATGCATACCAGAATAAATAGGACTGAGTGAATGTGCGCATTTGTATGTCTATGTATGTATATGTGTGTGTACACGTGCGTGTCCGTCCAGTTAGATGGGGAGATCTTGATGATTAATGATTGCACATCTGACTCTGTTAAGCCACTAACTCACTTTTGCAGTAACCCCTGTTGACCCTGTTGTTTTCCAGATGGAGGTAGAGCATTCCGAAACGGTGTACCGTTTACGGAGAAGGGATGACTGACAAAGAGTGTTTTATGTTGTACTGTTCCACGCAATATGTTGTACCATGTGTGCATACCGATTTGTATGTTTTTGGTTTTATTTCGAAGGTTTCCATCATTGCCAATGCTTGTCTCACAAGTAGACGTAGCAAGCCCAAAAATATATATATATTAGACGCAATCAAAAATTGGAAATGGGCCGGCAATGATTGCTACCTTCACTTAGATGGCTTATGGCGCTGCCGGACTGGCCATCCGGTTGCGCCAATCAGCCTATTGCTGTACTGTGCTCGCATGTATCACAGTGTGACGCATGTGAGCAAAGGGGGAATGATGGCAGCCTGTAACAAAAACTGGGACTGGAAAAACATTTAAACCAAAATTACTGTGCTAGCACAGCAGACATGGGAAAATGGTATCACATGTCAACAATTCGATGTGGAAAATCCAGCACCAGCAAAACAGGCCTCATATCCTCCCCCCTTAAGGTATAAGGTAAATCAAAGATTTTATTACGAACTGCAGCATAACCAGGTTCCACCACCAGAGTTCCACTCAGCACCCAAGGCACCAGCATGCATCACCACTTTTATCCGGTCGGAGACATGGGCATGCATCTGATGGATGATGCAAGAAAGGTATTGTGTGATGCTAACAAATTGCATAGGGGTTCTACAGTAACAGGTGGAGGAGATCCAGACGGCCAGGATGAATCCAGACGGCCAGGATGACTTCACCCGGCACTCCCGAAGCCAAGCGACTGGGACCCAGCAGTAAAGTGCAAAAGCCAGCCCACCTGGAACCACTACACAACGAAGGGAAGCCCCTCCAGATGCAGCACCGTTTTGTTCCTGTTTCTTGGCCTGCGTGGCCCATCCCTTCCCAGACAAAAGGGAAGTCGAAGTTGAGTACTGAGGAGGGCACGTGCTAGACAAACCTCTCCCCTCCCAGGAAAAAAGTACGAAGCCGCTGAATCTGGACCTAGAGGTTCCAGTGAAGATCACAAGAAAAGAAGTAACAAAGAATACACACACCATAACACACTGTTAATGTTATAGATGTATCATTTATGTTGTTAATGTTAGCCATGAAGGTAAAACAGGCTGTAAATGGATCAGGTTGTTGTGTATGTTTGTTAGGCAAACATACAATTGGCAAAAATGGGTAGACCTGTGAGGGCCAAGCTGTTTAGAACAGAAAACTAATTCAGCCCCATGTGAGAGGTGTAGCAATCTCCCATGATAACGCGCAACCTCACACTGAGTTGTAAGTGCCTCCCTCAAATAGGTGGATAAAATAAAAATAAAAAGAGCTCTCCCACAAAAGCTATTGGCTATTTCCAGCTCTATATACAAAACCATATCCCCCAGAGATGAGGGTCAAAAGCTCTAGACACCAATGTAAGGAAGTGTCTATACAAATGTAAGGTAAGGTTTGTGCAGATTGTAAAAAATAGCACAAAAGGGGGGATTGTGGAGGAAGAAATTTGTATCGAGTTGGGATACATCCACAGTGGATGTAGACACTAATTAATTCAGTGTGACGCTGCAGCGCCACAGGAAGTCAGAGACAAAGGGCTTTTCGCGCCACAACTTCAAAGGAACAGTTGTTCGTTCCCACGGCAGGAAACCTCCTTCCCATTGGTTTAAGACCCTGGGAGGGCTGTTCTAACAACCTGTTATATCTTCATGTTAGCCCATAGCTCCATTTACCTGTAAGTTAACGCCCTGTTACTTCCCCCTTGTGATTGTTCCCTCCCCTTCCGTTGTGTTGGATATAAATATCCATTTGAATTTGAAGGCGGGAGATTCGCCGTCCTGCGTGACACGGGTCTCCGTGCAGCTGCTCGTAATTAAAGCTTTAATACTGTTTAAAGGAATTCTCTCTGATCCTACTAAGTTATTTTTTCCACGACACCTGTAATAAAAGCTGAAATGTGTACTTTAACCTCATATGAATTGTTTGATTTCAAATCTGAACCTGGATAATAGAGCCAAATTAAGAAAAAATTATTCTTTGTCCCAAAGTTTATGAAGGGCACTGCAGGGTCTGAAACTAGCACCTGACCATCTACCAAATGCAGGTAGATTATGTCAGTGTTCGGTAAATGGAAGCAATTTACCAGACACATTGTGGTGTAGAAATCAAGCTGCCAAAAAAATCCCCAAAACATACATGTAAGTTCACGCGGACACAGCAATCACAGAATACGAGACTTCAACTCCCACAAATCCTCACGTTCGTTAAGATAACTTGCTCATCCCCTCAGACAGGGCCGTGCACAGACATTTTGGAGGGCAGGGGCTCAAGCAAAAAAAAAAGGGCACCCACCCCACTGACACGCACTATTCCCACCCCGATGTTGTAATGAGTAATGATAAGATTCTAGATCAGCAGTCCTACTCCGACATGCTTGATATATAAGCCCCCTGAATTTGGGGTTTCAAAACTTCCTTCTGTTTTCATGTTCTGTATCGTTTTGTTACACTGCATATATTTTATAATATATAGGTCTTGCATGATTTTAGTAACATGTTTTTGAGCATCACACTGAGAGGAAAAGAAACCAGTATTATATTATATTCAAAAACGCATGTACGCACGCAAGATTGATTGATTGAAACTTTTATTTTAACAGGGAAACACACTACAAGCCCAAACAATAATATACTTTTAAACATCACATTTTTAGAAAACTGGCTATAAAGAAAAGGGGGTGACTACACTAAACTAGCAAAACTATGCAAAACGTAACTACCTGCTTCAGTAATTAATTGCATATTTGTAAGTTCTGCATGACGGAGATAACGTCGTTTTAATGATAATTACACTAGCTTACTTACTCGCGAGTACTGAGGCTAGTAATGACGAAATTACAGTGTGAAGGTGGCAAGTCCTACTGACTTCAAAACTTCATCATTTTTTTAACGTATTGTGGCAGCCCAAGGGGCTGCACCAGAAAATGGCTGCCTGGCCTCCAACACATGGCAGCCCAAAAACACTACATTTCCCAGCAGGCCACAGAAACACCTGAGCAGAGTCAAGCAATGGAGCTAACGAACAGCTGAAAGCCATTTTGAGGCCTATTTAAAGGGCTGATTCCCATTGCACTGGGAGAGGAGTAGGAACGTGAGTGGAAAGTAGTTGCTGTGTGAGTAGAGAGAGAATACCTGTGAAATCGTTTGATCAGCCAGGATTAGGAAAGAGTGTTGGAGTGTGTTAGTGTGTTTGTTTGTTGGAAATTGGATTGCTTTGGGATTTTGACTACGGACTGGATTACGGACTTGGAACTGGATTTTGGACAACGGAACGGACTTGGACAACGAGATAAGGATTTGTGGACTTTGTGTTTGTATTCCCCCGAATACCCCGCCCTTTGTTTTGTGTAGTGTTTGTCAAGAAGATTAGAATTGTTTATTAAATCATTATTTTGTTTATATTATTGCCTCTGTGTTCTTGCACTTGCCTACGCCCTCTGCAAGGTCCGTGCGTGTCGCCCAACCCCTGGGGACACCACAGTATATATAACATAAAAAGTAAGTAAGTGTTTTTTAATCGTGGTTTCATAATTAAAACAGTGCCTACCTGAGTGATATAATTTACCGTAACCGAACTGGGGCTGGGGATGCGATGGTTTTCATGACAAGTTTTATTCGGAATGTCGGAAGATGCGACATTGATTGACTGATTGAGACAAAACCATTTGGAAGGGGGGGGGGATTGGATATATTTGATAGAATTTCAATAACAAATAAAGAAAAATAAAATACAATTAACACCAGCCAAAAAAAAGGGCACTTTTTGACTGAGGGCAAAAGGGCAGGGGCTCAAGCCCCCCTTGGGCCCTATCTGTGCACATGCCTACCCCCAGACTCAGGTAGGGGGGAGGGGGTGATGCTGCACCACGTCCGTGGGCAACATACAAAATAGGGCCTATTTAATAGGCTATGCAAATATGTTGTTGTGGGATTTTTTTAAATATTTGGAAATAGTATTTTAATTAAGAACATTTTGTGACACTGCGTGTTTTTTCTTCTCTTTTTTCCTTTTATATTTTTCCCTCTCCCTCATTTGGCACGCCCCCTATGGATGGATGTCGCCTCTAGCATTTGCCTATATCACCTATCGCACGGGCCGGCTCTGCATATCGCAATCGCAAGATGTAGCAAGATTATCGCAATATTAGATTTTGCCCATATTGTGCAGCCCTAGCTACGAGCAACAAAAAATTAAATGTGAGTGTCGATTTATGAATTCACAAGATTGTTCAAACACTTTGTAATTTGACACTGTCCAGTTCGGATCCTTTTGTTTCAAAGGCCTGGGTCTAGCTCGACCATCGGAATGCATCGAAGTGATTCCTATATCTGTCTAAAAAATTATTAGCACTGGTTTCTTTAATATTGTTGTAATTCTGTTTTGTTTCTAAAATTCAAATAAAGTCTCAAAGACATAAAGCTATGCAGTAGTTTCTGTGTGAGTGTATGAACACAATGGTGGAATTGGCTGCGTTGCAAGGGGCACCAGCTAAAATCTTGCCTAGGGCACCAAATTGCCGTGGTATAAACGGAATAAACCACTCCAGGCTGTGCAGTTGTATAAAAATAAACCACTTCAGGGTGGTTCGATGTGGTCCTGAGGCTGTTAGGTTCACGAAATTCAGAAGACCTTCAAAGTGAATAGAGAACACTTGCACCAAATGAGAAAACAGAACATACAACCAATATTCAACAGAGTTTATTCAACCAAATGCATTCGGGGTTCACCGCCTCTCTGCCAGGCAATGAACAAATCATTTCCGGAGAGAACACTTCTTATACACAATAATTTAGACAAATGCTTTAGCCTCGCCCACACAGCCGTCACAAGACTGTATTTTTCCATCTCTGTGAGAACTTCGTATCTTTTGGCAAGGCACACTGCTCTGACCTCGACTGTGGCGGTTTAGCTAGCTCTCTGCAAAAACAGTCCTAAGAAACAGACAGCTTGCTGCCTATCTCTTTTGGCACAGCGCCACACCTTGTGCCAGCGTGAGAAGAAGTTCAAAAACTATTTTGAACAGAAACAGAATTTCTCTATCAATCCCTCCTTTTTATGATTTTATCCCATATAGTCATAAAACATTTAGAATCTCTTCTAACATCTATCCCCAGCCATTCTATAGTATAGTGTTTAGGCTGGAGACCACCGCTGCCACCATTTCACATTTAGAAAGAGCATAGCAAGTTTATTTCAATGCAGAAGCTTAAACATCTTTAAACAAGTTTTGCAAGGCCATGGCAGTATCGTCTTAGTCTGGAGGATCAATTATCTCTTCATTCCCAGAGTCAGCTCTTCCAGGGCCAAAGCCTGATACGCCGGGGTACTTTGCATCATTTGGGTGATCATCCGCTGGATCATTGGGACACCGCAACAACTGCAAAACATTAGTAACAACAAGACTCCCAGAATCGCCACTGCCAATGAGGTGAGGGACTGTTTCCCGCCCCCACCCATTATCCAGGACCACCAGTCATCAGGTCTTTTTGTTGGGCCAGGGCTAATTTCTTAAGACCTTCCATAGCTTGATCTATGGTTTTACCATCTGCATCGTTATCAGGTATGTAGGTACAACACGCAGTTCCAATTATTAGGTCCAGGACCATACGATTTTGAATTGTCATTAATCTAAGTGCAGTTAACTCGTTTTTTATACTTCTCGGTTGCATTCAGTGTAAAATTGATCAATGCACTCAGGCGGTAGTTTATTGTCTCTACCCTTAACATTAATTTGCCCACCCCCATTTGGGGAAAAATACTTGTTCCCTGCACTCCAAAGTTTGTGATCTTCTGGAACATTACTTCCCCATATTGCATCATGCTTATCCTCTAAGGATCTTTTTGCACGACCCTGTGTTTCAGCGCTTATTACCCATGTATGGTCATTTAGTATCACATATGCACAAGTTCCATGCCACTTCTTAGGCAGAGCTATGTACACATTGTGTTCGAAAAGCCAGTACCACCCATCCACTGCCCTAGTGCCGTTTTCTGTAGGTGCTAACGTGGAACACCTTGTCTCCTTTAAGGGCGTTCCGGTGATTCTATTCTTACAGTAGGAGTACACTGTCTCATCGCATTGGGATGTCTCCCCCACCGGGACTGTTCCCTTCCCTCGTACACATTTTATAAAGGTCTTATGCGGGGTATATGGTACTACCATAATGGGCGTAATCAAATGTTGTCGTGAGGTTTGTAATAAACCTTGTCAATCAGTGCAATTTATTCCCGTCAGAATATTCGTAGCAGTTCACTTTGGTTGTGATTTTGTGGGTTGGGTCAAAGTATTTAAGTGTTCCTGTATGAGTTGAGAGCCCTATGGCACATGTTACAGTCCAGGACACATTTATTCCAATTCCCGGGGGTTGGTCCACAGTCACCCTTGGTACTACGTATGATGCCGGTAGATGTGTGCATACGTAACAGTTGGTCTTGTTTATGCTCTGTGCTGTGCTTTTACAAATCTCTTCCCTCTTATACCATGATTATCATCAATATGGTCAAAGACCCCACTGCCCGCCACTGGAGGTTCGCCATAGCTGTGTCTAAATCCCAGTAAGAGGGTTGTTTGCTTCACCGGTTTTGAGACAGGTGTGTTCTATATTTCACACCTCCCTTTGTAGCCGGACTTCTCCCTTCTGAGCACAACTCTTTTAGGTACCTACTCACCCTTTGTTACCTTTTTATAGTGGGACAGATGCACCCAGGTGGATCGCTCGGCAATCTTTACTGCTGTTGGAGTTGTTAGTAGCACCTGATACGACCCTTTCCACTTTGGTTGATGCCACGCCTTGTGCCTTGGATCTTTAATCAGTACCCAGTCCCTGACCTGCAGCTTTTCTTTTGGTATTCCTGCTGTAAGAGTTTACACATTTCTTGTTTATTAGATAACATTTTATTCATATACTCTGCCAATGTGGGATTATCCTCTGATATTCTATCTCCAAATTGCGGTAGGTGATAGGCTTTTCCCATCTAGGTATTATTTCTCTACAAATTATTTTTGCCACAGTTGTGCATCAATTTTTGAGGTAGGGTATGCTTCTACCCAACCTGAGAATGGGTCAATCATTACTAAGCAGCTCTTTTTCCCCTCACTTGGTGTGAGGTGGATGAAATCCATCATCCAAGATTCAAATAGTCAAAACATGTTAACCCCCTGAGGTCGGCTGGATCGGCGCCGATCCAAGCAGCAATACAAGTATATTACTATTTCTAACTTCGCGATATTTTATCATACACACGCGACAAAAACATTGACAGAAACCTTAGAATCGCGACTTTCCGATTTGAGCACTGGCAAATCAAATGGGATTTTTTAAATTAGGTTAATTAGACCAAAAGTAAACCTTGCCTTTTACTCTCTTTTTTTACCTGGTAGTAACGTCCCTTCTATTGACATGGTAACTAGGTGCGAGTTTCGGGAGGTGTGGGGAGGGGCGTGGGGCCATGTGTGAAAACGCCGGCGTAAACACATAAACTGTCCCGACAATTTGAAGCAAGATTTTATACAGACATACAATTTTATTCAAGATGGAAAGATTTTCTGCGCTGCAGTGTTTGAGAGTATTGATGAAAAGCGATTTAAGACAATAACTGACGAACAGTAAGTAACTATATTTGATTTTGCCATGTTATCAAATACTCGTATATATATTCAATATATGAATTCCGCGTCTTGTGACTACATATTCCGCGTGTTGCAACGTAACAAATTGCAATATGCACACAAGATCTATGGAAGAATACTTTTTCTAAAGAAGAACAGCCTAAAATGTTATTTATTTCGCTTGTTTTCAAATACTCGTGAAAATATATGAATTCCGCGTCTTGTGACGCCAAACATATTCCGCGTGTTAGTAACTTAATCTAAACCCCTAACGTTAGTAGATTAGTTGGTTAGTACTATACACATCTACCTAATATATACAAAGTGCAATCTAGAAAGTAAGAAGGAAGAAAACGAGATAATAAGCGAAGGCGGAAAAACCCCGAAAAGTATAAACTCCCGAAGTGCATGACACGACAAGGAGTGGATCTCGAAATAAACGGAACAAGGACAGACAGGGAGCAGAACGTGACAGAACAGGGAAAATGCATAATGAATAAGGACTGAATGAAAAATAAACAAAGACCAAAAAACAACAGAACAGGAACTCAGAATATAACACTGATGGCCCAGTGAGATGGCCCATCTGACATATCTTAGAGGTGTGGACAATGAATAATGAATATTCAGGTATTTAGCATTTAGCCCTCCCACAGCCTGAAATAAATGTGACCAGTTCTGATAAAAACAGGTTTTTAGCTATTTAGATCTCAGATGTGCTAAACTGTTTTCACACCCTTACATAACCAAGACCTTGATGAACAAACGTACATTGGCAAAACAATTCGTCACTATAGTTTAGTGTGTGCTTTCACAACTTTTGTGACAGCAGAAAAATTTACTATTTTTAACTTGTGTGTTTGTAGATCTATTTACAAGCTGCATATGATACTGACCAAACTATTGATGGCATACAAATGTAGCTGTGATTGTCCTTCAAATAAAAATATCAAACACTTTGGAGTAAGTGTGTGTTAAATTGATGAAATTGAGATAAATATCAGACCATGCCAAAATCAAAAAATATCTAAAAGCTTAGCACGGACCTCAGAGGGTTAAACACCTTTTACAAAAACATTTTTTTGTAGTTTGTAAATCCAAACGTTGTATAATGTTTGTTTATCATATCTACCATCCCTCCTCTTGAGACATGACATATGCCATGACTCAACTCTGCAGCTATGGTAAACAAAGATCTCGGTAATACGGTAATACAGGTTTATTTTCTGGGCCCACCCACAGGCCAGTTTCGTTCTCAGTACATTTTTGGTTGCCCCACATCCTTTTCTCTGGTACCCCTGCTTCATGTTGCATGTCTCTCAAGAGAGTGTCTGCAGCTGCTTCTTTTGCAGCAGAGTCTGCGAATGCATTCCCCAGGGACACCTCATCTGTTCCTTTCGTATGTGCTGCACATTTACATCTCGTCAGTGTTTTGGGTTTCTGTAATGCCACAATCAGTTCCAGTATCAATGGTGCATGCGTTATTGGTTTACCTGTTGAAGTCATTCTTTTTTCAGGATCCATCCACATAGAATGTTACTTCTGCGTCATGAATGGGTGTGTCCATTAACCCGGGGTGTGCTGCCACAGACCTAGATGTTTCAGCTACACAATCGTGAGGATCTCCATCCTCAGCAGTTGTCAGCAAGGTAGCCGGATTAAGTGTGGTGCATCTTACAATTGTTAGATTAGGAGCTGTTAGTAGAGTCGCCATACAGCTCAGCTGTCTTGCTGGTGACAAGAATGTATGTTTTGTTTGCAGTAGTAATACAGAAACTACATGTGGTACCATCAGTGTCAATGGTTGGTATAACACTATGGTTTGTGAGGCTTTTACTGCTAATGCTGCTGCTTCTACAGCTTGTAAACAGCATGGCAGTCCTCGTGCTACAGGATCCAGTTCTGTGGAGTAATAAGCAATTGGTCTTTGCTTACCTCCAAACCTGTTTTACCTGCTCAAAGGCTTCGTTGACTTCAGGAGTCCATTTGATTGGATCTTGAGCCTCCATTGGTTCGCTGTAAATACAATCTAACAGTGGCTGCATCAATTGTGCATAATTACACATCCAGGTTTGGCAGAAATGTATCATTCATAAAAAAACCATCATGTTTTTATTTTATTTTAGGCTTTGGGGCCTGCAGTATCACTGTTTTCCTATCCTGAAAGGCTCTGCCAGATATTTTACTTCTGGCAGACACCACTGCAGTGACCCCTTGCTTATCTTGTGGCCTTGTGAGGCCAGAATGTCCAAACATGCCTTTTCCCGAGAAGGAGAGCAATTCAATATGTCGTCTACATACAGGAGGAGTTTATTTTATTTTTTTATCACAGATACTGCCAAATGCCTAAAATGTAAAAATGTAAAATGTACATAGTACAGTGCAGATCAGATGGATCATTCATTTTTAGATTCTTCGCTGTCTACAATGAATGCGTCATTTTTTTACTTTGAGCCCAGAGTGTTTGCAGAACATCATACAATTCCTAATTATTTATCTGATGTAAACTAGGATGGTCATCGGAAAGAGCCAGCAGCGTGCTGTACGGTTCAAATTGCAGTTGTGTATGCACACAGCGTTGTACGCACAGAAGCAAAGAATGATATTTTTACAACCTTGGATTTCTGTCTGCACTCCCTACCAGGCGGCATTTCTCTAACCCAAGAACCCACATCTTCCCATTCACATTCGGTCATTTTCGATAATGAAATATGCGGCTGCCTGATTTGTTCAAATAATCATTTCTGCTCTTCACTCAAGTTTACTAGAATTCCAGTAAATTTCGGTCAACTATATATGGTGCCTAAACATCTCGTTTCATTTATTTGCGGCATGTTCCAGAAACACTCATATTCTAAATGTCTTAGTCAGGGGTAAGAGAGCAGTGCTATAAGAGTTCGCTGGGGCTGTCTGCTCGGACGGAATAAATTCACACAGTTGTGCCTGACTGGCAGTATATCAATTCCCATGTGTAATACCAATCTATCAATTGTATAGGATTCCCAAAACTATTTCCAATAGTACCTATACAACCCATTTTCATCACATTCAATAGTAATTTTTTGTTTCATTTTAATTGGTCTTCCCTAGCCGTTCGCTCGAAGTGAATAGCATGTTCTATTATCACTTGCAATCGGCACGTTGCCCACGTAATTACATATCTTTTAATTAACATTGTTAATGCAGGAGTGAGGCCGTTCAGGAACGCATTTTTCAGCTGTTGTTCATAAACCCCATCGTTATTATTTGCAGGTGGTTCAAGACCACTGGTAGCATTAAACACTTTTTTAAGACGGGTTAGGTATGCCATTATCATTTCGTTTTTATTTAACTGTTTATTCTGTGCTTCTCTCAGCCACATTTCGGCGAATAACAGTCCATATTTAATATTTTATATAATATAATATTATTATATATAATACTTGGTTCCATATTTCTTTTGCTTTGCTTTATCACCTTTAGCTTTATCTCTAATTGCATTCACAATCTTGCCACATTGTGGGACCTTCAACTTCAACTTCCCAAACTTTTCTTTCCACATGCTCAACCCAATCTCCTGCCCCCGTAAACCTCGATTCCATTTCCCTTGAATCCTGAGGCAGGTAAACTTCACCATCACTTTCTTTCTTAACCCAACAACAACCACAACCACCTTTCCTATTACACTTTTTATTCACTCATAGTCATTCGCAATTGCATTCATATCACATTCATTTTTTATTCACTCATACTCAGGCGCAATTGCATTCATTTTTTATTCACTCATACTATGAATAAACACTCCACCTTGAACCCCGTCCCGGAGACCGGGAGTGTCACCACCTAATTAGGCATACAACCCCCGCCACTAAAAAGTTCCACGTTCACTATTTTCAATTATGTTTTGTCACTCACTTTTATGGCAAGGCTCTAGGTTCAATATCACACTTTTATCTTAAATAGAATTCGGAAAAATCCCGTCACTCACCGCGCTTCCAGAGGAACGTTGCTTTGTCTGGCCTCGCTAATTATCCAAGGATCCTGCTCGATCCGGACCGAGGACTTTCAAAAACTTGTCCCAGACAAGCCCCGTGCACGGTTCAGATGCCACGCCCTTCCTCTGCGCCTGTGCGGTGAGATATTGGGATCCCGGTAGGAGCCCCCAATTGTTAGGTTCACGAAATTCAGAAGACCTTCAAAGTGAATAGAGAACACTTGCACCAAATGAGAAAACAGAACATACAACCAATATTCAACAGAGTTTATTCAACCAAATGCATTCGGGGTTCACCGCCTCTCTGCCAGGCAATGAACAAATCATTTCCGGAGAGAACACTTCTTATACACAATAATTTAGACAAATGCTTTAGCCTCGCCCACACAGCCGTCACAAGACTGTATTTTTCCATCTCTGGGAGAACTTCATATCTTTTGGCAAGGCACACTGCTCTGACCTCGACTGTGGCGGCTTAGCTAGCTCTCTGCAAAAACAGTCCTAAGAAACAGACAGCTTGCTGCCTATCTCTTTTGGCACAGCGCCACACCTTGTGCCAGTGTGAGAAGAGGTTCAAAAACTATTTTGAACAGAAACAGAATTTCTCTATCAAGGCAAAGCCAAGAATGGACAGCCTGCAGTGGTTTATTCATTATACAATTCAGAATCATTGTTTTTTTTGTTTTTATTTGTCATACAAGCAAGAATCACTTGCACAATGTTGCAAAAGCAGAGCTATGATTTACAAGGTAAATGTTATTTTGTGTAACCTCTGAGACGAGGCAGAGAGATGGGAACCAAGTGCAGAGACGAAGCAGGAGGCAGATGTAGAATAAACTGAAGATTTATTATAAATGACGGACATAAAGAAATAACTAGCTAGAGTTGTACGACAAAAGCTCAGAATGGTAACACTGGAACACTGACAAGCAAGCGCAGGGGAAAAACCATTGAAGACCAAACCAAACCAAACCAAACCGAACAGACCACTTAAATAAGCGCACAAAACACAGGTTTTGCATTTAAAGCAATTTTGTCATTTTGTCTAAGATCATTGATTTCAGTATTAATATTATGAAGGCTGGTTTTCATTTTGGCACGATGTAGCTTTTAGGCACAAGTGAAATCACAAGACAACAATACACTCAGACAATCAAGACACAGGTTGGAAACACTCAAGACAATGAAACAAAGCACAGGTGAAAACAATCAAAACAATAAAACCATTAATTATATAATAAAACAATTAGGGAACACTAATTGCCGCCCTCTGGCGGCGAGCAGGAACCATTACAATCTCTGCACACCATCCGAGAGAGGTTCATAAGAGAGTTTCACAAGCACTCCTTATTCATCAAAAACAATCTGACAAGACAGATTACCATCCATGTGACATGGATCATTGCTGATGTATTTTTGTTAACCTCTGTTAAATCCAATATTTGAAATGCATTTAAAGCAATTTTGTAATTTTGTCTGAGATCATTGATTTCATGAATCATGCATGGGCATTGGGCTAGAGAGGGAGGGAGCCAACCCCCCCCCCCTTTCTCCAAACACTTAAAGTGTGACCTGTTGATGGCTTGGCAGTTTATAGGAGTCTGGTAATTCAAGGGTGGTTCCACACTTTCCTGCATTCTTGGGAGATTTGGTCCCAGCTCACACTTCGGATGCGTGTGTTTACATTTAGAGAGAGACAAAATTTGGTTTGGCATCATTTTCTTGCATTTCACCTCTTGTCATTTTAATGTCTAGAATTGACTATTTGTTAAGGTACTTGAATCTACATCTGTAGATTGGATGTTGAATATTTTGTCCTTGTCTAAAAGTGGTAACTTAATAAAACAGCTCTTTATTGTAATTGAATTGTCAGTTGTATGTTCTGATGAAGGTTGATCCACCAGATTGCTCTGCCTATCAACAAATTAACTGGTTTAATTGATAATTGGTATCCTGTGTAGTAATTATTATATTAAATCAAATATATTTTACATGCAGGACAAGTGAAGGGTTTTAACATACCACTTGTGTTCAGTATTCAGAGTGCTGAACTTCAAACAAGGGAGTTTGACTGGTAAGGCTACTGGATTCAGGGAATAGACTACTTTTATTCAAACTTCACTTTTCCGACAAAGAAATAACATCGTTTCAAATGCAGTGTTTCACATTGGAAGAGATTTGAGCAGTTTTGCAAAAACGGCTGACTGTTTTGAGTTTTATGTTTGTGGTTTTGAGAAAATTAATTATAGTTTCAGGAAACGTGTATACAATTGAGAAAAACGAAGTGATGGTTAATTATTATCTGATTAGTCTGTATTTAGACTGTATAAGTGAGAACAGGGGCGGCACGGTGGTGCAGTGGATAGCACTGTCGCCTCACAGCAAGAAGGTCTCGGGTTCGAATCCAGGCTGGGGGCCTTTCTGTGTGGAGTTTGCATGTTCTCCCCGTGTCCGCATGGGTTTCCTCCGGGTACTCCGGTTTCCTCCCACAGTCCAAAAACATGCACGTTAGCCTAATTGGAGAGTCTAAATTGCCCGTAGGTATGAGTGTGTGAGTGAATGGTGTGTGTGTGCCCTGCGATGGATTGGCGATCTGTCCAGGGTTTATTCCTGCCTCTCGCCCCTATGCATGCTGGGATAGGCTCCAGCCCCCCCGCGACCCTGACCAGGAATAAGCGGCTTAGACAATGAGATGAAGTGAGAACAGGGTTTGATTCCCTCGGTCTGGTCCTAGTACACAATGATTTATGAAGTATATAAAACACAGATATATACTCGTTGAACTAGTCTGGCTGAATGCCAGGCTCAAGGGCATACCAGTGTTGTCTCTTTTGGGTACCAGCCCAGTTTCCTCAATGTTTCTCCCAGTTTCTCGCTCCACCCATTTTCTCAGATGGAACAGCCAATCCGTAAAAGTCTGTGGTTGTTTTTAAGGTTTTGTGATAGCTGCTCTGGGATTTTGGCCATTCAGTTGGGACAGGCCAGCTCATCCATATGGACACACATGATGACCCGTCCCATCTTTAAATAACAATAAGAGAGGCCCCACAAATATCTCATAACCTGGTGTCGTGACCACAAAACCTGTATTTCTGAGCAGTAGAAGTAGAGGTCTGATTGATGGAGTGCTGCAGAGATGTTTGGCCAGACAGCCAGCTCTAAGAAGAGTTGTGGTGGTTCCAAACTTATTCCACTGTTCTCCTGGGTGCTTTCAATGCTTTAGCAATGTTTTTATACCCTTCCCCAGATCTATGCCTCAACACAATTCTATCTTGGAGGTCTATGGAGAGTTCCTAGGACTTCATGGCTTGGTTTTTACTCTGACATCCACTGTCAACTGTGGGACCTTATATAGACAGGTGTGTGCCTTTCCAAATCATGTCCAATCAATTGAATTTACCACAGGTGGACTCCAATTGTCACGACAGGGACCAGAAAACCAGGCACGGACCCAGAAATGCAGAAACTTATTTTATTAGGTGAACAGGCAAAGGTCAGGCAGGAGTAATCAGGGCAATGCAGAGATCCAAAGGATGGTCGGGGACAGGCAGAGTTCGTTGCGGGCTTCAGGGGTATCAGGAGCAGGCAAGGCGTGGTCAGTGGGCAGGCGAAGGTCGAAAACGAGAAGGCAGTCCAGGGAACACAGGGAGGAGCGGGAACGAGACTGGGGTACTGACGAACACTGGAGCACAAGCACGAACACGAACACGAACACGAAACAACAAAACGCTGGGAAACAGAGATAACGCGGGAGAGTAATGTGAGCATACACAAAGCACAAGACAATCTGGCAACGAACATGGGAAAACACACAGCTTAAATACATTTAGACCTAACAAGAAACAATCAGGAATAAACATGAATGCAGCTGACTGCAATCAGACACATGAGGAATTAAGTGGAAACGATAATACAATAACGAGACAATCAGGAAATGAACAGTTAACCAATCAGACATAACGAGAAACAGGTGAAACAGATAATACACTGACGAGACTGGAACAGGTAAGCGAAAGTAAAAACACGGACCAGACACCAAGGAAACATGGAACAAACTACAAACGCTTAGTTAGGGGAAACACGAACACGAGACGTGACAGCACCCCCCCCCCCTAGGGACGCCACCTGGCGGATCACCAACCTGTACTGGATGCCGAGACAGGAATTCCTGGATTAGGGAGGGTCGACGATATGTCTCTCAGGTACCCAACTGCGTTCCTCGGGACCATACCCCTCCCAATCCACCAGAAATTGGCGACCACGGCCCCTGCGTCAGACATCCAGCAGGCGGCGAACAGTGTAGACTGGGCCCCCTTCGATGAGCCGGGGGGGAGGTGGGGTGCGGACAGGAGGGCTAAAACGGGAGACAACATAGGGTTTTAGACGAGACACGTGAAACACAGGGTGGATGCGGCGTAGGGGAGGAGGGAGGCGCAACTGTATGGCTGAGGGGGTGATAGCACGAACAATGGAGTAGGGACCAATAAATCTGGGGGATAGTTTTTTACACAAACTACGCAGGGGAATGTCTTTAGCAGATAGCCAAACTTTCTGACCGACTCTGTAGCGAGGAGCAGGGCGGCGGCGGCAGTCGGCCTGGCTCTTCATAGCCGAGACATGATGAAGCAGGGTGGCACGTGCTCTCCTCCAAGTCTTCTGGGCTCTATTAACAAAAACTTTGGCAGATGGCACCTCCACCTCTTTCTCCTCCTCCGGAAATAGAGGAGGTTGGTACCCTAGACTGCTCTGAAAAGGAGACATGCCAGTGGAGGAAACGGGGAGGGAATTGTGTGCGTACTCCACCCAGGGCAGGGAGCGTGACCAAGTGGTAGGGGTTTGTTCGGCTAGACAGCGCAGTCTCTTCCCCAACTCCTGGTTGTAGCGTTCCGTCTGGCCATTGGTCTCTGGGTGGAAACCGGAAGAGAGGTTAGGTTTGGCGCCAATGAGGGAGCAGAACGCTCTCCAGAACCCGCTGGAAAACTGAGGACCCCGATCAGAGGTCATCTCCTGCGGCAATCCATGGAGGCGAAAAACATGTTTGATCATGAGTTCTGCGGTCTCTTTAGCAGAGGGGAGTTTGGGCAGGGGAATGAAATGAACACTTTTAGAAAACCGGTCTACCACCGTAAGGACGACTGTGTTACCTTCTGATGGTGGTAGACCGGTCACGAAGTCTAGGGCGACGTGGGACCATGGGCGTTGTGGAACCGCCAAGGGCTGAAGGAGACCACTGGGACGAGCGTTGGAGGACTTGGACCGGGCACAGGGCACAGGGCACACAGGCTGTCACGAATTCGACCGTGTCGTTCCTCATAGTGGGCCACCAAAACCTACGCGAAAGAAAGGCTAGGTGCGTGAAACCCCGGGTGACAGGCCATCGGGGAGGAATGGGCCCACTCCAGTACTTGAGACCGGACGGTCTCAGGAATGAATAGGCGGTTGGCCGGCGTCTCCCTGTGAGACCGTGTAGCGAGAAGCGCCTCCTCCACCGCCCGAACAATGTCAAATTTGGCTGCTGCTAACACGCAGCTAGGGGGCAGGATAGGCTCAGGGCTACTCTCCTCTTCTGGAGAGTCGTAGATCCCGGGATAGGGCATCGGGTTTGATATTCTTTGAACCTGGACGAAATGACAGAGTGAAAACAAAACGGGCAAAAAATAGGGACCATCTAGCTTGACGCGGGTTAAGCCGCTGAGCTGAGTGGAGATATCCAAGTTACGATGATCTGTCCAAACCAAGAACGGCACAGTGGCTCCCTCTAACCAGTGTCTCCACTCCTCGAAAGCTAATTTAATGGCCAGGAGTTCTCGATCGCCAATAGTATAGTTCGTTTCTGTAGTGGAGAGGCGGTGTGAAAAGAAGGCGCAAGGGTGTACCTTATTGTCCTTGGTTCATTGAGATAGGATCGCCCCAGTGCCTGAGTCGGAGGCATCCACCTCCACAATGAACTGACGTGTGGGATCCGGGAGTGCGAGGATGGGGGCAGATGTAAACCGGGACTTGAGTCTCTCGAAGGCCTCCTGGGCATCGGGGTTCCAACGAAAGGAAATCTTGGTGGAAGTGAGAGAGATTAACGGTGCGGCGATAGTGCTGTAACTCCGTACAAACCGTCTGTAAAAGTTGGCGAATCCTAAAAAGCGGTGGAGTTGTTTACGGTCGGTGGGTACAGGCCATTCCTGTACCGCCTGCACCTTGGTGGGGTCCATCTCCAGATGGCCTCGGGAGATGATAAAACCCAGAAATTGAACAGAGGTCTTGTGGAATTCACACTTCTCGGCTTTGATAAATAGCTGGTTTTCGAGAAGTCTCTGGATGACTTGACGCACATGCTGAACATGTTCCTCCATAGTTTTAGAAAAAATCAGGATGTCATCCAGATAAACATACGCAAAGCGGGACAACATGTCCCGGAGTACATCGTTCACCAATCCCTGAAAGACAGCAGGGGCATTGGTGAGACCGAAAGGCATGGCCAGGTATTCATAATGACCTGTGTGGGTGTTGAAGGCCGTCTTCCACTCATCCCCCTCCCAAATCCGGACCAAGTGGTAGGCGTTGCGGAGATCCAATTTAGTGAAGAACTGCCCCTCCTGAAGGTTGTCGAACGCCGATGACATCAATGGGAGTGGGTAGCGGTTTTTAATAGTGATGGCGTTGAGCCCCCTGTAGTCAATACAAGGACGCAGGGTTCCATCTTTCTTTTTAACAAAGAAAAATCCTGCGCCAGCAGGGGATGACGAAGGGCGGATGATACCTGAGGTTAGAGACGTGGAGATGTACTCCTCCATAGCTTTGTTTTCTGGGGCGGACAATGAATACAGGTGGCCTCTGGGTGGAGTAGAACCAGGAAGAAGGTTAATAGGACAGTCATAGGCACGATGAGGCGGTAATGTGCAGGCACGGGACTTACTGAACGCCTGGCCGAGATCGTGATATTCGGGGGGCACTAGTGACAGGTCAACTGGTCTCTCCTTAGCCATGGACGAGGGATCCCCAGGGGTGGTAGCGGAACGCAGGCATGACTTCTGGCAGAAAACACTCCACTCCCGGATGTTTCCAGTCGCCCAGTCAATGCTGGGGTTGTGGGTTGCCAGCCAGGGTCCGCCAAGCACTACAGGAGCAAGAGGGGATTCCATAAGGTAGAACGCCAGTTTTTCTCTGTGATTCCCAGAAACTAGCAGATCCAGTGGCTGGGTGATCTCCTGGATCTCGGCTAGGGGCGTGCCCATCAGGGTCTTGGTTTGGTGGGGGGTCGCTAAACGAGATACTGGGACTCCTATGCGACGAACCAGGGTAGGGCAGATGAGGTTAGCATCGGACCCCGAGTCAATCAGAGCCTGCACCGGGAACAGTTCTCCTTGCCAGGAGAGAAGGACGTGGAGCATGGGGCGTTGAGGTCGGAAGGTAGAAAACTGAGAGGCGCCCGTCAGAACCTTCCTCTTCACTGACGGGCGCTGTCTTTTACCAGACAGGATAACCGGAAATGTCCCTTGCCTCCGCAGTACAGGCAAAGTCCTCCCTCCCGGCGGCGCTGGCGTTCGGTCTCGGACAGATGAGTCCGATTCACCTGCATGGGCTCCGCAGTCGCCGTGGGTTGAGCGGGGAAGTCAGGTCGTGTCGTTGGGCGGAAACGGGGAAGCAGGAGACTCCTGACGCCTCTTTCCTCTCTCCTGCAGACGAGTGTCGATGCGGATAGCCAGGTCCACGAGTCTGTCCAGGTCCTGGGGTAGATCGCACATGGTTAGTTCGTCCAGAACCCGCTCGGAGAGGCCGTGCAAGAAGGCATCGTAGGTGGCCACGGCATTCCATCCTGCTGAGGTCGCCAGGGTCCGGAACTCGATGGAGTAGTCCGAGACGGATTGTCCTCCCTGGCGAAGCTGAAGCAGTTGACGTGCCGCCGCCCGTCCGACCGAGGACCGGTCGAAAACCCTTCTCATCTCCTCCGCGAAGGATGAGAAGGTCGTGAGAGTAGGGTGTCCAGACTCCCAGAGAGAGGTTCCCCATAGGCGAGCTTTTCCCCCAAGGAGTGTGAGTACATAGGCGACCTTCGCTCGTTCCGTAGGAAATGAGGAGGGTTGGAGTTCGAACACAAGTGAGCATTGACTCAAAAAAGCGCGACATGAGTTGGGGTCGCCCAGGTAGCGTTCCGGAGGGGGTAATCGTGGTTCGGACCCCCTCTGATAGCCAGCTTGCGTCTGCACCTGGATAGCTGCGTTCTGTGCAGAACGGGCCGTTTCTGCAGACTCCTGAGTGATACGGACCATGGACGAAAGCTGCTCCGCCAGAGCTTGGACGGTCTGCTGCAACGTCCGCAACTCCGCTTCGTGATGCCCAAGGCGAATTCCGTGGTAACGGGCAACGTCGCTGGGATCGGATCGGTCCGCTGGTTCCATCTTGGCCAGATTGTTCTGTCACGACAGGGACCAGAAAACCAGGCGCGGACCCAGAAATGCAGAAACTTCTTTTATTAGGTGAACAGGCAAGGTCAGGCAGGAGTAATCAGGGCAATGCAGAGATCCAAAGGATGGTCAGGGACAGGCAGAGTTCGTTGCGGGCTTCAGGGGTATCAGGGGCAGGCAAGGCGTGGTCAGTGGGCAGGCGAAGGTCGAAAACGAGAAGGCAGTCCAGGGAACACAGGGAGGAGCGGGAACGAGACTGGGGTACTGACGAACACTGGAGCACAAGCACGAACACGAAACAACAAAACGCTGGGAAACAGAGATAACGCGGGAGAGTAATGTGAGCATACGCAAAGCACAAGACAATCTGGCAACGAACATGGGAAAACACACAGCTTAAATACATTTAGACCTAACAAGAAACAATCAGGAATAAACATGAATGCAGCTGACTGCAATCAGACACATGAGGAATTAAGTGGAAACGATAATACAATAACGAGACAATCAGGAAATGAACAGTTAACCACATCAGACATAACGAGAAACAGGTGAAACAGATAATACACTGACGAGACTGGAACAGGTAAGCGAAAGTAAAAACACGGACCAGACACCAAGGAAACATGGAACAAACTACAAACACTTAGTTAGGGGAAACACGAACACGAGACGTGACACCAATGAAGTTCTAGAAACATCTCAAGGATCATCAGTGGAAACAGGATGCACCTGAGCTCAATTTTGAGTGTCACAGCAAACGGCGTGAATACTTATGTACATGTGATATTTTCGTTTTTTATTTTTAATACATTTGCAAAAATTTCTAAAAAACTTTTTTCACTTTGTCATTATGGGGTATTGTGTGTATAATTCTGAGAAAAAAATGAATTTAATCAATTTTGGAATAAGGCTGTAACATAACAAAATGTGGAAAAAGTGAAGCGCTGTGAATACTTTCCAGATGCACTGTACATATTCATATATTTGGTGTCATTATTTTGCTACCCCCTGTATATATATACAGTGAGCAGCATAATTAATTGGACACATTTTTTGTTATTTTGGTTCTGTACTCTGGCACTTTGAGTTTGAAAGGATGTTAAAGTGCAGACTGTCAGCTTTAATCTGAGGGTATTTTCATCCATATCGGATGAAACATTTAGAAATGACAGCACCTTTTGTACATGGTCCCCCCATCTTAAGGTACTACAAGTATTTGTTGAATTGGCTTCACAGATGTGTTTCGTTAGGCAGGTGTATTCACTTGTGTCGTTAGTGAATGCAGAAGAGAGCTGTTGATATCTAGTCTTGATTCTAGACTTTGCAATTGCCTTTGGAGATTGTTGTTGAGGTGTGACAACATGAGGAAGACAGCAGTGTCGATGCAAATTAAGCTGACCGTCATAAGGCTTAGAAATGAAAATCAATCAAACAGGAACATTGCAAAAACCCTGGGCATGCCCAAGTCAACAGTTTGGTTCATCATTAACAAGAAAAAACAACTGGTGAACTCAATTATGTCAAAAGACCCGGTAGACAGAGGAAGGCCACTGTAGTGGATGACCGGAGAATACTCTCTATGGTGAAGAAAACCCCCCTGACAACGGCCCAACAGAACACTCTTCTGGATGCAGGTGTAGATGTGTCAAAGTCTACCATACATAGCAGACTACACCAGCAGGACTACAGAGGGTCCACTACAACATGCAAACCATTGATAAGCCTGAAGAACAGAAAGGCAAGATTACAGGTTGCTAACAAGCACCTAAAAGAGCCCCAAGAGTTCTGGAACAAAGTCTTGTGGACAGATGAGACAAAGATTAACATGTACCAGAGTGATGGAAAGAGGAAAGTGGGGAGAAAAAAAGGAAATGCCCATGATCCAAAGCATACCACCTCATCCGTGAAACATGGTGGAGGGGGTGTTATGGCTTGGGCCTGTATGGCTGCCAGAATGAGCTCACTTGTCTTCATCATTGATGTGACTGCAGACAGAAGTAGAACAATGAATTCTGAAGTCTACAGAAATATTTTATCTGCTCAGATAAAACCAAATGCCTCCAAACTCATTGGACGGCACTTCATCATGCAACAAGACAATGACCCGAAATATACTGCTAGAGCAACGAAGGGGTTTTTTTGGCCAAAAAGTGGAAAATCCTTGACTGGCCGAGTCAATCACCGGATCTGATCCAATTGAACATGCATTTTACATGCTGAAGAGGAGACTGAAGGCAAAAAGTCCCCGAAACAAGCAGGAACTGAAGATGGCTGCAGTACAGGCCTGGCAGAGCATCACCAGGGAAGATACCCAGCATCTGGTGATGTCTATGCGTCGCAGACTTCAAGCAGTCATTGCATGCAAAGGATATGCGACCAAATATTAAAAATGATTACTTTATTCTGCATTATGTTAAACTGTCCAATTAATAATGGTGCCTGAAAATGGGGGGACTACGTACAAAAGGTTCTATAATTTCGAAACGATATGGATGAAAATACCCTCAAATTAAAGCTACAAACCAAAATAACAAAAAATGTGTCACTGTCCAATGAATTTTGGTGCTCACTGTATATATATATATATATATATATATATATATATACAATGGGGGAAATAAGTATTGAACACATCAACATTTTGTCCAGTAAATGTATTTCCAATGAGCCTATTCAAGTGAAATTTGCACCAGACTTTGGTTTAGTTTAGTTTAGTTTATTTCGATCCCCATTAGCTACTGCAACTACAGTAGCTATTCTTCCTGGGGTCGTCAAACAGCTTCAAGTGACAAGGCAACATGACATTCCAACATTGCACATGACAAACATCACATTGAACTCATACAGACAAAACTGAAACAAACATATACAATATTACAACATAAGAATAAAACAAGAGACAAGACAAGACTAGCAACATTACAAAACAGACAAGACTAAAACATACATGCCTCACACATAACACGTTTCAATTCATAACTTTTTGATATTTTTTTAATAAGAATTTAAATCGAGTTTGACTATTTTCCTGTGCAATGTAGCTGGGTAGTGAATTCCATTCAAACATGGCTCGGTATAACACCGTTCTTTTGACTGCATTTGTTCTCACAATTGGTAGCATAACATTTCCTCCCTCCGCATGTCTGGTTAAATAATTATGTGTAGTTGAACTGAAAGTTCTCTGATACAAAATAAAAGGATTCTTTGTGACTATAATATTTCTAAAAAATACTAATAATGAATATAATAATCTGTTTTTAACAAATAACCAATCAAGACAATCATGCATATTAATCACATGTGTTCTGTAATTACAATATAATGATATGCGTGCTGCTCTATTTTGGGCCATTTGTAGTTTCCTTAACTTATCCATGGTAGCATTGGACCATACCACTGGGCAGTAGTCAAGATTGGACAGTACTAGAGCCTGAATGACTTGTTTAGTGGCTTTGGGTGTTAAAAACTGTGCACATCTCTTCACTACAGATATTCCATGTCCCATCCTAGCAACGATCTTGTTGATCTGTTTTGACCATGTTAGTTCACAATCAAGAACTACGCCCAGTAACTTGGTCTCTTGGACGGGTACAATACAGACATCATTTACATAGACATTTAACACTGGTTTCCCACTAAGAGCATGCTTTGAACCAAATAAAATGCTATTAGTCTTAGCCACATTTAATACTAGTTTATTTTTACTTATCCATTCAACCATTGAAAGTAAATCCGAATTAAGAACTGAATTTAACTCATTGACTGTAATTGCTGATGTGTATATGGTTGAATCATCTGCGTACCTACAGATATTAGACTTTTGTAAAACAAGCGGTAGGTCATTAGTGAATATTGTGTATAATAATGGCCCAAGACAGCTTCCCTGGGGTACACCCCATTTTACTGTATGCACCTCAGAGTAGCTTCCATTGAAAAAAACAGCCTGTGTCCTATTTGATAAATAACTTCCCATCCATAATAATGCAGACTTGGAGAAGCCATAACACTCAAGTTTTTTGATTAACATTTCATGATCGATAATATCAAATGCTGCTGTAAAGTCCAGTAAGACAGCGCCCACCAATCTCTTCTCATCTATTTCTCGTAACCAATCATCTGTCATTTGAGTCAAGGCAGTAGATGTTGAGTATCCAGTTCTATGTGCATGTTGACAGTCAGTGGTTAAATTATTCCTTGAGAAATAGCAATTTATTTGGTCACATACAATTATTTCCATCACTTTACTTAAGACTGGTAATAAACTTATAGGTCGACTGTTTGCCCCTGAAAATGACAATTTCCCATTTTTGGGCAATGGAATTATTTTAGCAGTTTTCCATTTTTGCGGACACACTTTTTCACTCAAACTCTGATTGAAAATATGACAGATAGCAGGTGCAATTAAATAAGCAGTCAGTTTGAGAAGTTTACTGTCAAGGTTGTCAATCCCAGGTGGTTTATTTTTACAAGTTAATAGCATATTTTCTACTTCATTTATTCCTACTTTATGAAAATCAAAATTACAATGTTTACCTCGCATTATTTGATTTTTTATCAAGAAATAAGATCTTTCATTATCAACCTTTGGCATACTATTCCTTAAATTTCCTACCTTATCAATAAAATAATTATTAAGGTGGTTAGCGATCTCTGCTGGTTTAGTAAGGAAGTGTCCATTTGTTTCTAGGAAAGATGGAGTTGGTTTTGTATTCTTACCCATCAAATCATTGAGAGTGTTCCACAATTTCCTGCCATCGTTTTTAATATCATTAATCCTCTTTTCATAATACAGTTTCTTTTTCTTCTTGTTTAACTTTGTTACAAAATTCCTTAATTTGCGATATACTTGCCAATCTGATTTGAAACCCGATATATTTGCTGCTAATTTTGCTTGATCGCGTTCCACCATGTACTCCTTTATTTCCTCGTCTAACGATGGAGTTCTGACATTTCTCACGGTAAACTTCCTCATGGGAGCATGTTTTTCAACCAATGGCATGAGAAGGTCATCAAATTTAATAAGTGCCTCATTTGGATCTGTTTCCTCTAACACATTAGACCAACACACTTTATTTACATCTTCAACAAATTTGTCTTGATCAAACCTTTTATAAAATCTTTTAAAGATTACTTTAGGTCCAGGCTTAGGCACTTTGGTTTTCCTCACAATAGCGATTAAGTTATGGTCACTACAGCCTAGGTATAGATACGGCTTCAGAGCATAGCTCAACTGCATTGGTAAACATATGATCTATACATGTGAGATTTTCGTACCATCACTTTTCAGAACTATTCTGGTTGGTTTGTTGATGACCTGCGACAGTCTGCAAACATCTGCTACATCCAGAAGCTTTTTTTTCAATGGACAACTCGGAGAATTCCAATCAATGTTGAAGTCACCCATAAAATAAATTTCATTACGACATTCACATCCATGATCAAGCATTTCACAGATTTGATCAAGGTGGGCACTATTCGCATTAGGGGGTCTATAACAACAACCCATTAGCATTGGCTTTAAATGAGGCAAATATATTTGCAACCATATTACCTCAATCTCGGTTGTCATTAAATCATTCCTCACCTTCACAGGTATATGATCCTGAATGTAGAAGGCAACCCCGCCCCCAAATGCGTTCCTATCCCTTCTTGTGAGGGTGGGTTAAGTGATTGGAGTCAATCGCAGAACCCCGGGGATATCGATAAGTTAGACTGTAAGCCTACAGCCTAACCACAAGCTCTGAATGACAGAGAATAGGAAGAATAATAACAAAAAGGGGGAAAACAGAAAATATCACCCAACGGGTGACTAAGTGCCACAAAGACACAAACAAACGAATAAATGAACCACCGACACCGGGTGTCTGGACAAAATAATAAACGGCTAGGAGAGCCAAATAAACAGCGAAGAAATGAAACCCGAAACACAGTCCACAGACTGCCTAACCGGAACACAAACCAACTCAGGAGGAGCGAGTAAGTTTCCTAAATCAGGTAACATAAAAGAGATCCTACATTTACTAAATGAGATTTCTTTGATCCTAAAGTAAGTTCTTTTAGTAGTGTCTTTAAAAAGACGCTACCTACCTTACCGGCTAAATCGTAATAATGGCTTACGATTTCGCACAGAACGAATCCAGGTGCGAGAATTTATAGGGAGGTGATTAGTAATAGAAACCAGCTGACACGCCTCCCAAGAAGGCGCAACACTGCCATTTGGTGGTGGTTCAGGGGAACAACCGTGACAGGACCCCCCCCTTAAGGGATGACTCCTGACGACCCTTCAGAACCACGCCGGTGAAAATCTTGGATCAAAGATGGATCCAAGATGTGCCGGACGGACCCAACTGCGCTCCTCAGGACCGTAACCCTCCCAGTCAACAAGGAACTGAGTTCCCTGCCTACTTGCCGCGAAGCCACAATACTCCGTACCGTGTAAGCGGACCACCCCAATGATACGAGGCAGCGGCGGCGGCGGCCGGGAGGCGCTAAGGCGCTAATGATTAATGGTTTGATGCGGGATACGTGGAACGTGGGATGTATCCGCATGGATTGTGGGAGCTGTAATTGCACAGTGACAGGGTTAACCTTACGGAGGATTTTAAAAGGCCCAATAAAGCGCGGAGCGAGTTTCCGAGACTCTACCCGTAACGGCAGATCTCGTGTGGACAACCAAACCCGTTGACCTACCCTATACGATGGAGCTGCCCGCCGACGGCGATTAGCAAACTCCTTTTTGGCGATCAAACTGCGTGCAACAGTGCCGCACGAACCCCTCCGCCAGGTAGCCCGACAACGTCGCACAAAGGCCGCTGTGGAGGGAACCCTGCGTCACCCTCCAGCTCAGGAAACAGAGGAGGCTGAA
Organism: Aldrovandia affinis; assembly: GCA_029706075.1. Lineage (NCBI taxonomy): Eukaryota > Metazoa > Chordata > Actinopteri > Notacanthiformes > Halosauridae > Aldrovandia > Aldrovandia affinis. The sequence goes on from JAINUG010000103.1 coordinate 1,237,719, forward strand.
AACCAAACTGAGCCTCGAAAGGCGAGAGACCTGACGACGCATTACGCAGAGTGTTATGGGCGTACTCCGCCCAGGCCAGATGCCGGCTCCACGATGTGGGATTGGCGGAGGCCAGACACCGGAGAGTGTTTTCCATGGTTTGATTAGTGCGTTCAGTCTGTCCATTGGTCTGTGGGTGAAAACCCGAAGACAGACTGACCGACGCCCCTAAAAGGGAACAAAACGCCCGCCAGAATCTGGACGCAAACTGGGGGCCCCGATCGGACACTACGTCTTGCGGCAAGCCGTGAAGGCGAAAGACATGGTCCATCATAAGACACGCCGTCTCGAGCGCAGACGGCAGCAGAAAGCGCAATGAAGTGGGCGGCCTTGGAAAATCTGTCAACTATGATCAAAATGACAGTATGACCATTAGAGCTGGGCAAGCCGGTGACAAAGTCTAAGGCGATATGGCTCAGGACGGTGAGGAACCGGTAAGGGCCGCAGTAACCCTGACGGTGCCAGCTGTGACACCTTGTTGCGGGCACAAATATTACAGGCAGCAACAAACTCCGCACGTCCCTCTCCATACCCCGCCACCAGAACCGTCTACCCAGGAAATTGTGCGTGCGGTGCCACGCCTGGGTGACCTGTGAGCCGAGAGGAGTGACCCCACTGCAGTACCTGGGCGCGAGCTCCTGAGGGAACGAAGAGGCACCCCGTGGACCCCACCAGGATCCCGGCTCAAGGCGTTGGGCCTCATGCACCACTCTTTCTATCTCCCATAAAACCGGAGATAAAATCTGTGCGGTGGGAATAATGGGTGTGGGCGGATGATCCCGTTTGGACCCATCGTACAAGCGCGACAAAGCGCCAGGTTTAATATTTTTTGAACCAGGACGGTAAGTCAACAAAAAGTTAAACCTAGTAAAAATAATGCCCATCGAGCTTGCCGAAGTGCGACATTGAGCCCCTGGATGTATTCTAAATTGTTATGATCAGTCCAGACCGTAAAGGGATGTTCCCCCCTCTAGCCAATGACGCCATTCCTCCAGCGCCATTTTAACCGCTAATAACTCCCGATCCCCTACATTGTAATTCCTCTCGGCAGGCGAAAGGCTCCGAGAAAAATACGCGCACGGATGAACCTTTTGGTCCATGACCAACCGCTGGGACAGTATAGCCCCTACCCCTAGCTCAGGCGTCAACCTCTACAATGAAAGGCAAACGAAGGATTGGGAGAAATTAAAATGGGTTCAGAACAGAATCTTTTTTTTTAGTTCAGCGAATGCCGCCTCCGCTTTAGGAGACCATTGGAACCGAGAAGGAACCGTTGTCTTTTTGGTAGCGCCGTGATGGGGGCGACCACTGAACTAAAATTGCGGATAAACCATCTATAAAATTAGCGAACCCCAGAAACCGCTGCACCTGTTTAACAGAACCCGGAGCAGGCCAATCCCTGACCGCAGTCACTTTATTGGGGTCCATTTGGATCCTGCCCTCTGCGACAATGAATCCTAGGAAGGAAACTGAAGGTACATGAAACACACATTTCTCTGCTTTTACAAATAGTTGTGCATCTAACAAGCATCTTAGCACCTGTCTGACGTGTTTTCACGTGCTCAGAGAGAGAATTGGAGAAAATCAGAATGTCGTCAAGATAAACGAAAACCGATTTCTCCAACATCTCCTGAGTACGTCATTTACAAGCACCTGGAAGACAGCCGGCGCACGTGAGACCAAATGGCATTACCAGGTACTCGTAGTGACCATTGTGCGTATTAAACGCTGTTTTCACTCATCACCCTGTCGGATGCGAACCAAATTATATGCGTTGCGAAGATCCAATTTGGAAAAATTGACGCTCCTTGGAGACATTCAACGCGGAGTTCATAAGGGGAAGGGGTATCGATTCTTTACGGTTATATTATTTAACCCTCTGTAGTCGATACAAGGTCGTAATCCCCGTCCTTTTTACCGACAAAAAAGAACCCCGCCCCAGCAGGAGACATGGATGGCCTGATAAAACCGTTAGCTAGGGATTCAGAAATGTATCTTTTAATAGCCGCACTCTCAGGTACAGATAACTGAATATAGGGCTCCACGTGGAGGAACTGTGCCTGGGTGAAGCTCAATAAGCGCAATCATAAGGTCGGTGCGGGGTAGCTTAGTAGCCCTTTGCTTACTAAACACCTCGCTCAGATCAGAATAAGTTTTAGGGATGCCGGAGGGTAACGGAAATAACTCCGCACTCATGAGTTCCATCCCCTCCTGATTTTGAGGGAACCCGGGCTCAATGATGTCAGGTCAGAATTTTTTATGGGAGTCGGAACTGGAGTGACTAACCGATCGTTTAGGGACTCGCGGCGGATTAGGTTCTGTGTCCGTGAGACGGCATGTCTGCCTCAAAGAATCAAATGACAAAGATTCTAGATCACTAATCTCCTCGCCCGTGGACTCCTCCAGCAGAACTCCCCAATCACACTGTGGATCCCATTCGAGTTCTTTCTCCGTCTCATTGGAGTGTACGGAGGACGGAGCATGATTAGGCGAACAGTGAACTGATTCGTCGTCTCGGGCTCGGTCGTGACTTTTAGACCAACCGAAACCGGACGACAACGGAATAAAAAGGTAAACACCCAAGCGAGCATTGATTCCCCCATTGAACAATAGTGTCTTTATGACTACCCCAGTTCACCTGTGGTTGATGTTTTATTAACCAGGAGTGCCTGAGAACTAATGGGGTACGTAGGAGAATCGACAAAAAAACTTGATTTGTTCTGTGTGTTCCCGTACGCGATCCGCATAATTACATTCTCCGTAGATTCCTTAATGCGACCGGAACCTAGAGGATGACCGTTAAGAGCGGTAACACCACAGGGCTGCGAAAGAACCCGAACAGGTATTTTAATTCTTTTGGCCCACCCGGAGTCCACAAAACAATCAACGCCCTGAATCAAAAAAAAGCGTTTATTTTTATGTTTTGTTTCCGCCAGGATAGCTCGACTGTAATGAAGGTGCGGAAGATAGATGACTGATGTCTCGCTACCGGCTTCTGGCCCGATCGCAAGACTACTCGTTTCCCTTTTAATTTGGGACAATCCTCTCGGATATGACCCCGAATGCTAGCACTGTCCACCTCCATGGTTTCGTCTGGCCTGCCCAAACCCTTAGGATAAGGAGCTACAAACCCTTTCATTGGGACCGGTGCTCTCTACCCTGTTTCTCACGCTGACGCTCTCGGATACGGTTATCAATCCGTATAGCCTTGGTCACTAACTCGTCTAACGAGTCCGGTATACTAATAGCTGCCAGAGCGCTCTTTCACCGGATCAGATAAAGCGTTAGAAAACAAGGTAACGAGAGGGCTCAGGCCAACCTGTAACCCCCCGAGAGTTCGAAGGAAATGGAGAATTCAGCCACACTTTGGTTGCCCTGGCGCATGCGCATCAACCTTGTAGCAGACTCGCGGTCGTGCAATTCGTGGTCAAAAACCAACTCCATCCTTCTCATAAATTCCCGAGAGTCTGCTAACACGTATTAGGGGCACTGCCCACTCGAGAGCAACCCCCGTTAATAATGATAAAACGAGTGCTACTCGCGACTCCTCTGAGCCATATCGAGAGGGTTGAGTCTGAAAGACAATTTGGCACTGAGCTAAAAACCCCGACATTTCCCAGAATCGCCGCTGAAACGAGGAGGAAGCTGAATTTTGGCCTCCGTGATACATCCACAACCGGTGTGCCTAATCGCGGAATTACTACAGGATTCTGGCCGGAGAATCCCGCCGCTGATTGGGAACGGCTGTCGACCATTGCCTTCCGACCATAATCATGCCCTCCACATTTTGTAGTGAGGAAACGAAATCAGTTTGATTATTTTGCATGACTTCTTGTTGTTGTAATAAATAATCAATGGTCGCTTTCTGTCTCTCCAGTTCACTGCTTTGCTCGATACCATGGGGATTTGCTGACGCTTGCGTGTTCATGGCGAAATCGCATTGTGAGGGTGGGTTAAGTGATTGAGTCAATCGCAGAACCCGGGGATATCGATAAGTTAGACTGTAAGCCTACAGCCTAACCACAAGCTCTGAATGACAGAGAATAGGAAGAATAATAACAAAAAGGGGGAAAACAGAAAATATCACCCAACGGGTGACTAAGTGCCACAAAGACACAAACAAACGAATAAATGAACCACCGACACCGGGTGTCTGGACAAAATAATAAACGGCTAGGAGAGCCAAATAAACAGCGAAGAAATGAAACCCTAAACACAGTCCACAGACTGCCTAACCGGAACACAAACCAACTCAGGAGGAGCGAGTAAGTTTCCTAAATCAGGTAACATAAAAGAGATCCTACATTTACTAAATGAGATTTATTTGATCCTAAAGTAAGTTCTTTTAGTAGTGTCTTTAAAAAGACGCTACCTACCTTACCGGCTAAATTGTAATAATGGCTTACGATTTCGCACAGAACGAATCCAGGTGCGAGAATTTATACTGCGGGCGATTAGTTACTTCATACAGAAAGTGCCTTGAAGCTGTCATTACAAACAAAGGCTTCTCCACTAAGTATTGAATTAATTTCAGTTAGTGTGTTCAATACTTTTTTCCTATGTCATTCCACTTTATTACACATAACTTTATTTACATATGGACTTTAATGTTTAGATTTTTTGTCTGGATTTCTTGAGTTAATACCAAAGTCTGGTGCAAATTTCACTTGAATGGCCTCATTGGAAATACATTTACTGGGAAAAATGTTGATGTGTTCAATACTTAATTCCCCCATTGTATATATATAGCCTATACAAGGGGTAGACAATATATAATATAGTTATTATTTCCATATGTAATACAGAACCATATTTCATTATTTAATTTTTAATGAAAGCGGATGTAACTGACCTTTAGCCTGTTTACAACCTGTTACCATTTTAACTACTCTATTTGAATGCAATAATAAATGAAAATGGAATGTATGCGCTATGAGAAAGTCTATATGACTTGAATTACTTGATTTATTTTTAGACTTGGATTTTTGGCAGCATTAATTCACCGGCAGAGCATCCCAATCTAAAAGCTTGGTCACATTTAAAATGGCACCCATCTCCTTTCATTAATAACTCAATGACATACTTTGCCAAATGACGCTTTGGACTTCAGATTCAATTTGAGTACAAATAATTTCACCCGAATGGAATTACTGTACCACCATTCCAATGCATTTAATTTCCTTGGTCTGTGGGGTAATCAAACTAACATTAAGCAGAGTATGCCAGCACTTATCAAATACCTACACTTACAGAAGAGCAAAAGTTATACGTATTTGCAATGGATTGTGTGCCTGTGTGTGTGTGTGGGTTTGTATGAATGTGATATATGGCTGTTTGTCTGCTTGTCTTGTTGACTAATTGATTGTCCATCTGTCTGTCTGATTGGCTGGCAGTCTGGTGGCTGATTTGGAGTTTGGCATACATATGGCAGTCACAGCGGAGTTCTGCATCCTCTCCATACCCCCTGGGTTTCATTCTGAGTGTAATAAATTAGAGAACATTTGCAATGTCAAGAAACTGTAGCCCTATTTGTAATGGACTGGTATTACATGGGGAGTCCAGTATATTGGAATGATCCCCGCTGTCATCAGTGATTTCAGCAAACACAGAGGTCATCTGGTAATATTAATCCAGCACGAATCAACATTTCCGTAAATTAAGCACATAGTTTGTTTTTGGCGGGTGAAAGCTGAGCTGCTTCTCTCCATTTATGAACAAAGGAGTTATTAATTGTAGTGTCTCCTCCTATATATAGTGCCTGCTTTTTATTTATACTGTCCCATCCCTCCGGGCACCCGGCAGCCGCTCCTCGTGGTCTCGCCTCTTCTCTGTCGATCAGTCATTTGCGATCTTACGCAAGAGACTCAAAACCCACCTTTTCCAACTCCACTACCACTGAATTCTGTACATCTAGCCAATTGTCATCACCACTGCCTACTTGTTCAATACTTTTTGTATATGTATACTTGTTTACTCCTCAAAAAACATTTAAAAATTACTAACCTTTTCCTTCCCAGTGTTACAGGTATGGCATGCAGCTTCCAACAATGATGTCTATTGCTGTATTACTGCACTGGTCTCTTGCGCAAACTATGATTGTTCTTACCATGTATTACACGTAATGCACATCCTGTAAGTTGCTCTGGATAAGAGCGTCTACTAAATGCTTAAAATGTAAATGTATTTGTTTACCCTCCATTAAGTAGAATAAACACACAAAAAAAAATTTTGAATACAGTGAATGCCAGTGAATTACTGACATCCAGTGAATTACTGACTTTACTGAAATGACATGTAGTTGCCACGTAATACTAATCCTGTAAATTGATCTACCTCTCCATCTAGTGGCCACTAAGAGCAATACATTAACATTTACTATTAATCCAGATACTGGGGTTTGCTTTCTTCTTTTATTTACTGACTGAACTCTGTGCGAAGAACCATAATGCTTGCTAGCTTGCTGTAATAGGTCCGGTTTGTCTGACATTTTACCATACTGTGGAGGACTTCGGTCTCTGTGGCAAGGGAGTGGCGAGGTTGCCTCTCTTTTGCCGCGGTGTTGTTGTGGAGGACTTTTGGAACAGTTGTACTTTCCAGGGCCAGCTTTGGCAATCTCACAGTTGACGTGATTGCTGGCAGGTGCCCTGAATTCTAGTTCCAAAGGTCCCAATTATTGAATCATTATTTAATTGGTGTTGATTGGTGTGGATGATAAGTGATTATTAACATACCTGGTTGTGTGTGTGGGTGTGTGTGTTTGTGTGTCTGTGTCAGTCAGTCAGTCAGTCAGAGAGTTAGTCTGAGTCTTTCCATTCATGTGTGCGTGTCCAGTGTCCACCTCTCTCCCTCGGTGTGATTGGAAGAGAACTCACAGTAGGGCAGTGGAGTGTTTCTGGACAACGGCCCGAGAACTCTCACTGAAAGAGTGGAGAGTGTCTCGGGGCTGGTTGACAGAGAACTCTCACTGTGATGGGTGGCGAGGGTCTCTGTGTGTTTGTGCCAAAAGGGAACTCGGACTCAGTCAGTGTTTGAGTGCCTCTGTGTGCATGGGATTGGGAAGCACTTGGAAAGTCACTGAATATGTGTGTGCCTGGTGAGGTTCTAGTGGAACTCCGGAGTGAAGAGGCGCGGTGTCCTGTTGATATGAGTGCATAGGGTAGAGTTCTACCCTGTCCCGTTAAGTGTTGAGACTGGTTAAATATGAATGTATGGAAGCGGTGTGGAAAGCCGCTGATTGTGTTGTGTTTGTTGTGTGTTTCCCCGGAAAGGGATTTCCCCCCTCGGAGGAAGCTGGGCTTTAATTTAGTTTTGTTTATTTTATTTTGTTATTTTAGTTAATTGTTTTTGCTCGAAAGCTTTGCGGTAAGTAGGGTGAAGACTTTGTGTTTGTGTTTGTTTATTTAACCTGCTCTCCCGCTGTTTCTCTCTCCCGCGTCTGGTAGAGAGACGTTAAAATAAAGATCCGGTCCGGAGACTGGCAAACCCCACTTACCATTGGCTGCTCTGCTCCAGTCCAGGGATTGTCACGCGACGTGTGACACATACTTAATGTAAAAGGCTGTGTGTACCCAGAGAATAATCATTAAATCTTTTATATCTGGAATTTATGCATTTATCAGACACTCGAATCCAGAGTAATTTACACAATTTACATTTCTTTACATTCAGTTAATTTATATGCATGGATATTTACAGAAGCAATTCTGATTAAGTACCTTTCTCAAGGATACAATGGCCCCCACTTTAGAATCAAATCTGCAATCCCAGCTCCCTAACTATTATACCATACTGCCACCAAATTTATCATTAAACCTAACGCTGTTTTTGGTGTAACAAGAATAAATAACGGGCCTCTTTTGGAAGAGAATAATACCAGGCTTAGTTAATGCTACTTTGACTTGATTACCTCACACCCATTTACAACATTCAAGATGAGTCTGATGGTTGACCACATCAGCGTGAATCAGTAGTTCTGCAAACAAGGACTACACCACAAACAGTTACTAAACTTAGCCCCAGTGATTATGAACGGCATGCTTCTGTGAATAATAATAATAAAAAGATGTTAATATGTTGATATTAAGATGTTTAAGATGTTAAATATGAATTTGAGTTGAGCAGGTTTTCTTACCAAGCCGTTTGAGCAACTCTCTTTGCATAAATAACTGGAATGAGGGTTAAACGTTATAGGGTGCTCCTAATTGATAGACATAAGGTTTATTGTGAATGCAGTTGTGAATAAGATAGCTAGCTAGCTAACGTTAGCGAAGGTTACCTGAAGAATAAACTAGCTAACGTTACTTGCTCTACGTTAAGTTTGTCATAGAAATTCGCAAAATAAACTATAATTTTTGTGGAATAATCTTACGATGACAACAGCAGCAAAATGTAAAAAATCTTCAAAGTGTCAGTGGAATGATCTTACGATGACAACAGCAGCAGCAAAAAAAAACTTGCCATAGAGACTGGAGTTAGGCGAATTGACCCTTCGCTAAACCACGCCCCAAAACGCAAACTGGCCAATCACAGCGCCGTGTTTTACATACTCCGACAGAGGGTCCGACATGCCCTCCATTGACTTTCACGCAAAAATTAGAATTTTTCTTCATTTCCTTAATGTCGTTGTCCTCTGTCTCAATCGCCAGGGGCCGGTTTTTCAAAAGTTTTAATCTGGATCAAACTGATCCAGATTTGGAAATCTCTTTTTCTGCTATCCAGGATCAGGTAATCCATCTCATTTTTATGATGGTTTTTCAAAGCAATGTGGGATTGGATTACTCTGATCCGGATTCAAACTTTTCAGGATTACCAAATCTGGATTACCTGTGGTCTAAATGGGACTATCACAATGTAGCTATGTAAAGAACAACAGGTAGAATAGTGTGGGATCACTCCAATATGCTTCATTTGAACAGAAAATAGGACTGAACGGAACAGCAAACAAACAATATAAACATCCCCCTCCATTGTCCATTTCTTGGAAACAGGCAGTCCACTCATCTGAGACCTACAACAAATAAATAAATACATACTCTACTCACAAATACATTATGGATGTTTCAAACAAGTTTCAAACAAAGATTTATTCAATTGAACTGGATAAAAAAGGCTTAAATATCCAATACTTAACAAAATAAATTACTTCTTAGTTATTTTCATGAGTTCTTCTTATGAGTTCTTCTTCTTCTTCATCATCATCATCTGCTTCGTCTGCTGTGGAGAGACCAGCTTGTCCAAGCTTGGCCTTTAGGAGGCGGATCTCAAGTCTGGCCTTGGTTTGCTGCAGTCGGGCAAGAATAAGCTGTTCCTCTGCTAGATGGATCTGTACTTCTGCCCTTTCAGTCTCTTTTTGCAGAAGTACCTTATAGGCGTCATCTTTCTTTGGGTGCTTTGAGCCTCTCTCTGGGGGTCCTGTGGGAACTAGGCCTTCTGGCTCTACCTGTGATTGACCTTCTCCCTCGATTACAGGGCTGAGATTAAGAATAAATGTTTCTGAAGAAGGCTCACTTTCTGCTGTCATCACAGGCTCACCATCCTCTGCAACACCTTGGATCCCATGCAGAGCTTCCGACATTTTACCAATAATATCAGGACTAATATTCAAGGACTATGGTCTGCCTGGCTGTTCTTGGCTTCAGCGTGGTCTTTTGTTGCCCTGGCCCTAAGATTCTTCCACCAAAATCTTAGTTGCTCTGTTGTCCTCTTCTGGCCAAACCCCATGGCATTCACATGTTGTGTGATTTCAGCCCAAATTTCCTTCTTCATTTTACTGCTCACTTCACCACCCTTGGCAGAACTAAAAGATCCTACCAATGACCTATAATGGAACCTAACACCCTCCAGTAGGGCGTGGGTTTCAGCAGCAGAGAAATTTGGGCTTTTTGAGTCCATGGTTCCACTGCTTTGGTGTAACCTTTTTTTATAGGCCTTGGGTATGATTCCATTAATTGAACACAAGGTGAAGAATATAAGCTTTAATTACAGCCATAAATTGAACACAAGCCAAAGCAAATAAGCTAACAAATAAGCTAACAGGTGTGTTTGGGAAGACCAATTTACACAGCCATATGTATATTCAGCCTTTCTCAGAGGACTCAGAGAGAAGGTCACAGAGAGGCAGTGACATGGCAGTTGTTGTCCATCACCACCACAGGAGAAGATACCGTCAAAGGGTGTATGTTGAGCGTATAGATCCACTGCAGAAATATACAAATGCGTATGCTCGATTTCGCTTCGGAAGAGCTGATATTCAGTATATTGTGGACCTTCTCAGGCCCAACCTCCAACGCAGAACCCAAAGGAGTCACGGTCTGTCTGTGGAGGAACAGGTCCTCATTGCTCTTCGCTTCTATGCGTGTGGGACTTTCTACCAAGTTGTGGGTGATTACATGGGTGTGGAAAAATCAACTGTCTGTGATGTTCTGAAAAGTGTGTCAACTGCATTGGCCAGCCTGATTAATGAATTTGTTTCATTTCCGAAGGATGACCAGATCATCCAGGCCAAGCAGAATTTTTTTTCTTTTGGGGAATATGCCCAATACTATTGGAGCAATCGACTGCACCCATGTGCACATACAAGAACCTCATGAGAATGAGTGGGAGTTTGTAAACCGAAAGGGGAGACACAGCATCAACGTTCAACTTGTGGGCAACGCTGAGCTCATCACAAACTGCGTTGTGAAGTGGCCTGGGTCTGTCCATGATGCGCGCATCCTGAGGGAGAGCGCTCTATATAGAGAGCTCCAAACCAACCGACCAAATGGTATCATATTAGGAGACAGTGCCTACCCTCTTCTACCATGGCTGATGACCCCTTTTCTGGCTGCAAACACGCCTGAGCAGGCACGCTTCAACACTGCTCATTGTAAAACAAGATGCACCATTGAGCGCTTAAATAAAGAGTTCTGAAGAGGCGCTTTGCATGCCTTAACTACTTGAGAGTGGAACCACAGAAAGCATGCAACATAATACTTGCTTGCATTGTCCTACACAACACATAATTTATAATTTGCTGTACTGAAAGGTTGCTAGCCTACATAGCCTACCTACTTTATGTACTTACTTTATGTACTTCCTGTTGAACAATTCAAGTGAAATTGATGAATAAATATAAATACTGTAAAATGCATGATATAAATGTTGTATTATTTAACTAACCAATTTTAGTTAACTAGTTGTATTACTGATATCCACCATGAATCCACCCTCCTGCTGGGATCAGTTTAATCCTGATTTTTGGGATCAAAATGATCCCAATCCTACCAAAAAGTTTTGAAAAACCCAAACTCAAGGTTTGATCTGGATCAACAACAAGATTGATTACGTGATCCAATCCAATTTCTGAATCCTTTTTTTCTTTTGAAAAACCCATTTTCAAGATTTGATCCAATCTGATAGCCGTAATCCGATCAGATTACTTTTGAAAAACCGGCCCCAGGTGATTCACTTTTATTTTTGTGATCTGTAGGCTATCCCTTCTATCCTCATTTTTTTTGCGTAATTTTTTTGCAGAGTAATTGTGATATGATGGATATAACCTTCGAAAGCATACTGTAGGCTCTTCTGTCTGGTTCTATCGGAAATCTCTTTGTCTATTTTCCAAAAATTGGATACAATTTCTCCAGGGAGTGCAGTTAGCGACATTGCGAGCGCCATGCTGGCTCCGAAAACTTGACGGATTTAGCAACATTAACTAAGGGGGGCGTGGTTTAAAGAAGGGTCAATTGCCGTGTTTCGTAGTGCTGGTGGGTGTAAGGCGCTTTCCTTCGTTACTACTACTACTCTAACCTCGCGGGAGTTGGACAAAATGGAGGAAATAGGGTTACTATCTAGCCGCAACCCTCTCACCAGAGTGCTCATGTGATCGTAATCGGATGTATCGGTCATGTGATTTATTAGACAGCGCTGTTACCATCATGAGTAACAACCGGGTTGAGAATTAACTGGGATACTGTACAATTGTGGGTTTAGTGCACATTGTGAATTTGTGCATTGTTTTTAAAAAAAAACAAAATGGAGAGATATCCGAATGACACTCCCGTGCCGGCTCCTGATTTCAGAGGGTAAGACAGTTCGATGAACTGAATCGATGGCTGATTCGAGCTATCGGCACAATGATGTGTGAGATTCTGCCTGGGCCTGGCCCTGACTTTAATTTAGCTGACATAGATAGCTACATAATAATTCCCGTGCGAAGTAGCTAGTAGAATAACGAGCTAGCTAGCAAACTACCAATAACTACCTAGCTAGCTAGCTAGCTTTAGCGATAACTTTAGTTAGCGAACGTAATAATGGTCATACTGTATCTGTAACTAGTATCTGTCCAGCTTGCTAGCTAACGCCAGCTAACATTGCAAATCACCGATCGATATGTAGTTATCTGGTGTTCTTTGTTACTTTACCATTTTGTCGTTATGGATTATCAGCTTGTGGCTACCGAACTAGATAAAATAGCTTGCTACAATGCCTGCTCAATGAATCTGCTATGTATAAACACTAACGTTAAATATACTTCTATAGGCTACATCCTTCGCTAAGTGCCTAACCAAGCTAACGGTACTTAGTAGCTAATTGGACACATGCCATGTAGCAAAATTGAAGTTTCACACGTTTCTGTTTTTAAAGGAACGATGGCTCACTGGTATCCGCACTCAAGACGTTGCTGTTTTTCACTATCCTGATGGTCACCCTGCCAATTGGATTATATTTCGCATCAAAGGCGTATGTCTTTGAAGGTAAAATGCCCGAGACCTTTCGGTATAGCAAGCATACAATGTTTTAATGTTCTCTTGTATTTATTGCACTATATATTACACGGTATTTTGTGAATGGCCCACGTAAACTGGAGCTACAAGACTCAGGTGGTGCGGGGAGGTAGAGGGGGAGGAGAGATCTGATTTTCAGAGAAAGACGATACATACAGGTAATTGCCAAAATAAAGGAAACACTTGACAAAATTAGGGATACAAAGTATATTGAAAGCAGGTGCTTCCACATAGGTGTGGTTCCTGAGTTAATTCAGCAATTAACAACCCATTATTTCTAGGGTCATGTATACAAATGTTCGGCAGGCCCAGTTGTCCATTATTTTTGGTTACCATGGCTAGAAGAAGAGATCTCTGTGATTTTAGGGGCATTTGGCAGGAGCTTCAGTGACAAAGACTGCTCAGTTATGTTGGCATAGAAGGCTGAGGGAAATACATAATCAACTTGGGGATACTGTGGTCTAAACACTTTAAACACACTCTAAACCAGTGGTCTCAAACTCAGTGCCACAAAGGGTCGTGTGTATGCAGGTTTTCATTCCAACCAATTACTGCTGCCTTAATTGGCTCAACTACTAATTTATCCATATGCATGCACCTCTGTGCATTCTTGAAGTTAAAGCACTGAATATACTCAACAATTATTATTTAGATAACAAAAATATTTAATTTCACTTTATATACATTATGTGCAAGCCAACATGATAATTTAGCAAATAATGGAACTAAGGCAAGGTAAACAACAATAAATACAAAGCCATTCTGAGTGATCACCTTCATCCTATGCTGAAGCATTTCTATCCTGATGGGAGTGGTCTCTTCCAGGATGACAATGCCCCCATCCACAGGGCATGAGTGGTCACTGAATGGTTTGATGAACATGAAAATGATGTAAACCATATGCTATGACTGTCCGTCACCAGATCTCAACACAATTGAACATTTATGGGAGATTCTGGAGCAGCACCTGAGAGCGTTTTCCACCACCATGAGCAAAGCACCAAATTATGGAATTTCTTGGAGGAGAATTGGTTTGCGTTCCTCCAGTAGAGTTCCAGACACTTGTAGACTCTTTCGCGCATTGATGCTGGTCTGGTGGCTTGTGTTGACCCAATGCCGTATTAAGACACTTTATGTTGGTGTTTCCTTTATTTTGGCAGTTACATCTATAGTAAAACAACCCTATGAAAACTTCACATGCCTCAATCAATTAAAAATGTAGCATGTCTTGTTTGAAGATTCTTGACAAAGATTATTTTTGGCCTTTGTCTGGTGTGTGTGCAAGGGCTGCGTTGTCTGCCGGTTTTTAAAACAGCCACTATACAAAAGAGATCATATAAAATAAACTATACAAGTAATGAGTAAGTTTTATGCAAAATTCCAAACCTACATTACTAATACAATTGTTCAGAAAAACATTTTGTTTTATTAATAATATTGTTTTTCCATCTGGATAACAATTATTCATACCCCCAACTATTCTTTTAAGTTTAATCCAACAAAAACAAATCTTCATAAATATATGACTTATTTGAAGTTCATTGGAAGGTTATGGAACTATACAGTGGCCTACAATGGTTTCCTGTTTCCCTAGGGTATTATATTCATTATTATGAAAGAATGTAATTTTCTGACTTTTGAGCAGAAAATATACCTCATTACTTATATAGTTTATTTTATACCATCTCTTTTGTTCATCTTTATCAAGGGTGTGAATAAAAACTGAGCCTACTGTAGGTGTTGATATAGGGTCAGAAGGTGACAGTGTTGAGGCATAGCCAGTAATGAGACTGATAGGGAATGGCCTAATCCCTAATTCCCTCCTTGTTCCAGCATCGATGGGCATGTCCAACAACGACAGCTACTTCTACGCTGCCATTGTGGCAGTGGTGGCCGTGCACTTTGTGCTGGCGCTCTTCGTGTATGTGGCCTGGAATGAAGGATCTCAGCAGTACCATGAGGGCAAACAGGACTGAGTGCGTGCAAGAGACGGAGAGAAATGGGGAGAGAGAGATGGGGAGAAGGAGCAGGAGATGGAGTGAAAAACAGCAGAGGTAGGACAGAGAGGGAGAGCGTGCACAAGGGTATCGCAACTCAGAATCCAGATGGCAGCGGACGCAGCAATGCCTGCTGGGTAATCAGTCAGGACCTGGCACTTCATAGGACCCAGCAGGAAGGCTCTATTCAGAATGGATAAAGCGCCGGGAAGACAGTTATTTTACCTGTCTGTCATGTTACATAACATAGTGAAGTGAGTAAAATGTCATGTCTACACCAGCACAAAGTTTGAAACAGCCACACCGCAGTAACTAAGAAGGGCACTAGAGGGCAGGACAGGCTATCTGCTGTTTGAGATGATGTCACCCTGGGGTTTAAATGACCAGGTATAATTCTGATCCTTCCTGTCCCAATATTTGCAGATGTGGATTGTGATGAACATTGACACTGAAACATGGCTAGTATTTATTAGTCACTGCTGTGCTCATGAGGATTAAACAACACGCTTACATATGATGTACCTCAGGTAGCAATGGAAGGTCTTCTCTCAAAATAAAATAAAAATTGGGGAATTTTTAAACTTTTAATAACCAGTTTAAATGGCTCTTCTGTTGACATTTCAATTATTTCTTCATTTTTCTTTGGCCTTTGATCGGCCTTGTCATGGACTTGAATGGCCATGCAGTGAATTCCCAACACTGTCCATCACAGATGCGTCACCTATCAATTGGCCAGTTCCCCAAACCAATGATACTGAGAAATAGGCTATATCTACGAGAGTGTTTAGTCTCTTTGTGATCTCTGTTGACATCATGTCTCCTTCATTGCAATGTCGCCCAGCGCTTGTTTGCTCAAATGTGTTGTCCACGTTGTGTAAGTGTTTTTTTATGGGTTTATTAGCTCCAGAAACACTTAAGTCAAAATTTTGTTAAAAAGCAAAAGATTCCTTTGTTACATTAAGTTTGCATTTAATTTCTTATGATGTTGTGCTGAATAAATTATGTTAATCTAGTTTACGTGTTAATGTTTTTAAAATGTTTTTATTTGAAAAAGGTTTTCAGTCCAGCTAACCAGGTGTAGAGAAGGATGGACAGTCCTTGAATTTAATTCAACATTAAATTGAGATGCCAGTAGAAGAATTCAAGAGTTTAAGTCAAAGAATTCTTAATATGAGGGCGACCAATGTGGTTGACTAATTTCAATTGCTAAACTTGCCGCATTATCCTCTCATAATTGTTGAATCTCATTTCAGAAAGACTTACAGATGAAAATGTTAGCTTTGAGCACAGCCACTGTGTTTTCATTCAAAGTAGTTACTATGTTTCTAAAAGTGAAAAGCATGTCTTTAGCACAGTGTCTGTCAAATGGTACGTTAAGCTCTCTTAAAGTCCTGTCTCACGGCAGTCACAAAAGTGTCCCTCCAGGGTCATGGCAAAATTCCCTATCTTGCCATGGGAGGTCTTCCTTCTGTAGAATGGAGGCATTGTGAAGGTGAAAGTGTAAACCCCTGGTGTACTATTACACATTATTGGCAGGAGAGGTTTAATACATTTTTCATTATTTATGAATTATTAATATTTAAAAAAATATATTTGAGTTTATAATACGGGGGGGATATTTTAAATAGTACCAAATGTACTGATGTTAAAATACATCAGGATTTAAATTAAAAATCATTGGCTTCTCTGTATAATACTGGCTCACAGAGGGGCTCCCTGTCCTGGAGGAGGGGGGACAGGGGAGAATGAAAATATTGTTTGGGTCCCTTTCTCCTAGCCATTGACACACTTTTAGAGGAGTACTGGTAACCCAGGGATCTGTGGGGATTTCAAGTTCTGTGTTCTTAACAAGTGATCCACAGCTTCTCCATGAAATTGAGCTAAGCAGATGGAGCAGACAGGACTTCCACTGCGTCTTCTCAGGTGGAGCTGACTTTGGACCTGAGCATGGCAGGAGCCCTGCACACTATACCGACGCTCTTTTAAAAAAGGATCCTGTTGTTTTATAAACAATACTTTGACCCAAGGTCAAACGAAACGCTGGCTAAAACCCAAAATAAACACCGGTTACACCACTTAATTCCAATAGCGTAAATAAATCATTAAGTGTGTGTCTCAATTTCTCCCACATTTAGCGATGTGAAATAAGTCGTAGATTGTGGTTGTTTCATGAGCACATTGTCCTCATGAAATTAGTTTATATGGGTTCCCCAGAGTGAACCCCCATAAATCAGTTAATAGGGGTTACTCCCCTCTTTGTGTTAGTGTATAGGTTTATTTATTTATTGTTTATTTGATAGGGATGGATACTAATTGACCTAGATACATTTTTAAAACAATAATCTGGTGCACTGTACCATAACATTTATATATAGTCTGAAATGTCTGTTTTAATGCTAGAAGTATAAAAAATTTTTTTCTGGAAATAGAGGTTGATATCAATAGCAAAGGCTATGATATTATAGGGATTACAGAGACGTGGCTGGGAGAAGAGGATGGGGACAAATACAATATAGAAGGGTATAAACTTATTAGGAAGGATAGATCCGGTAAGAGAGGTGGGGGTGTGGCACTATATGTGAAAGATAATCTCAATGTGCAGGAGTTTCCAGAAATTAGCCAACGCATGCCTAGTGAGGATATTTGGATAAAGCTCATAGCGGAACATGAGAAGGGATTAAATATAGGGGTGCGACCACCAGCTTCAGACAGCAATATGAATATAATGCTTTTTGAAAATATAAAACAAGCTTGCAGAGGAGGTGAGACTATTATCATGGGTGACTTAAATTACCCTGGTATTAATTGGGAGTTGGAGACAGGACAAGGAAATAGGGAGGAAGAATTTCTAGATGTTATTAATGATCTTTTTTTGGCACAGTATGTTAGACAGCCTACAAGAGGAAATTCAATTCTAGATCTGGTGTAATGTAATGACGCCGACAGAATCAGTAGTATAGAGGTAATGGAACCCATTGGGACAAGCGATCATTCCACAATCGGATTTGATATATTATGGCAAACTAAGAGGGCCCCATCTAACACAAGGATTTTAAATTTTAGGCATGCCAACTTTAAACAGATGCGATTAGAATTAAGCATGGTAGACTGGGGACATCTTCTTGATTGTAGGACAGTGAATGAAAAGTGGGACAAGTTTAAAAGGGTTATACTTGATGCACAGTGTAAATTTATTCCTACGGTCGGAAAAGTAAGTTGAAAAAGCAGTCCCCACCGTGGATAAATAAAGATATGCGACAGAGTTTGAGGGAGAAGAAAAAACTGTTTAAGATATATAAAAACGACAGTACCGAGAGTAATAAGGCTGAATATTGTCGTGTGCGTGCTAAGGTCAAAAAAGAACTAAGGGTAGCCAAAAGGATCTACGAAAGGCAAATTGCAGAAAATGCTAAAAGTAACCCTAAGCGTTTCTTTCAATACTGTAGTAGGAAAAGAAAAGTCAAAGAGGAGATTAAGGGAATTAAAAACAAAGACTGGGCACTGCTCTGTAAAAATAAGGATATTGCAGATGCTCCAAATGGCTGTTTTGTAGAGAGTTTTACCAGAGAAAAGGCTGCTAATAGGCCGGAAGGCATATTCATTACCCAGAAAGTCTTAGCGGATACAGAGATAGGGGATATGGAAGTATTGGATAAATTACATAAATTAAAGACTAATAAGGCAGCCGGCCCGGATGGCATATACAAAAGGAGTTAAGCAAGATCATTTTTAAACCACTGGCAAGTATTTTTAGACTGTCTTTAAAGACTGGTGAAGTACCAAATGACTGGAAACTGTATTGTGGTACCAATATATAAGAAAGGGGACCGTACTGATCCAGGAAACTATAGGCCTATTAGTTTAACTTGCATCATATGCAAAATATTAGAATCTATTATTAAAGATAAACTAGTAGTATTTCCAGAATTACAACATCCTAAGGGATAGCCAGCATGGTTTTTGCAAGGGTAGGTCATGTCTGACAAATCTGCTGACATTTTTTGAGGAAACAACTAAGTGTCTGGATGAGAGAAAGGCGTATGATATTATATACTTACATTTCCAAAAGCATTTGATAAGGTGCCACATGACAAACTCATTATCAAAATGAGAGCAGTAGGAATTACAGGTGGCATTTTAGAGTGGGTTCGGAACTGGTTACTGGATAGAACACAAAGGGTAGTAATAGGCGGGATCTTATCCGAGGAGGGTATAGTGGGAAGTGGAGTCCCGCAGGGATCGGTGCTGGGACCACTGCTCTTTATCATTTACATAAATGACATTGATATGGACATTGAAAGTACATTAGTTAAATTTGCAGATGATACAAAACTGGGAGGCTTAGCAAATAGTCAGGAATCTACTAAAGTAATCCAAGACGATCTGAATAGAATCCAGAAATGGGCAGAAACCTGGAAAATGAAATTTAATACAACTAAATGTAAAGTTCTACATGTGGGGAATAAAAACATAGGACAGGATTATTTTATGGGAGGTAGAAAACTAGAATGTGCACACATAGAAAAAGACCTAGGAGTACTAGTTGATCAAAGCTTGTCAGGGACTGGTCAATGTGCGGTAGCAGTTAAAAAAGCCAACAGGATGCTGGGATACATAGCCAAGAGTATTGAGTACAAATTGAAGGAGATCATACGCACCCTATACAATGCCCTTGTTAGGCCACACTTGGAATATTGTGTGCAGTTCTGGGGACCGCATTACAAAAAAAGATATAGATACGCTGGAAAAGGTCCAAAGACGGGCAACCAGACTGATTCCAGGCATAAAAGACAAGTGTTATGAGGAAAGGCTGGAGATGCTTGGACTGTTCAAGCTTAGTAAAAGGAGATTTGATTGAGGCTTTTAAATTTATTAAAGGAATTAACAAAGTGAATTTCAGGAAATTATTCAAGTTGAGTTCGGTTAGCAGAACGAGGGGGCATAAATGGAAACTGACAAAGGGTCAATTTCACACGGACACTAGGAAATATTTTTTCACACAGAGAGTGATCAATGCGTGGAATAGCTTGCCTGGACATGTAGTGGAGGCTGAGACACTAGGGGTATTCAAGGCCAGGCTCGATCCAGTGTTAGACACTCTAGCCTTTGGGTAAACTAAGCATTGTGAGCAGATTAGTGGTAGGAATGGACGAGCAGTGTTGGGCTGAATGGCCTGTTCTCGTCTTCCCTTATGTTATGTTATGTTATGTTATGTTATGTTATGTTATGCTAATTTACAATGCTTAACCCTAGAAAGGCAATTAAAACACATACAAGTAAAAGACAGGATTAATCAAAAAGTAGTGAATCCAAATGACTTTGGATTGGTAACAACTACCAAGAATAAAGACTTCAGGGTTGTATAATCTGATTGCTTTTTAAAAATAGTTTTAGCTTAATTTTAACATTTGCTTCATTTTTAATTGGACAGGTAGTGAATTACAGATATTTGCTCCCTGTTGTTTCATGAAATGGGACTTGGTATGAGGTTATACCAATTACAATATATATCACCATGGAGAGTGCCATTAAGAATAATAGAGTAGACGCACTATATCAATATGGGACAATAGGACTGGAACTTTCAATGTTAAAAGATAGGAGTGAACCATCTCTATAACTATCTAGAATCTCTGGTTATACTGTCCATAGTGGACTTCTGGAAGGATATTATCCAAATTATTGGTATACTCCAATTACTTTAGGGGTATCTTAAGAGCTTGATTCATACTTTTATAATTCATTTTATGCAGCTGAAGCACCAGCAGCTGAAGCCCATGTTTCATTGGCAGTGACAGTATCCACATTCCTTACATTTATTTAATTTTATTAGTTTCCTCTGTTGTATTATGATATTGATTAGTTCTAGAGTATTGAGTCAGGTTGCGCAGGGTTACGCTTGTTATCTCACTTCATTCGCTTGTTGTGTAATCCGCTCATCTTTGCTCTCCATATCTCTCATGTTACTGTCCTCTCTGTGCTGGTTGCCCTGGTTATTTTCACTTGGCCTTTGCCACCATGGCCTTGTAAGTCAATTTGGACAAATGTTTCTGCAAAATGAATGAATGTATCTGTGTATAGGGGACACAAAGAGGGTACAGTAATTACTCACCTAAACCTGACCATACCCTGTGTGTGAGTGTGTGTGTGAGACTGAGAGAATAGTGTTTACCCCCACATACTGTGTATGTAAGAGAACAGCGTGTCATTTTTTGGTTGATGAGAGCTGTGCTGTACAGCTGTGTTCCTTATGTCTGTTTCATATTTTCACTTTCATAGATCCTTCTTTCTCCCTCTCCCTCCCTCACTCTTCCCCCTCCTTCCTCCCCTGGAAGATTTTGCTGCCTTCTCTGTGTAGCCAGGCAGAAATGTACAGATTAGCCCAGATTTTGCTGGGCGGTACATCCCAGTGTCTCACAGCCTCACAGTTCAACATTTTTCTGTTGAGCTGGGTGTTACTTAGTAAATATGTGTTATTATTTACCTTCTGTGAAATAACCTTTCCATTTTAAACAGGTATAGCATGTGCTGTTGAAAATGTATCTTTATAACCCAATGTGGTAATAAAACATAATCTTGATGTCCTGATTGAAATTATCTCCCAATGTGGTATCAACAAGGAGCAGTGTGTGCATTCCCTTGTGCATGTAGATAGTGTGTGTGTGTGTGTGTGTGTGTGTGTGTTCTCTTGTGCATGTAGAGTGTGTGTGTGCAAGTGTAGAGTGAGTGGAAAGCTGGCTGCACTCCAGGCTGATAATACTTGGTATATTTACAGCATCCACAGAAGTGAGGGAAATGATTATGAGAGTGTCGGACACCAAGGGGTGAGGGGAGCCACAGTGACCTGCTCTCCTCCCCATAAGCACCTGCCACTCAGTGATGCAACCATATGTGTATGTGTATGTGTGTGGGAGAAAGGGAAAGGGAGAGTAAGAGAGGGGGAAGGAGGTGCCACTTCACCTTTGGTAACTCCATCTTAGTATGTTACAGTAATTATACTAAATACAGGGTAATCGACTTGAGTCTTGCAATTAGAAAAGGTAGATATGCTTGAAATGCACTTCCTGTTATCCCTCTCAAGGCTTAAAAATATTTTCAAACAATTTGAAATTAAGAGAGGGGAACAGAAGGGGAGAGATGGATGCAGAGTGTGTGGGGATGAGGGTGTGAGGGTTAGAAAGAGAAAGAGGACAAGAAGGTAGAGGCAGAGAGAGAGAGAGATACAGAGATACATCGTGTGCATTTGTATTTGCACCTGTCTCGTATATGCCCCTCAGATAGAACATAGCAACAAAATATAGCTGTCACCTCCCCAGAACAAACCAATTTAAATAGGAGTAGGAGAGACCGAGAGTGTGTGAGAGAGAGAGAGAGAGAGAGAGAGACAGACAGAGACAAACAGACAGACAGACACACACACACACACACACACACACACACACACACACACACACAGAGTGAGATCGAGAGAGAGAGAGTAGGAGAGAGACGCAGGGCCAGCACTGGGATTTTTCATATCAGCACGGTGCTCTCCCAGCAGCAGGCAGTGAGGACAGGATCCACGGATGAGTGAAGAGGAAGTCCTTCTGCTGGGCTGGCCTGAGGGGGATTCTGGATTATACCAGAGACATCTCTACCCTGGACACTTCGTCATGCTTCACTGACACACAATATCTCCAGTGCTTACTGTTCACTTTACACCAGGGGTTCCCAACCTTCTCCTCGTGAACCCCCAGCTAATCCATGTAGTTGTTCAATTCAACCACAAGCGCACCTGATTCAGCTAGTTAACTACTTAATGAGTGTTGACTAGTTGAATCAGAAGTGGGGGGAGGGAGTAGAGGGAGCCACAACTTCGGCTATTGAGTAGCATTGAAAGAAACTGTTCCAAATTGTTTGGTTTCATGTACCACATTTCCAAGATTGGTTTGCATTACTGATTAACATGATTAATAATATGAGGATTTTGAATTTGACTTGAATTGGGTTTGAATAACAAAACCTTAATATTTTATAACTGACTATTCCCAGGACATATTTGTAGGAAATTTGATTATTTTCAAGTACTTATAGATTGGGACAGAAGAGAAAGATTTTAATTGGGAAGATGCAAGATAAGCTGTTGTGCCCAAAAAAAGACATTGATCCTAGGCTATTGAAAGTTACACACAATGTAATTTAAGAACCACGAACCTATATTGGTAATCTGGCAGTATAAAAATGATGGCAAGAATACTTCCCTTTGTTGAAAGGAGTGGAACAGAAGAGGAAAGATGGAGTGGCCCTTATATTATAAAGCTATGGATCCTGGCTAAAGTCCCTGGTTAGTAGTCATTTCAATGTTTTTTTAAATCAAATGTTAAGTGAGTTACACACCTGTACACCTTGCACACCTGTACAATCCATCAGTCCGTACACGCCTGTACACTATGGGAGAATGAGGTATCATGACTCCAAAAATAGGTGGAGCTACAATTGCCTGTCAATCACTGACTTGCTTGAACCAATTTTCTCACAATGGGGCTGCTGGTTAGCTCATCCTGTTAAGGCACTGTTCTAGTGTGTGGATGAGCCCCACAGTCTGGTATCCAGACCGTGCCAGAGCCGATTGTGGCCATCTCTTTCTCCACACATAGCAGCCATCTCCTGTTTCTCTTGCATTATAGGGATTAGAATGACTCATTTGCAAATTTCCTTGTTACGTTCTGTTCTTCTTATTACAGTCAGAATGGTGTCAGAAAAGCTTAAGTGTGTTCTCTGGAGTGAGTGCGGGTGTCATTGAACGGTCTGTCATTAGATAAACCACCGGGGCAAACTCTGCCGAGCGTGCTCCTCCCTCCTGGGCAGAAATCTGTGTTAGTAACCGCTGCAGCAGCCTGGGAGCAAAGGGAGGCTGAAGCTGAGGTTAATTTCACTAAAGCCTTTGATGTCGGAAGCTGTGCAACTCCTTCTGAATTATTAATGCAGTGCTTGTCCACTGGGACCCCCTACCGAGG
The DNA here is from genome assembly GCA_029706075.1 of Aldrovandia affinis. NCBI lineage: Eukaryota > Metazoa > Chordata > Actinopteri > Notacanthiformes > Halosauridae > Aldrovandia > Aldrovandia affinis. The sequence continues at coordinate 1,261,515 of JAINUG010000103.1, forward strand.
GCATCCCACAGGGCTGACTGCACTTAGATCATCTAAAATAACATGCAAATCCTGCTGCACGTGGGGTTGGAATGCCACATTTAAATAATGGCCCTTGTGTAAGGCCTCCCAATTACACATCTGTATGGTCTCCCTGACACGGATCTGTATGTCCTCAATGTTACTGGAAAGAACAAAAGGCTGTACAATCTTTTTTTAGACACACATTACTTAAGGAACACTGACCATTGCCTCTCTAGATGTTCATATTATTAGTAACAAAGCTGGCGAACACTATACTGCACATTTACACAGCCTCGGAGTCCACTTCCAGGGCTTCTGTGGGTTCAGTGGTTTTAAACAGCAGCTGGACCAGGGGTCAACGCAGAGGGCAGTCTCCCTGGCAATTAATGTCTTGGGTGACTGCAGGTAATGAAAATAAAGGAACCCTCAACCAAGGAACCCTCTGCACTCATGCATGTGTGTAGTTGTGCATGTGTGTGGTCTTGACATTTTTCTGCCAGTCACCACAAACCAGTTTCCCTTCACTCCTGTTTCCTTTTTTCCAGTTTCCGCTCATAAAATGGAATGACTGCACCCTACATAATGATCAGAGGAAAGTGTCCAATATCAGAAAATAGGCAAAGTATTTCTGTACTACATTACATTTTCAACTAGTTATTCTGAATGTGATATAAGGTAACGATTGAAATTGCAAAGCGATTTACGAAAGTTTACGTTGTGTAACCCAATACCCGGCACACCAGACCTTGTTCCAGCCATGATAAGCAGCTGCTGTCCTCATTACAGAATGAAAATTTGACCCTGAGGTTACGGTAATTTATTCATTTTTACATGAATAAACTCCACATTGTTGCAGAGGATGTCGCGTACCTAGCACAAAAATCAAACTCGCGACAGCAGCACAAACTTTCACGTAGATGTTGCGCATCATTGATTGGTTGGTTAGTGAATGGAGGCTGAGCTGTCATAGTCATAGTTCATCAAGCTAGTACATTTTAAGCATATAGCAGACGCTCTTATCAAGAGCGACTTACCAGATGTGCATTAATACATGGTAAGAACAATCATAGTTCGCACAAGAGATCAGTTCAGTAATACAGCGATAGACATCGTTGGCAGCTGCATACCATACCTGTATATATTTATGTTAACGTTAGCTAAGCAAAACTATTGATATCTAGCTAGCTAGCTAGCTAACAACCTAGTATCATGGCAAAATAAAAGCTTGCTAACAGTAGCTAACGATATAGATAGCAATCATTCATTCAGCGGTATAAAATGAACCAGCTTCAGGAGAGATTGGCTTAAGAAGTTAGAAGGTACAGGAGTTTCCCTGCTTTCATGAAAACTTTACCGACCTTGTTCAATACATTGACGCCTACTATTGTACAGAAGTGTAAGGACACCATGTCGCATAGGTTGCGCAGAAGTATAAATTGGCGAGTGCTTCCGACATTGTTGTATTGCGCGAACCGCGAAGATGTCGCACAAGTTAAGCATGTAGAGGCCTTTATGCTCACAGCTGTTATTTCAGTTCACAGCGCTGTGACCTCCACTGTCATCAGGTGCCCCTTCAGCGTATCCGGATGCGAGGGGGTCCGTTTTTCCACGCCCCCTTCACGGAGTGACAGCGGCTGGTGACGTAATATGTGTGGCGTGTGAGCTGGGGGAATGAACATAGTTGAATGAACAAACTAAAAAATAGTTGGAACTCATGCGCGCGCCCGTAGAAATTGTGCCAGTTATATAACAATCGTCCATGCGACGGAAAACCAGGTGACGGGCTTTCTATTCTCTTTACTGGAATCCGATTTTTCCTCGTGGCTGTGACTTCGGTGAGTGTTTACGTGTACCTTTCTCTTCATTTGCTGAATATGTTTATTTGCAGTGCCGTAGCTTTTTAGCACTTTGTTACTGAGCGAGCATCAGTGTCATCGAACTTTACTCAAGACGTTGACATAACCAGTTTACAGATGGTGGCGCGGTTTGTGATTCATTCAAGCGAGCCAAGGTGTTTCGAATTATTCATTTCATATTGTATTAATCTGCATAAAAAATGTACGCTGGGGGGGTCAAGTTGTCCACAGTATATTACATAAACTTATGGTAAGGCTATCCTCGTTTATGTGGGCTACTGCTTCACTGTCGCTACAGCTGTTGGACTGTACATTGAATGCGCACGTGGTTTTCTTACCTCTATAGAATTTGGGGTGATTCCGCCCCAAATCTTCTAAACGTTAGTTAGCAGTTGCTATAAAGTTTAAATTTGTTGCCATGATTTGCGTTAGATGCCTAACTAATTTGGCATGCCTCAGAATTTGAACTATAGACTACGCTCACAAAAACGCTGTCCGAGAAAAGCAATATTTTCTTGCTTTTTTCTCGTCTCGTAAATCTCAAAATAGTTTTGGATCTCAGGGAAACTACTTCTGTACTATTGACACACCCATAAATAACATTTAGGCTGTTTGATTCAAAAATTAGAAACCACGCGTAGAGCATACGTTAGACAAGTGGTTAGACAATTAGAGGGGTAAAGTGTATCGCTGGTATCGAAAATAGGAGCAATTCTAAATAGACTCTGGATTTCTGAGTTACGAGACCGCTGACGTCACGCCATGGATTGCGTTCGTGACGTAATTACACTGTCCGTTCTGCACACTGGATTTACCAGTCTCCACGAAGGCTTCTGATATTAGTTTGGAAACGGGACTGCTGGACATTTCAGCTGTTAGTTCTGTGAGTGTTCCTTCTTGTGTAAATGTAAATGTTGTGCATTGTATTCCTGGATTATTGTGTGATCGTATCACAACAGCACCTTGTATACACGGGCTAATATCCATTGAATAACCTTGTCATTTTAATTGTGTAAAACATAACCACCATGTGCTATGCAGCCCCCTTCTGCACAGAATAAACGGAGCATAGATTAAAAAAATATTGTAGGGGAGACCGGGGTTGGTTGGCTCAGGGGTTGGTTGGCACACAGCTAATCTAATCTAAGCTACAAAAATGTAACATTAAAATGTTTGTCCTCTTTACCTGCACTCATTTATTCTGTCAAAAACATCTGAAGGTCACTAAGTTTTGAGGTGAGGACAACTTTTACATTTTGTATGGTCAAAAGTACAAAATGGTCCCCCCACTAAATATATTATAAAACTGTGTTAGATAGAGATATTGACATTATATTATTTTTAGTTAATAGAGATAGGAATCAGCTAAATTTTGATAGAAGATTTGAAAGGTTGTGATGAGTCATGCTAGCTAGCTGACATCATATTAGCACAGAGATGTGTCCTAATGAGAGTGGGGTTGGTTGGCACACTGACTTTGGGGTTGGTTGGCACGTGTCAATGGTGTGCCTGGACCAAGTGGTCTCTCTGCTGGCACTGGGAGAGGTCTCCCCACCCCACAGGAGCTGCGGCCTTTCCCTAAGGCAGGGCCTAGGAAGGTTGGTGGTGCTGTCAGGAGGAAAACCGCCATCCTGACAGGCAAACCAGTCAAAAGAGATCTAGAGGAGCAAAAGGCTAACACTAAAAAGAGGCTCTTTGTAGAATTTGTTCTGAATTTTGTAGTTTGTGGTTATAGTTGTGCTGCTGTGCTAATGTTACATGGTGCACCTTTTAAATTATTAAGTTTATAATTGTTACAAAATTATTCAGTGTTTTTTTTTTTTTTTATAAAGTCCAAATACATAATTAATGAAACATTATTAGTGAACTGATGAAAAAAAAAAATTGGTTAAAAAATGGGCAGATATTATATTTAATGTTTACATTTTCTGGTTCTGGTTCAAATTGTTTCTATTTGTTGCTTCATTCTTTGTACTGATAGCATTTTAACATTGTGCCAACCAACCCCAAAGCGTGTGCCAACCAACCCCGTGTTGGGGCTGGTTGGCACAAGTGCACAACATGACTTTAATCACGAATCATGTAATTGAAGAAAAAATTTGTTGACATTGAAATATATTTATTTATAGCTGAGACCTTAACCTTTAATTTGCCACTAGTTCGAATATCCTCACATAAAATATGCCAGAGAAATACGGCAGAGTGTGAAAAGTGTGCCAACCAACCCCGGTCTCCCCTACTGTACTGAAAACCGTAAAAGGAAGCCTATGTACGGTCAAGTGAAATCACTACTCACATGTCCTCTTTCTCTACGCAGTTCCACGTCATTGACAGTTGCACTACCACACAATAATAGCCCTCAAAGCGCTATGTCCTGCACAGTTAGGGGGCCCAAGCAGGGTTAAGGTATTTGAGGCCCTGGGCTACTTGCATCTTTTCTTTTTTGGGGGAGGAGTCGGCCTATATACATATCACAAATAGCGGATAGCCAGCGTTACTGCATTATTCTCATTATAACTCAGACAATAATAGCATTTTAGTGTCGGTGCTACCATAATTCCTATGCCCAGTTTACAGACAGCGCAGCATCATGTCAAATAGTGGTAGACCCATACACAACATAGACAACACCACTTAATCAGTGTTAAGGTGTATCAGTCGTCAGCGCCACTGATGCATAGTTTGCACCAAGTGCTGACTTCATGAAGAGCTAGCGCTACTGCTACAAATGACGTTATAGGTTAGAGAAGCTACACAGCGCGTATTAAAATGAGCTAGCTAATATAAAAACATGGAAAACGGATTAAAAGATTGTTTAACTTTCATTTTAAAGAAGATATGCTCTTTACGCCGTCAGACATATCTAATGGCAGTTAGCGGGATAATTTACACCTCCCTGGAGTCAGGTGTAAATATTTCATAGTAGATAATTATGCTATTAAGATATAGCTAAATTAGAACTACTTTACGTGGTGCAGCACGCTTGAATGCAGTAACGTTAATCCGTGCAACCATTTAGTGTAAGGGTCAATGACGAATAAGGTTTTCAAAAGTGCAAAAATATAAAAAGTGAAAATAATTCATTTTAAAATGACTTGTATGTTCTCTTTAGTCTTACCTATGCAATTATGTGGTTTGATGCAATGAAACAACCCCTATATTGTATTTTAAAATAAGTTTGACAAATTTAGCCTCCAAAAAGTCATTCGGTGCAACCATGTGTATTGCCTTATATAATTCACTTTTAGTGCATTATCCATAAATAAAACTGGTTAAATATTAATATGTAGATTATCTGAAATGTGTACCACTGTAAAAAATAAATATATATTTTAGCATGGATATCAAAATTTTGAGCTTTTTAGAAGACTGCTCTTAATTTTGCATGACATTTAGCTAGAACTTCCCATGGGGAAACGGATTAAACTTAAAATGTAATACAAATACCCTTATCTCCTTTTGACAGAGTTTATCCATCCATCCATTATCTAAGCCGCTTATTCCTGGTCAGGGTCGCGGGGGGCTGGAGCCTATCCCAGCATGCGTTCCGGGCGAGAGGCAGGAATACACCCTGGACAGGTCGCCAATCCATCGCAGGGCACACACACCATTCACTCACACACTCATACCTACGGGCAATTTAGACTCTCCAATTAGCCTAACGTGCATGTCTTTGGACTGTGGGAGGAAACCCGAGTACCCGGAGGAAACCCACGCGGACACGGGAGAACATGCAAACTCCGCACAGAAAGGCCCCCGGCCTGAATTCGAACCCGAGACCTTCTTGCTGTGAGGCGACAGCGCTATCCACTGCACCACCGTGCCGCCTTGACAGAGTTTAATTATGTTTAATGATCTAGTCAACAAAACAATGTTATTCCATTTCATAATTTATTGTACTTGTTGTTTCGAATGACCACGACTGGTGCACACCGAATGACTAATCCTACTGCCATTGTCATGGTATATGTTTTTTTTTTTTTTTTTTTTATGATTTATTTCAGATTTTTCCCCCGTTTTTCTCCCAATTTAGTAGCCAATTATACCTCTATTTTATTTTCAATTCCCCACCCTCACGAGTCCGTCGCCCGTCCTCCGGGAACGAGATTCGTATTCCTGACCTATTTCCCTGCCTTCGTTCGAGACGGAGATCTTCCACGGACTCCATTAACCTTCTCCTCGGCGGACTCGTGCCGGCTCTCCCTCCCCTCCCCGGAGGCGGACAGCCAAATGCCGCCTCCGATCGGGCTGACGACCAGGGCCGGTCTGGTAGAAACGCGGGTTTCGATCCGCGTCTCTGACGGGCAGCGCACACCGCGCCGGTGGTATATGTTTTTAAGGCATATACACACACACACACAATTGTGCCATTTATTGTAATAAACACTCATTTTTACTTTAACAAATTGCATTTTATTGTTAATAATTAAGTTTAATTTCAAACATTGAAATATTGAATTGTTCTTAAAACAAACTTTTAAAAGGTTAGAACATTGAGAGTTTAAAACATTTAAAACATGGCATCAAGTGCATTCCTTCATGTTAACTTTTTAAAAGGTTTAAAAACATTGAGACTTTATATCAAAACAGTTAATCTAAACAAAGATTCATGAACATCCTGAGCATTATGCAACAGCAAAACGCAAACCATTTATTTTGAAAAGATTTCTATTTAAATTCCTCAATAATCATGAACATTTTCTGATAGCTCAAATATGACAGCAAAACAAATCATCTGCTGCAGCAGTCTGGTGAAAGAAATGTGTTTGCTTGGCCACCAAATCAGCTGTGTCAGCAATCAACAGGAAGAAACGTCCATCACCACTCCAGCTAAAGAGATACACTTATGTTCTTTCAATGGGCCATGAAAGTGTCCCAGTCTTTGCAGCACAGTTTGGAGCAGCGGGAATTGAGGGGTTCTGGCTCACTAATTGTTGCTTGCATATCTTCTTTAAAGTAATAGGTGATATCTGGCTTTGGTGGCCAAACAAACCAGACTGCTGCATGCAGGTGATTTGAATTTCTTCACCAATCACCCTAAGGACCTGGCCTATGAAGGGATGGCCATCATAGCACACAATGACAAACTTCCCTTGAAGTTCATCAAGGTTTTCAGCCTCATTTTGTTGGGTCTCAGGTAAGGGCTTGGTTTCCTTTTCCTGTCCTCTTTGGACATTTTGAAAATCCAGCACAGGTGAGGTCAGCTACAGAAGCAGGACACTTCACGGTGCTGAATCTTTCCCACTTCGCTGGCGGTCACCTGATGTAGCTTCATTGTTCCCTTGATGACAGGCAATTGGTGTGGCACTGATTCATCATACCTGGCAATGTCCGCTATCCAATAGAATTTCACCCCTGATCCAGTGGTTTGGAGCAAATTGTAAAGCTCTTTGGGGGTCTGGATATCTTTTCCATGTTTAACATGTGCATCAGCACAACACTTGACAGCCCCCCGACACCGTCTGGAGCCCCCTTGCCGTGAGATTCCTCAAAGAAATTCCAGGTGACCTGCTCAAATCCCTGAAAAAATGGCACTGAGCTAAGCAAGAAAAAAAATGTTTTGTTCCTGTATTGTGTTACTGGACCATCGCTCAGGATGTGCGGAGTGGTTAGGCTTGGCTTCTTTTCCTTCATGTCCTTCAGCACTGGCTTCAGGTGGGCACACACTGCTCTCTCCTCATGCCGAAGCGAATCTGAAATTGTAGCATAGGCCTGGCCTTCCTCTGATGTGTACACCACACTTGTGTGTATTGTAGCTTGCTGCCTACTTCCTCCGAAGTGGAATGCTTGTATCTCTGTGTTCAATTTACACCTGTAGTTTTCTGAGAAGTCAATATGAATGACTATGTCACTCTCTGTAAGGGTTTCCTTTATCTCTCTACAAGTTTCTACTTGGTGGATCCAGTTGTGATGCCTGGCCAGCGCCTCTAGCTTTTTATTGAAGAGGAATTTAAGGTCCTCCAGCATTCCAGTTTCAGATACCTTCACAAAATGTGTGAAACTCTTCTATTCCACTGATACCATTTATTTCCTCCATTGTTGCCAGAACGTGGTCGTCTCCTCTGTTTCAGAGAATTCAATTTCATTGTAGCAAGAGTGTGGACATACACGATGCATGCAATTTTTGCGCTTTTGCGCAAGTTGCATATGATTGTGGAGAGGAGCTCTGAAACACTGGTTGTTTGAAGCATTCTCTTCTGGTACAGTGTTTTGCAAGTGTCAATGCATGCACAGGTGTTTCGATCACATGATTTTGGCTCAGTCACATAAAATGGGCGGTGCCTCACAAACTGTCTATAGGACAATGCAAGGTTTCCTCCCTTCTCCCTACTCTCCTTTTGGCAAGAATCTCCTCTTTTTTAACTGGATCGACATTGATCCTTGCCCTGTAGCGAGCAGATTTTTCTTTATTTGGTAAAGGTGAAACTGTATTAAAATGCAGCTGTATTTCTTTACATTCAATTCAATTATATTTTCTCTTAATATGTTTTATATTTTGCACCCAAAGATGCATAAATAAGGCTAACAGATTGTCATCATTCGACACAACCATTATGTAATTCGGTACAACCGGCACTTCTGGTAACACCGAATGACTATTTTCTTTAAGTAAACAGGCATATGTTAAACCATTTTGTAGTATGTTGTTATACACCCTCATAAAATCATGCCAGAATGATTCATTCATAGTTTTATTATAATTTTAGACATTTTAATCACACATTTGTTGGCTATATTTGCCTTTGGACAGTTGCACCGAATGATCTTTTGACACTTCAAAATGCTTAAACAGGTCACAATAAACACTTTTGAGGTTCAATAAAGGAGAGAAAGTAGAGTTATTTAACATATTTTTTATTTATATTAAATGTATATATTTTTTTAAATGCTATTTGGACACTTAATTTACACGTCATGTCATTGACCCATCAACTTTTATAACTAATTTTAGGCAATGTTTGACGCAACACCTGATATGACCATTTTGAATATTGGGGGGATCATCTGCTCATTACGCCTATGGTTTAATGGTCTCATGGGAACTGGCAATAACTTTTTAAGCATGAGGAGTTCCTCCTCCATTTTTAAATTTGTATGTCAATGCAATACATTTAGGAAACATTATGTCCAGTCACAGGTACACAGATATAAGTTAAGTTAGTAGTTAATTGTAACACTTTTTACCAGGGGAAACCCTGGGACACTTGCCGACTCAGCAAAACCTTTGCATGGGGATAAACGTCACATGGCGATTACCCAATGAGTTGTCCCCACTTGATTAGTGCAGGGGTGGGTTGTCCCCACTTGATGGGCTAGTGTCTGTTGATGTGAATGATGTCAGGCATGACAAAAGGCAAGGGCAGTGAGATTAGGTGGTCTGGTGGGTTTTTAACGCAGTGATGTGGCGTCAATGTTTCTCCACTGCTAGTGTCTGTTGATAAAACCCCTGACAAAAGGCAAGGGCAGTGAGATTAGGTGTCATGACAGTTTCAATGTTTCTCCAGATATACACAAAATGTGTTGTTCCACAGCAGTGGAAGATTTGCCATGCAGAGCCGTATAGTGCAAAGCCTTCTCCTCTTCTGTGCCTTTTCCGGAGGCTCGCTGCCTGGGTCGGGGGTCAGTTCCAAATACTCGCTGGCTGATATACAATGGGGGAAATAAGTATTGAACACATCAACATTTTTCCCAGTAAATGTATTTCCAATGAGGCCATTCAAGTGAAATTTGCACCAGACTTTGGTATTAACTCAAAAAATCCAGACAAAAAATCGAAACATTAAAGTCCATATGTAAACAAAGTTATGTGTAATAAAGTGGAATGACATAGGAAAAAAGTATTGAACACACTAACTGAAATTAATTCAATACTTAGTGGAGAAGCCTTTGTTTGCAATGACAGCTTCAAGGCGCTTTCTGTATGAAGTAACTAATCGCCCGCAGTATTCAGGTGTGATTTTGGCCCATTCCTCTACACAGATTGTCTTTAAATCTTGAAGATTGCGGGGGGCCCTCTTGTGAATCTAGATCTTCAGATGCTTCCACAAATGTTCAATTGGGTTTAAGTCAGGTGATTGACTGAGCCATTCCAACAGGTTGATTTTCTTTCTCTGAAACCAATTGCGAGTTTCCTTTGCTGTACGCTTTGGATCGTTGTCCTGCTGGAAGGTCCACCCACGTCTCATCCTCAGCATCCTGGTGGATGGCAGCAGGTTCATCTCAAGAATCTCTCTGTACATGGCTCCATTCATTGTTCCTTCAATGATATGAAGTCTGCCAGTACCACGAGAGGAGAAACAGCCCCACATCATGATACTTCCACCTCCAAACTTCACTGTTGGTATAGTGTTATTCAGGTGATGTGCAGTGCCATTTCCCCTCCAAACATGGTGTGTTGTGTGACAGCCAAAAAGTTCAATTTTGGTCTCATCTGACCAGAGTACATGCTCCCAGTAGTTCACTGGCTTGTCCAAATGTTGTTTGGCAAACTTTAAACGAGCTTCAACATGTCTTTTTTTCAGTAGTGGAGTCTTGCGGGCTGAGCGTGCACAGAGGCCATGGCGGTGGGGTGCATTGCCTACTGTCCTTTCTGTCACAGTTGTACCTGCTGCCTCCAAGTCTTTCTGGAGCTCTTTCCTAGTGGTCCTTGGCTCTTTGGCTACTCTTCTAAGTATCCTTCTGACTCCCTGATCAGAAATCTTGCGAGGAGCTCCTGTGCGTGGCCGGTTGATGGTGGAGTGATGTTGCTTCCACTTATGGATAATGTCCCCAATGGTGCTTACTGGAAGATTCAGAAGTTGTGAAATACGTCTGTAGCTAATTCCATTTTCATGTTTTGCAACAATCTGGTTGCGAAGCTCTTGAGAGAGCTCTTTGCTTTTACCCATCATTAAATGTTTCTTGTGTGGCACCTTGGTAACAAAAAAAACCTTTTATAGCCCATCAATATATTCTAACCCAGCTGACATTAATTAGCACAGATTGGAGGTAGAGTTGCCTCCTAATTAGTTATGGTTTTCAGCTGGTTCCTTGCCTTTCCTTGCTGTGTACTGCTTTTTCTTAGTGTGTTCAATACTTTTTTCCTGTTTCATTCCACTTTATTACACAACTTTATTTACATATGGACTTTAATGTTTAGATTTTTTGTCTGGATTTTTTGAGTTAATACCAAAGTCTGGTGCAAATTTCACTTGAATAGGCTCATTGGAAATACATTTACTGGACAAAATGTTGATGGGTTCAATACTTATTTCCCCCATTGTAGGTCAGGTTCTGGAGGCTCTGATATGGGTCTGGTTCTGGAGGCTTGATGGCTGATATAGGTCTGGTTCTGGAGGCTCTGATACGGGTCTGGTTCTGGAGGCTTGATGACTGATATAGGTCTGGTTCTGGAGGCTCTGAGATGAGTCAGGTTCTGGAGGGTCTGATATGGGTCTGGTTGCAGAAGCTTTGTTGAATATACTATCGAAAAAGTTACCATTTAACGCACATTTTTTGGTTCGTTTTTTTGAGTAAAAAAAAAAAAAAAAACATTCGATGTTGAATTAAATGGTGTGAAAGGAATTGTTTTGGCTGTTTCCCCTCTCTCTTTCTCGTTGCTTTATTTTATTGCCTGGATATTCAATGGTTGTGTATGACAGCACTTATGCACGCTGTTATATAAGTGTTATGCTGAGGCCGAGACAGTCATTCTGTTCCCTCTTAATGGAACTGCACCTAAGCCAGCATTCTGCCTAGACCAGATCCAGGGAACTCCTTAAAATGCTGAATGCGCTTCCTTTCAGAAAGCATTTCAACGGGGCTCTGATATCTGCTGATGACCTGGGTTAAGGTCGGGCTGTCTGCAAAACACTCCATGGACTACAGAAAATACATTGAAGAGTATTATTTTCAACACTTGTTTTATTTTCTATTTTATTCTTTTAATAAAAAACTGGTAGAAACTTTTTGAAAGTGGGATTACAGTGTAATCAGATTTGATTGCACACTGTACACGTTTTCGCTCAGGTGCCTCAACGTTTATTAACGGAAAGATGACTGATGAGAAAAATGAGGATTCATCAACCTCAAAGTGGGTGGAGCGATGAAATGGCAATGACTCGCTAATTTGAATGAGTTAGTTTACTTTGCTGTGAACTACAGTTATTTGATTGGTTCATATGAGTCAGTGTCATTATGCCATTCAAGAGCCCCCCCAAATAAATGAATTGGCTCAGGTCTACAACATGTATTTCTAGATGTATTAAATAAATACACTGTCCTCCAGCTTACACAGTATTTCGAAAAAGCTCCGAAAGCAGTGGCATTAACACTGAGCATCCACACAATAGTTGTGTATTCTTCTACGCTACATGATAAGGATTTCACCAGAGTTTGCTGTATATTCAAAGAATTCAAAAGAAGAAAAAGAATGTCAGCAGTGTGAATTCAAATGTTTAGCATTAGCTTAAATGGGTTTAATTCAACACTACTGTTCTGTGGTAGGAAGGTGAGTAGCCCAGGCATTAGCTGCACCAGTGGCTAATTTGAATACATTTAGCACAGCGTTCATGTGCCACCCGCCATTTATGCATAGCATCTTTATTGGGCTACTGAATCGTTGTGATAATGGATGCACTGCATTCATGCAATTTATATGTGCCAAGATTACTGTCTTGCTTCGGAAACTACAATTGCCAGACGTCTTGTGAGACACGTACAGTAGTTACACCATTCCCTGGTAAGGTGAGGGTAGCAGCCCTTGATTGATGCTGATTCTAAGGTGCGTTCCAGAGTGCTGATTTTTACAGTCCCTCAGTCCCTCAGTCCCTCCCCCCTCCCTGAAATGATTGTGTGGTGATGTCATGGCACGTGATCCAAAATAAGAGCTCTCATCCAGGGCTTGAGAGCTTAAGTCAGCTGTTCACAACTCCAGGCCTCCCCTGGGCCAGTGTGTACGCTGGTTTTTGTTCTGGCTTAATTTTTGAAATCACTGTATATACAGTACTGTCGTGGAAATTAAAACTGAGTAGGATCAGAGAGAATTTCTTTAAACAGTATTAAAGCTTTAATTACGAACAGCTGCACGGAGACCCGTGTCACGCAGGACAGTGAATCTCCCGCCTTCAAATTCAAATTGATATTTATATCCAACACAACGGAAAGGGAGGGAACAGTCACAATGGGGAGGTAACGGGGCGTTAACTTACAGGTAATAGGAGCTATGGGGCAACATGAAGATGGAACAGGGTGTTAGAACAGACCTCCAAAGGTAATAAACCAATGGGAAGAAGGTTTCCTGCAGTGGGGGAAACATCACAAAAGAACAGATGTTCTTTTGAAGTTGTGGTGTGAAAAGGCTTTATTTGCCTGGCCGCTCCGAACTGCAGCGTCCCACTGAGTTAATTAGTGTCTGCGTGTCCCCTGTGGATGTTCCTCTAGCATTCCAACTTAATACAACATTTTTACTTCCACAGTACCAATACTGGTTATTTCCTATGTCAGACCACAGTAAAGTGTTTTCACCAAGGGTATGTGTTTTGTCTGCATCTGTAGCTCCTGACTTTATCAAAAATGTTAAATCAAATAAATGATTTGGACTAATTAAATGGCATAAATTCCTGAAACAGATCGGCCCTCGTGCATCCCATGAACACAGCCACTGTATGCTCAGGTGAGGAGGGGTCTAACCTGGCAACCATGTTCTTTATTCATAATTCAGAGAACTGATCCTCATTTCAGTTTCCATAAGCACTAATGTTTCATGAAGATAACCTCCGCATCAGATAAAAATAACCAGCGCTCAACTGCATACAGCAACAACAACAACAAAATCAATTACCCCACAAAGTTCCCTGTGTTATGAAAGGTGAGGTGCCCATCAGGTGTCAGTTTCTTCACAGTATCTGATACACCTGGTGTGGGTTTCGTGTACAGAGAGAGAGGAGAGGGACAGACTGAGGCGGGGGTGGTGGAACAGTGTCTTGTCTCAGACACATTATATCACACCAGCTGTTGAGTCCTTCAGGCTGTTTCTGGGACTGTTTATTTAGTTGTGTTTGTTTAGACTGAGGAAAAAAGCCTGCCCCCCTCATACCCTAAACCCCAATCTAAAAAAGCCAAAATGACTAACAGGATACCACTTCTGAATGACAAAATCCATATCTGTGGACTTGGATAGATTAATCTTTCCATTAAAATGTAATATTTGCAGGCAAGAGTTACGGTACAAATATTAGCCCAAGCCAGGTTGCTAAGTAAAAAGCTTACTGAAAGCCACTGCAGAAGTAACTTGCATCGGATTTGTGAAAAATTGACTTCCTATTCCACAGCAAGCTGTACTTAACCATCTAAAGACACCACCCATAAACGTATTCCGCTTAATGTTTCTTATCGGTGTGGGGACACTGAGCATACTCATGTATAATTATAATGAATCTGTATCCCCTGCTCTTCTCACACTGTTCTTCAGTGACAGAACATGAAATTACCTTTCCACAGTGATAGAACAGGAAATGCTTTATCTTTCCACAGTGATAGAACATGTAATGCTTCATCTTCAGGTTCAAATACAATGTTCCACCTACATTAAAAAAACCATATAATCTTAGTCAGCACAGTTGCCGCGACGATGGTGTTACCCTGATAACTTGCCTGACATCAGTGGTTTGAGGCATTTTGTTATGCGGTTAATTACATTAGCCTATATTCTGCACAATTTCCCTGAAAATGAGTGCAGTGTCCTTTGGGCCACAGGAAATCAGGGGTTTTGCCAGTGTACATGCGTCACAAAGTGGAACGGCAGTTCTGCCCCCAGGGGCTGCATCACCAATGTGCCTGCTGGCAGCTGCTGTCCTGGAGGATTGGTTCTGGCACACGTTATACGAGAGGCTGCGTTTAAACCAGTCTAAGCAAGGAGTTACATTATTTCAGATGTCAGCTTACCAAAAGCTTGGACCAGTCGCTGTGTGGTCTCTTGGGTGAGGAATGGGCACATTCTCCTGATGTGGTGAAGGTAGAATTGGCAGGTTTGAGTGATCGCTGCAATGTGCCCTAAGAAGCTGAACTGGTCATCCAGAGTCTACTGCTCTACTGACAATCATGCGTCGCCCTGCTGGTCAGATTTGGCATTGCTGTGGTCTCAAGACTGGACCATGTTTTTTTTGGGCAAGACAAGCATGGCTCTCCTCTGGCAGCCCAAAAATGTTTTTCTGTAACGTTACTGTTACAGACGCTGGCTTTGATTCTGGCTCCTGTGTGCCTCAGCACTGTGTGGAAGTGGTTTGATAGACAGCTGTAAACATGGCAGAAACCTACATTCTTGGCAGTTATGCCACCACTGCACTGCGCTAACATGTTACCAGAGGGCAACAATCTGTCCAGACCGAACTAATGATATGTTTAAAGACTTTAAAATACGTTTTTTAAAGAAACATCTATTTTCACCAATATTCAGAACAAAGTAGTGTTCCGTTGAAGATTCTCAGGGATCTGCTTGAGTGTTTTTTTTAACCAGCATGTAAAGACTTTCTGAATACTGCAGTATTTCTGCTTAGTTTTACACATATATTTTTTCCACAATACAGGAGTCACTGAAAATGAGGGAGAAATGCAATGCCTACCTACCAAGACGCTGAGACGCTACTTCCTGTTTCCTGTTTCCTGTTTCCGGATTGTTGGATTTGTTTGGGGCTGTGGGCTGTTTGTTTGCTGTGTATTGTGTATCTTGCATTTTACTCTTGCGAAAATTAACGTAGCTATATAACGTTAACCGGTATCAACGTTATATAAATATATCACCGCATGAATTTACGAGTTACTGCTTCTAAGGTGTAATCCTTTGTTGCATTTAAGGACAGGGACGGGCTTTTTTTTCTCCTTGTTAGTTTAAATTGGCACAAAAGCTAACAAGGTTTTTGTTTCACCCTCCCAGAAGCAACCTCGAATTAAAAGTAAGTTCGTCGGTTTAACCGATTGGAAAAATTGAATTATTGCGGTAGTCTAGTATAGTTATTTATAAACTAAAGTCGTTTATAAACGTAAATTGTACGTCGGAAGGTGTGGATTGTTGATTTGTATTTGTAGCTAGTATATTACAAAAGTTTGATTGCTAAATAGTTGGGCTTAGGTTGTAAACTAACGTTAAAATATAGTATTTATATCAGTAGCTGGGTAAGTGATATAAATAAGAGGCTCTCTAGCTACAGTTAGCCTACTACTAACGTTAGGGTCTACTGCCTTCTATCCGGAGCCACCTAGCGTGTTTTTTAAGAGTGGTATTGCTGACTCCATCTAGACAGTAAAAAAAATCTATACTTAGGGAGAGATAGGGAGTCAGCTAGGGGTCTAAAATGTGGCCCAAACTCTGTGAGGTGTGCAGGATGATCGCCCTGTTGGAAAGCGATTTTCTTGGGCTGTTCACCTGCCTCCGCTGCAAGCTCATTGAGCATCTCGAAGACAAGATTCTTGTTCTCGAGGGCCAATTGGCTGTATCGGCCGTATCGGCCGTACAGAGTCCACAATTGTCAGGGTTCTTAGAACCAATTAGAACGTCCGTTAGGGAGAAGGTGTGCACGCCTAGGCTGGGAGGAGGGAAGAACTTAAAGCAGACAGGAAGTGACAGGTGGGTCACAGTCAGAAATAAAAGTAGGAAAGGGCTTGCACACCACAAAGGGGCGGCATCTCCAGAGGTTGAGGTGTCCAACAGATTCCAGCCCTTGCAGGAATCTGTGGCCCGTGACCCTGAGAGACGGGGGGATGCATGTGCCACAGGACACCCTGATGGCCACATCTCCCAGGGAAAGGGAGTTGTTAGTAGTGGGGGATTCCATAATTAGGGAGTGGACAGCATAGTCTGTTCCCAGGCCAAGGAGACTCGCACGGTGTGTTGCCTGCCTGGTGCCCAGGTTGGGGATCTCCTTGAGCGTGTGGACAAGCTCCTGGCCAAAGCAGAAGGGGATCCAGTGGTCATGGTCACGTAGGGACCAATGACATGGGAAAGGGCAGGTTGGAGGTCCTGCAAGATAAATTTGAGGATCTAGCAGCAAAGATTAGGAGCAAAACCTCCACGGTAGTCTTCTCGGGAATTCTACCAGTACCACGTGCAAGCAGAGGGAAGCTGAAGTTTATCTATAGGTTTAACACGTGGCTACAATCCTTCTGTAGGAAAGAGGGTATAGATTTATTGAGCACTGGGACTTCTTCTGGAACAGGGGTGACCTATACAAGCCTGATGGGTTACACCTGAACCGGATGGGTACCTATGCTCTGGGGCAGCGTATGCTTAGGGTAGCGCAGGATTATTTAAACTAGGGACTCGGGGGGCAGGGAGGATAGAGAGCGAAATGGGTAGGGTGGTGCAGACTGCCCAGATGGAGTCTGTCAAGACTACATATAACAGGGAAAGCAAGAATAAAGTCTTGAGTAAACAAAATGTTAGCAAGTGTGGCTTGGGATGGAAGGGAGCGAGGGAGCGGGAGAGCAATAGTAGAAACAGTAGTCTGAAATGTCTATGTTTTAATGCTAGAAGTATAAAAAATAAATTTCTGGAAATAGAGGTTGAGATCAATAGCAAAGGCTATGATATCGTAGGGATTACAGAGACGTGGCTGGGAGAAGAGGACGGGGACGAATACAATATAGAAGGGTATAAACTTATTAGGAAGGATAGATCCGGTAAGAGAGGTGGGGTGTGGCACTGTATGTGAAAGATAATCTAAATGTGCAGGAGTTTCCAGAAACTAGCCAACGCATGCCTAGCGAGGATATTTGGATAAAGCTCATAGGGGAACATGAGAAGGGATTAAATATAGGGGTGTGTTATCGACCACCAGCTTCAGACAGCAATATGAATATAATGCTTTTTGAAAATATAAAACAAGCTTGCAGAGGAGGTGAGACTATTATCATGGGTGACTTAAATTACCCTGGTATTAATTGGGAATTGGAGACAGGACAAGGAAATAGGGAGGAAGAATTTCTAGATGTTATTAATGATCTTTTTTGGCACAGTATGTTAGACAGCCTACAAGAGGAAATTCAATCCTAGATCTGGTGTTATGTAATGACGCCGACAGAATCAGTAGTATAGAGGTAATGGAACCCATTGGGACAAGCGATCATTCCGCAATCGGATTTGATATATTATGGCAAACTAAGAGGGCCCCATCTAACACAAGGATTTTACATTTTAGGCGTGCCAACTTTAAACAGATGCGATTAGAATTAAGCATGGTAGACTGGGGACATCTTCTGGAGTGTAGGACAGTGAATGAAAAGTGGGACAAGTTTAAAAGGGTTATACTTGATGCACAGTGTAAATTTATTCCTACGGTGCGAAAAAAGTACGTTGAAAAAGCAGTCCCCACCGTGGATAAATAAAGATATGCGACAGAATTTGAGGGAGAAGAAAAAACTGTTTAAGATATATAAAAACAACAGTACCGAGAGTAATAAGGCTGAATATTGCCGTGTGCGTGCTAAGGTCAAAAAGAACTAAGGGTAGCCAAAAGGATCTACGAAAGGCAAATCGCAGAAAATGCTAAAAGTAACCCTAAGCGTTTCTTTCAATACTGTAGTAGGAAAAGAAAAGTCAAAGAGGAGATTAAGGGAATTAAAAACAAAGACGGGGCACTGCTCTGTAAAAATAAGGATATTGCAGATGCTCTAAATGGCTGTTTTGTAGATAGTTTTACCAGAGAAGAGGCTGCTAATAGGCCGGAAGGCATATTCATTACTCAGAAAGTCTTAGCGGATACAGAGATAGGGGAGATGGAAGTATTGGGTAAATTACAAAAATTAAAGACTAATAAAGCAGCCGGCCCGGATGGCATATACCCCAGGGTACTAAAGGAGTTAAGCGAGATCATTTATAAACCACTGGCAAGTATTTTTAGACTGTCTTTAAAGACTGGTGAAGTACCTAATGACTGGAAACAGGGTATTGTGGTACCAATATATAAGAAAGGGGACCGTACTGATCCAGGAAACTATAGGCCTATTAGTTTAACTTGCATCATATGCAAAATATTAGAATCTATTATTAAAGATAAACTAGAAGTATTTCTAGAAAATTACAACATCCTAAGGGATAGCCAGCATGGTTTTTGCAAGGGTAGGTCATGTCAGACAAATCTGCTGACATTTTTGAGGAAGCAACCAAGTGTCTGGATGAGAGAAAGGCGTATGATATTATATACTTAGATTTCCAAAAGCATTTGATAAGGTGCCACATGACAAACTCATTATCAAAATGAGAGCAGTAGGAATTACAGGAGGCATTTTAGAGTGGGTTCGGAACTGGTTACTGGATAGAACACAAAGGGTAGTAATAGGCGGGATCTTATCCGAGGAGGGTATAGTGGGAAGTGGAGTTCCGCAGGGATCGGTGCTGGGACCACTGCTCTTTATCATCTACATAAATGACATTGATATGGACATTGAAAGTACATTAGTTAAATTTGCAGATGATACAAAACTGGGAGGCTTAGCAAATAGTCAGGAATCTACTAAAGTAATCCAAGACGATCTGAATAGAATCCAGAAATGGGCAGAAACCTGGCAAATGAAATTTAATATAACTAAATGTAAAGTTCTACATGTGGGGAATAAAAACATAGGACAGGATTATTTTATGGGAGGTAGAAAACTAGAATGTGCACACGTAGAAAAAGACCTAGGAGTCCTAGTTGATCAAAGCTTGTCAGGGACTGGTCAATGTGCGGTAGCAGTTAAAAAAGCCAACAGGATGCTGGGATACATAGCCAAGAGTATAGAGTACAAATCGAAGGAGATCATACGCACCCTATACAATGCCCTTGTTAGGCCACACTTGGAATATTGTGTGCAGTTCTGGGGACCGCATTACAAAAAAGATATAGATGCGCTGGAAAAGGTCCAAAGACGGGCAACCAGACTGATTCCAGGCATAAAAGACAAGTGTTATGAGGAAAGGCTAGAGATGCTTGGACTATTCAAGCTTAGTAAAAGGAGACTTAGGGAGATTTGATTGAGGCTTTTAAATTTATTAAAGGAATTAACAAAGTGAATTTTAGGAAATTATTCAAGTTGAGTTCGGTTAGCAGAACGAGGGGGGCATAAATGGAAACTGACAAAGGGTAAATTTCACACGGACACTAGGAAATATTTTTTCACACAGAGAGTGATCAATGCGTGGAATAGCTTGCCTGGACATGTAGTAGAGGCTGAGACACTAGGGGTATTCAAGGCTAGGCTCGATCCAGTGTTAGACACTCTAGCCTTTGGATAAACTAAGCATGTGAGCAGATTAGTGGTAGGAACGGACGAGCAGTGTTGGGCTGAATGGCCTGTTCTCGTCTCCCCCTTATGTTATGTTATGTTATGTTATGTAACAATTCACAGAATTCTCAACCCGTTTTTACAAGACTTCAACTCAGCCAGCCACAAATAATGGAGAATGTTTAATTGGCAGAGGAATAGCATAAATGGGCTCATGGCCACAAGAGGTTCTCCTCTTACCTGAGCTACCTGAGCTGTCCCTGAAGCTAGCACAATATGGCCCGGTAACCTACTTTCCCAGCCTCATGCTCTGTAACATGGTGGTGTGTAAGGTGTGTTTTTGATGGTGGGGTGTAAGGTGTAAGATGTGTTTTTGATGTTGGGGTGTATGGTGTAAGGTGTATTTTTGATGGGTGAAAGCAGGTATAATGTGAGCATTAGGTAACGGATGACACGGCAGCTGTCTTTAATGTTACAGAGCATGACGCTGAGAAAGTAGGTTACTAGGCTATGTTCTGCTGGCTCCAGCTGAATGCCAGCCAGAATACTTTTACAGGAGCCCTGGGTGACTCTCTATGCAGAAATGGGGCAGCAGTTTACCGCTTACCTTTGTACCATTTCAGGTTATTGACTGGACTTGAACTGCTTAAATTTCAGTAAAAACTGGAAAATGGGGGTGTTCTAAAACTTTTGACCGGTAGTATATATATATATATTCTACTGTGAGATACCATTCAGACACAAAAAACCCCACTTCTAAAGCAATGTAAAAATGTAAAAATAACTTTAAATGCATTGCTCAGGGAAGCAAATTATCTTTTCACTGCTGGTGGTCTTATTGCCTTTTGGCCGAAAATGCAGCAATATTATTTTTAACACAATTTTCACCTCAATTAGTCCGCTAATAGTGCTAATGCTGGCCCTTTGACTTCTCTTATTATGACATAGAGATGGGCTTATTGTAGTCACAATGGACACTGAATGAATTTGACTGCAGTGCCATGGCCTTGGGCTTGATTAGAGCTCCTGGGAGAGAACGCACAGTTTAGCCCAGGTGAGCCAATCTGGCCGTGGCACCACTGGAGCGAACCGCTCTGCTCGCAGCTGGGAGTCAGCTCCGCCTTCTGCTGGAGAGAGAAGGCCCTGCACGTTTCTGAATTTAATGGGAATGTCAATGAGCCAGCTGGGGCCAAGGAGCAAGGTTGCACCAACTCTCCAGCTCTTTTCTTTTAGTTTATTTTCTTGTCTTTTCTGTCCGGTTCCGATTTACATTTTTTATTGGTGTTTCACTGGAGGTTTGTCATATTTCTCTGGACAGAGTAGAGTGGTGGCACAGGTTCATTCTGCCCAGTGGAATCAGGACTCTGGGATTCTGCTTTTAAAAGTGAACCTTAAATGATTCACTTTAAAACCGTGTGTCTGAAAACTACACTCAGGAGGCTTTTAGGTACCGGGCAGTGCTGCCTGAAATTCTGTTTGGTGTAACTGTATGATGCAACTCAAACACACGCTCGTACACACACACACACACACACACACAACGTGGAGCGAGTATGTGGATTGAGGTAAGGTAAGTCTATCAATCCAATAACCAATCACATTCTTTTAAATTTTATAGATACCCCCCCAAGTATTGCGGCAAGTGAATTTCAGTTCTGTTTGATCGTGCCTTGATGGCAAATATTCAATACGAATTAATTGACTCTTTTGGGGGACAACCTTTGGGGGCAAATATTTTTTTGTAGATGAGCATGCATCTCTCCCCTCCCTCTTGGGTTCAAGCCAGAAACCCCTTTCTCTCAGAAGGGAGAAATGCTGAAATTTCTCCTTTTAAAGGCTTTGAGATATGCGGTTAATGCAGTGCTTCTCAATTATTTTCTGTTAATTATTTTTAGTTTTACTGGAGGTTTGTCATATTTAGTTTTTTTAACGTTTTCTTAAATTTTGCGCCCCTCAAAATCTTGCGCCTGGTGCGACCGCCTTGCACCACTTGCACCCCCCACGCTACGCCTCTGGTCACACGCGCCCCCCCTGGCATCGCACCGCGCCCCACTATTTGAGAAACACTGGGTTAATGCCATGTGAGGCCTCGCTGATAAGCAAACACTTTTATTAAGGAATCAGGAGATGTATGTAAAAAGTACAAAATTAAACTACAACTGCAAGTCCCACCAGTCACTATGGAATGTTGCACTCTCATGGGATTTGTAGTTCAATATTAATTTAGGCATTTTACATTTGCGGTGATCACCCGATTCCTTAACAAAAGGGTTTGCTTATCTCCAAATAATTAAAAGAACAACTCCAAGCGTATGTTAACATTTTTAATTGTTACTTTCTTCAATATGATGAAGACAAGTTTATGTCCCATTGAAAATGAATGGCTATGAAACAGATCCCAGAAATTACACAATGTCTGTTTACACGTTCCCAGCATATAGGTATTTACTTGAAAGGCATGATGGGACCTTTTCCACTCACAGTGGAGTATTTCCTCAAATTGGTCACGTCACACATTTGACTCTTTTGTAGGAAACGTCGGCAGCATGCTGTTACTACAACTAATGGCTAACCTCCTCCAAGGTGACTCCTGTGTTCAGAAGAAGCGCATCTGGGATTTTGATGCTCCGTTCACATGGAGCTTCATGTTGACGCGAAGCTTGACGTAATAGTTTTTTAAATTTTATTGACATTGCTACGTTTACTGTAGTCTACACCTGAATACAGAATAGAGCTAATGTTTGGCTACCTGATTTGAAAGTAGCTAGCTAGCTAGCTGGCTAGATGACATTCATTGTCATGTAACTAGCTATATGTTATATTCAAACCGCAGAAGGCGGGCTCAAAGTAGCCTTGTTTCAAACTTTTTGATGCAAGCTCTGAATTGGCTGAACTATTCTTGGTGGGTGAGCTGATTGGCTGGATCTATTCATTCCTTTGTCTGGTCCTCTCCTCCCCCGGAGGGCAGCGGCGAGTAATCCGGTCTGTTCCTTCATCTGTGTCAGCGAAGGCCCAGGAGGTAGGGCGTGGCCCCTCTACTCCATCCCCAGATTTGAGTTACCTTGTGCAAGCCACTGCTCAGCCTGGGGTTAATAATAATAATACATTTTATTTATGAAGCTCTTTTCATTTGCAATCTGAAAGTGCTCTGCAATTATGTGCAGTAAAACAAAACAAACCAAACACAATTACAGCATACATGTGCGTTTGCCTGGGTGTGCTTTTCCTTTAGAGTCCATTTGCTTGAGTGTGCATTTGCCTGGGTGTGTGTTTGCTTCTCTTGCGTCTCTGCACACCTTTCTAAAGCACACCTATGTAAAGCTTGTGTCGACTCAGCAGGCTGCTTGCAAGGGAAAAAAGCTGCAATCTGCAGCGTTACTGTATCTGAACGACTGTGTGAAGTGTGAGAGGAAGACTACCACAGGAGGACTGTTGTCAGTTAATGTCAACCCACAATGATCCTCTGTGGATCATGGTGAGAGATTGGCATGAAGCCCTGTGTGTTATCCATGGTACTGCATGTTCTGTTTTCATGCCCCGAGGGGTGTTTTCATGCCCCACACTGCTCATATGCATGCTTATAGAAGTATGTCATGTAGAGAAAGCAGAAATATTAGCCTCAAAGCGCTTCTTGTATATGATATATCACAATGTCTTAATGTATGTAACTGTTCCCTCCATCCACACATATCTGATTTCACTGGGTTACATCCACCTTACAGCTTTGTGGCTGTGCTAGGGCACGACATCAAATACAATGTGATTGATTTGAGGGAGTGTTATTGCAAAGTCCTGACCGTTAACCCTTTGAGGAGTGAGTTCTTTGAGAGTTCTAATTTGCAGTTCTAGTTCTAATTTGCATTCCTTGAGGATGCCATTAGCAGCCCTTTATGATGTCATCAATTACAATCAACTAGAACGTTACGGCATGTTCAGGAATATACATCATAGTGCAGCAAGGAAAAATAACACTTGTGGCAGTTGAGGGTATGTTGATGAAACTGCAGAGAAATAAATACTCCTGACGCAGTAGTAGAAAGGGCAGCAGTGATTAATATTGTCATTTTTTGATTATTATATGAAGTGCGATTAGCGGCCATGCCTACTGGCAGAGCAGCCAGCACACACACCGGTCTTAGGTGTAATAATTACATCTGTGTGCGTTAAAAAAGAAAAAAAACGGCTCTGCTCTCTTCAGTAGGTGGCTGGAACAAGGAAGGAAAAGGTGTGGGAGACCGAGGAGAAAAAGCGAAAGAAGGAAAGAAAGAAAAAAAGAATCAAAAAGCAAAGTAAAAGTAAAACGGGAACTGGAAAGTTTCCGTTTATTTTGTGATAGTTTTGTTGTGTCTTAAAGTTTATGGTTTTTGTGTCCCGAACCCGTGAGGGCGACGGACGGATTTAGTTTTGTTTATTTGTTGAAAGCTCCCGGTCTAGTTCTCTGCCCGTGTCAGGGATCAGATAACTTTTATCAAGAAACAATAAAAATCCGGTCCGTGGACCAGAAAAATCCACTCTGTTTCCAGACTGCTCTATTCCCATCCAGGGATTGTCACATGGCGTGTGACACTGTCATACTAATTAATCTTCCATTTCATTATAGTACAATACTGTATATGAGAAGCATTTATCAGCGCTAATATTTCCTTGTTCTGTCAGCTTGTGGTGGCCCAATGCCCTATTAAGACAATAATGTTGGCGTTTCCTTTATTTTGACAGTTAGCTGTATGTGCATTTAAAAAAATATTGTGCCAGTTAAACTGAAAAAGATTTATTCCGTTTTATGTCTCCAGTGGCCATCGTAAGGATATTTGATCCCAAGCAATGCCAATGCAATATTTTTACTCTCATTTTTCCGACTTTCATTTAGTCTGTCCCTACTGCTGAGTAGAGCCGTAAGGGATAACTGCACCAGTACACATTTACTTCAAAGTCAATCCACATGATTAGAAATGTGGTAAATAGATAATTAATTGAGATTAATGATGATTAATGTACTGCAATGGGATGATTGTTTAACGAGAGGCTTGAAAAGAGACTATAGTGACCTTGTAGTAGAGGTGGTCCGATGCTCTATGTAGTTGGCCATCAGCAATGTTTCGACGACATCGATGATGTGGCATTACATTGTGATGTTCAAATTATTATTTAATTTGTTTATTTGTAAATGATGTTTAAACTCATCACAGTAAACCACAATATTTTTATTGGGGATTTGATTGAGGTTTTAAAATTCCTAAAATGGATTAACAAAGTCAATTACCAAAGATTTTTTAAGATAAGTGGGGTCAGCAGAACAAGAGGTCACAGGTGGAAATTAGTTAAAGGCAAATTCCGCACAGATATTAGGAAGCTTTTCTTTACACAGAGAGTTGTCAATGCCTGGAACAGCTTGCCAGGTCGGGTAGTAGAGGCAGAAACACTTGGGCTATTCAATTCCAGGCTAGATGCAGTACTAGATACTCTTTAGATTAGGACATGACAAGCCTAGATGGGCTGAACGGCCCGCTCTCGTCATTATGTATTCTTATGTTCTTATTGCGTCCTCCCATTTGGTATATTTTTACTTTTGATTTTGTTTGTGGGTTGCAGGTATTACTGATCCAGCCTGGAATATTCTATACAATTGTAGTTATACAATTATGTGTGTTGGAGACCCTGAAAAGGCCCAAACTCTTGGTGCTGTATGGGGTATGCCCCGCCAACCCATAACTTGGTAGATGGCATACCTGCCATAAAGAAACGATAAATTATAATTTTTTTAAATAAACAAGCATCCTTTAAGATGTCAGAAGATGTCCGATCATCAGTTTCCCTTTATGTTATGCGAGTGCTTCAATATGACCGATATTTGACTGTAGATGTTTTTTACAATGTTATGATAAAGCTGGTTATATCGCTCCCTCTACTGAAGGGCATTTTACTGAATGCAGGCTTTACTGATTATTTTCATTGGATGAAGTTTTATGCTTTACTTTTATACAGGCTATTAACCAAATAGCATTGTACATGGCACGTTTGCTCAATAAAAATCATATGATGTGGTTTTATTATTATTATGCTTTTTTTTTCACGTTTTTGCTCAATAAAAATCATATGATGTGGTTTTATTATTATTATGCTTTTTTTTCTGTGATGAGTCCTGTTTCTTCAAAACTGAATCAAGTGTTTGTTTTGACTGAATCAAAAAGCTTACATCCGCATGGCTTTTATTCCACAGCAGAGAGTTTGACCTCCTTAATAAAACGCATCCCACTGTAACAGAAACAGCCGTGTTCCTCCTGTGAGGCAGATGCATTTAGCAGCCACCTTTTAGGAGACTGTGCTGGGAGGGGACTGCTTGGAGGAGGCTGTGTTTTGAGCAAATGAGAAGCATCACATTCCTTTAAGGTGGGAGGACGGTTCACTCATAGACATTACAGGCATTTAACAGATGCTCTTAACCAGAGCAGCTTACACAGTTTTCTTTACATACAATCCATTTATACAACTGGATATTTACTTCAGGTTAATTGACCCTTCGCTAAACCACGCCCAAAAACGCAAACTGGCCAATCACAGCGCCGTGTTTTACATACTCCGACAGAGCCTCCGACAGTGTTTGGCTGCCTTCCATTCAATTACATGCAAAAATTAGAAATTTTCTTCATTTTCGAGCTGGTTTTGCGGATTTTTAGCAAATTATGGTTAAACGTTGTGCCTGGGGCACGTGTAACAGTGACACTCGTTACCCAGAGAGGTTTGAAGGAGATATACGTTTTTTTCCCTTTATAAAACCTAAATAAAATCCTGAAAAGTGTTAGCCAGCTAAGCTAACGTGGCTACGGTCTGGATATACAGCTCCGGGTTGCAACGTTGGTAAAGTTAGACTAAATGTTAGCTTTGTTATTCGTGATCCAGACAGCTTGCTAACGTTAAGATGTTACAGTCAAGCTCTAGAAAACCAAGTGGGTAACGTTACCTTGATGTCAAAATGTAATACTATTTTTCATTACTATTTCAGCACTTTGTCAAATGGGAAGCCCAGTCCCGAGTACCCAAATCTTGTGGAAGACTGGGCTGACACACTGCTGATATTTTTTGGCTTTACAGAGGTCCAGGGTATGGAGCTACCTGTGGAGCTAACCAGAGTAATGTCGTTACAGCACACTATAGGCGACTAATGTTACGTTAGTTAGCTAATGCTAGCTAACTTACTACTGAATGTAACGTTATATAGGCCTACTGCTTTTGCTTTTTAATGATTGTAATAGTGAATAGAGACCTACCCAGCTTTACAGGAACAGTGTAACTTAATGTCGTTGTGCTCTGTCTCAATCGCCCGGTGATGCGGTGGTTCAGTTTTACTCTGATCTGTAGGCTTTCGCTTCTATCTTAATTTTTTTTTACGTCATTTTGTTGCTGAGTCAGTGTGATATCTTGAATATAACCTTCAAATGCATATTGTATACCCTTCTGTCTGCTTCTATATGAAATCGCTTTTTCTATTTTCCAAAAATTGGACAATTGGGAGCACCATGCTGGCTCCGAAAGCTTGACGTACATAGCAACAATAACTAAGGGGGGCGTGGTTTAGCGAAGGGTCAATTACCTTGCTCAAGGGTGTGCATGAGTGTATATTGCCAAAGCTGCCATAGGGATACCAGATCAGCCGGTTTTCTGGGTGTGACGCAGGGCAGGCAGTGAAGCGCCCGGGTGATGGCGTGTAGCAGATGGCCCACTCACCATGTCAGCCTCAGCCTCAGCCATCAGCTCACAGGCTGCTGCCGGAAAGGCGCTGGCTCAGCGAGAGCAGAGCGAGAGTGCTGAATTTGTGGTCCTTTGGTAGAATTAAGTCCTTAAACTTCCTGTTTTTTTGGGGTGGGGGTGGGGGGGTTGGTCCTTTCCAGAAGAAGGAATGGTGTTCCTGACAGGGATTCAGCCCTCTGGTTGTACAGGGTATGACAGAAGAAAATGAGTCCACTTTAAAGAGGGACAGTAAGCTATTTTTTCTAAGGGAATCTTAAAACCCCCATATTGAGTGTTTTTTCTCAATTTAATCATTTACGTCTTTTACACAAGACTGAGCATTAACAAAAAGGGTCCAAACTACTCATATGAGCTACATTTACATTTTTTGGCATTTAGCAGACACCCTTATCCAGAGCGACTTAGTTTTTTAGTTTGCAGAAGATGGGGTGGCTGGTGTTTCTGGCAGGGAGGGCGATGTGTCCTGGCGATCCGATTTTAATATGCAGAGATCGTCATGTCATCACCCGGCTCCCTGACCTACATAAGCGAGAGAATAATCTACGCATGGGCAGACACTGAATAATTCAAATGATTGTGGGAGTTCTTTTATGAATCATACGCCATGCCATGGACCGATCTGACTAAGGGATGAGCTCTCCACACGTCTTTCCCAAAAATGCCATCTAAGGAGAGTTGCCACCATGCAGCGCAATGCACAAAAAATGCACAAAACAAAAACAAACTGATAAAAAATAGGATAAGCTGAATGCTGTCAATATTATTATTCCATTAACTCGAACAATTTTTCAACCTCCACGCGATTAACAGTTTATAAACCACAGCCAATTAGACCTGCTTTTACACTTTTTACACTATTGTCTTTTCAACAAAGACAGGTTGTTTTCATCTTTGTCTTATTGACTTAAGATGGAAGACATTGACTATGCTGACCAGATTAGATGCACACTAAAGAAGCTATTCAAAACACACCTTAAGTACCAGGTGAAGACCCAAAAGTGGCAATGGGTACCACCCGTAATACAGGACGCAAAAGGAAAACTAATAAAAACTCCTAATTAGTAACAGATAAGACACTCGTAACTAGCAACGCACAACAGCAGCTTATAACTATTAAAAACAACTATCCACACACCAGAACAGTGCCTTAAAAGTATTGTGACAATGGGGCTCATCCACACACTAGAACAGTGCCTTAACAGGATGCAGACCGTGGCTCTCATCCACTAAATAGAACAGTGCCTTAATAGGATGAGCCTGAGGATGAGGATGAACCCAGCAGCCCCTTAAAATATCATAATCTGGACTGCTGATGATGTGGTGGGATGGTCTCTGAGTGCCCTCATGGCTGCGTGCTCCCTGTGCCACTCACCTAATTAGTTATGCTGCCCTAGATTACTTCTGCTGGTGCAAAGGTTTTATCACTCTACTCTTTCCCCTGATCCGGTGTGATATTTATCATAGTCATAATTGCACCTTTCCTCTTTTCTCCCCGGCTTCGTGGCACCTGCCCGGAGCTCACCTGCCCCAGAGTCAACCCCCCACCCCTGCCATGTGTTAGCCGGATGCCGCTGGCCCGGACCCTAGCTGCTGGTTCCATCCCCCGCCCTGCCCTGGTATCTGGAGGGATGAGGTCCACCCCACCCCTACACTTAGAATGCCCTTCCAGTGGTCTGTTAAGCCTCATGAGCCCCAAGGACTATTTGTTTTGTTTTTCTCTGTATCCCACCATTTTCCAGGAGTTCATCTCATCCACCTTTTAAGGGGTCAGGGAATACATTTCCAGTCTCCCACATTGGCTCCAATGGTTTTAAGTTTTTTAATTCCCTCTGGGAAATGTCAATTGTGAAGCGCTGTGTGACAACCTGTTTGTAAATGGCGCTATACAAAAATAAAGATTGAGATTGAGATTGAGATAATCTAATAACGAATGAGGCAGTTTGGTGCAGGGTCGCCAACCTTCAATTTAGTTTTTTACTGATCCATTTTTTTACTCACACTAATTGCATGGCATACAATGATCAAATGATCATAAAAGAAAAGAGATGATTTTATTCGTTTTTTTAAGGTCTGTCCCACTCTGTATCTGAACAGCCCAAGAAGCTGCTTCCAAGATGGCTGCTCCAACACTAAGTTCTGTGTCATTGAGTTCTGAGCTTTAAACAGAAACCAGTGTGCTGAATGAAAGGGCCCACCTCGATTTGAATGTTACAGAGAACCAACGGCGTGGTTGTGGTTGGTAAACCAAACTACCTGCTACAAGTGACTTCACGAATGTGGTGGCTGGGTTGGGGGTTAGCCTTGACAGCACAGTACAGTTATACAGTATAAAGGAGTTTAACTGGGCCCGAGAGACTGTGGGAGGCCACAGAAATGGAACTGTTTTTAATTTATTTTTATGCTCAGATTTTGAATATATTCTGCATGAAAGAAGAGAGCCTTCACCAGGCACCACTGTGACTATTGTGGCAGATTTTTGATGGTTTAAATGTGAGATAATGGAGCAGGAAACACACACACGTGTACACACGCATGCACAGGCACACACCCGTACACATATACACACACACGCACAACTGTACTGCCACATGCACACACACACCCATTTACCCACACCCGCACACGTCTACACACACATATGCATACACACACATGTGCACACACCCACGCATATGCGCCACACACGTGTACACGCACACGAATGTGGATGTGCACACATTTCTTAATTTGTTGATTCCATTGCCATGGAAACACAACAGGGTCATAGTGGGGGGTTTTTCCCTCTGATCAGTCATATTTCAGCCATGCAAGGGGTGATTCTGAGTTTAGGTCAACAGGTATTTTTACAGAACTTTCTGCAGTTTAGCGAACACACCAATAACATAGTGGTGCTCCTAAATCATTTATGCTGCTGAATTAGGAGAGCCAGTACATTGTGTAAATAAGAGCATTTAGCCCCTTGGTTTCTATGAATTGAAGACTCTGATCATTGTAGCCAAATATTCAGGAATCCTGATGATTTTAGCCAGTGGTACTTAACCACTAAGGGAGGTTATTATACTATTATGAGCTTTTAAAATGCACAAAAAATAAACCACAACGATGTCAAATAGCTACTGTTTTTATTTTATTTAGTTTCTTTCAACAAGAATGTTTTTTTGTTTATTTCAGCAACCAGTCGAGCTCATAAGGTATACCTGTGGAAGGACAAACAGCATTTCACGTATGATTTTATTTCTCAATGTTCAGGACGACAATGTTCAGGTTAAGTAGAGCCTAGCACCTCCCTCTGGCCTGTCAGGATGGGATACCCTCACACTGGGGTACGCCCACATGCCCCAGTGTGAGGGTATCTCCCTGCAGTTTCTCAGCACACGCCGCACATTTAAATACATCCAGACTCATTTCCTCTACTCTGCCAACTGACCCGAATGATGAAATGACCTGAAAAAACTAAATTATATCTTAAATATGGAGACAGAGAGAGAGGAGAAAAGAGAGAGAGAGAGAGAGAGCACTTACACATCTGACCTATGGGCAGAAAGAAAGAGTGATACTCCCTCCTCGCCTCTCCACTGTGTATCTGATGTGTGGTGAGTTTGTACTGGCGCACTATGGCTGCCGTCGCGTTCACCCAGGTGGGTGCTGCACATTGGTGGTGGTTGAGGTGAGTTGTTCCTATCATTGTAAAGCGCTTTGGGTTCCTTGAAAAAGCGCTATATAAATCCAATGTTCAATTCAATTTAATTCAATACATTCACACATCTTCACTGTGGAGATGAGAAAGATAGAGAGTGATTCACACCTTCGAGAATTCCATCTCTGGACCCAGATCAGTAATCCCATAAGTGGGGCACCTGGGGCTGGAACTGAGACTGAAGTGCAAAGGAAGCAGCACAGAGAAAATCAGTTTTTAAAAATTGTATTTCAAATGGCGAATGTAAGGAGAAATGCGTAAGCTCCAACCCATCACAGGCCTAATTATCATGTGCTTCTGTATGCGGTTTGTTCTGCACAGTTTACTCCGTACTGGTTTGATTCATATTGGTAGGTGTTTGGGATGGGTGTTTTAGCCCTGGTTGGGGTGGGTGAATGGGATAGGTGTTTTATCCCTTGGGTGGTGTAGGTGTTTGTGTTTAGTGGGTGAATGGGATGAGTGTTTTAGCCCTGCGTGCTACAACCACGCTGCAACCACGCACTACACCACCTGATTTCGAATTAGTTTACCTCCTTGGTCCAGGAAGCGAGCCAATTAGTGAAGTCAGGCGGTGTAGTGCGTGGTTGGAGCAAATACCCGCAGACACCGAGGACCTGGAGGCCTGGATTTGAATACCCGTGCTATAGGGCATCGTAGGAAGCCTCGTAGTCAAACAGGTGAGGAAGCCTAGAATGGCCTATCCTTGTCATCACACACTAAATATTGTGACATGATGCGAGAGAGTGGGGGGCTGTCCTTGTAGCGAAGTTCAGACACGCGAGTCATCTTAATTTTGTTTTTTATAAAACATTTTATTTTAAAAGTTGCCATTCCAAATAACTAAAAACAAAAAAGGCATTCAGGTATACAAGTGTTTTTTTTCTTCTTTCAATGACAGGGCACAGAACAACACAGTTAAATCAAACATTTAATACAATCACAGGATGGAGATGCATGTGGGTTTTCAAGACAAAACAAACTCAAAAAAGATATGTTTAAATATTTTTTTGTCAGGGAGGCCTGCACAAATAAAAACACAAAAGTTTTTGTTTTTTTAAACAAGAAAAAAAAAGAACAGCTTTGTGCTCAGGGTTTGGCCACCCAGAGCGCGCCTCCAGGAGTTTGTATCAGAAGGAGCCTCCTTTCATTTGCCTTCCTCTGTCTGACAGCCCGGAAGTAGCCCCACACCTGTTCTTTCACTATCCCCCACCACTCCATCGGGGAGTCAGAGGTGTTTTATAGTGACCCACTCCAGGTATCATCTCAAGAAGGAGAAACGTGATTTGGGGTCTTGGGGGTGGCTGGTATTCATCCTCCAAGGACCCCTACCCACTGTTATAGGACACGGTCACTCTGTGGTGGTCTGAGAAGTGCACCACTCCAATGGACTAGGAGTGCACTCTCAGGCCTAGGGAGAGGAGTCCATGGAGTCGAGGAGGTCGACTCTTCCAGCGTAATAAGGGTGTCCAAGTCGGCCTCTTTGATTGTGTGTGTCTGCAAAAGTGGAGGGTTGTATATTGGGGTTGCAGATTGGGTTTGGGGGAGGCTAGGGTCTTCTGTGTTAAGGGGATCTGGAGGTGTAAGAAGTGAGGGAGTCTGAGGTGGGTCAGGCTTTGGCTGGGACGGTGGGGTGCTTTCAGTTTCTGCTCTAGGGGTTGGGGTTGGGTTTGGTGGGGGGTGCCTAGCCCAGCCCTGTTGGTGTAGGAAAGAGGGCAGTCTCTAAAGAGATGCCCCCTAACTCCACAGAGGTTACAGGGCCTGGGATTGCTGCACGCCCTAGTCTCGTGCAACTCTTGCACTTGACCACTGTGCAGGCTGCAGCTAAGTGACCTAACTCACTGCAGTTCTTGCACAGTTTGGGCATGCCGTAGTAATATACTGCGCCCCTATTGTTTCCCAGGGTGGTGGTACCTGGGATAGGTCTCACTCTGCCAGGGCTGGACTGGGACAAAAAATAGGCCCTGCCATTTGGCTCAGACTGGCCCATCACAATCGGTCGAACACCGCCCATCACTACGACATCCTTGCAGTCTGTTCAATATGCATATGATGAACCAATGGGCCGCTGTCCATTTTGGGGCGGCCGTTCGATGGCAAAAAAAAGCATGTGATTGGGCCGGCCCAGTGTCAGTATAGAAAATGAACCAATGGGCCGCTGTCCATTTTTTGTTGGCCGTTAGATGACAAAAAAAGAAAATATATATTAATATTTTTTTAATTAAAAATAATAATTATACCGGCCCTACCGGCCCAAAACTAGACCGGCCCACCGGGAATCGGCCCGGTAGACTATATAGCCAGTCCAGCCCTGCACTCTGCCCACGGCGCCCGGATCGGGCCTTAGTTGGGACTAGCCACTTCCTGGCCCCCGTCCACACACCATCCTTGTCCAGGACCCTCCTTGCCTCGGATTTGATGGCGCTGTACCTACCTACCTACCAATATCGTGGTCCACGTCCTACTTTTGTTTTCTTTCTTTAAAACAACAAATGTTATTTGGGAGACAAAGCCAGCTGCAAGAGCAGCAGCAATCCGTTACCCAAACCTCTGACCTACATTATTGCTATATCCTAGGCTTGAGAGATTTTATGATAAGTTCAGTAAAACATAAGAAACATAATGATTCAAAGTGAATAGCAAGCAACTCCAAGATTCACTCTAACCTATGTGTGCGTGCATCTGTGCTGCAAGTGTGTATGGTTTAGTCCATAGTTCCATCAAATAAAGATTTAAGATGATCAACATGTTTCATTATGTGAATGATTTCCTATATACTCGGGCCTTTGGCTTTACGAGGTCAGGAAGCACAATTTATGAAAATGTTAGTTTGAAGTGTGTACAAGCTGTTCTCGGGGAGGGACAGCTGTTTGCCAAATTGGCAGTATTTGCCTGGCAACAAGGCCGCACGCCATGTGACACGACAAGTTTGATGTGACGTGTGAGATTACATTTTGAATTTACTTGTCAAATTTGAAGGTTATGCGAGCGTAAGATTAGAAATGGAAATAAATGCGCACTTTAAACTGAGATAATGCGCATTCGCCATACGATGGCCAGCGATTCATGTGACCTGCCATGTTTTGTGTGACTTATGGAAAGGGCGTAACATTTTGAACCTCTGCAAACTTTGAAGCTTATACAAGCATTGGATCGAGCAGAATGTCCAGAAATCATGTGAAATGCATAATGGGGATCGTTAGAGGGTGTGTTTAGACTGTATGCGCCACCGACTATTCCTTCGCAATTATTGGAGCCCGATATGTTTCCTCAAAGCACGTATAGTGTTATGTCCCTGCAAGGTGTGCCGCGGGAGGCGTGGGCTTCCATGTACCAGCGAGGTATGGAAAACATTTTGGTGCGTGGCCACAAAACTGTACGAGATGCATACTATTTCTTCGCAAACACAAGTAGCCCCATTATATGCGACACATGCACAAGTATAAAGCTCCTGCATATTTAACTTTTGGATAGAGTGGCGATTTCGAAGTCCACACCGGAAAAAAAGACGAAATAAAATTGAAAAGAATAAAAGTCAAATAAATATACATATATATATATATATATATATATATATATATATATATATATATATATTCTGACTAGAACAATAGGCTTCGGGCTTGTAAGACTAAATAGTTTCCACGCTATCTGCTCATATAGCACAGTACATTAAAGATGTTACTTTTAAAATGCATAGCCTTATTAAATAAATGTGGTTTAAAATCGTGCTATGAGCAACGCGCTGTTACGCGAGGGCATAGTATGGATCATTTGTGCACACACAATTCAGTGAAACTGATGTTCAGCATGCCTGCCCACGCTTAATTAATTTTAATAGTAGGCTATTATTTGCATTTCAGTGCACTGCTGTGATTACGGTCATAAAATAAACCTCCAAGTTCGCCTATAATACACAGATTAGAAATCGAAACAGTTAAGAATACCAACGCAAATAAAAGTCGTGCTGGATAAACCTGTTGCACAATTGCCCCCCAATACATACTGTACCTCCGGAAATGGCTTGTGCTGTTGTACGAAGATTTGTGCTCCTGTAGCATCAATCAATTACAAGCAACGTGTCAAAAAAAGCTTTTGGGATCGTCCCGGCATCCGCTTATGCCCATCCAATGTTCGCTGTTGCTTGGAGACTTTATGCGTCTTTTAAGGTAAAATATGGAGCAAAAACAGATACTTTGTCAAATACACAGAAAACACAATGGTTCATAAAATTGCGACACAGAAGTTACGTTTTTCCCCCCTCTCCGTCTCTTCCTGCGTGTGCGAAGCATAGCTCCAGTTGGTTGCTAATGATCATGTTGTTAAGTAATGAGCAGCCGAGTGACCTACTTTCTTCCAGTTCGCAGTAGCGATCTGCAGTCAGCTTGTTTACCAGGATCAGCCTCCGCAGGGTGGTCGGTGACAGCGTCATCTGAACTTTACCATACAGTAGCACACTGAAATAAGTACAGTGTTTATGTAGTGGAGAAATACTAATGTTTTTTTGTTTTATAACTGTTTAAGCTCGTGTCCCTCCAAATCGCTTGTCATATTTATTGCGTTTCTTGTCCGAATGTTGATGAGAAGTCGGGGTTACACTGGTGTTTAATGAGGGCAACATTGCACTCTACGCTGAAAAAGGAACATCGATGTAAAGTATGGGACGCAAAACCGACAAAATAATTTAATTCAAGGTAAGTTATGTCATGTTTCGTGTGTACATAATGGTTATTTCGCACATTGTTTAGATGGCTAGTGTCTTTTCCCAACTGTTTCCGTTTCTAGTGTTATCGAAGCAAGGTAGTTACTGACCAGCGAGCTACTTGGTTAGGTAGTTGCCTAACTCTCTAGCTATGTATTTTATTTTCGAGTTATTTCCGTTCAGTCATTACCTTAATTTATTTATCTAATGGCTAAATAGTACATGCATGCATGCATGCACAAACTACGGCGCAAAATTTCTCTTGTCAATGATCTGCACAGCATTCCTTCATAGGAATGTATAGTTAGCCATCTAACTTGACTGAAGTGTGCGTTGTGGAAAATGATCCCTTCTGGTGGAAAATAGATTGTTTAGCTATCTATAATAGACTATGACTAAAAGTGTAAAATGTGTTAATTAAATGGATATCCAAGGGATTATTCACTGTCGCTATGCTACTAGCTAGCTACGTTAGTGTTTGTTGCGTGGAAGAAACACGCTCAGCAATTGTGTAATGTCCCAGTAAGTAGCGCCTGCTACCGTGACTGGTTAATTTGGACTTGAGGTGTTTGGTCACATTTAAAGCTCCAATTAGGTACGATATCGCTGCGTTTCTTACAGTGTAATACGCGTTTTGCAAACGCTTTCTCACACCCTGTAGAATGATTACCTGCAGATGGCATATAGGTAACGACAGTGAGCTGCGGATTTTTAAAAATGATACAGAATTGGTGATACGCCAGGGTTACTCAAATCTGGCCTACGAATCCAAATTCGGCTCTGGTTTTCTTTCATCTCCGGTAGGTAATTGAACAATTACTTTTAATTATTAGGCAATATTCATTTCTATCGTAAATGGACAAGTCGACTACCTATTATAGGTGGGCTAATACCCTGTCCAAAAATAAAGGCTAAAGTTGCATCGTTATTCCGTTCCCGTTAATAATTCAAAAATGTGATGCTTTTAACCCCAATTTTCCTTGACAGAAGTTGCCATCGGCCTGTTGGATGTCCCTTTCGGACATTTCCTAATATATACACATTTATATATTTGTTATTTATAATTGAAAAAAATGATTGTCATGCTCAATCGCATAGGCAAAAATAACAATAAAATAAGGTCTCCTTTTATGGTAGATTAAAGACCGAGGGGACTGACAAATCCGATGCAATAATTTCATCATACAGGGTGCGCCTGGGAATAAGTCAGGCGGATCCCTGAAATGTTGCTTGGCACCAAGAGCTGACTGAATAGAGATGACCTGTATGAGTTTATGCTGCTTTCATATGGGCCTTTGTTGTTCTCACTAGAATGTGTGCTTTGTAATTGTAGTAAAAAGTAGGTTAAAGATAGGTTAAATGAAAGATACTGACAATACTGTGTGTGTGAGATTTTTTTTTGGGGGACAAGGCCCAAATGTTTTGGTGGCGAACTAATCAAATAGCCTATTATTTGCTCCTGTGAATTACATGGCCCACTTGCGCTTTTGGTTTTTAAACCTTGGTCCCCATGAAAAAGTAATTAAATAGCCGTGGTCTATGATGTCCATGAGATGTTGGTGAAATTCTTGATGGGATTTGTATTACATTGCCACATCAGAAGGTTTTGCCAAGCATGGCAGAATTTTAAAATGGTTTGATTTATAACTTATGAAAGCCATTTAAGCTGTATTTGGTTAGATTAATACCACAATAAACATAACTAACAACATATGGATTGTACTAAGGGTGGTGAATCTTTCCTTTAAAGAAATCGCTGGAATTACCTCCCTGAGATAAGAGTAGAAAAGGGAAATGTAGGCTACAGGAAATTTTTGTTGTCTTCACATATTTTGAGAAGAAAATTTAATTGAGTGGGTTGTCTGTCCTTTCATATTTTCATGCTGTTTCAGCATAGACAGACTTACAGACAGTGTAGAGGTGGGCGATATGGACTAAAATATTCCTATGGCAATATTTATGCAATATATCATAATGTTTTGTTTTTTAAATCTTTTTTTAAACTGAGCTTACATGTCATAATGGAAGTGCCAAGTCTTAAGTCTTAAGACCTCCACCGGTACCGGCTATGGCATCCCCCTACCGAAACTCATGGTACTGCACCCTTTTAAAGAATTCCTCATTTACTGAAGTGTTTCCTTTGGCAGTTAACTGTGTGTGTCCTTTGGAAATCTGTGGCTTTCTGTTTTTCATCCAAAATCAGGTCTTAATTTATTATTCTGTATCAATGGGTGAACGGGAAGTTGAATCACAAATGGCTCCAGGTGACATTTAGCTGTAGGTTGAAAGTAGCGATGGGAGAATGAGTAGCCAATCACGTTACATGTTCTCACTTGACTCACAGATTTTAACCAGTGTTTTGCTACGGAGAGAAAAGTATTTTTGATTGGAGAAGTCAGTGAATGACAGCATATGGTAGCTCCACCCATTATGAGGTCCAGGAAGCCTCAAGCTTCTGAAACATTTTTGGAAAACACCAACCCGACACGCCACCATCAATGGAAACCAGTGAACGAAGAGGTTGGTTCCATCCTCCGGTTGCTTCTCTTCCGGCTCATTCTTCTCCTGTGCTTGGGGCGCTGAGATGTGCAGCCTTTTCAAAAAGCGCAGGAAAGCAGAGGCTTGTCCGCTTGCGCAGTGGGCTGGCTGCCTTTGTTTGACCTCGCCAGTCTCCCATCGCTACTGGAAAGCCATACCTGAAACCACCAGGCCTCTGGTTCTCCAGGACTAGGGTTTCAAATCACTGAAAACTGGAAATATAATGCAAACGTCTTATGTTTTTTGTACGAGAGAGCATTCTGATGCCCCCCTTCGTATTAGGCGTGAATAGAATAATTCAGAAATGTTATATCAATTACTAACCGCAGCACGAGGGTGCACACACGCGATTAGCCCGCGATTGTATCACTGCCCCCTCCATTAGAGTGGAGTAAGCACCTAGCGTAGGCCGCTGCTATGCTTACACAGTGTTGGCAGCTGGCTGTTTTGACCTGCTATTAGCTTTTGGATCCTCTCGTGTCGTGTTGCATCCAAAATAAAGGCTGGGACACCCTCACTGCGTCCTGGTTGGTGCTGCGTTTCAAGTAGTGCGTCCGTGCAGGGGGAGAGGCCTTTGTGCTGCGTGACATGAGACTTGGGCCGGTTGTAATCCCGTGAAATCACATCCTTGATTAGTTGAATAAGAGGTGCCACTTAAGTTTCACAACAGAGAGGGGTTTACAGTTGCCTGAGCCTCCTAGTTTTCCTAACCTGATCCCAATCATGATAGCCCAGGTCTTTTATGAGCTATTTAGTGTCTTAACAATTAGGTCACTGTTTTGCTTCTTTTTTGTTGAATTGTTTTTTGTTAGAGGTATTATTACAGATGTGTAATGTTCTGGCTCTGATGGTGGAATTTTATCTTGTGAACAAAGCAGAATCGGAGCAGTGATTGTGAGGAATTAGGTTCAGGCTAATGGTAATTCATCATTCATGCTGCTGCTGCTCATCCACACTGCTGCTCCCCTACACTGCTGCTCATCCACACTTGTACTTGTCCACATTGCTGCTCTTTTCTGACCTCAGAGGAGGGTGGCCCTTGTTACTGCTCCAGCTACTCCCACACGCTGCTTCTCATCCCCATTGCTGCTCATCCACACTGCTGTTGATATGTGTATATGTCCTTTTTTTTACTGTGGCGTATTGGAGTCTCAACCGCTGAAAGCTTTTGGAGTACAGATAACCGTCAGGCAAAGTTGAAGGTTTTTTGAAAAGGGTAAGGTTTTCCAGGCGGAATTACACACCTCAACATTGCCTACGTTAAATGACACAGTGGGATGTTGTGTTTCTGTTGTGTCTCCACCTCCATTCCAGCACAAAAGGTTTCCCACCCATTGGGGTCATCAGAGCTTTCACTCCTCACGACTAATGTAAATATTTATTGCCACCGTGCCAATTTCCCATCCTCAATAAGTGTGAGTCACAGGCAGGGAATGAATCATGAGCAATTTTGCCACTTAAGGCCTCACTTACAGCTGATGAAATCTGACTAAACAACCCCAGTAAGGATAACTGGATGAGGAGGGCAGTGTAGTATAATGGTTAGACAACAGGCCTTGTAACTCCACTCTTGTAACTAACTTCTAAATGGCTAAAATGTAGATGTTTAATCCAAGCCCTTTGTCCCGTTCCCTGCAAAGGTTTGCTATCCTAGCTGCCTATGGTCCCATTTCTGGTCCGCCAGAATGGCTGCTACTCGACCCTGGTCCTGGAGGGCTGCAGTCCGTGCAGGCCTATTCAAACCTGGTCCTGGAGGGGTACATTGTCTGCAGGGCTACTCAACTCCGGTCCTGGAGGGCTGTTCTAAGATTGTTTGTGAACAAGTGAATGCAGAACTTGTTGAATAGTATCAGGATGTGAATCTGCACTTGACTCTTCCACTTTGATTATTGGTCTTTGTTTATTTTTTAAGCATGGAACCAGCATCTCACAACTAAGTTCTCAAGCTGTTCAATGACATACCTGGCTGCCCCATTATTTCTGATCTACTTTGGTCATTTTGTATGTCAGCAGGATGTTTATAGTCATGGTGTGGGCACGTGGGCTGACACCCTCCAGTTTATTGTATCTCACACAGGAAATTATATCATGCTGCGAGGGACTGCACATTCTCCATGAGATGGGGATCGGCTTGTTTGTGCCTTCCCTGCCATTGAGTCAGTTTTTTTTCACGTTGTCAGGAAGGTGGTCTCTTCAGCCGTCTTATCCAAGCCCTGCCCCCATCAACAGAACCCTGCGTAATGTTAAGGCAGCGTTCCTGAATGTAATCTCTCCCGGTACACGCACCAAAATACAGAGGAGATGTGCTGTCTCAGACCAGGAACATAGTGGGTTCCCATTGAGTATAAAAGTCAACTGTTCTGACTCTGTCATCATAGTTAACACCCATAAGACCAGTTCCAGCTCCGCCTCCTGTCCACTGTCCTGGCTAAGGTTTGGTGCACACTTCCGCCGGTGGGGAGGGGCTTGTTGGAAAGGGTAGAGCTGGGCCTATCTGCTGGCACCCCCCTGACATACTCGCAGTACTGCACACATTTAAATGATCCTTCACTTACTCAAGGCCTGCCGTGATTTTGTTCCCTTCAGACAATGGTCTTCATGTCGGCCAAAACATTTGAGCTGATATTTGAATCCATTGTTCTCATGTTTACCTCTGCACACGTATGACACTGGGTATGTCACCACTGTAGGCAGCAACAGCAGAGTCCAGTGCTTAGCAGAGTCACTCTAGTTCGTTTGACAAGTCCAGAAATAGGAGGTTACAAAAAACAGCACAGCAGTTATAAGCTTCCTTTTTCTGAGAGGCCAAACCATGTAGTGCATTACATAGAGGCCGTGTATTAGTTTAGAAACAGGCTGTTATTGTGCTGCTGTACATCCACTGTGATCGATTTTAAACAAGTGTGAATCCTGACTTTAAAACTACAGTATATATCTATAGAATAATAAAAGTAATAATAATAGACCTTTATTTATACATCATATATATGTTAGCTGTGTCAACACTGACATGGATATTTTCTTTTGTATAAAATGCAAATGAAAGGCATACAATATATCTGTCTGCTCAGAACCCCTTCCACTCCCTGGCTTTTCTGACACCAGTGACCACTGGCGGGAAGCCATTACCAGTTTTGACACACTGTTCAACGTTCGATATTCACACAGTGACTTAATATTGTTTCAGCTGCTTTGGTGGAAACACCAATGGGGGAAGTTCACACAAGGTAAGACTTGTGTTATTTTTGCCCCACTTAGTTTGAGCCCTTCGCACACTCTGAAGCAAAGCTCATTAGGCCAAGGGTTAAAAGGGTGGCCTCTAATCCTGCGCACGTTACTGCATTACGGTCAGAAACCAGCACAAGTCCAGCATTCTTCCATCTGTGTCCGAGTTGCAGTAAATCCTCACAGCTGTCTGTAATAGGACTGGGCATTGGCATGCACGTCACGGTATGATTTGTATCATGATACACATTCAATACATCACGAGTTGTCTCTATTGAATCACGGTAGCAACAGAAACACAATTCAGTACCCCAAATAATATTACTATAAAATATATAATTAATCTTAACAGAGCAGCATACATAAAGCATCTGTAACATTATTGCAGTTCACATATTACGGCATATAGATGATAGTTGGGGTCAGAGTATTGATACGACATTGCAAAAAATAGAATGATTTTCAACTGAATCAATATATCAGGGTATAGAGTGTATATATATCAGGGTATATATCAAGACCTCGGAACGTTTCTCTGCTTTACCACAAACAAATCTATACACACATCTTTCTGTACTGTACAAATACAGGTCACTGAATTTAGTAAAGTAAAGGAAACACCAACATAGTGTCTCAATAGAGCGTTGGGCCACCAGATCAGCTTCAGTGCATTTATTCTACAAGTGTTTGGAACGCTATTGGAGGGATGCAACACCATTCTTCCACAAGAAATTCCATCATTTGGTGTATTGTTGATGGTGGTGGAAAACGCTGTCTCAGGCGCCGCTCCAGAATCTCCCATAAGTGTTCAACTGACTGGAGATCTGGTGCCCGAGACGGCCCTGGCATAAGGTTTACATCATTTTCATGATCATCAAACCACTCCATAGCCATTCATGCCCAGTGGATGGGGGCTTTGTCATCCTGGGAGGATATAAATGTTTCACCATGGGATGAAGGTGATTACCTTGCCCTCAAGGAGTTTAGTGGACCTAAACCATGGCAGGAAATAAAACCATAATAGACCAGCCAGAATCTTTCATTTGCTTGTGTTTCTTTTATTTTGGCAGTTACCTGTACGTGCTCCATCAGCATCAATGTAATCAGGTTAAGGGGCAGCCATGGTTCTTTTGTGAGAACCCAACTCAGGGAAAGTGCTTGGTAGGATGAGAGGAAGCTTCCTTGTGGCTGTTGTAATGAATGTAACGTTGGTGTTACAATCGACTGTCTTAGAAGTGCATTAAAATGGCTAGAGATGAATCGCCAGAGCGATAGATCAGCAAGCTGAAAGCCTGTAATGTAAAGGGAGCGAAAGGTTAGGTTGGTGGTGATGTTCTCCAGTCTGACATCTGTGTTCGTTCCTTCACAGTTTGGCATCCTCACGTGTGTGGCCAGCCCCAGCCGTGGAGGAAGACCGAGGGCTGGCCGAGGTGGTCTGAATGGGACACGGGGAGCCCAGGGAGGGCCAGGGCGGCATCAGGAGTGAGGATGGAAAGCCTCGCTGAGTTCGAGAACCACTGCCCGTCCAGCCGGAGAGAATGGGAGTGAGTGTGCCTCCAGAACATTCCGTAGCTCTTAGTGGTCATGTATCGGCTAAAGTAATTTTTGTAATAAAAATAAAAAAAATGTATTTTTTTTTTTTTTTTTTTTCTTCTCCCTATTGTTCTCCCAATTTGGTGGCCAGTTGTACCCTCTATTATTTCACCTATACCCGGCCCTGCATTATGAGTTCACCGTTGCAACTCTGGGACCGGCAGCAACAAAGGTGAACTGAGCCATCTCCTCCGAGACGGAAACTGCCAAGCAGTCGGCTATAACTCAGGCAGCCGCTTGCATGCGCAGAACTCGACCGCCTGGCCGGCTTCCCTCCTCCCCTTCCCCTGGGGGAAAACAGCCAATCACCAAACCGAGCTGGCGCAGCCTGGTCTCAAACCCAGGCTGCAGTGGGCAACCTGCACTTAGAACGGGTCTAAAATGCCTTTACTGGTTGCACCATCCGGGGGTTCCCAGACTAAAGTGTTATTTTAAAAAATTATTATATATATATATTTTTTTATTATTTTTTTTTTATTATTACTTTTTATTGTTATTTCATATCCAGGGGTCTTTTGATTAACAGTATAGCCAATGCTATCGAGTAAAAAAAAATGTTCATGTGAATTTTTTTATAATTTGCTGAATGTGTCTCTATCGTTCCTCTTCTATTGTGCAGCTCCAGTAGCTGTGTGGATGATTTCCTGGAGGAAGATGAGAAAGACAGAGCAAAAAGGTAATTCTCCTCAAGATCCCCCCCCAAACCTACTTTGTGTTCAGGCTTGGAATGAGTGTTCAATGCATTGATGTGGCTGAAAAATGGACTCGTCAGAA
This sequence comes from Aldrovandia affinis, assembly GCA_029706075.1. NCBI lineage: Eukaryota > Metazoa > Chordata > Actinopteri > Notacanthiformes > Halosauridae > Aldrovandia > Aldrovandia affinis. The sequence goes on from JAINUG010000103.1 coordinate 1,305,883, forward strand.
GTGAAAATGACGATCCATGCTGACCAAATGCAAATGCAAAAGATATACGGTAAATGAGCTGGTGCTCGAGCTAGCATGCACAATAAAAATGTTTTTCACCAAGGTTTATAAAACAGGACCTACTTTTATGATGGACATGCCAGTGATACTTAATCATGTGCAATTAATTATGTAAGGTCTTCAGTGTGAAGGTCTATGTTTTCAATGGTTGTAAGAGCGTATTGACGTGTGTCTGTCTGTCTGTGTGTTCACCTCTCACCCCCCCGTCTCTCCTAAAAGGGCGTCACGTAACAAGTCTGAGAAGAAGCGGCGTGACCAATTCAATGTGCTCATCAAGGAGCTGTGCACCATGCTACAGAGCCAGGGCTACCCCCGCAAGATGGACAAGTCCACCATCCTGCAGAGAACCATCAACTTCCTGCACAACCAGAGAGGTACTTCACTAGTGCCATTGTGTGAAAGAGTTCCACGCAACACTGAATAACTTACTTTAAAAATACTGGTCGCTGTGATTTTATTCGCTACGCGTTTTGTGTCAAAAGCTTGGCCAATTAAATCATTGTGACATTTTGAAAGTTGTTCAGTGTTGCGTGGAACTCTTTTTCTCACAATAGAATTTCATATCCTTTCGCACCTGAAGTCATTACACTTTTTGGATGTGCGAATGGCCCTACTTTTTTGTACTATACTAACACTGACAATAATAATGGATTATACCTACAGTAATTTTCGGACTATTGAACGCACCGGAATATAAGCCGCACCCACTACATTTAAAAAGAAAAAAGATTTTGTACATATATAGGCCGCACTTGTCTATAAGCCGCAGATGTCCGCGTTGTAACATGGGATATTTACACAGAAAATGTTCCATGGAAAGATTTTTTAAACTTTTAATTAAATGAATGCTTTTTTCCGAACAGTGCCTGTAACACGGCTGGTTAAAAAAAAACACAGTAGCCTACCAGAAAAGTCATTGATCGCTATCTTCATCTTCCTCCTAAACCACTAAAGTCGTCTTCTTCAGTGTCGGAATTGAACAGCCTCAGAATTACTTCGTCACACACTTTCTCAGTCTCTCTTTCATTGTCGCTCTCACTGTCACTTTCGTCTCGAGACAAATTCGCACTTGAGCTTGTGCTGTCCTCTTCATCACGCAGCAGTCCAGCCTTTCGAAACCCGTTGGTGATAGTGGATTTTTTGACACTGTTCCACGCTGTCAGGATCCACTGGCAGACTTGAGCAAAAGTTGCTCTTCGCATGCGGCCAGTTTTGGTAAATGATTTCTCGGTACTGTGACCTGTTCGGTAATTTCATTGGTCTGATGTGACGAGGCTAAATGTATTGGCGGCATGAGCTCGTTAGCCCGTAAAAATCCATAAATTAGCCGCATCATTGTTTAAGCCGCAGGGTTCAAAGCGTGTGAAAAAAGTAGCGGCTTATAGTCCGGAAATTACGGTATATACTGCCTTTCGAGGAACTCAAAGGGGGGCAGCTCACCTCAACCAGCACCAATGTGTAGCACCCACCTGGGTGATACTGTCCACGGGTCCACTGTCCAATTTACAATTTTACAATTTGGTTATTTAGCAGTCGTTCTGATACAAAATGACTTGAGTGAATGAAAGAATGAGTTCATTAATATGGCTAGAGATCATCGCTAGAGCTATCGAACAGTTAGCTGCAGTTAAGTCATCATCATTGCTGAAATTCGTGCCACAAAACCTGTCATGCAAAGGAAAGAGAAAGATTACTATTATTATTTATTTACATATTTTTATTAAGTGTGTTGAAGTCTGAAAAGGTGAGTTTTCCATTTTTTGCAAAAGAAGGCGAGAGATTCTGCTGTTCTGACTGAGTGGGGAAGGTTGCTCCACCATCTAGGGATGAGGGCAGAGAAGAGGCATGTTTCCCCACAATGCATTGCGGGGTCCCAAGCATGTACCACAGGTGTACAATAAAGCAGAGACCAGAGTAGATTTGATCTATTTATGCCGCTCATCTGTTCTTCCTTGCCTATTTGTATAGGTTTATTCTTTTTCTAGGTTTAACTTTTTAAAAATGCACAATAAAAATAGAAAAATGAAAATGTATTTTCGTAATTAGTGCTACTAAGTAAAAAAATGTCACCCAAACTGCTATTTCTAGAAGATTTTCAAAAATAAATAATCCACTCCATTCATATAACCAGAGCGAAAGGGAACGCCAAGATGACGGCAGTGTGGGTTTTTATTCAGTTCTAGATCTGTGGTTTGATCGCATCAGTGTTCTAGAATCTACTGTACATATGCACTACTGTGTCATGTGACCTTGAAGAACAGAGAATCATAGGTAATGGCCTGGGACAATCCTCGCTGTGCCGTGCCGTGCCGTGCCAGCCTGGCGGGTGTCTCCAAACCTGCCGTGTCCTTAATTCTGTTTTTCCCCCTTTCCTCCATCTGTCTGTCCCTCCCTCCCACCATCAGAAATGTCGGCTCAGACAGAGTCCTGTGAAATCCGGCAGGACTGGAAGCCATCCTTCCTCAGCAATGAGGAGTTCACCCAACTGATGCTGGAGGTATGTGTGACTCCTCCTCCTCTTAACTTTCATTCCATACATTTTAATAAAAACAATGATACATTTTATTCATACAGCACCTTGTCATCGAACTCCAAGCTCTTAATTCATGAATCGGGGGATATACAGGTAGTGGCTGAAAGGTGGAAAACACAATATGAAGTCACTTAATAGGGTGCCTTCTGACTATGGTATCCTGCGCTCAATGGACTGTTCTTGATGAAACTGCCTGCTCATGCCCTGGATTGAAATTTGCAGTCTACTGATTCAGAGTTCCTTGCCTGTTTAGCCTTGCACCTTGAAGGAATGCACAGACATCACGATTCAGGAGTATGTGTTTCCGACCACAGTTGCCCTTTGTTGATGATGTTCCATGCCAAAATCATCTTAGACACTGTTGCACGTGAAACATCAGCAAGTTGAGCTGTATTCATCACTGAAGCTCCTGCCAAACGTGCCCTAACAATCATCCCTCTTTCAAAGCCACTGAGGTGTCCTCTTCTAGCCGTGATTATAGGCAGGGGTGCACATAAGTGGTACGCCAGTACGCATTCGCGTCCTCAAACATTAATCGCGTCATCAAACTTAAAGTCGTGTATGTTTCAAAAATGTGTCATCTTGCATGGTGCGCAATTAACGTTTGAGGACGCAATTAACATTTGAGGACGTGAATGTGTGCTGGCATACCACTTATGCGCACCCCTGATTATAGGCGACCAGGGCTGCCCAGCATTTTTGCACATGACCGTAAACATGCTTTGGTGTTAATTGCTTAATTAACTCAGGAACAACACCTATGTGGAAGCACCTGTTTTCAATATACTTTGTGTCTCTCATTGACTGCTTTCAGTACATTTCTGTCAGTCACTAAGAATGTTATGACTTAGTGACAGCAGACTTGCCTCGTTTTACAGGCATTTCTGCCCTATTGTTTTAAATAGTGATTGTGTGTTGACTTTACTGTTTACTTATTTTCTCCAAAGGCTTTAGATGGTTTCTTGATCGCACTTACAACGGACGGAAACATAATATACGTATCGGATGGCGTTTCCGCCCTGACCGGACATTTGCCAGTGAGTGTGATTTTCACCTGTCTCTGATGATGGGGGGTAGTGTAGTGGTTAGGAAACTGGGCTTGTAACTCAGAGGTCGCAGGTTAGATTCCCAGATGGGGGTTGTGTCCTTGACCTGACTTGCCTCAGTAATTCCTTTTGCAGCGGGTCACGTAAAATGTCAATTTGGAGTGGGATGAAATATTTACAATTTACATACAGATAAAAAAAACAGGTAATGAATACATTTTTCAAAAATGATAATAGTCATAACATTTAAATTATAATTTTATAGTAGCGTAGTAATGGTGCCTTAAATTTTGTTCTGAAGTAAAATTGTAATTGCAGTTTGAATGAAAGCATTTTTAGATTATTTTTAAATGTGTCCTTTTTGTACCAGTCAGATATGGTGGATCAAAATATCTTGAACTTTCTCCCTGACGGCGAACATGGCGACGTCTACAAGCTGCTGTCCTCCCACATGCTCATGGCCGACCCCGTCTCTGCCCACTTCCTGGAGAGTGAGTACCTGTCAGCCCCTTGCCACACCAGAGCAAAATTTAACCAAAATAAAAGGAGGGGCAAGGCAACTTCCGACAGGGAATATGGTAGACTCACCCTATCTGCAGACACCTGCTCTCCTTCCCTGGCCAGCCCAGTCTCACTCTCACACACACACACACAGCCCAGTCTGCTTCATGCCACCGGCGCACACACACACACACACACACAGCCCAGTCTGCTTCATGCCACCGGCACACACACACACATACACACACACACACACACACACACATGGGTCTGTTCCCTCCATTTTAGTTTGGTATGAAATTGTTTATTTACTTATTTATTTACTTATTTATTTGGTTAACGAAAAACAAGGTCTGAAGCATTTAAAAACTGATAATCCAAAATAAGATTTAATGTAATTAGCCAGGTTTCCGTCCACTTCTGTATTTTGTTTAAATCATCATATTGGATCACCTTAGTAGATTCCAAATGGTTTGCTATATCCCAGAGTGTATCATCTGCAAATTTTAATATTTTGCTACTAACATATATCAGATATATATGTTACCATCAAGATATTTATGTACATAAGGAAAAGCATGGGAATCTGGGTCATTTGGTACCGGTGCTGCCCTTCAGATTTTACACCGGGGAGACATCCCAGTCTTTGGTACATTGTTCATTACTTTTAACTCACTGAATTAAGGAGTTTTACTTTTTTTTTAAAACATTGTATTACATCCCATTATTAGATTGGCGGTTCATTACATGAAAAAATTTGATTAAACAGGACACCTGGTCTGACTCATTGGACACATGCACTCACATCTCTCACGTAGCTAGCCCATGTTTTGGATATTGTCTCTGGAATCTCCAGGTCTGGAATGCTACTGGAACATTAACAGACTGTTAACATGATAGTATCTGTGTTTTGTGGCACAATGTCGGGTCTTGCTCATGGAAAATCGAGGTGCAGGTGCAAATAGGAAGTGTGGTTTAGTGAACAGCAGGAAGGAAAAGCCCTTCCAGCACGAGAGCAGAGCAGGAAATTACTGTGATCAGCTCCCAGCGATGACCTCCCTTCTCCGTGTTTACACTGCCTGACTGTGGTTTACCTCAGTAAATACTAAATGTATGAAAATAGGAAAAATGAAGCTTTTTGACTCAAGCAGCATCTGCATGACTGCATTGACATTGAACTTATCTAGACATGGGTAAACTTTCTTTGAATATAATAGTTTTTTTCCTTATTTATTTATTTTATTGTGTTTTTTTCCCCAGATGAGACACAGATTGAGTTCTGCTGTCATTTATCCAGAGGAAACGTCGACCCAAAGGAAGCCCCCACGTTTGAGTATGTGAAATTTGTTGGAGATTTCAAGTTTCAAAACAATGGTGAGTGTTACTTCTGCATGGTAGTCAGTGTTAGAAATGAATTGATGAATACTCCTGCACACTGTGTCACACAGACCTTCATCAGAGAATTCTGGGACATGAACACCTACGCTCTGAGGAAGGCCTGCTGAAGGAAAGCTTTTTTTAAAAGTTTGGTCAATTTTGCAAGAGACACAGTGTGTAGGAGTGTTCTTCAACATATTCAACGTCTCCTCTCTAGGCACCTGTGGTTTGTGGTCTGGGGCCTGCAGTGGGAAATGTATCAGGTACTGACCGACCTGGCTCTGGGTTCTGTAGTGGGAAATGTGTCAGATGCTGACAGACAGACCTCTGTCGCGCAGTGCCTACATCCTCCTGTAACGGGTTCGAACCGGCCGTACCACGGACGCTGCAGTCGTCACTAGAGGAGCAGGTGTACCTGGTCGCCACTGTGCGACTCGCCACTCCGCAATTTCTGAAGGTAGCTAACATTGCTCTGACATCCTCCTGCGTCTCAGGTAGCCTAACAGCCTGCTGTTTATCTGGAAATACAGGGGTGCCACCTTTCTGTAGCTTTTCATGTCCATTTGCATTATGGGATATCATACAATTAAAGAAGGCACATCTGGAACTGATGTGATGTTACTTGGAGAAGACGTTTTCCTTTTATGGGGTTTTACATCAACCCAACTGGAAAATTGCCATTTTTATTGTCAAGCAGCTGTACCGTAGAGTTTCCTAATACAATGATCTACAGGTTACTACAAAATAAATACATCTACAAAATAAAGGCAACATAAATGAGGGATCCTTTAAACATTGTAGTACCGCCAGTGTCCATCGGGGGTGCCACAGCTTGTACAGGTGGATGACCCCAGCACTCCCCTTTCCATTCCCTCCTACCCCCCTGCCGCAAGGCTGGAACTCTCCTAGGCCGCCCCCCCCCCCAAGGTTACCAAAGTCTTGCCTTTATTTTGCCAGTTATTTGTATAATAATTCTAATTCCAAATATTCTAATCAAGTGCTGTTTGCACTGTGCGGTTGTTGAAATATGACATACTTAAAGCAGGCACTGATCTAACAGAAATGGCATCACATTGTAAATGATATAGTACACATTTTTGTGTTGGGTAATATTTGATAGTATGGATACAATTAGCTTCACACAGTTTTCACCTTCAATTGTTTTGTTTTTTTTTTTTTATTTGGTTTTTTTTCAGGAGCTATGTAATGTCGAGGAGCCTTGCGATGAGTTCACATCCAGACACAGCTTAGAATGGAAGTTTTTGTTTTTAGATCACAGGTAAGAGGCCAATTGCACTTTCTCTCTCTCACACACACACACACACACACACCGTTGATGTAAAGGGCAGATGGGTTGGCTTTCCCTTCCCGGGGTGAGGCTTGTCGTGCCGTCGGTGTCTGAATCAACCGCATCTTGGTCAGAGGGTTTTAATCAGGACCGAGTGACTGAAGCCTTGACCACGGCCTCTGATTTCACCTCCGATCGTGTTCATGTGATCAGTGCCATTAGCATTTTCAGCAAAGAATTTAAATGCTTGAACGCATTTGAACAAATTCAATCGGGTATTTCATTTGAAATTCTGCAGAATTCTTTTAACTAGCAACTTTTAATTGGCAAACAAAAAAATTAACAAATTAGCGACAAATTCTGCAAACTACTTAAACTCAAACTTTGCACAGTAAACCTCCATCAAGCTTGCTTATTATGTACAGCTCTGGAAAAAATGAAGGGACCACTGCAAAATGATCAGTTTCTCTGGTTTTACTATTTATAGGTATGTGTTTGAGTAAAAATGAACATTTTTGTTTTATTCTATAAACTACTGACAACATTTCTCCCAAATTCCAAATACAAATATTGTCATTTAGAGCATTTATTTGCGGAAAATGACAACTGGTCAAAATAACAAACAAGATGCAGTGTTTTCAGACCTTTAATAATGCAAAAAAAACAAGTTCATATTCATTTTTAAACAACACAATACTAATGTTTTAAGTTAGGAAGAGTTCAGAAATCAATATTTGGTGGAATAACCCTGATTTGCAATCACAGCTTTCATGTGTCTTGGCATGCTCTCCACCAGTCTTTCACATTGCTGTTGGGTGACTTTGTGCCACTCCTGGCACAAATATTCAAGCAGCTCAGCTTTGTTTGATGGCTTCTGACCATCCATCTTCCTCTTGATCACATTCCAGAGGTTTTCAATAGGGTTCAGGTCTGGGGATTGGGCTGGCCATGACAGGGTCTTGATCTGGTGGTCCTCCATCCACACCTTGATTGACCTGGCTGTGTGGCATGGAGCATTGTCCTGCTGGAAAAACCAATCCTCAGAGTTGGGGAATATTGTCAGAGCAGAAGGAAGCACATTTTCTTCCAGGATAACCTTGTACGTGGCTTGATTCATGCGTCCTTCACAAAGACAAATCTGTCCGATTCCAGCCTTGGTGAAGCACCCCCAGATCATCACCGATCCTCAACCAAATTTCACAGTGGGTGCGAGACACTGTGGCTTGTAGGCCTCTCCAGGTCTCTGTCTAACCATTAGACGACCAGGTGTTGGGCAAAGCTGAAAATTGGACTCATCAGAGAAGATGACCTTACTCCAGTCCTGTACATTGATTATACAGTAAGAAGTATGAGTATAGCTTTATTTTGATTCCACCACACGAGTAGGTTGCCACCTTTTCTGTCAAAGAAAGACTCGTGGGTGGGAACATTGTGATACGATGATGATGATGATTTGATTTTTCCTCTTAAACTGAAGCAAAACAGTTGGATAAACCTCACCAAAGACCCATGTACTACTCACTTGGTTATGTGATTTGATTATGAATATATTTTGTTTTCCCAAGAAGTGTGCGGCTCTGCTTGTTACATATTTTTGTGTGCAAAAAAAGCGGTAAAAGTTTGCACACATGGTAATTGATCAGGGGAAACTCCCCCCACATCCCTTTAGCCAATGTTCCCCCTGGCTGACTGAAATTCACCTATTGTGTCCTGCAGCTTTGAGCACAGTATTTTAGTTCATTTCTGGGACATCCAAACTTCAGGCATAACAAATGTAAAAAAATAAGCATTTTCTGTAACGTGGTCTTAGAGGGGCGCATGAAGGCCATCTGCCCATCCAGCGCTCTGTGGCCCACATGCAATTCTACAGGCGGGGGGAAAAACAAATCAAGGCGGGATGAAGGTGACTCATCACTATGAAATGGAGAAGCCATCAATACTACGAGGAATGGAATGTGTAGGGTATTAATCATCCCCAAAAGGTCTTTTCTTTTTCATTTCATTTGTTGGAAATTGGAAATACGTTTCCCTCGCCCGGACGCGGGTCACCGGGGCCCCCCCCTGGAGCCAGGCCCGGGGGTAGGGCTCGAGGGCGAGCGCCTGGTGGCCGAGCCTACACCTATGGGGCTCGGCCGGGCACAGCCCGAAGAGGCAACGTAGGACCCCCTTCCCATGGGCTCACCACCCATGGGAGGGGCCAAGGGGGTCGGGTGCAGTGTGAGATGGGCGGCGGCCGAAGGCAGGGGCCTTGGCGGTCCGATCCTCGGCTGCAGAAGCTAGCTCTAGGGACGTGGAATGTCACCTCTCTGGCGGGGAAGGAGCCTGAGCTGGTGCGGGAGGTCGAGAGGTTCCGGCTAGATATAGTCGGCCTCGCCTCGACGCACGGCATGGGCTCCGGAACCAGTCTCCTTGAGAGGGGTTGGACTCTCTTCCACTCTGGAGTTGCCCCTGGTGGGAGGCGCCGAGCAGGGGTGGGAATACTTATTGCTCCCCGGCTCGGTGCCTGTACGTTGGGGTTCACCCCGGTAGACGAGAGGGTAGCCTCCCTCCGCCTTCGGGTGGGGGACGGGTCCTGACTGTTGTTTGTGCTTATGCTCCAAACAGCAGCTCAGAATACCCACCCTTTTTGGAGTCCTTGGAGAGGGTGTTTGAGAACACTCCTTCCGGGGACTCCCTCGTTTTGCTGGGAGACTTCAATGCTCACGTGGGCAACGATAGTGAGACCTGGAGGGGCGTGATTGGGAGGAACGGCCCCCCCGATCTGAACCAGAATGGTGCTTTGTTGTTGGACTTCTGTGCTTGTCACAGATTGTCCATAACGAACACCATGTTCAAGCACAAGCGTGTCCATATATGCACCTGGCACCAGGACACCCTGGGCCGCAGTTCAATGATCGACTTTGTGGTCGTGTCATCGGACTTGCGGCCGCATGTCTTGGACACTCGGGTGAAGAGAGGGGCGGAGCTGTCAACTGATCACCACCTGGTGGTGAGTTGGCTCCGATGGTGGGGGAGGATGCCGGTCAGGCCTGGCAGGCCCAAACGTATTGTGAGGGTCTGCTGGGAACGTCTGGCAGAGTCTCCTGTCAGAAGGAGCTTTAACTCCCACCTCCGGGAGAGCTTCAACCATGTCCCGGGGGAGGCGGGGGACATTGAGTCTGAGTGGGCCATGTTCCGTGCCTCCATTGTCGAGGCGGCTGACCGGAGCTGTGGCCGCAAGGTCGTCGGTGCCTGTCGCGGCGGTAATCCCCGAACCCGCTGGTGGACACCGGCGGTGAGGGATGCCGTCAAGCTGAAGAAGGAGTCCTATCGGACCTTTTTGGCCTGTGGGACTCCGGAGGCAGCTGATAGGTATCGGCGGGCCAAGCGGAGCGCGGCGTCGGTGGTCGCTGAGGCAAAAACTCGGGCATGGGAGGAGCTCGGTGAGGCCATGGAGAACGACTTCCGAACGGCTTCGAGGAGGTTCTGGACCACCATCCGGCGTCTCAGGAGGGGGAAGCAGTGCACTGTCAACACTGTGTACAGTGGGGATGGGGCGCTGCTGACCTCGACTTCGGGACGTTGTGGGTCGGTGGAGGGAATATCAAGACCTCCTCAATCCCACCGACACGCCTTCCAGCGAGGAAGCAGGGTCTGGGGACTCGGGGTGGGCTCTCCTATCTCTGGGGCTGAGGTCGCCACGGTGGTTAAAAAGCTCCGTGGTGGCAGGGCCTCGGGGTGGATGAGATCCGCCCGGAGTCCCTCAAGGCTCTGGATGTTGTGGGGCTGTCTTGGTTGACACGACTCTGCAGCATCGCGTGGACATCGGGGGCAGTGCCTCTGGACTGGCAGACCGGGGTGGTGGTCCCCCTCTTCAAGAAAGGGGACCGGAGGGTGTGTTCCAACTACAGGGGGATCACACTCCTCAGCCTCCCTGGTAAGGTCTATTCAGGGGTTCTGGAGAGGAGGGTCCGTCGGATGGTTGAACCTCGGATTCAGGAGGAGCAATGTGGTTTTCGCCCTGGTCGCGGAACTGTGGACCAGCTCTACACCCTCCGCGGGGTCCTGGAGGGTGCATGGGAGTTTGCCCAACCAGTCTACACATGTTTTGTGGACTTGGAGAAGGCTTTCGACCGTGTCCCCTCGGGAGTCTTGTGGGGGTGCTCCGGGAGTATGGGGTACCGGACCCTTGATACGGGCCATTCGGTCCCTGTACGACCGGTGCCAGAGCTTGGTCCGCATGGCTGGCAGTAAGTCGGACTTGTTCCCGGTGAGGGTTGGACTCCGCCAGGGCTGCCCTTTGTCACCGGTTCTGTTCATAACCTTTATGGACAGAATATCTAGGCGCAGCCGGGGTGTTGAGGGGGTCCGGTTCGGTGGCCTGAGGATTGGGTCACTGCTCTTTGCAGATGATGTGGTCCTGTTGGCTTCATCGGGCCGTGACCTCCAGCTCTCGCTGGAGCGGTTCGCAGCCGAGTGTGAAGCGGCTGGGATGAGAATCAGCACCTCCAAATCCGAGACCCTGGTTCTCAGCCGGAAAAAGGTGGAGTGCACTCTCCGGGTCGGGGAGGAGATCCTGCCCCAAGTGGAGGAGATTAAATACCTCTGGGTCTTGTTCACGAGTGAGGGAAGGATGGAGCGGGAGATCAACAGGCGGATTGGTGCGGCGTCGGCAGTGATGCAGACGCTGCATCGGTCTGTCGTGGTAAAGAGGGAGCTGAGCCTAAAGGCAAAGCTCTCGATTTACCGGTCGATCTATGTTCCTATCCTCACCTATGGTCATGAGTTGTGGGTAGTGACCGAAAGAACGAGATCGCGAATACAAGCGGCTGAAATGAGTTTCCTCCGCAGGGTGTCTGGGCTCTCCCTTAGAGATAGGGTGAGGAGCTCGGTCATCCGGGAGGGGCTCAGAGTAGAGCCGCTGCTCCTCCGCGTCGAGAGGAGCCAGATGAGGTGGCTCGGGCATCTGGTTAGGATGCCTCCTGGACACCTCCCGGGTGAGGTGTTCCGGGCACGTCCCACCGGGAGGAGGCCCCGGGGAAGACCCAGGACACGCTGGAGAGACTATGTCTCTCGGCTGGCCTGGGAACGCCTCGGGATTCCCCCGGAAGAGCTGGACGAAGTGGCCGGGGAGAGGGAAGTCTGGGTCTCCCTGCTTAGGACGCTGCCCCCGCGACCTGACCCGGAGAAGCGGTAGAAAATGGATGGATGGATGGATTGTTGGAGGACTTTTACAGTTGTTTCTCTTTCTCCCTCCTTCACAATAGAGAAGCTCTGGAGGTGTTTTATTTCTGCTGGATTTATATGTATGTTTTTTAATAGATTGAAAGAGTATGTTTTGGTATTATGTCATTCTCTCTCTCCATCTCTCATTACAGAGCTTCACCTATAATAGGCTATTTACCCTTTGAGGTTCTGGGAACGTCTGGTTATGATTACTACCATGTGGATGACCTGGAGCTCATAGCACAGTGCCATCAGCAGCGTGAGTCAGACCCCGGCGGCCCAGTGGCCATCTCCATCTTTCCCATGGTTCTGTTCACTCAGCCGCTTCTCACAAAAGACACACTTTAGATAAGGGACCACTGAAACTGCAAACCGAAGCTTTAAATAAGTCGTGAAACCACAGGTGTACAGTCCTGGCCAAAAGTTTTGTCGCATGAGGGGACAAAGGTGACAATTGCTAATTACCCAACTCTTAAATTAGCTAATAAAGTTAGGAAACAACACAAAGTAATCATAAGTGTCTAAAGTTTATTTAGATACCATCAAAACAAACATTTCATAGATGCTTATAAGGTTTATTGCTTGATAATGATGAACAAGCCAGTTTCTACCTGGACAAAAGTCTTGTCGCAAATTAAATTATAATCAAGAAATTGTATCTTTCTCAAAAAGTAAATAAAATAACAAATGAAAAATCAGTCTAGTATTTCATCATGGACTATAAGTTAAGAAATTAATATCTTGTATGGGTTCCTTTGGCCTGCAGAACAGTTGCCATCCGGTTTGGCAGAGAGTCGTAGAGCTTGTTGATGAAGTCGTCGGGGATGGCATGCAGGCATCCCAAAGCTCCTCCAAGTTCTTCGGCTTGGTCCTCCAAGCTTCCTCCTTTATTCTTCCACAGATATGCTCAATAATATTCATATCTGGAGACTGTGCTGGCCATCCCTGAAGGACATTGATCGTCTTCCCCCTGAGAAACTTCGTAGTGGAACCTGAGGTATGGCAAGGAGCTCCATCCTGTTGAAAAATCTGACCCCTTTTGTAGTTGGGAATGTACTGGGAGGCAAAAATCTGTTGATATTTGGCACTGTCAATGTTACCATCCACCTTACAGATCACCCTGGCACCTCCGTATTGGACGCAACCCCAAACCATAATCTTTCCACCTCCAAATTTGACTGTCTTCTGGGTGAACCGTGGGTCCAGACGGGCCCCAGAGGGTCGTTGACAATATTGGCGGTGCTTGGGATGGAGCTCAACTGACGATTCATCTGAAAAATCTATTTTTCGCCACTTTTCTGCTGTCCACCCTTCCGTCAGGCTATGGGCCTTGGCGTACGCAACACGATTTCTTAGCTGTATCTTGTTCAGTGCTGGTTTCTGGGCAGCAATACGACCGTGGAGACCATTGCGAGCAAGAAACCGACATACAGTTCTTGACGAAACAGGCATTGCTGGCGTCCACTCCTCCTGGAGCTGTGAGGCGGTTGACATGGGGCTGGCTTTTGACAGTCGGACAAGCAAGCTGTCGTCAGATATGAATATTATTGAGCATATCTGGGGAAGAATGAAGGAGGAAGCTTGGAGGACCAAGCCGAAGAACTTGGAGGAGCTTTGGGATGCCTGCATGCCATCCCCGACGACTTCATCAACAAGCTCTACGACTCTCTGCCAAACCGGATGGCAACTGTTCTGCAGGCCAAAGGAACCCATACAAGATATTAATTTCTTAACTTATAGTCCATGATGAAATACTAGACTGATTTTTCATTTGTTATTTTATTTACTTTTTGAGAAAGATACAATTTCTTGATTATAATTTGATTTGCGACAAGACTTTTGTCCAGGTAGAAACTGGCTTGTTCATCATTATCAAGCAATAAACCTCATAAGCATCTATGACATTTTTGTTTTGATGGTATCTAAATAAACTTTAGACACTTATGATTAATTTGTGTTGTTTCCTAACTTTATTAGCTAATTAAGAGTTGGGTAATTAGCAATTGACACTTTTGTCCACTCATGCGACAAAACTTTTGGCCGGGACTGTATAGTGCCGGAAATGCAAAATTAAATATAAATGTGAAAAAAAGGTTTTATACTTTCCCTCCCTTTGAATCACTGTGCACCGTCTCACTTCATCACAGCAGTTTCTGTACAGCAACAGGTTTTATTTATTTATTTATTTTCTTTCTTCCCATAATCTCCAAATTTGTTTCCTTTTCTTGAGAGGTTTTGCTTTTTCTGTTATGCGGTTTGCGAGTCGTTTTTTTTTTTTTTTTTTTTTTTATCCTGAAGGAAAGAATATTATTTATAAGCGATATAAATAAATAAACACGTGTTGTGGTCCTGAAACTTGCCCACGTCAGAGAATTGTGGGAAGGGCTGTGTTTGTGGGATGGGCTCTTTGTGGGATATTTGTCTGCGGAGGGTTGTTTGATGTTGTTATTTAGTTTGATGTTTATTTAGTTGTTTTTCCTGGTTCCCTCCTCAGTAATGCAGTTTGGGAAGGGAAAGTCCTGTCACTACCGCTTCCTCACTAAGGGTCAGCAGTGGATCTGGCTCCAAACCCACTACTACATTACCTACCACCAGTGGAACTCCAAGCCCGAGTTCATCGTGTGTACACATACTGTGGTCAGGTAGGTCCCAATGCTGTTTTTGTGAACATGTGTATGTAGATGTGTGAGCGTTTGTATGACTGTTTGTGGGAACGAGTGTGTGTTTGTGTGTATGTGCGGGCGTGTGTATGCGTGTGACTGTGTTTAGTGTATGTGCGTGCCTGCGTGCCTGTGTACGTGTGTGTGTGCCTTTGTTCATGTGTGTGCGCATATTTGTTTGTTTGTGTGTGTGTGTGTGAGCGCGTGCGTGTGTGCGCACGTCTGTGTGTGTGTGTGTGTGTGTGTGTGTGTGTGTCTGTGTGTGTGTGTGTCTGCATGCGTGTGTGTTGAATGGGTGTGAGGTCTGATGGCTTTGTGTGTGTGTGTGTGTGTGCGTGTGAGCGCGTGCGTGTGTGCGCATGTGTGTGTGTGTGTGTGTGTGTGTGTGTGTGTGTGTGTGTGTGTGTGTGTGTGCGTGTCTGCATGCGTGTGTGTTGAATGGGTGTGAGGTCTGATGGCTGTGTGTGTGTGTGTGGGTGTGATGATGGCTCTCTCTCTCTCTCTCTCTCTCTCTCTCTCTCTCTCTCTCTCTGCAGCTACGCGGAGGTGCGGGCTGAGCGACGGCGGGAGCTGGGAGTGGAGGAGACCTCGTCTGACCTTGCCCCGTCATCCTCTGTTAAGGTGAAGGTCTGAGATCCCCGACACAGTGAGAGCGCCCTACATATCACCCTACGACTCACCCTACATGTCACCCTACACATCACCCTACACCCTACAAATCACCCTACGACTCACCGACTCACCCTACACCCTATAAATTGTGACCCTGTCAGTTTAACTTGCATTGCATGTAAAATGCTGGAATGTATTATTAGGGATAAGTTGGAATCATTCTTGAAAAATAATAGTATTTTAAGGGAGAGCCAACATGGATTTCTCAATGGGAGGTCATGCCTAACAAACCTCCTGGACTTCGAAAAGTCCAGGAGGTACAAAGTGTGTTGACCTGAACCAGGCTTATGATATTATATATTTTGACTTTCAGAAAGCATTTGACAAGGTACCACATGAGAGGCTCATTGCGAAAATGAATTCAGTAGGAATTGCCTATAGGAGTAGTTTCAGAGTGGGTTCATAATTGGCTGCAAGGGCGAATACAAAGAGTAACAGATACATGGCAGATGACATTCAATATTGCTAAATGTAAAGTTATGCATGTGGGAAATAAAAACATTAGACAGGAGTATTTTATGGGAGGAGAAAAGTTAGTAGGTGTTCAATTTGAAAAGGACTTGTAGGAGTTGTAGTTGATCAAAGCCTATCTGCATCAAAGCAGTGTGCTACAGCAGTGAAAAAAGCCAACAGGATTCTGGGATACATAGCAAAAAGTATTGAGTATAAATCAAAGGAGGTTATATTAATGTTATATAATGCCTTTGTCAGACCCCACTTAGAATACTGTGTGCAGTTCTGGGCCCGTATTCACAAAGAATTTTAAGGGTAAAAGTTGGTCCTAACTGCGAAATTTAGGAGCAAGTCCCAAAAATAATGGGCGTGTCACTCATACATTTAGGAGTCCTACATTTTTGGGATAAGAGTATTTCACAAAGGGTTTGAGAGCTAAAAACAGCTCCTAAGTCCAGGACAAGTTAGAAGCAGGCAAGAGGACTTCTAAGTCGCTAAAGACCTACTCACGGCGATCCGAAAATCTGCTGCTGGCGGCAATCGTTGTCGCAATTGCGTCAACACTGGAGATATTGAATGATACAGAGCTCATAAAAAGGTACCGCCTCAATCGCGAGGGTATTATATATATAATATTATATATATTATATATAGATACCCGCTGATTTTTTACGAGATGCAGACATGTAACCAATTGACTAGTCAGTATTCTTGGTTTCATGTTAAATCGGTGACGTGTAGCCTACATTTGTATTTTAGAATCTTTATTAGAATATAATAGGGGTGCATCGGATCATTTTTCGGATCAGCAAAAAAAAAAAATAACGGGACCAAAGGCGCGTTTCCACCAAATATTACCAGTAACTATTCTCAAGGAATTGAATGAATGATCATTTCAGTTTTTCAATGTAAATTATTTCACTAAATCTTTATTCGAAAATTTCACAAAATACATTTTTAGATTCAGTACACCTTAGGCGATGTAACTAGGGTGGTCTTATGCCTGAATTAATTTAATAAAAAAATAAAAGATCGCTAATGTTTCAATTCTATTTAATTCGGTCGCGTTTCTAAAAACATGCCTCCCAGAAAGGCATTTAGTATGAAAAACAAAGCAAACCAAAACATATATGGTTTATATAACAGCGGCTGTATTTGTATTTCTCTATGATGGTTCAATTGAGCTATTTATCCGCGGATCATATGCGTGCCGAACCGTGGGGGTTGATCCGTACGCGGGCAGAGACCCATCCCCTATATCAGCCAATCACTGTGGGCATTCTGAGTAAGCTCGTTCATGAGAAACAACGTCATCCTTAGCAACGACGTCAACCCCGCCCTCACTCTTAGTTTCACAATTGTAGGAATTCCTTAGTAAGAGTTGGTCTTTGGAGCTTTGTGAATAGGTTTTAAGGTGGGACTCCTAACTAAAAGGTTTTAGTGTGATTTAGAAGTACTCCTAGTGGTAAGATAAAATTATTTGTGAATACGGGCCCTGGGCACCGCACTACAAGAAAGATATAGATGTTCTTGAAAAAGTCCAAAGAAGGGCAACTAAACTGATACCTGGTATGAAAGGTAAAAGTTATGATGATAGACTTAAGGCACTCAATCTATTTAAACTTAGCAAACGGAGACTTAGGGGGGATTTGATTGAGGTTTTTAAATTCCTAAAAGGGATTAACAAAGTAAAATACCAAAGATTTTTTAAGATACGTGGGGTCAGCAGAACAAGAGGCCACAGGTGGAAATTAGTTAAAGGCAAATTCCGCACAGATATTAGGAAGTTTTTCTTTACACAGAGAGTTGTCAATGCCTGGAACAGCTTGCCAGGTCTGGGTAGTAGAGGCAGAAACGCTTGGGCTATTCAAGTCCAGGCTAGATACTAGATACTCTTTAGATTAGGACATGATGAGCCTAGATGGGCCGAACGGCCTGTTCTCATTATGTATTCTTATGTTCTTATGTTCTTAAATTACCCTACAGATTGCCCTCTATCACATATCACCCCGGAGGAAATGATGCCATAGTTTGAAAGCCTGTTTTTGCTTTATGGTTATTGTAGTTTACCCTGTTTATACTTGTTTTTGTGTGCATTTATTTGCACCTTTGAAGCTGCGGATCACGTACCACGCTGCACCGCTTTGAGGTTTTATGTGGTGACAGGACGATGTCATGGACGTAACCATGGCTACCGTGAATCCTGTTGTCTGACGACTGTCTGTGTTGCTGTCCTCTGCAGAGCCATGAAGTGTACCTTGATATCTGTCCAGAGACGACCCAGGAAAGAGTGGGCGGAGCCCATTCTGTCTCCTCCCACAGCTCCCGGAAGTCTTCACACACCGCCATGTCTGAATCGGCATGTAAGTTATGACCACACCCCGCAGGGAAGGGGTCAACTCGCCCTGACAAAGCCGTTCTGCACATACTTGATATGGCTAAGAAAAGGCTTTCCCTTGGTTTACTTTTCTTGTGGGTCTAATATAGTGCAACTTCTTTTTGTTCAATTCCAATGTTCTTCATTGGCATGACAAACATGCTTTCATATCTTCAAAGCACAATGTAATATCACATAAAACACTTTAAAAAAAGAATAAAGAATAAATCACAGAGCAGAAGAATAAAGGGAAAATAGGAAGTATAACAAGCCAATCATGGGGGTAGGAAATAAATTATACAGTGAAAATGTTTGGAAATGTTCACCCACAGGTGCATATGTGCTGATGAAGGTTTGCTGACCGACACTATTTCAGTGTGGCAATAAAACAGTGAACTTTGGAAGATATACTGTGTGTTGGAGCTTCTTATTTCTATGTAAGAATAATACATTCAAATATGAAACAAGAAAGAAATCTGAGATAAAATCATGCCAAATAAAGTAATATACATTAGAAAAAGGTTAACCCATTTAGACCTAAAACGTCTGCTAAAAACGGCTATTAAAACCTAAGCAATTATTCTACACAACCTCTTAAAACCTGAGGGTTTTCTGGAAAGAATTTCTAAAAAAAAAGCAGACACCAACGTGCACTTCATTTCCCCCACGTCTATTTCAGCGAATCACAGCGCATTTCATTAATCGCAAAATCGAAGCGACCAAAACGTCACTCCAGGTCTTAATGGGTTAAAATAACAGTGGTTATATGGAAAGAAGGGTATTTTATCCTCTCTGTTCCCTGTCTCTGATTGGCTCCCATCTCTGTTTCCTCTCTCTGATTGGTTCCTCTCTGTTTTCTCTACTCTGATTAATTCTTCTGTTATTTCTTGTCTAATTGGCTCATATCTCGGTTTAAGTCCTTTCTGATTGGCTCTTCTCTGCCCTCCAGCAAACTCTTCCATCAGGTACACAGAGCCCAGCACCCCATCATGCCAGTCCATCCCCATGGCAACCAACAAGGCCCCGCCCAGAACCCAGCCCAATAGCTCCAAGGTCAGCTGATCCACAATCTCGCAGAGCTTACAGGATATGCATCACTGTGGCAACATGTGTCTGTGAGAGAGAGAGTGAGCATGATGTGACCGTGCCACACGGTCCTAATGCATTGCTGTGTGTGTGCGTCTGTGCGTGCGTGCGTGCGTGCGTGCATAGCTCTTGATGTCCCTGTCATATTTGTTTCTCCTTCTCCTTTAGACTTTACTACTGAATCCACCCTCCAACAGCTTTCTCCCCCAACCCAGCACCCCCTGCCCCCCCCCTACCAGCACTCCTCCATGGTGAGTTATTTTACTCTGCACAAACATAGTGATTGCAGGTTCAAATCCGGTCTGCAGTACGGCTGTCACAGGGCAACCTGATACTCATTGGCTCTTCTGTATTACTGTGTGTGGCCTGTAGGGTGTACAATAGTAACTGGCTCTCCTGTAGTACTGTGTCTGAAGTGTGTGGCCTCCACTGCTCCAAAATGTAGGGAAGAAACTGTTAAAAAGAACCATGTATTAGCCTCCATGGAAAACCTCATCCGTGAGTGTGTGCATATGTGTATGTATGTATGTATGTATGTGTGTGAGTGTATGTGTAAGTCTGTTTCCCATGATGCCTCATGCTGTGGTCTATGTGTGCAGGTGCAGCAGCCACCTCCGGGAGTGATGCACCAGCTGAAGGAGCAGCTAGAGGAGAGAACTCGTGTCCTGCAGGACGATATCAAAACCCAACAGCATGGCCTGCACCACATTAAGGAACAGCTGCAACTCCTGCAGGTACCAACACACATAGCCCTGCACTCTGGCAGAGGACATTAGGAGCCATGTTTGGTGGTGTAGCAGGTTTTGTGGTAGAGCGTGTGTGTGTGTGTTGTTACAGTGGGTGTGTGTGTGTGTGTGTGTGTGTGTGTGTGTGTGTTGCAGATGTTGCTGCAGAAACCCCCCCAGGGTCTGAGTCCAGTGCAGCAGGTCCAGGCCGGGCCCAGCATACCACAGCAGGGGGGGGTGATCAGGCAGGGCATCGGCCCCTCCAAGCACCCCATCGCAGGACAGCAGCACCACTCTCTCAGCACAACCTCTGTCCAGGTAATCTTGTCTGGGGGTGTCCTGTCCCTCACCTGCTACGCCCTTTAAAACCTTGCTAAACCCTGGCTGCCGCCTGCTACACTCAGTTAGACCCTGCCACATCCTGAGACCACCTGCTATTCTTGGTTTTTGAATCTTGAATTCCATGCTACACCCAGCCCAACACTCTGCTCCCCTCCTGTGTTCAGGTGCGTCTGTACCTGTGCATATGTGTGTGTATATACATAAGCCTGTGTGTGTGTGCGTGTGTCTGTGTACAGGTGTGTGTATGTGTAACACACTGTTTCAAAAAAATGTGCACATTATTTATGTTATAAATGTGTTAATGTTAGCTAGCCTGATCAAAGTAAACAAACCCCAGTGTCTTCACAACGATTTTCCGTTTGCATGCTGCCTAGCTTCCTCTCCTGTGTACAGGTGTGTGTGCGCGCAGTGTGTAACAGTGTTCCCCTCCTGTGTGCAGGTGCAGAGGTCGGTGGGAAGTGTCCGGATGCAGAGTCACAGCAGCCTAACCACATCCCTCTACAGTGTCCCCGCCCCCTTCCCCCAAACCAGCACCTGTCCCTCCATGCAGGGTCTCAGCCAAAGACACCCAGACCCCGACTTCAGCTCAGAGGCACAGCTACGGTGAGCCCCGAGCACAAAGATGGTTTGCACAGTGAGCACACAGAAGGCCTGCACAGTGAGCACACAGAAGGTCTGCCCAAACCAGACAATGGGCCTCATGCAAGAACATTTTAGTATTTTTATTGTATCTTCCTCTTATTTTTTTTCGTGAGGTGGCTTCTACGAGTGTTCCACGTCAGATTCAGCAAACGCTCGTAACTTCAGAAAACTGACGTAAATGACAACGTAAACATGCTGAATGACACGTCTTCTTAAATGAATGCGCGTTCATGTGATTTGTGAATTAGCATAATTAACGCCCCAATAATGCTATATAAGGTTAGGCGTCCTGCCCCATTTTCATAGGAAAGTCATTCATAACAATGGCACCGAAAAAAAAACAAGAAGAAAAACTTTACAAGCTCGGAGATGGTAGTACTTCAATCTGAAATAAGTAACCTAAAGCACATACTATTTAACAGCCTCAACGGTGGAATTAAGGGACCCGTTAAAACCAAGGAGTGGGAAAAAATTACTTGTGCAGTTAACGCAGTATCATCTGTTGCCCGTAGCATCACAGAAATAAAACAAAATGGTGTGATATTAAATTGGAGTCAAAGTTAATTTAAATTCAATGAAAATAGTCTGTTTGCATAACGGTTGATCAGTCACTTACCAATAAGCCACCCATCTCCATGAGCACCTTGTGCAAGACGCGTCCCAATTCCACTGTTTTGCACCACAAAGGAGTCGTGCACTCCCCCAGGCCATTGAGAAACGACATTCAGCAGGTTGTATTTAGCATCTGATATAAGTTGGACGTTAATGGAGTGATACTGCTTGCGATTGAGGAAGGGGAATGGGTCAGGGGACGGCGCTTTAATGCATACGTGTGTGCAGTCTATTGCTCCGATGATGTTGTAGTCCAGTGATGGCATGAAAGTCCCTCTTGATCTGTACTTGGACGGCGGTGTATGGGAATTTGATGTACCTGGGTGATAGTCTGATGAGGGCTTTGATGACCGGGGGGAGCGCACGACTCACAGAAGACTGGGATACACCCGATCTGTCCCCTACCTCTCTTTGGAACGTTCTTGTGGCCAGGAATCCAAGGGTGGTTAGTACTTGGAGATGTGGTGGAATAGGGTTGGATCGGCGTGTCTGTCTGCTGAGTTGCGGCTCCAACAACATGCAGATATGTAGAAGCACAGCCCATGGTAACTGAAAACGCGACACTAGCCATTCGTCTGTCTCTGCAAATAGATCAGCGCGCTCTCTAAAGACGCAAGGTCCAAGGGCCTGAGGCTCTAGGGCAGGGGTCACTAACAGGCGGACCGCGGTCCGGACCCAGAAGCCGTCCTATCCGGACCGCGTCCAAAAACCGACCCCCGGTCCGCGAAATAAATGATCTGGTCTCCGCTTTTTTGCATAGCACCCCCGTCGACAGAAAATGGGGCGCCGTTACGTACCTTGGCTTGAGGCCATTTTATCTAACTGGACCTCTTTGAATTTTACTTGAAGACCCCTGCTCTAGGGTGTCCAAAAGAAGTAGGTAAGCCATGACGTTGCACATGATAACGCAATTATTGCGCCATTTAAGTCGTTTTGCAGTTTCAGATGTTTATATTGATATTGTAGTATTATACTGTCACACGCCACGTGACAATCCCTGGATGGGAACAGAGCAGTCTGGAGATGGAGTGGAGTTTGCTGGTCTACGGACCAGATTTTTCTTTTTTCCTGTCTCTCCCCCCAGACATGGGAGAGAGACAGTGGGAGAGCAGGTTAACATAAAACAAACACAAAATCTTCACCCTACTCGCCGCAAAGCTTTCGGGTAAAAACAACGAACTAAAATAACAAGCTAAATAATAAAAACTTACGGGACACCGCGCCTCTTCTTCCGGAGTTCCCCTGGAACCTCCCCAGGTACACACATCCAGTGACCTTTCAAGTGCTTTCCAAACCCATGCATACAGAGACACTCAAACTTTCCAGTCCGAGTTCTCTTTTCAACCGAAACACACAGAGACCCTCGCCACTCCCCACAGTGAGAGTTTTCTGGCAACCAACCCCAAGGTACTCTCTACTCTTTCAGTGAGAGTTCTCGGGCCGTTGCCCAGAAACACTCTCCACTGCCCGAGTGCGAGTTCTCTTTCAATCACACCAAGGGCGAGAGGCGGACCCTCTTTCAGGGCACCCTCTCACCCTCTCACTCTCTTAAGTAATCACTTACCAATTAACATCAATTAAATAATAATTAAATAAATTATGGCCTTTGGAGCAACCTTCCGGGCAACAGTTCACTCTCACACGCTGTGAGAGTGCCAAACCTGCCCCCGGAAAGTCTCCCTGCTCCAAAGGCCTCCACAACATGTAAAAACACAGGCAACCATGCCACTCCCACGTAGCCGAGACCGACGCCCTCCACATGTACCAAAGCCTCAATAGCCACAATTGAAACGAATTATAATTATATAATTATATTAATGAATTATGAATGATATTATCCTACAATTTGAAAAGAAAACAGTCAATTATAGGTCTACAATTGTCAAACAGGATACTCTCAAAATGATTATACATTATGACTTCTACCATTTATTGTGTAATTTATATATTCAAACTCAACAGTTCTAAGTAACTAAATAGACACAATCATCAATCCATTAGTCAAAAACAAAGTTGTTTTGCTTTGGAGAATGGCAGGCAAATTGTACGTATGACTCGTACGACAGCTCTGGACCACTCATAAATCTTGTTCGTACCTAAGAGAAAATTCTAAATACGAGAAAATTGGTGAATGCGGCAAATTCGCGTAAATCACTCGCAGAGTGACTTAGGAACGAATTTGTGCGTAAAAGTGGTTCTTGCATGAGGCCCAATGCGTTTTCTCTTGTTGAAACTGCTGTAAATCAGAGCAACAAGCGTACATTTGCTTCTCTGGACATAGAGCCATGATCTCACTCACATACTCCGTATAAACACAGTAAAGGAGCTGTCTTTCTTGGTGTTTGGCAATTTGGTCAAATCCTGGCACTGTTATTGGTCAAATTCTGGTGCTGTAATTAGTCTACTCTTGGTGCTGTAATTGGTCTAATCTTGGCACTGTTATTGGTCAAATCCTGGCACTGTCAAATCCTGGTGCTGTAATTGGTCAAATCCTGCACTGTAATTGGTCTACTTCTGATACTGTAATTGGCCTAACTCATGATAATTAGTCAATGAAACATTCCCCTTTATACTGACAGTAGCTAACTAGCTCTTTGTGAAGATACTGGGGTTTGTTTACTTTGAGCAGGCTAGCTAACATTAACATTTAACATTCTTTTTCTTTTTTTTTTGTGCCAAATTTGGTTGCCAATTATACCCTCTATTTATCTCAATTCACCCTCCCCCACGAGTTCGCCGCCCGTCCTCCGGGTCGAGACACTATTTCTGGGACGATTTATCCGCCTCTTCCGAGACAGAATTCTACCACGGACGCCTTTTTCCTGCTCCTCGACAGACTCGTACCGGCTCACCCTCCCCCCTCCCCCGGAGGCGGACAACCAAACGCCGCCTCCGATCGGGCTGACGATCAGGGCCGGTCTGGTAGAGACGCGGGTTTCTAACCCCGTCACTGACAGGCAGCGCACACCACACCGGACCAGCCAAAGTGTGGTGCGTTAGACAGCTACACTATCCGCCAGCACATTTAACATTCTTAACTAAGTGTGGTATAATGGTTAGGGAGCTAGGTTTATAATTGAAAGGTTGCAGGTTCGATTCCCAGGTGGGGCACCGCCCGTTGTACCCTTGAACAAGGTACTTAACCTGAATTAGTTCAGTAAATATCCAGCTGTATAAATGGATTGCGTGTAAAAGAAATGTAAAGTATAAGTCACTCTGGATAAGAGCATCTGCTAAATGCCTAAAATGTAAATGTCTCTCTTGTCACTACAGTTAATGGCAGCTCAAAGTTTAGGCATTTTGATTGGTTGGTAGCCGAGCGTGCTCCGTAAAGTGGCCTGTGCTGTTGAGAAACGCGGCGCACTGCTTTGTGACATCGAGGGAGACCTACAGTGTGACTTCTGCTCCTGGGGAGTGGGCTCTCTACTCGTTCTTCTCATTGACGTGGCGATGCGTATCTGCCCCCTCCTACAGCATGCTGCTCAACCAGCCAATCCAGTCGCTGGCCCCAGACAGCAGTATGAGCGCACAGGCCTCACCGTGCAACATGGTGCTACAGCAGGCCAAGTGAGTACACCTTCATCACCATCATCATCATCCACATTGTTTTAGCCCCTCCCTGTGGGTAATCTCAGTGAGGCAGCCACGAGGATAACCAGGAGGGTTATCATGACGTTTCCCATGGAGAACAGCTAGGAGTCTGTCTCTCTCTCTCTCTCTCTGCCTCCCTCTTTCAAGTTCAAAGTTCAAATGAGCTTGGGAGTTTTAGGATTTACAGAACTATGCATGTATGTAGGTTATTATCATGGTTATTGCTTTAGGTGTTTCCTTTTTAGAACAGTGATTCTGTCGTTCCTGTGAAATGCATGGGCGAAAGTTTACTTGCATCATATTTATTTGAGGAATTGTGTTTTACATATGCTTTGTATGTTTGTAACATACATAACTCTTTCTTCCTCTCACTCTCTTTCTCCCTCTCGCTCTCTTTCTCCCTCTCTCCCTCCCTCTCTCCCCTCTATTCCCACTTTCCCCCTCCCTCCCTCAGATACACAGTAGATCAGCAGGCGATGTCTTCTCTCCCCCAGCTGAGCTGCAGCGCTCTGATTGTTCCCCCCATCATGATCACCCCCCAGACCCAACACCCCATACACCTGCAGCAACAGCACTACTTTCAGGTACACACACACACACACTCCATACATCTGCCGTGACAGCACTACTTTCAGTTACACACACATACACACACACACACACACACACACCATACACCTGCAGCAACAGCTCTACTTTCTGCTACGCAAACATATACACACACAGCCACACACACACACACACTCCATACACCTGCCACAACATCACTACTTTCAGGTACACAAACACACACACTATACACCTGCAGCAACAGCACTACTTTCAGGTACACACACACACACACACACACTCCATACATCTGCCACAACATCACTACTTTCAGGTACACAAACACACACACACTATACACCTGCAGCAACAGCACTACTTTCAGGTACACACACACACACACACACCCCATACATCTGCCGCGATATCACTACTTTCAGGTAGACACACATACACACACACACCATACAGCTGCAGCAGTAGCACTTTCAGTTAAATACACACACACCTTTGTCTGATATGTTTTTTCTGGACAGCAGATGCCGGCTCCAGGGATGCAGACCCAGGCTTTTTTCCACACCACTCCAGTCCCGCAGCAAAGTACCATGGGATACCTCCAGCCACAACAACAACTGCAACAGCAGCAGCGGCATTTGCAAAACCAGACTGGCAACCTTTCAAATATGCAGCTTCCCCGATAGCGCCCTCTTTGGGACCAGACTAGGACTGCACTGCCCCTGGAGGGATGCAAAGGGATGCCTGCAAGAGCTGGGGGGAGAGGGAGGGAGGTGGGCGGGGGGCGGGTTGGGAATTGTACTCACAATGGCAACAGCCACAGCTTGCAAATTATTTCAGAAGAATCCGGAGTGGCCTTACTTTGGATAAGGTACATACTGCCTTTATGTTATTATTATTTTGTTATAATAATTATACTTTTTCTTTTAAACAAAAAAAGGGACGTGTGTTTTTTGTACTTCACGTGTGTTTGTATGTGATGTGGAGGCAGGAAGTAGGTGGGCGTTACCTCTGGGGGAAAATGGGGAAAACACCATGCTCTTTGAAAACAAGCACAGTAGCTCACAATCTCACACAGTGTTGCATAAAAACAGTATTGATGGTTTTTAAATAAATGGATAGAAACCCTACAAGCACAGATACTCACAATCGTAACATTGGTCTGCTTAAAGCAGACAGGATCAGTGTTCCATTCAGTAAGCAAACGTAAAAATACAAATGAATACACTCATTCGTCCATCTGCTTGTCCAACAGGGACTTGTAAGATGAAAGGAAAGAGCTTTGATCCTCATGGCCCTGATCAGCAACCTTCTCTCAGAATGTAGGAACTAGTTTATCATTTTTAAAAAGTAGTCTTTAAAATAAATAAAAGAAAGAAAGACATAAATGTGAGGTGAAAAGAAATCCATAACTGAAGTCTCTTATTCCTCACTGGTTGGCTTTGCGCCAGACAGACAGACAGACAGTACGCGTCAATATATTGACCCATTGCAAGGAACTTTCAAAGATAAAATTTTATTTACAAAAGCTCAATTTTAACTTTTAACATTTTTACTGTATTATTTTTTATGTTGAATATATTTAGATTTATGGTGGAAAAACGGCAGTGCTCGCCCACGAGGAACTCACCCACAAGGAACAGTGCTCGCGTTTTGAGGAACCCTGCTGTAGAGGCTCATATTGGTGTTCTGTGTCAGCATTCGTGAACACACTGCTTTCCCTACCTCCCTCCCTCCGCCCCTCCAAAGGAAAAGCAGTTTATTGTGCAGTGTCGATTGTGTATACCTTCACTGGTAACACTCAGGCTGTGTGTAGAGCAGAGCAGACGCTCCGTTATCAGCATTAAAAGTGACACTATTTAGATTTTTTTTCCCCCATTATTTTCTCGATGATTCTGTTATATGTTAGTTTCCATGTTAGTCTACATGCAGCGCTGCATAATTAGCATTAATGCTTTGGTGACAGGCCGCAGTGTTCGTATTCCAGCATGGCTCCCCTTGTTGGGTCCTCAAATGTTATATATATATAACCCTAAATTATATCTAATCCAATTATTAATGGAAGTGAGGAATCAAGTAAGGGGCAGTACAACATCAGGCAGTGTAGGACATGAAGACAGATCATAGAAGCATCAGGAATGTTCTGTAACTGCTGGCTTATTTTTATATATATTGCCCTGTATATATAATCCCCTATATATAAATAAAAGGGGTCCAATGTCCAACACATCCATTGGATTAAAAGGGGATCTTCATGGCAAGTTATATAATTTTTTTCCCTTTGTGTAAATATAATGCATTTTTGTGTAAACGTAAAATACACACACACACAAATCCCTCTTCATGTAATAGATGGCTATATTGCAACCTTCTATAATAGATTCCGATTCCTTCTATAATGGTCTTTCACTGGTAAAATGTGCATACTTTTTACCATGATCGCATTCTCTATATTTTGTTTCTCAAAATGATTTCCGTAAGAGGGAACGGCGTTCCTCACTAGAGTAGACTACGAGCATGTTTGGTTTTCATTTGGGTGGATTTGTTGTTATCAATCAAAAGTGGGGGCACAAATGGTGCAAATGAACTGTATTTTTATTGGTAGTCATATATGGTAATTAAATAGAGTCATAAATGGCTTTAAACTGACTGGCGCCCACCTTGGTTGGCCTTTGCAGTCCAACTGACTCATCCTGCAAACCTCCCGCCCCTCACTCTCATTCGGTCTCCTGGCAACTGGATGAGAAACGCTGTGTGTTTGGGGATGGTAGAGGAGTATATCTAAAGAATGTCTCAAAGAACTCTTGTTTTCAATAAAGGATGTATTTAGGCAGGTATTCATGTAAAAAAATATATATTATTTTATAGCCTAAACCAGGTAATGTGTAAATGAGATTTAAGTATTTTTGTACAAAAATGTCTGGCACATTCCTTTAACAGTGCGTGCATGCGTGTGTGCGTGCGTGTATCTGAGATGTATATCAAGGGCCTATTTATAACATTTTGTGGTATCCTATAAATCCATAGTTTGAACATCCAAAAAAAGAAAATAAGTTGACCTTTAATAGTCAGCTCTCTGTATGTTCTCTTCCTAAGAACACACCCTCTGTATTCAGGCCCGGATTCTGTCAAAGCACATTATGTCGAACGGTAATCATCCCAGTGTACGCATGTGTTTGGATACTAAAGTTTTGTCAGAATCTTAAACTTGATTTATGTTCCCACCCCATCATTGCTCTCAACGTATAGACATTTAGAATCTGGACATCAATCACATTATACTATGGTTTTAACACAACGTTCGTAAGCTCAGATGCACGTGCGCCTTCACAGCAATGCTCGCAATTTAGCAATGCGCGTGATTGTAATTTAGCAAGCACGTGATTTAGCGATGCCCGTGATTGTAATTTAGCAATGCGTGTGATTTAGCAATGCGAATGATTGTAATTTAGTAATGGCGTGTGATTTAGCAATGCGCATGATTGTAATTTAGCAAACGTGTGATTTAGCATTAGCAATGTGTAAGCTTTACATCCCAGCACAGCGCAACATTTTTAGCTACATTTCATGTCGAGCTCATTTTATGACAGCTGAAGAGTGTTCTTGTGTCTCTATATAACACATGTGTTGTGATTTTAATCTATGAGTGAACTGGCATTGGTGTATGCAGCTAATTGAGTCTGGGTAATTGGTGGAAACAAAAACCCACCTCTGGTGTAATTGCCCACCTCTGGTCTAAAGAGTATCCAGCACTGCATCCCTGGCTCTACTACATGGCCTAGCAAGTAATTTCCACCCATGCCCTTTCCTCTGTTGACATAACTCAATGTGTCCACTTTATTAATTAATTTATTTTATTTTTTATTTAACCAGGGTAGTCACATTGAGATTGCCATCTCTTTTTCAAGTGAGCCCTGGCTGATAAGGAGGCATACATAACGTTTGACATAAAACAACATTACAAATAGAAATAATCATAAATAAAAAGCAAGATTGTAAAAACACACAAGAATTCAAAAGAGGGAGACAGAATTCCCTAATAAGCTTTAATCCTTAAAAAAAAAATGTTAAAAACCTTAATCAAACCCACCTTTACGTTAAAGTTACTTGAAGGAATTATGAAAGATGTGAAAGTGATGTAGATCTTTGCTTGACTAATCAAAAAGTCATGCTGACTGTTTCTTGACCAATCAAATAGAAGAGAGTTCAAGACTATTTCTGCTGGCTTTCAGAAGAATGAATTGGATGAAGCTGGGTCGTGTCAGAGGCATTAATCTTACTCTGCAATCTGTTATTTTCAACTATTTTTCCTTGTCTCATACAGAGTGTATACATGACTTTCACATGCTGCGAGAACATAGGAATACATAATGACGAGAATCTAATGACGGCTCATCTAGGCTCATCATTACCTAGTCTAAAGAATATCCAGCACTGCATCAAGAATGGGCTTGAATTCCCCAAGTGTCTTTGTCTCCACTACATGACCTGACAAACTGTTTCACGCATTGAAAAGTGAGATGGGCTTTAATCTGGCTTTTAGAATGTGGTTTTTCATGCCCTGGTTCTAACGTGTAGAGTCAAAGCCAATTCATTGTCATGGTAATTGATTTTGTGATCGTTTTTAGTGTGATTTCTATGCTAGATCAAATTTGTAATAATATTTCTTTGATCTTGTAAAAATCTGTTTAGTGTTATCTGTGTTTTTATATGCGTTTATACATCCACCTGTTGTTCAGGTGTGATTAAGGAAAGTAGATGCGGGTAATTAAGGCTAAATTGTGGTGGCACACTGTCCTTTGAGTAAAGAATTGTAAGAAAAGCATCTCCTCTTTGTCTTCACATCATCACACGTCTCACATGGTACGTGATTAAAATGGAATATCATTTAGCAAAGGAAAATTAAATGTAACGCATGTTTTGTTGTGTTGGTTTTCTCTAAAGATAGAGCGGCATAGTTGTTGCGTTGCTGGTTTTTTTAACCGTAGGTCCGTTTTTTGGGGGGGTTTTAAGAAAAGGCTGGCGTCGAGGGTGGGGGGAAATGATGAAAATGAATCAATTGCAAACACAAGTAGCCTACTGGTGTAAAATAAGATGATTTAAAAGAAACATGATTAAGCTTTGGTGCAGAACAACTAAATGAAGAAGCGTTTTTAATGTAAATTTTAAAATAAAGAACGAAATGTAGATATTGTATTATACATTTGTACAAATAATATTTAGTACAGTGGTTTATTTTATATGATGTCGATTATAATGCATTTCTAAATGTTTTTGTGATTAATTTAAAAAAAAACGCAAAGCGATGTATTTTGTAACGGAAAAAATATGAAAGTGTCTTATTGAGAAGAGCTACATTGTTTCTTCTGTCCTGAGTTCTGCAGGTTGCTGTTGCACAAAGTCAATGACAGGCATTGTTCGGCTCGTCTTTCACTTCACAGGTACTGTCAGAATGAGCTTTAACATTGTATTGTTTTTAAAAAATAGAGATGAATAAATATTAAGGTTTACATTCTGCAACAGTTTGGATATGAACTCTGTGACAGTGATATTAAATATTTTTTATTTATTTAACCTGGATAATGTAGTATCTTTTGAAATAAATATTTCGAGACAAACCGTATTTTGTGGTGGTTTTACTCTGGCTTCGGTTTCCAGGTGTGAAATGTATCTGGTAAATGCAATGGCGCAGTCCATTTTCACCTGCGACAGTCACTTACACCTGAAATTCATTTTACATCCTCTCTATATGAGGGTATGTGCTACCAGGGATTGGTTTCAGTAAGATTATCATACACATCCAGAAACTGGTAAAGTCAGTGCCATTGTCACTGCTGGTCCCAGGGTAACGGTTGGTCCTCTAGTTGCAGGCAGCAGGCTTGCGGCGAGGGGAATTGAATTAATAGAGGCTACAATTGGCCACCAAAATGGTAAAACTCAAGTAAGGTTCTTCTAAATGTTTTCAGTTTCCAGTTCACTATAAAGCTCAAATGTGCTGCCAAGAGGAAACAACCTAAATTAGACAAAGGCCCACTGCCATAAAATTGAATTGAGTGAAGCAATAATTAGAATGTTAGAATATTATTAATTAGTTTTAAATCACGACTAGAATCCGCTAGGCATGCTGGGTAATAGTAAACAGCTCCAGTAGGCGCTGTGGGTAGAGATTGCATGTGGTGACTGATCGGCAACTGTCACCTTGACATGTTTTGCAAGCATTTCCTTAGGCCTCAACAAACAACTAGCGACCCATGGTCTGCAATAAAACTCAGCCATAAACGCTCATCATAAATGCTGACTCATCTCATGTCAATCCACAGCTTGGTCATAAGGCCATCACAAACAGGCTTTAAAAGCATGTAGAGCTCCTGCCTACGAATATTATTAAACAGTGATCAATGTTTTTTCCATCATTTCCTTTCAAAGAAGGAAGTATAATGTAAAAGGTGTGCCACATCTACAGTGAGCACCATAATTAATTGGACAGTGACACATTTTTTGTTATTTTGGTTCTGTACTCTAGCACTTTGAGATTGAAAGGATGACAATGAGTTTGAAGTTGTAGAATCCTGTAAGATTCCACTCAAACACACCAGCGTGTAGTCCTACCTTTGTGATACTGGAACGGGATTAAATTGAGGTTATTGAACTCCAACTACTCCAATTTATGTTATTTTTCTCTCTGTTAACTGTTACTTATAGAATTGTATATGCAAATGAGAGACTAGTTTCTCAGCTCACGTAGTGTGGCTCTATACGCATTGCTATCTCTATATGTGATGCAGACGTGCCTTTGGCCCATGTAAAGACTGCCAAGGATACTATTGCTTATCTTGCAATGGCACTAATGTATAAGCGAATGACTACAGAGTGCAACATTCTATGTGTGTTTGTTAACGGTAATCTTAAAACCACAATATGTAACTGCAGTTGTTTAGATTCATGAGAAATGCTGAGGTATGAAAATGTTTATTAGCCAGACTTGCAGAAATTGTTACAGAAACATCAAACAGAATTTGAGTAATGTAAGCATACCAAAACGGTTATACGCAAATGTTGCACAGGAGGTCTGAGTAACGAATCTCCCCTAAGTATGCCACTTTTCCCGCTATATCCCCACACCTCAAAGGGAACCATGAAACACCAAATAAAGACACAATCACTGAAAAACTGAACCACTCTGTTTCTGTACGCGCATCACACTACGTTTCACAGATGGCCGCTGATCATTTGCATTTCCACCGTTCACTTTTGAACAGTGTTCTGAGATCTTTTGTAAGTGCCACCTGTACCACATCATCAATGACACCAACCCACTGCTCATGACATCGGCTTTCCAACGACACCAAACATGATTATACTGTACATGTAAATTATGATGTTACAGTATACCACATTAAACTCAGTGATGTGGTCAACAGTCCAGAGAACAGCCCCCACCGTGTCCTGTTTTGCTGAGACAGCAGGACTGCTTTTATTAGTGTGGGGGTTTGTCACACGCCACGTGACAATCCCTGTACGGAACAGAGCAGTCTGGAAACAGGGGTGGAGTTTTCGGTCTACGGACCGGATTCTTTATTTATTTATATTTTCGTTCTCTGATCCTGACACGGGCAGAGAACCAGAACGGGAGGTTTTCCAAAACAAATAAACAAAATTAAATATCACAAAACATTAAACCACAACCGGAACTTTCTAGTTCCCGGTTTACTTTCTTTCGCTTTGCTTTCTTTCTTTCTTTCTTTCTTTCTTTCTTTCTTTCTTTCTTTCTTTCTTTCTTTCTTTCTTTCTTTCTTTCTTTCTTTCTTTCTTTCTTCCTTCCTTCCTTCCTTCCTCCCGGTCTCCTACGCCTTCTCCTTCTTGTTCCAGCCCCCTACTGAAGAGAGCAGAGCAGTTTTAAAGCACACCGATGTGATTAGCAACACCAGACCGGTGCGTGCGCTGGCTGCTCTGCTAGTAGGCGTGGCCGCTAATCGCCCTGATCCGCTGCTGAGACCGACGCCTTCCACAGGGTTGTAAGGCCATTACCATTGTTTACGCATCTCGCCTGTTGGCTTGCTCCTGGCAACATAAACACAGGGCATAATTATGTGGACTGCCCTACAAAGTGCAGACTGTCAGCTTTAATTTGAGGTATTTTCATCCATATCGGATGAATTGTTGAGAAATTATAGAACCTTTTGTACATACTCCCCCACATTTTCAGACACCATAATTCATTGGACAGTTTAACATAGAATAAAGTAATCATTTTTAACATTTGGTCGCATATCCTTTGCATGCAATGACTGCTTGAAGTCTGCGACGCATAGACATCACCAAACGCTGGGTATCTTGCCTGGTGATGCTCTGCCAGGCCTGTACTGCAGCCACTATCAGTTCTTGCTTGTTTCGGGGACTTTTTGCCTTCAGTCTCCTCTTCAGCATGTAAAATGCATGTTCAATTGGATTCAGATCCAGTGATTGACTCGGCCAGTAAAGGATTTTCCACTTTTTGGCTGTCAAAAACCCCTTCGTTGCTCTAGCAGTATATTTCAGGTCATTGTCTTGTTGCATGATGAAGTGCCGTCCAATGAGTTTAGAGGCATTTGGTTTTATCTGAGCAGATAAAATATTTCTGTAGACTTCAGAATTCATTGTTCTACTTCTGTCTGCAGTCACATCATCGATGAAGACAAGTGAGCGCGTTCCACTGGCAGCCATACAGGCCCAAGCCATAACACCCCCTCCACCATGTTTCACGGATGAGGTGGTATGCTTTGGATCATGGGCATTTCCTTTTTTTCTCCACACTTTCCTCTTTCCATCACTCTGGTACACTCTGGACAATCTTTGTCTCATCTGTCCACAAGACTTTGTTCCAGAACTCTTGGGGCTCTTTGAGGTGCTTTTTAGCAAACTGTAATCTCACTTCAGGCTTATCAGTGATTTGCATCAGTGTACCCTCTGTAGTCCTACTGGTGTAGTCTTCTACATATGGTAGACACATCTACACCTGCATCCAGGAGAGTGTTTTTGATCTGTTGGGCCGTTGTCAGGGGGGGTTTCTTTACCATAGAGAGTATTCTCCTGTCATCCACTACAGTGGTCTTCCTCTGTCTACCGGGTCTTTTGACATAATTGAGTTCACCAGTTGTTTTTTTCTTGTTAATGATGAACCAAACTGTTGACTTGGGCATGCCCAGGGTTTTTGCAATGTTCCTGATTGATTGATTGATTTTCATTTCTGAGCCTTATGACGGTCAGCTTAATTTGCATCGACACTGCTGTCTTCCTCCTGTTGCCACACCCCAACAACAATCTCCAAAGGCAATTGCAAAGTCTAGAATCAAGACTAGATATCAACAGCTCTCTTCTGCATTCACTAACGACACAAATGAATACACCTGCCTAATGAAACGCATCTGTGAAGCCAATTCAAGAAATACTTGTATTACCTTAAAATGGGGGGGACCATGTACAAAAGGTGCTGTCATTTCTAAACGGTTCATCCGATATGGATATGATGATATGGATATGGATATGGATGAAAATACCCTCAAATTAAAGCTGACAGTCTGCACTTAAACCTCACTGTCATTGTATCCTTTCAAACTCATACCATACAGCAATGAGCATGGAGATAGTAGCCTCTACGCTGACTGGAACATGAACACAGCATTGCAGTACATGCATTTAGCAGACACTCTTATCCAGAGCAACTTACAGTTTACATTTATTGAAATACAATCCATTTATACAGATAGATATTTGGTAGTGTTTTTTGGGGATCCTGATGGGAGTGGTCTCTTCCAGGATGACAATGCCCCATCCACAGGGCATGAGTGGTCACAACAGTTTGTTGAGCATGAAAACGATGCAAATAATATGCCATGGCCGTCTCAGTCACCAGATCTCAACCCAATTGAATCCAATCAAATCAAATCAAATCTAATGTATTTGTATAACGCTTTTCACAAATGTGCCCTTGAGTCAGAGGCCAAGGCAGAGAAGAGAACATGTAGTTAGAAAAAAGCAGTGCTATAGTCAGTAGCATTATGTGAGAGTAGGGGAGCACAAGCATAGGAAATTAACACTTGTGGGAGATTCTTGAGCGACACCTGAAACAGTTTGCAACCACCGTCAGCCAATTTCTCATGGAAGAATGGTGTTGCATCCCTCCAACAGAGTTCCAGACACATTAGAATCTATGCCATGGTTCTGGTGGCTTGTGGCAGCCCAACACCCGATTACAGTTTTTTATGATTGCTTTGACTCATTTTTGAGTTTCAATGTGCAAAACTCTTAATACAGAGTGCCATACTGCTCATTTTGGGTTCAAAATCTAATATAGCAGGCAAAATAAAAATACTGGTGTCAAATGAGAGAATATTATATGCAAAAGTTTATCATAGCACCAAAACATTAGATATTTTCAACAGTGAAGTTAAATCATTGCTGCATTTTCAATATACAACAGTCATCATCAAACAATGCTGCCAAACACAAAATCCTTCTAATCAAAAAAGAGTTTGAAAGTGTTCTTTGGTCATAACACAAAATGCTCTAATCCTAATCTTGGGCTCAAAATCACATATTGCATGCAAAATAAAAATTATTGGAACCAAATTAGATTGTATATCATGCAAAAGTGTATCATAGCATCAGAACATTGGATATGTTCATCGTTGAAGTTTAATTATTGGTGTAATACAACGGCCATTATCAAATAATGCTGTCAAACACAAAATAATTGTCATCAAAAAATATTATATAAGTACTGGAAATGATGCACAGCAAGCATCCCCTGTGATAGACTGCAGTATATACAGTATATATATATAGCTTGCGTTTTTATGGAAGACAAACAAAATAATAGATTAGATTACTGAAAATGTGCTTTTGCATGTACAGATGTAAATAATCAGAAAAAGTATAAAAGAGGTGCCTAAAAATGATTTTAAAAGTTTATTGATCTTGTTGAAATATTACGTAATGTTGTTATTCAGCTGGATGTAGATTATGCTAAATGTTATGGTTTGAATTATTTTTGTTTGTTTGTTTGTTTGTTTTGTTTGTTTTTCTAACTTGTGGGTGGAGTAGGCTGCCATTTGTACTGTGGGCAGACGATCTGATTGTTATTTTTAAACGTCATTCTCATTCCATTGAAAGAAATCATACATTACTGTAATGCAGAAAACTCATCTGTATTTTACAATAAAAACAAAAACAACAGTAAAAGCAGTTACAGTAACAAAAAACTTTACAGTAAAAAACAACAACATTTCAGTGCTTAAGCAGCATTTTGCCTCTCTGCTGCATTTGGCCACAGAATTTCATTTACGTCGCATCTGATATCTTCATTTGCAAGGCAGCGAAGGCAGGCAGTTGTCAGAAACTGCCATTCAGGTTTCTAAGCAGCTTTTTATGTAGTGGTGAAGAGATTATCAATTGTGTTGCAGTGCTACTCGCTTGGGCAAGGTTGTTGGAAGTAATGATACATGGCTACAAACACCTGTTGAATTGATTTAGTGATCTGCATTTGTAGTAATGAGCATTTGAACACTGTTGTAATATTAGGTGGCTGTATTCTGAGAATGGAACATATGATTTAGAGTTTGGCACTTGTATTAACAGTTTTGCTCTTTGTATGTCAGCATAGGATGTAGTGTCTTAAGGTAAGAATTCTGCAAGTCAGTTTAGCACTTTGCATGAACAGTTTTACACTTTGTATGTCAGCATAGGATGTAGATGATGCTCTTAGATTTCTAATTTACGTTACTTTTGCTTAGCCAACAGACACCCTTGTGCATCTCCGCGGTCCATGGTTTGCTTTTTGTTTTACATATTCATAAAGCTGGATATTCATGTTCAGCATTAACTGTACATCAGCAGCACTACATTCACATTACATTTTACATTTTAAGCATTTAGCAGATGCTCTTATCCAGAGCGACTTACAAGATATGCATAAATACATGGTAGGAACAATCATAGTTCGCACAAGAGATCAGTGCAGTAATACAGTGACAGACATCATAGCAGGCAGCTGCATACCATACCTGTAACACTGGGAAGGAAAAGGTTAGTAATTTTATTTTTTTATTTTTTTATGGAGTAAGCAGGGATACATAGTTTTGAGCAAGTGGGCAGTGGTGATGACAATTAGCAGAATGTACAGAATTCAGGGGTTTTGAGTCTCTTGCAAGTGATTCCGCGATCCTGACCGATTACGGAAGGACGTTCCACCACTGAGGGATCAGGACAGAGAAGAAATGAAACCACGAGGAGTGGCTGCTAGGCTCCCAGAGGGATGGGACAGTCAGTTTTCCAGAGGAGGCGGAGCGGAGGGGTCTGGCTGGGGTGTAGGGAGTGATGAGTGACTGGAGGTATGGGGGAGCAGTACCTCTAGCCGCTTGAAAAGCAAGCACCAGTGATTTGAATCTGATGCGTGCTGTGATGGGGAGCCAGTGCAGAGAGGAGAGTAGAGGGGTGACGTGGGTGAACTTCGGCTGGTTGAACACCAGACGTGTGGCAGCATTCTGGACTAGTTGCAGTGGCTTGATGGCACAGGCCCGTAGGCCTGTCAGCAAGGAATTGCAGTAGTCCAAATGTGAGATCACCAGGGCCTGGACCAGAAGTTGTGTGGCCTCTTGGGTGAGGAACGTTCGGATCCTCTGGATGTTGTGGAGGGAGAAACGGCAGGTCCGAGTGATTGCTGCAATGTGGCCCGAGAAGCACAGCTGGTTGTCCAGGGTCACTCCAAGACTCCTGGCAGACTGGGACGGAGACACTATGGAGCCTTCCATGGTGATTGAAGCATCAATCATCGGGGAGCCCTTCACTGGGAGGAAGAGCAGCTCTGTCTTCCCCAGGTTCAGCTTCAGGTGGTGGGTGGCCATCCAGGCAGAGATGTCAGCCAGGCATGCAGAGATCCATGCCGGGATCTGGGTCTGGGTTGTGTTGTCGGCATAACAGTGATAAGAAAAACCATGAGCAGAGATGACAGAACCAAGTGACTTGGTGTACAGGGAGAATAGGACGGGGCCTAGCATCAAGCCCTTTGGGACTTCGGTGGAGAGGGTCTGGGGAGAGGAGAGGGACCCTCTCCAGGCCACCTGGTAGGACCAGTCAGCCAGGTAGGACTTGAACCATGTCAATGTAGATCCAGAGATTCCCATCTCGACAAGAGATGAGAGCAGGATCTGGTGGTCCACGATGTTGAATACAGTTGACAGGTCGAGGAGGAGGACGGAGCTAAGGGATTGAGCCTCAGTGACCGCAAGGAAAGCAATCTCTGTGGAGTGGCCTGCCTTGAACCCAGATTGGTTAGGATCAAGCAGGTCATTCTGTAGGAGATGAGCAGACAGTTGGTTATAGACAGCCCGCTCTAGTCTTTTGGAGAGGAATGGGAGGAGAGAGACAGGTCGGTAGTTGTA
Source organism: Aldrovandia affinis (assembly GCA_029706075.1). Classification (NCBI taxonomy): domain Eukaryota; kingdom Metazoa; phylum Chordata; class Actinopteri; order Notacanthiformes; family Halosauridae; genus Aldrovandia; species Aldrovandia affinis. Next base: position 1,345,035 of record JAINUG010000103.1, read on the forward strand.
AATGACAGCAGGATTCAGAGAGGGTTTTTTGAGGAGGGGGACGACATGAGTGCATTTGAGTGAAGAAGGGACAGAGCCAGAGGAAATAGAGGAGTTGATAACATTGGAGACAAAGGGGAGGATGTCCATAGCAATGGACTGGAAGAGGGGGGAAGGAATGGGATTGAGAGGGCAGGTGGTGGGACGGTGGGAGTGAACAAGTTGAAGGATCATCCGGATGTTTGAGTCAGGGAGGGTCGAGAAGGAGGACAGAGGGGTGAGAGGTTTAGGTAGCGAGATGGGTGAGGGAGAGGATGGGGGTAAGGAGTTGCGAATGTCATCGACCTTCTCGCGAAAGAAGGATGCGAAGTCATCCACGGTTAGAGAGGAGGGGGTGGGGGAGGAGGAGGGGTGAGGAGAGAGGAAAACGTAGAGTAGAGTTCTTGAGGATTAGAAACAGAAGATTGAATCTTGGAAAGGAAAAATGCAGACTTAGCAGAGGAGAGGTTAGAGGAAAAGGTAGCCAGGAGTGTGCTGAAGTCAATCAGAGCCACAGGAGATTTGGATTTTCTCCATTTCCTTTATGCTGCTTGCAGTTTGAGTCGGACAGCCCGAATGGAGTCAGCTAGCCAGGGGCTGGGGGGGTCGGAGATGAGCAGGTTTAGTGGATAGAGGACAGAGTGGAGGAGGAGAGAGAGGAAAGTAGGGTGGATGATGCTTCCTCAGCAGGTAGCTGAGAGAAGGCATCAGTAGGGGGAAGGGAAGATAGAACAGTAGTGACAGGGCAGTGGGGGAGAGAGAGCGGAGGTTGCGATGAACAAGGGCAGTGGGGGCAAGTGAAGATGGTTTAGGCACAGAGGGGAGGGGAGGGAAAAGACAGAAAGCAGTGGTCAGACACATGCACAGGAGATACCACAATGTTGGGTGAGGTGCAGTTCCTAGTGAAGACCAGGTCCAGTTGGTTACCTGACTTGTGGGTGGATGGGGACTGAAGCAGGGGGAGAAATGCAGAGGACTGAGGGGTGTCCAGCAGCAGGTTGAAGTCGGAGTAAGACGGGAGTGCCATCCTCAGGGAAGGAGCTGAGTAGGGCATCCATCTCATCTAGGAAACTCCCCAGTGGACCTGGTGGGCGATAGAGAACAATGATATGCAGTTTACATGGAACAGTGACAGTGACAGCATGAAATTCAAAGGAGGAGGATGAGAAGTGTGGAAGAGGAACAATACCAAATCTCCACAGGGGGGAGATCAGTATACCTGTCCCTCCACCTCTACCTGAGGGTTGCACTGAGGACCTTTTTTAAAAATCTTTATTTAACCAGCTAGGTCAACTGAGAATTCCAATTCTCTTTTGCAGTGATGATCTGGCGAATTAATGTGGATAGGGAATGCAATATAATGTATAGCCAATCAAATATAATGGATGATCAGGTGGCCAAATGGGGAGAGGCAGTTTTTGTAGGAATTTGACCAGGATATATTAAAAGTGTGATTTTTAATTCCCATAGTGAGTCGGACCTTGGTTTAATGTCTTATCCAAAGGACAGCACCATGTCCCCATCACTGCCCTGGAGCATTGGATTTCTCAGTGGGACAGAGGGAAGAGTGCCTCCTACTGGCCCACCAATACCTCTTCCAGCAACAACTTTGTTTTCCCAGGTCTCCCATCAAAGTACTAACCAAGCTAACGCCTACTTAGCTTCAGATGTTTAACATGGGAAGGGTACAGGGTGGTATGGCCGCTTAGCTTCAGCAGTGTAACATGAGAAGGGAACAGCGTGGTATGACTGCTTAGCTTCAGCAGTTTTTTATGGCCAAGTATTAACCATGATTCCACTGTACATACTTCCTCTAAGTTTATGAGTGCCTTTTCTTTAAATGGACTTTAAACCCTATTACTCCCCTGTTTAGTGTTCAAAGAAAGAGATAAGCCTGTTTGAAATAATGTGCAGCACTTTATCTTGGTGTTGAGTAATGGCGCTATAGTACGCAGGTATGTCTCCTCTAGGATTGCTGCAGTGGGCAGAAATTACAAATTGTTTCAAGCACAAGATCTGATCCAGACAAATGGGAAAAGATTTTCTAGTTCATAAAGGAAATAGGTATTTTGTCTGATTTATTTATCATAGCTACACTCTCAGAAAAAAATGTACTGTGTTGTATTAAAATACAAATGCTTGTCACTGTGGCAGTACCCCTGTAGGGTACTGAATTGTACCTTTAGTCAGAAGAACTTAGTTGTACCTTTGCGAAAAAAAGAATGTTGCTTGCAGTACAAGTCTCATTTTCATTCCAGTATGGCTGCCAGTGTGAATAAGCATTCATCACCCTACCTGGTTACATATCTGTACCTTTCCTCAATGTGTACCCCTTTTACTGGGAAAAGGTACACAAATGTATCATGAATGATCTTATGTGTACCTTTGAAGATACAATGTACACATCTTTACCCTGAGGAACCCTAATTGCACCTTTATTTTCTAGTGTAATGCCCGTGGCAAGCCCTAAAATACAAAATCCTTAAATCCACTTGCATGTCTATTTTGAAACATTTTAAGAATCGTGCTTTGGCATTTTCCAAGGAAAATGTACAATTTCAAACATTTGCCTTTCTTCTACAGGCCTGTATTAAACAGCTGTCTCTCTTCACTGCCTGTGAGCCTTTGTCTGAAATACACTTTGGGAACCATTGCATTGTACCGTCCTTGACATTATTCATCACACAACACTGGAGATCAATCTCAGGATGTACAGCTGATTGTAGTAGTTTGTGCAATCTTGATTTCTGCTGAAAATGCTTGCTGTGGGACACCCACAGCAATAGTGTGCTCTCAAAAATAGAAAGGAAGAATCAGGGTACACTTTGGTTCCTCAGGGTAAAAATGTTTCATTGTACCCTCAAAGGTACAAATAAGATCCTTCATGATACGGATTTCTCCCTTTTCCCAGTGGAAAAAGGTACACATTGAGGAAAGGTACAGATATGTACCCAGGTAGGGTAATGAATCCTTATTCAACTGGCAGCCATATTGGAATGAAAATTAGGCTTCTACTGCAAGCAACACTATTTTTCTCGAAAGGGTAAAACTATGTTCTGCTCATTAAAGGTACAAGTGCCCTACAGGGGTGCTGCCACACAGGGCTACTGCCACAGTGACAAGCATTTGTACTTTCATAGGTACAACATGGTACCTTTTTTTCTGAGAGTGTGTCACCTGTTACGGCCACTGTTGATTTTCATTATTTGTCTTGGAAACTTGCCAAGTTAGCTACAGGTAGTCACCCTTCACCCTTCACCAGAGCTCTGAAGTGCGAAAGGTAAAGTCATATCACACGGATATGACAGAATTTCTTCAAACGGCCAAACCCTCCCAGCCCTTGAGCCAGTGATCAAGGTTCAATCAGATAACATGAGCCAGAGCTGGTGTAAAAACAAGTGCGGATTGCCAGAGACGCAGCAGTTCCAGTCTTGCTTACAAACGGACCCAAAGGAGACATGGGGAGGAAGGGTGTGCGCTACTTATTGATGCTATGGCTCTGGCTCTGGCCCCTATTAGTAATGCAACAAGCCACAGCGGCGTCGGTCTTCTGGACGGCCTACGTGACGATCCAGTATCCCAGCCCGACAGACAATCAGACGGTCTGGCGCTCCTGTGAGTGCGGGGTGTACGGGGTGAACTCCCCCCTAAGGGATGCTACAGGGCGAGTGGCACTTCCTCTCCAAGACCCCCTGGCCTGCGAGCCAGACACCAGCTTCCCCAACGACTCCAGCGAGCAGTGGGTGGCCCTGATCGAGAGGGGGAACTGCACCTTCGCGAAGAAGGTCCAGAAAGCGGCCCAGCAGGGGGCCTCGGCCGTGCTCATTTATAACCTGGCTGGCACCGGCAACGAGACGAGTCCCATGTATCTGGAAGGTATGTGGGGGTTTGCGCCTTCCAGTAAGGGCCTCAGTCAGCTGAGTTAGTCGGCCGTGGAAGTTTCCTTTTCACAGAGCAATTGGTCTGAAACAACGACACGTGATAACGGATAACAATTCAGCTGAAATGGGTGGCGCTAAAATGCTGTGTTTGCATGAACTTTGATTTTTATCACTCTTACACAGTGTCTTTTAAATAACTCTTGGATGTAAAACCAACATATATATATATATATCACATTTATAAAGCCTTACCCTATGTGCAGTGAGGCATTTCAATGTTTAAACAAATCATACAGAAATGGTTACACCATGAAGTTCTTATATAACTCGGGGTAGTTTTACTGTACATTGAATCTTTATTTTATTTCACAGTTGGGTATTTTTATTTTTTAATTTTATATTCATGAGAGGGTTTTGCATTTAGCACTGAGAAGCATTGGTAACCAAACATGTAATAAATGTCAAGTATTTTGGTCACCTTTTGTGTTTTTGGGGGAGAAATCAATTAATATAATATGTTACTAATGTTATAATACGTTATTTAAATTAATAATTAAATTGTGTAGAGTAATTGTTGTGGTGCCCTAAATTAGTGATGGGTGAATGAGAAATATTTTTGGATGTAGAACCTGTATTTCACATTCAGAAACTCTGATATCAGTGCACACTAGCGACACATGAATGAGGTTTCATGACACCAAAAATGAGTGGAGCTAACATATCATACCAGTAACTCACCAATCATTGTGTGTTTTGTTGTGAAGAGCAAAACCTTTTCATTGGTTCAAACAAGTCAGTGATGAGAGCTAATTGTACCTCCACCCATTTCTGATGGCACCTCATTCTCCTGTCACTATCCTGAATTGGCTCAATAAATATCAGTTAATGTATAAATATGTAAATTATGTGCGTAATACTATGAGAATGAATCCATGCTTGGTCTTGGAAATCCACCCCTGGTGTTCTTCAAATGCTTTCCGCACCCAGGCTACAGGCCTAACATAACCTAAAACGCTTATAATGCTGTGCTTTTCAAATGAAGTCAATTCAAGTTGATTTCTCACATATACAATTATACTAGTACAACATGCAGTGAAAAGAGAAGTAAATCTCTTCTCTTTTCCAACCGAAAGTGATGGCCAGACATTCGCAGGAATCACTGTATTGAAATGTATTAATAACATAGATATTCTCAGTAATTCACAACAACAACAACAACAACAACAACGGCAACATTGCAGACACGTTTCGGGCACTTTCACACAACTTCTCCACAGATACCAGCAGATGACGGCATAGAGTCTAGACTTTTTACCCAATTTAGGCTTGACCTCACGAGTAACTTTTCAATAGCCTAGCAGAGTAGGCCTCTCAAATTTGAGATTAAAAAAGAGAATATTCATAATAATAAATTGAACAGGTGTATTGGTTATTGCTTGCCAGTGCTAAAGTGCATTAGTGTTGGGAAAATATGCGACATACATTTTTGCTGCCAAAATACGGACGTTTTTGCATATTTTTGTATTTAAATGGAATATGGAAATGGGTGTGTATTGGCGTTTTTGGCATTTATTTTGGTAAGTGATCTGCTCGGATCAACCTCGACCTACTTGTGTGGTTGTGTTTGTCTGCGTTTGTGTGTGTGTGTTTTTTTTTTTTTTTAATGGCTCCATGCAACCGCGAGTAGAACAGTTTTTTAGTTGGATTAGAAATGTCAAAATGTCACAGCTTTTTCCAAACGTATAACCACGTATTTTAATGGTACATTTAACATAGAAAACTATTAGCAAATGATTTTTTAACGTGGATTCGTGGGTATTTATGGTATCAATCGATTGAATAATTAACTGGGTTAATCTGCCATTTGTAATCCAGATGTATTGGGATTTATAGAATGTTTTTGGTAATTAAACTCTTCTTGCGATCGACCGCAGGATTTCTGTGCCTTTAAGGAATACATGGGTGTGTTCAAATTCTATTCGACCTCATTGAGGCGGAGATAGCGCAACGGGTTTGCCCTGTCCCGGATAGGCGATCCAGGATCAGTTTAGCAACCTCCTAATCCAAATCCCGGCAATTTCGCGTGAAAGGCAGGCGCTGATCCGGAACCAGTGAATACATACATTTTATATCTAAGGAAACACCCGCTCCGTGATAGACCTAAACTTGTATTCCAATGCGCATGGATGCATTAGTAAACTTTTGCCGCTGTCTCAATAGTTTTTTTAGTTGTTTTTTTGACTTTACTATACACAGTTTTATTCTGGACTTGACACATAAGGGTGAACACAAGACGTAATGGGACTCCAAACAAAAAGTCTGTTTTCATGGCTATTTATTGCTTCTTGTCTGCTGGTGTCAAGTTTGCGATCGGCACAGGCTGCTTACTTGTACACAGCTTTTGTGAATGTATCTTATGTTGACTCTCAGAACACAACCGTGTGGCAATTTAAGGAATGCGGACTCTACGGGCACAACTCGCCCAAGGTCCCAGTGTCGGGGGACGTGTTTTTACCCGAACCGATCCACGGCTGTGCAACTAATTCTTATGATGACCTACCCAGCAACGTTAGGGGGTGGATCGCACTCATACAGCGCGGACATGGATGCACTTTTTCAGACAAGATAAAAATTGCGGCGAGCAATGGCGCTGTCGCTGCAGTAATATTTAACGAAGAAGACACAGGTTATAGCGTTATACAAATGTCTCACCCAGGTATGTACGGGAATTAATGTGTGAACCTGTCGGAATGGTCAAAACCATTTACCCTTAGTTGCTTCACATGTATTCACTCGTAGTATAGACAATTCATTGGTTATTGCTTTTTGCAAACTCGACCTGAACTACATTTGCGATACCACCTGTAACCTGAGAACAATTGAATGATCCCCGCGGCCGAAAAGCTTCGTGGTTATATGCAGCGCTGTAGTGTTGTTCCGACTCAAATACAGAAGCAGAAACCCGGTCACATATAAAATACATAAATCCATAATTACGCACCTTATTAGGAATCATTAAAATAGTGTTTTAAAAACCTAAATGCGTATACTTGTGCACACTAACCGAACAATAAGCACAATAAACAGGTACAGAAACAGACTTTATTGTTTTAAAACAGACTTAGACCTAATGAAGCATTGGAAAATGAAAATAAGTGATGTTGTAAACTTGAGTAATATGACAGGGATAGTGTATTCAGATGATTTCTGCATGAGTGCGTTATAAGTGATCGCACTTCTAGTTCAATGTGTTTGTATTGTATTGTAAATGTGAGTACGCATTTGCAGTATAATCCGAATTTCAGTGTACATGCATAAATACAGAAACACCAGAGCCGAAACGGTATAGAAAGGCATTCATGTCGTTTATATGTTGTTTATGTTCTTTAAGTGTTCAAAAGTCTGACCAGGATTGGGATCGGGCTATTGTAATAGCGTTATAGTGCGTTGTTGTATGGATCGGGTCTTTCTTCCGGCTAGATCTTATTGTGCCTGCCCCTTGACTCTGGTAGCCAGCTCTGAAATTATTTGGGGTATTTGACCCGTCCTAGGCAAAATAATAATAATAATACATTTAATTTATATAGTGCTTTTAAAGGAGCTCAAAGCGCTGTGCCATCACCCATTTGGAACCCCCTATCTTGTTGATGCATGACAGCCATTTTGTGTCACAGAAACCTCACCACACATTAGTGGAGGTGGAGAGGATGGAATTATTCAGCCAATTAAACTGGGGGGTGATTAGGTGACAGGTTGAAAGATCTCTGGAGTCTGTAGGCCCGAGGCTGGCTTTGTAGTATAATGGCTACAGTGTACAGTACAGCGTAATGACTTACAATGCAAACTGTGTAAGTCGCTCTGGATAAGAGCGTCTGCTAAATGCCTAAAATGTAAAATGTAGTGTAATGCTTTGGGTAACTGAGCTTGTAACTCAAAGGTTGTAGGTTTGATTCACAGGTGCGGCACTGCTGTTGTACCTTTAAGCAAGGTAGTTAAACTGGCATGCTCTTTTAACAGGTTTAATATAGGGCTCGATTGCTGTCCATTACCATATGTAGTAGACAATCTGTTGGTTTTGCCTAGATAAACGCTACCCATTGCTCTCCAGTGGAATTCCATTTGACCTAAAAGAAAATAGTATATAACTTTATTAGTGAATTTCAGCTTTTTCACAATCCTTTCCCGTGTTCAGGGGAATGTAGGCAATCACACTGAAGTCATCGTTTGTGGAGTAGACCTTCTCCACCATTGAACTGGGGCGGTTTACCTCACCTTTGTATTCACATTCTTGCAGCTTTATCACATGCTGTTCACACTTTTCCCCGTTCAATGTGTTGCCTTGTGCAATTATCAAGGAGCCAATTTGCAATACCTGAATTTCCATCATTATACTGCCTGGGGTACTGGCAGTATAATTATTATAATGCGCTGGGTACTATGAGCTGGGATACTGAGGCTATGTACTTAAGAATATGACTGTTTAATATCTCAATATGTGTAATACATTATTGTCTGTGTGTGTATGTGAGATTTATGGTTGTTTGTGTGTGTGTGTGTGTAATATGGTTGTCTCTGTCTGTGTGTGTCCACAGGTACAGATGATACAGTGGCCATTATGATTGGCCATGGTTGGGGCGTTGAGATCGTCAGCCTGATCAATAGTGGGGTCGAAGTTACCATGAGCATCACCGTGGGCAATCCACACGGGCCATGGATGACCCAGTACTCCCTCATCCTGGTGTCTCTGTCTTTCTTTGTGGTGACGGCCGTCACTGTGGGTTACTTCATCTTTCACTCAGCACGCCGCCTCCACAGCGCACGGGCCCTGAACCGCAGGCAGGTGAGAGGCCACTCATAGAACATTATCCCCATCCCCCCCAGAGCAGCTTGGCCCGTATTTGTCCTTTAATCCCCAATATGCCGGAATGCCTTATCACAACCGTCTCAATCCCAAAGCCCATCCCACTGCCGCCACTTGTGCAGACCAGCCAGCCCCTGCATTTTCTCTCTCTGCAGTCCATGAGCTGTGCAGTCATTGTGCTGCAGGACAGCAGGTGCAGGCAGACCGCAGGTCTCCCACCGACCAGAGGTGTCACTGGTGAGCAATGAGGTAAGGGATACCCTGCCTGCAGGAACCTTCCCTCCATCCATTTGTGCACCAACCTGTAAGACTCCCAGCCACAGCGAGCCCACCTGCTGAAAGGGATCACCAGCTGCCTATAGGGCTTCCTGCTGAAAGGGATCACACAGCTGCCTATAGGGCTCCCTGCTGAAAGGGATCACCAGCTGCCTATAGGGCTCTCTGCTGAAAGGGATCACCAGCTGCCTATAGGGCTCCCTGCTGAAAGGGATCACCAGCTGCCTATAGGTCTCCCTGATGAAAGGGATCACCAGCTACCTATAGGGCTTCCTGCTGAAAGGGATCACACAGCTGCCTATAGGGCTCCCTGCTGAAAGGGATCACCAGCTGCCTATAGGGCTCCCTGCTGAAAGGGATCACACAGCTGCCTATAGGGCTCTCTGCTGAAAGGGATCACACAGCTGCCTATAGGGCTCCCTGCTGAAAGGGATCACCAGCTGCCTATAGGGCTCCCTGCTGAAAGGGATCACACAGCTGCCTATAGGGCTCCCTACTGAAAGGGATCACCAGCTGCTTTTTGCACCCAGATGCTCCCTGCTGTGCGTGACCGTATAAACATTATGCACTTCAGCACAAATTGATTTTTCTAGAGTTAATAGAACTCAGTCTCATTCATCATACTATACCACATTCGCACTGCAGACAATGAAGTGGCCATGACCTCCTTCTGTTCAGTCCAGAAAATCCCCAAATAACAGCCCCTATGCTCACTTCACATAGGTCTGCAGCAGTTGCAAACCAGGCCCCAACAGTCCTACACAGGTACTGTTCAGGTTTACTAGATGGTTTTGATGAAAAGTGTCATTGGTTGAATTCATGTTTTTCCAGCATCCAGGGTAATTGGCAGAAGAAATCTGCAGTTAGATTTTTTCAGTTAGCATGACACAGTTAATGATCATATTGTGCATGATACATTAAGCGATATCATATACATTCCAAGAGTACGTAGTTTTAGGTACACATACAAAGATAATGAATTAAAGAAATAAAAATAGAAATAAAATAATAATTAATTAAAACATAATACCTGAGTACTTGAGAGATTATGAAAGGAAAATATTAAATAAAAACAACGGTAACAAACATATAAATTACAATGTACAGAATAAATCAGATATACCCATCTTAAAAGTTTGAAAATTGTCTACACAAGTGTTATTTTTAAGACATTGCACTGTTCAGAATATTACCTAATGATAAGTATACATTCTTAGCATTTACATAGGATTGAATTTCAGTGTCATCAAAAGACTCCTCCAACATATCTCTGATGCTGACAAAAACCTTCATCCTTCAACCAACTTGAGTTACATTTCCAAAAACCTTTGTTATTTATGTTAGTGTTCATTGGTTTCAATTCTAAATAATATTAAAAACTAATACAATCCAATGACCATTTACATCAGCTTTGTAAGATATGACCTTCCTAGGCACCTGTTGAATAAAATAGCAACTCCAGCTGAATGTGAAGAACCATGGCTAAATATAATTCTATCTCCCCACTGATTGGACCAGAACCTGACATCCTCTTCATTTGAGTGGGTTTCTTGCAGAAATGTAGTATGGGCTTTTAGTCCCTTACAGAATAGAAAGATTACTTATCTTTTAATTTGTTTTGTAGACCTCTAGTATTCAAACTATTTAGTAATATCTGGCATGATATAAAAGACATGAAAAAAATATTGAATAACAATTAGAAGAAAAAAAAAAAAAAAGTATAATTAAATAATACACAAAGGGTTGAGGTAGTGTTTGTACTCTAATATCACTAAATGAACTAATTTGCAAAAACAATGTCCCTTGAAGAAAAATTATTCTTAACCTTCCTGTTATACATTTTTTTAAACTTGGGGCTACTTAAACATGTAGCAACATGTTCGGAAAATCTGAGTAAACCAACTTTACAATGAACAGTCAATTAACATTTGTAGCGTATGTGCAGTATAGCCCGGGTTCCGCTTATTAATTACTCACCAAACATAAATCTTAGAAACCCTAAACTTAATGTCCCAGCCTGTTGCACAAAGTCAGTGTCGCCAATTCTCCTTCTGGTACTATGGCATTTGGATGGGACGGTTGTTGATGAAACCGATGGGACCCCGGAAAAAAGCTGTTTGGCCGAATGCTCTAGCTTCCTTTATCTTTGGCCACACTGCATCCCGTGCCTCTTTATCGGCTTTGAGCAAGTCTTCAGTAAAGCGAATTCCGTGCTCCTTGACTGCAACATGATTCTTGGATGCACGCCAAATTGTATCTCGCTGAATTCTCATGGCGAATTGCACAATGATCTGTCGATTTTTACCATCAACTTTTCTTCCAAGGCGATGTGTGGAATCGACAACCTCCTCTATTTTACCTGCCCATTGAGGCACGATTTTAGACATAATCTGGACAACTCTCTCTCTGGTGTCTTCTCCCTCATTCTCCTTCAACCCATGGATTCGGAGGTTCCAGCGTCTTCTATACCTCTCATTCTCTAACACTCGCTGCTTGAGGTCTTGGTTTTCAGCTGTGAGTACGGACACTTGCTTCTCCAACATCATCACTTTATCTTTGCAGTCTTGGGTTTCATTTAAACTGAAATCCAAACTTTTCGCCATATTGGCAATTGCAAGGGTGTTCACGTTCAGACGGGAGCTAAAGCCTTCTACCATGGCAGTAAGATTTTTCACCGCCTCGAGAAGGGCTGCTGTTAGGTCAGGAGAGAGAGAGTCGGAGTCCCCGTCCTGTTTTTTAACCTTCTTGTCTTGTTTTGGGGTTTTTACTGGCGTGTGGAGGTTACGCTTGTTGCTTGGGATGCTAGCGCTGGCTTCCATTGGTTCCATGCTTGAGCTAGCTGCAGGCTTGCTGTTACTAGCATAGTTATGCACATCAAGTGATTTCTTTGCACTATTCGACATTTCGGTAACTTTTTATAAATGAGATAAAACTTAAAATATTCGAAATTGGATTATACTTACTATTAATTTTGTTTATTAAACAGGAAGGCTAAATTAAAGTTCGAATTTAGGGACTGTGAAAAGAGCTGAGCTAGATACGTCTGCTCAGATCGCCATCTTGCCCGGAAGTCTAATTGTGTCCAGGTATTGCCTTTAATCATTATTGGAAACAGACCCTGTACATTTCAGTTAGACCATCCACTGTTTTGACCTATACTACATTTCTTATGAGTGGCTCTAGTTTTAAGACAGAATTTGTCTGACAAAAAAACCCAACTTAAGTCTAACTGAACAGTGGAACTAATCCCTGAGGAGGAAGTGATGTCATACTCAGCATGTTGTATTATTTATAATATCCCTTGCTTAGTCATTATAATATGTAACACCCATAAGCACAGTCTACATGTTGTAGTTTCACCCTAAACTCACTGAGTCTGTTCTCTGTTCATAAAGCTCAGTTTTAGCAGTGTGTTGCCGTTCTTCGTTTTCCCTGTGAAATCTGACCTGTATGAGCCGAGGGCTAATGAGCCAACGGTATGAAATATTCAGGTCCGACAGGATCTTTGGGAAACAGGCCCCACAGTGGAATATCCTCCCTGTGGAATGTTAGACAGCAAGGGTAAAGAACATTTTAAGTATGAAGCTAAATTTTTTCTAGTTTCTAAATAATTACTAATTATTGAGAGAAGCTCAATTTAAAATAATGAACAAAAATAAATAGTGACCTTTGGACAGGGTCAAGGGTCAAATGTGGTAGGTTGCCACACAGGGCAAAATCAACAGGAAGGATTTTTTTTGTGTTAAAATCAATCGGAGTGAGTTTAGCTGGAGTTTACATGTAGCCGGTGGCAGCTGGCAGTGTTCATCTACAGTGCACTGAGCCAGGAGCAGCCCTATAGGGTATGTGATGGAGGCACAGCAGTGAGCCAGGAGCAGCCCTATAGGGGGTGTAATGCAGGCGCAACAGTGAACGAAGAGCAGCCCTACAGGGGGTGTGATAGAGGCACAGCAGTGAAACTAAAATCCAGGAGCAGCCCTAAAGACCTATACATGCTCGCGCGACTGCGACGCAACATCCTCTGCAACACGTCGCAGAGGTTGCGTTGATGTTGCAGAGGATGTCGCGTACCTAGCACAAAAATCGAACTCGCAACATGTCGCGTAGATGTTGCACAGCATTGATTGGTTGGTTAGCGAATGGAGGCGGAGCTGTCATGGTCATAGTTCATCGAGCTAGTACATCATTCTTTTTTAATTTTAAGCATTTAGCAGACGCTTTTATCCAGGGCGACATCCAGATTAGCGATGAAAGATAAAAGCAGCGATTTTTCTGTGAAAAGACAGAAAAAGACCATCCTTAATTTCCCTTAATACATCAACATTATTTTCAAGAGTTGTCTGCTGGTTCCTTTGTTCCACTTGAATTTACTCTATTATTTTAATGCTATAAAGGTGAGTTGCTCGCACACAAGCTGCTTTCATGACAGTGTGCATTAACATGCAGTGTGATTAATGTGCATTAATATATGGTAAGAACAATCATAGTTCACGCAAGAGATCAGTGAAGTAATACAGTGATAGACATCATTGTTGGCAGCTGCATACCATACCTGTATATATCTATGTCAACGTTAGCTAAGCAAAACTATCGATATCTAGCTAGGTAGCTAGCTAGCAACCTGGTATCACGGCCAAATAAATCTCGCTAACAGTATCTAATGATATAGATAGCTAGCATAATTTGTTCAACAGGGTATAAAATGAACCAGCTTCAGGAAGTGTAAGGACACCATGTAGAGGCCTTAATGAAGATTAATCGGATATTACATGTTCAAAGACATATTAAAATAGAGAAACCAACGTGGTTTGTGGTTTTAAACCAAAGTTTAAATCGAGAATGCAGTCAGTGGAATCCAGGCATAGATTACAATACAATCTAGAGAAGACCAATAATTTGCCATTACAATTTGTGTTATTTGATTGCCCAGAAGTGTTCATTTGTTATTTGTATTTAAAGGTCAACTGTACTGATACAGTGAGTCTACGTCATGTCTATGTCTACGTTATGTGAAAGTGGTCAATAACAACATATGCTGAAATGCATCAAATTTATTTATGTAGTACTTTATATTATTTTCTGTTCTATTTCACTCGATGCTGTAAACCCAGAATCTCTGGATCCCATGATTTTGGCAAAAGGAGTTCACACTATGAACCTTTTGAACATTTGAGTTCACTACGATAATAGCAGTCCCAAGGTGACTTCTAAAGTGTCTTATCTCCTCATGTAAGATTACAGCTTCACAGACTTGAAAACATGGGAGCACAGGGGCCCAGATTAGCAGTCGTCCTGTCGTCTCAGACGATTAAAAATGAAGAAGGACGACCTTTGATTTCCAAGTGGTCGTCTGCTGACGACTGTGAATTTAGGATTTTATATATTTTTTATTATCTAACTGGAAATACTTCTGTTTTACACTCACATCTTAACAAACACGACATGCATGGATATTCAAAAATATTTCCGAAGTTCCAAATGGGAAAAGCGGCACATTGTCTCTCGCATGCAGTCTGTGCTCACCGTGTTTGTTGTTGTTGCTATGCCAGACTCTGCAGCAGTTAAGAACCAGCTAGTTAGTTAGCTAGCTAACGTTAGCGTTCACGGGCATTGGATAACGATATCTGTCATTGCTATTTGGTTGCTAATACAAGGCTTAGTAAGTGATCATGCATTTATCACTTACCAAGCCTTGAATTAGCAAGCAATATCCATGAACACTAGCTAGCTAGTTACTGTCTATATTCAGTTCACTGAGCCCTCCCGCCAGGCTGAAGAATCGCTGTGATTTTCCTGCAGTGATTTCTCATCTCCGTCCTACAGTCCGAGCACAAATCATTCCCACATCCCTGCTCGGTTAAATCTAGGAATTATTAGCTAGCTATTACATTAGCTGCCATACCACACTCCAGTTGGGAATGGAAAAATCTCTTGTTTGAATCCCGACTAGTGTACTTTATGATATACTGTACAGTCAGAACACTAGTCGCTAATGCCACCAGAGCTTCACTGCTACACAGTCCCATGAGCACACGCTGCACAAGTCAAACATAAATATCCATGTAGATGGCTACATACGACGTAGTGATCGCATTTTCAAAGATGTGGAAATGTATTGAGGGTGCAAGTCCACCCCCCACTAAAAAGGCTAAAACCAAAGAAGATCAGCTAAAAACTCAGCGAAAATATGATTCAGAGAGCAGAGATCGCACTTTCCAGGAAAATTTGAAGGTGAATAGGCCAAGGACAAGTAACTTTTAGGAAGGACAAGTACCTTTTCTAAGATATTTGCCCTTTGACAAGTATGACTTTTACCCTAATCTGGGCCCCTGGGAGCCTATTTGAAACTGTCAGTGGTGTTTCCCTTTTGTAATCTAATGTTTGAAGATGTTTAAAGTATTAACTAGGGAACATGAGTTGATAAAGGCTAAATCAAACATTGTTTATCCAATATTCCCAGTCTATGCACGACAAAAAAAATTCAGAGAGACTATTTTGAAGCCAGGGAAGAGATATGAAAATAGATTGCATTTGCGTTCTCATGGTCTCATGAAATGTGTGCAGGGTTGTTTTGGATGTACAGGAAATTGCAGAGAAAAAATGTATTCGCATTTTTATAGCTGAATAATTATTATATCTGCAAAAAATATGTATATACTGTTGCATTGATTCTACAATAAGGACGAAGTACAATGTATTCAAAAAGTCTATTTGGGTAAAATTGTCCTTTTATTTCAAGGCTAAACCAGTCATACAGTTTTCATTTCAAACCTTTCAAATTTTCGCATTCTGACACCTTTAATTAAAAGTTTCAGAAATGACCAATAAGCTTGCGTTTGGGCCTGGCATGACTTTGCATCAATCTGAAAATAGGGCCCAACTATGTTAAGTCCTTTTGCCGCTTAAGCCAACACCACAAAATGCACATGGGTGTAATACAAAACAATGATATGATATGGGCCTTTCAAATTCCAAAACTTGATTTTCAAAACCACATTGCACATTCTTAGGATTCATTAAGAATGAGTTTCCACAGAATATTTCAGGAGTTTTTTTGTCTCGACTGCACCCACAATAAGCGATTAAATACGCCCAATTCACAAATGATTGGTGCTGGTCACTATTAATAAAAATAGTTTTAACCCAAGCATCATTTGTCCTGAGAAGAAGAAAGCGATCACAAAATACAAATTGAAGACACTGTACAGTGTAAATAAATTGTTTCTGAATACCTGCTCTCTGATGGCCAAGTATCACATTTCAGAGTTTTGTTTCAATGGTGTTTTCCATTCAGGAGTCTCAATTCATCCCTTTAAGGTGCGTGTACCTTTAATTGAAAAAGATGTTGGGCAGATTTTACTAGTCCATTATTGCATGGAAAGAGCTGGAAAATATAAACAGACTGACATAAATAGGATATACAGTCAGGTCCATAAGTATTTGGACAGTGACACAATTTTCATAATTTTGGCTCTGTACACCAGCACAATGGATTTTAAATGAAACAGTCAAGATGTGCTTTAAGTGTAGACTTTCAGCTTTACTTTAAGGGTTTTGTCAAAAATATTGTATGAACCATGTAGGAATTACAACCATTTTTATACATAGCCCCCCAATTTTAGGGGTTCAAAAGTAATTGGACAAACTAACATAATCATAAATTAAAAGTATCATTTTTAATACTTGGTTGCAAATCCTTTGCAGTCAATGACTGCCTGAAGTCTGGAATGCATAGACATCACCAGACGCTGGGTTTCTTCCATGGTGATGCTCTGCCAGGCCTTTACTGCCGCTGTCTTCAGTTCCTGCTTGTTCTTGGGGCGTTTTGCCCTCAGCAAGTGAAATGCACGCTCAGTTGGATTCAGGTCAGGTGATTGACTTAGCCATTGCAGAACATTCCACTTCTTTGCCTTAGAAAGTCTTGGGTTGTTTTCGCAGTATGCTTCGGGTCATTGTCCATCTGTACTGTGAAGCACCGTCCAATGAGTTTTGAAGCATTTGGCTGAATCTGAGCAGATAATATAGTTCTATACACTTCAGAATTCATCCTGCTGCTTTTGTCAACAGTCACATCATCAATAAATACAAGGGAACCAGTTCCATTGGCAGCCATACATGCACACGCCATAACACTACCTCCACCATGCTTCACAGATGAGGTGGTATGCTTCAGATCATGAGCAGTTCCTTCCTTCCCCTACTCTTCTCTTCCCATCATTCTGGTACAAGTTGATCTTTGTCTCATCTGTCCATGGATGGATGTTGTTCCAGAACTGTACATGTTTTTTTAGATGTTTTTTAGCAAACTAATATGGTCTTCCTGTTTTTGAGGCTTACCAATGGTTTACATCTTGTGGTAAACCCTCTGTATTTACTCTGGTGAAGTCTTCTCTTGATTGTTGAAGGGTTTTTTTCTTCACCAGGGAAAGAATTCTTCTGCCATCCACCACAGTTGTTTTCTGTGGTCTTCCGGGCCTTTTGGTGTTCCTGAGCTCACCAGTGTGTTCTTTCTTTTAAAGAATGTACCAAGTAGTTAATTTGGCCACACCTAATGTTTTTGCGATCTCTCTGATGGGTTTGTTTAGATTTTTCAGCCTAATGATGGCTTGCTTTACTGGCAGTGACAGCTCTTTGGACTTCATATTGAGAGTTAACAGCAACAGATTCCAAATGCAAATGCCACACTTGAAATCAACTATAATCAACCTTTTATCTGCTTACTTGTAAATTAAATAATGAGGGAATAACACACACCTGGCCATGGAACAGCTGAGCAGCCCATTGTCCAAATACTTTTGGTCCCTTAAAAAGGAGGGGAACACATATTAAAAGTGCTGTAATTCCTACACACACATATTCATTATTAAATTTCAACTCCAATATGCTGTGGTAGACAGCTAAAATAACAACTTGTCAATGTCCAAATATTTATGAACCTGACTGTATAGCCATTTTGCTTTGTGGTGTGTTTTTTAAGAGTTCTTACGCTATTGTCTGCACCATTGTGTAGCCATGAATTCAATTATGTAGTTAAGCTCTAGTGGCTCGTCCTGGCCAAACGCTCTCTGACACTTTAGATACTTTACGTTGGCATTTCCTTTATTTCGGCAGTTACCAGTACATTGCATGTATAAAAGTGCACATGTATCATACCAAAGCTGGAGTGTGGTGCTCTCAGAGCAGAATGTTGGTACTTGTGACTGACCCATTGGGAGGAGTGATTTGTGACTTTGTGATTTTTTTCCCAGTGTTTGAGGCTGTTTCTCGATCCCAAATATGTTTTCCTCTTCATCTCTCTCCCTCTCCCTCTCCCTCTCCGTCTTCCTCCTTCTCTCCCTGGTTGGAGTTTTAATTTGATGTTTGGTATGTCTTATACTTTAGTCCATATTACATTTGAGCCATTTAGCAGATGCTCTTGTCCAGAGTGACTTACAATGAGTGCATTTCAAATGGCAAGAATAATCACAGCAAGAGCTCAGTACAGCAACAATACAACAGATGCCATCGTAGACAGATGCACACCTATAAAACAGGCTGAGAAAAGTTAGTAAATTTAAAATAAAAATTAGAAAATTCAGTGGAAGTGTAGTCTGAAGAGTTGGATTGTTGGAGTCTATTGTTCTTGGAATGTTGTTATCTATGTTTTGAATGGTTTCTTGTGGGATATCAATCTTTGTGTTCATGAAACCACTTTTGAATCATTTGGGCAGTGTGTAGGGGCGCATTATCATCTTGGAATATGGCAGTGCTTCTCAATTATTTTCTGTTACGCCCCCCCTAGGAAGAAGAAAACATTTCGCGAAAAAAAGCTGAGACCAGTTCGTTTATTTCGCGATCGGAGGGTGCACGCACCCCTCGGACCCGGTCCACGGTGCTAAAAAGGTTGTTTTTTTAACGTTTTCTTCAATTTTGCGCCCCTCTTGCACCCCCCATGCTACGCCTCTGGTCACACGCGCCCCCCCTGGCATCGGGTGCGCCCCACTATTTGAGAAACACTGGAATATGGAAACATCTTGAGGAAACAATGTTTGCATCATAGGGTGCACCTGGTTCTCTAAAATGGCTTCATATTCCTTGGCCGTAATTCTACCATGCAGAGAAATAATCAGAGCCAGTGGCTCCCACGAAATGGCTGCCCATACCATAACAGATCCACCACCATGTTTAACAAGCAATGTGGGTTGAAGGCTTAATTTGGCTTTCTTCAAGCATAAATCCTTCTAAATGTACGAAAGAGTAAAAGACAACTTATCAGACCATTTTACTTTCTTCCACTGCCCAGAAGTCCAGGTTTAGTGCTCATTACATCATGTTATGTGTTGTTGCGCATTGGCTTGGTTACAAGCGGTTTCCAAATGGCAGCCCTACCATAAATATCAGCATTGTGAAGCTCAATACATAGTTTTGTTGTCACTGGGTCACAGTGATGTAGATTCAGTTATGTGTTCTGGCAGTTTTTGTTGTTTGTTTTTAGCAACTATCCTGTTAAGTGTCTGTATATTCTTGCTATTCAGTTTGGAGGACTGTTCATATTTCCTTGTTTGGCATATGCCGCCATGATTTTCCGCACTATTTCTCCTGACACATTACATTTTTTTGCTGTTTCTGTGACTGACTCACCTGCAATCCAGGCACCAACTATTTGACCGCTTTCATAATCTGATCTCTCATGTTGCTTTAGAATTTCACATATTAAAGTGTTGATTTTAAAGTGTATTTTATAGCAGAAACATATTGGTAATTATTATTGACATTAATATGAGACATAATGCATGTGTAGACTCCTTTTTAATTGTGATTTACAAGACCTTTCTTTCTTTCTTCCAGAAAAAGCTGAAAGTTGAAGCAAAGAAGGCCATTGGGCAGCTAGAGGTGCGAACATTGCAGCAAGGTGACCAGGTAAACTTCCCTTCCAAAATTCAGTGGCGGTGTCTGTAAACTGGGAAGTGTGTCCGTCTGTGTTGTGACAGTACTTGTGGAATGTATGGTATGTTTATGTGAGTTTGAGGTTTTCAGGGTTATTCCATAGGTACATACAGGCTAATGGAATGTGTGACGTATTTATCTCTCCAGGAAATTGGTCCCGAGGCAGACACCTGTGCTGTGTGTATCGAGGCCTACAGGCCTGGTGACGTGGTGTCCATCCTTACATGCAGGTGTGTTAGAGTGTTCCTCTGTCAAGGTGAATGGAGGACTCAACTGTCTCTCTGTCTCTGTCTCTGCCCAATATCTGCCCCATGGGGGTATTTTAAACAGGTGCTGAGAAATAGCAGTTTCCCTTCCAGGCTGGTTTTCAGCTTTCCTTACGGCTCTGTGACATGAGTATGACATAGGAATATAACACATTCCACAGCCAACTGCCTTTTATGGTGTTTATTGTAGGTCATTCCAATATTTAAAAAGAAAAAAAATGTTTTAAATGTACTTGCCACGCTGAGGTGTTTCGGTTTAAAAGCAGCCAGAAGCAGAGTGGATGTCTCGTGTAGAAAGCAGTACGAATGCAGTGAAAGGCTTCGCAGGTCTTCCTCCATCTGAAAGTTTATAAGACGCTTCTGTAACTATGCACAAGGTTCTCGCACATATGAAAAGATGGCCACGCACTGTTCACTGCTCTGGGCAGCTTAGAGCGGTTGTAATGTTTCAGGCAAATTTCTGCAAATTTCAGCCTAATTTCAGGTGTCACAAAGCTCCAGGACTCTGAGAGCTATGTAAATGTTCACCTGAGACTCAGCCTACCTGTTCCTCCTGCCATGCTTGCTCCCCCACTGCAGGCTACCGTAAGCAATGATACAGGCTGCAACAGTTGAAGAAACCTGATTGACGTAATTTTCATCAGTGGCGGGGAGATTTCCCAAACAAAAGCGCTGGAATGCATGCAAACTGCATTCCAACCATTAGCCACTGGCCTCCAGTGTTATTTGTTCCTGTCCACAACCTAGTTTTTGTTAGAGGAAGAAAAATGACATAATAATGCTAGATAGTAATGGAACATAACATTTTTTAAATAAATATGAAACATTGAACACAAAAGTAGACAGATGTAAAAATGTGTAAATATCGGAGAGACGTTTTCGAGATGGCAAGAGCTGAAAGCGGCTCAACAACACAGCGTTGCTGAGATGTCATCTTTCCTCCTTGACAGGTGAGTGAGGTTGGTTAGCGTTTGCTAGGATAGCTATAACCTGTAAGAAGCCTACCTCAACATGTTTCTGCAGCTGCAATAACTATGACAAAGCAGTGGCTGATGGGTCTACTTGTCATGGCTGATCAGGTCTTGCTCTAGTACATTGTTTTGGCCCACAAATTAATAAATTCCTAAATACCAGTATAGGAAATCTAGAATCAACTGGGTGGTCAACTGGCAACTCGAAACATGCTTTTCTGTGTGGGTTGACATGGTTGGGCACTGACAGTCATGTGCCTGATACCATTAGCAGAAAGGTACATATTGTGCAGCAGTGATTGGAGCGTTTGTTCGGGCAAGGACAAACCTGTCTAAAACTGAAATGGGAGTAGCCTGCGCTTGGCACAGAAAATCTAATTGGCACATCTCAAACCCGCTGTTGCATTATTTGCCTGGCAGATATCCTTATCTCGGGTGACTTACTTCCATTTTATCCTTTTGCTCACTGAAGCAATAGAGGTTATACTTTGTGCTCATAGGCACGGCCCACCTGCTTACAGGACCTCGGTGGCCACGTCGCTGTCCTGATAACACCTGAGTTTCCGATCACCTCGTGTCCTAAGCCCCAATCACACCAAAAGTGGCAACCATACCTGTAAGCCATAATAACCATAAAGTAGACCCACTGCATTCATACAGTTGACGTTTAAATTCCAAAAACAAATAACTGGTTCTAGGTAATCGAATTATATGAATTGTACTAGCAAGTTATTGGTCTTCTCTTAGCTATTCTGTATTTACAGAAAACAAAATGGCTTCATATATTTTCCTAGAGGAGTCAATATGTACCGGCTCAAAGAAGGTGGTGGGAAAGACCTGGATTCCATTGATTGCATTCTCTCAGTTTAAACTTAGGTTTACAACTTGAACTTGTTGGTTTATCTATTTTAATATATTGTTCAACATGTAAATATCTAATCAATCTTCATTTAATGGTCAGTTTCTCCTAAAACAATATAAAAATGTGAAGGTAAAATGTGGGCTGTATGAATATTTTTCAAAATTTCTGGTCCAATTTAAACCAATCAAATCTCATATAGAGGGGTTAATTCCACACCATTTAAGTAAAGCATTGGCTTGATGTAATTCCCTACTGACTGTATGAATAGTTTATAGTTAGTCTACGTTATCTGTTAGCCATAGCCATAACTATCATCTATAGGCTGGCATGGGTCCGATCTGTACTTTGAATACGTTAGATCAGGGGTAGGGAACCCTGGTCCTGGAGAGCCACAGGGTCTGCTGGTTTTTGTGTTCACCTAAATCAGCAATCAATTAAGACCCAAGAAACCAGGTGAGGCAAGTTTACTGTGTGATAAACTGCTTTAATTGATCAATTAAGTGCTGAGAAACAGCAAAAACTAGCACACCCTGCTCTCCATGGTCCAGACCATGGTTCTCTGCCCCTGCTTTAGACACCTGTAAAGCTTCTGCAGGTTTCTGAAAGCCTTATTATCCCCATTGTCAGTGTGAGGAGCTCAACATGCAGAGAGATCACCTAAGCCCTCCTGTGGCTAACCCACCTCTGTCATCAGGTGTACAATGGCAGTGCCATCCGCACCTGCAATTTTAAAAGGAAATGGACTGTGCTCGTATTTTATCCTCTATGTTAAAACCAGACGCAGAGCAAAATACTTCAGCAACTGCCTAAATAAAAGATTCACACTCACAAGATGAGGCTTCAAATTAATTTTCTAGCTTTTTAAACCCTTTCACCAATTAAGGCTTAACGACTAAATGTTTTAATTGAATTGGCAGGTGCTCTCCAGTCAACATGTGCACCTGTGGTGATGGTTTGTATGTCATGAATATTCATAACTAGGCACCCAATCAGTTTTTACTGTGGTCTACTCAGAACAGTTGCTTCAACAGTGGCAGAGACAGAATTTCCCAGTAGACCACGGAAGTTCTCGATACACACCAGACGGTCAGCTCTTGCATTCCTCTCTCCTCTGTATTTCCCTATTGCTGGAGGTTCCGGTTGGTAACCGGAGTTGCCATCTGTGTTAGTAAGACAGCTATGGCTATTCTGTCTTCAATCAACCCCCTTCACGAATATTCATTATAAGCCACCAATCGGACCACATTGAGTTTCAACAATGACACTTTAAACATTAAGTATAGGGAACTGTCCATCTGATATATATCCAGATGATCTGTGGGTAAAGACACAGAACAATCTACGGTCAATAAATAGAATATCGCCACTGCTGATCTGACAGTGAATTTATCTTCTCTCCAGCCATTTCTTCCACAAGCCCTGCATCGAACCATGGCTACTGGACCACAGGACATGCCCCATGTGCAAATGTGACATCCTGAAGTCCCTGGGGATTGAGGTGGGTTCCTGTCTGATCCCCCCTGAACTCTGTCCTCTGGCACATAACATCCCTAATGCATTACAACTGCAGGGAACATAACATCCCTAACGCATTACAACTGCAGGGAACACATCACATCCCTAATGCATTACAACTACAGGGAACACATAACATCCCTAATGCATTATAACTGCAGGGAACACATAACATCCCTAATGCATTACAACTGCAGGGAACACATAACATCCCTAATGCATTGCAACAGTAGGGAACACATCACAGCCCAAAGGCTTTACAACTCTAGGGAACACATCACATCCCTAATACATTACAACTATGGGAACAGTAGAGAGACGTAACATCCCTAATGTATTGCAACTATAAGGAGCAGAAAAGCGTAACATCAGGTGTCCATGCTTTCAGAGGACATGTTCTGCGTGATGGGTGTGACACTTTTGGGCGCTCCTTTGGTGTTCCTGCAGCTGGAAACAGAGGAGTCCATGAACCACGGCAACGAGGTGCAGGTGGCCGTCCTGCCAGATTTGAGGACGCACCCTACTACACTGACGATTACAGAGGATGACATGAGGAGTGAAACGGCCTCATCAGGATATGCCTCCGTGCACGAATCTGAGGACAACGTCACGTCAGGAACACAGACCCCCTTACACGACCGTAAGCAGCGTTTACCTGTCTCTGGCCTTGTGTTTACCTGTCTCTGGCCTTGTGCTTACCTGTCTCTGGCCTTGTGAAACTCAATTAGAGCAGCGTTTACTGTCTTTGGCCTTTTGTGGCACATTTAGAGATTCCCCAGGGGTTCAAACTGACCCGCCTTGAATAAAGATCATTTGTACTATTTTGGCAAGAATTTTAAAATTGTAGTTTTATACTAGCCAAGGGCTTTTCTGCTCAAAGCCATGTCTGTGTATGATGTGAAAACGTTGGAATCCTTGTTCCCTTGGGGAATATAAAATGACCATTTGGACTTAGCCGTTACAGTAAAATGGTTTAATGACCCACTAACTGGTTGTACGTCTGATTTCACTCCACAGTGCCCAATCAGAACCAACAGATCCCGAATGGTCACGCAGTGCGGGTGGAGGTCCCGCCCCACTATGATAACCTGGCTTTTGAGGGGGACTCAAAGAGCCCCCTGGAGGCCAGGTCATGAAACTGCACACACACCACTCACCCCTGAAATACTAATATTGTGTTTTTGTTTTGTGTTTTTCTTCCTGTTATGAAGACAAAATTAGATATTAGATCTCTTATCCAGTTTTGAGATTATTTGGAGAAAACAAATGTGTAGTGCTGCATATAATAAAACAAAAAAATTGATTTCCCTCTGTACATCTGGGGCAGTATGTACAAAGATTCTAAGAGTAGGAGTGCTGATCTAGAATCAGGTTTCCCCTGTCCATATCCTAACCATATCCATTATGAGCTAAAAGGCTAAACTGATCCTAGATCAGCACTTCTGCTCTTAGAATCTTTGTACATAGGGCCCCTGGTCTGGAGTATCCTGCAGCAAATAATTCATTTCTCTCAGTGCAAACAACGAATACTATAAACAAACTATAAACAATATTTCAGTAGTTTGTTCAACTGTGTTAAAGTGAATCAATTATGAAGAGATCCTGCTGATTATCAGATGTTTGCTAGTCTCTGTACATCTAAGGGCTATTCCATCAAAAATTGGTCAAATTTAGAAACTAAATACATTTGTATTTTCTATGATTAATTCTGAATTACACAATTTCTATAGACACTGTAGATGGTGTGGAATTACAATCTAAAGGCAAGGTTTTTTCCCCAAAGGTCTAATGATTGACTTGAAAATGTATTTTTTTTTGTATTCCTGTACACAACTGCGTAAATCACTGTCATTTTACAGAAATGGTAAACACATATTTTAGCTTACTGAAGACTTAAGCAACTTGCCCCAATATACCATCCATAGAGCACTATAATTTTAATAAATTAAAATTATAGGGTGTGTGGTAAAATATTTGAACAGCTTGTGAATCCAGTTTTTTTATTGCTGAAAATATTACAGTGGTATGTGACTGCCACCTACTGGTGATTAAGTTCAGTGCAGTGCCCAGCTTTATCTGCTCCGCCTCCCCCCTCTTTTTAAAGCTTTAATATGCATCAATGTGGTTTGGGGGAAATATATATGATGATTTTGTCACTTCTTGGCAAATGTGTGTGATTCTATTTTCTTTTATTTTTTTATGAAGTAACCAATTCTGGTTGGACAATGAAGCCTTATAAATAGTATTCTCAACTATAATTTTTCAGTGAACTTTACTGTAAAGATTTTTACTGTGCTCTCCCAAGTCATGTTTTTTTTAACAGTGACTTGTCTTAAATGCTGCTCTTTCAGAGGTATATTGTGTGCCCATTGTCTTGTATCTGAATAAGGGATAACTAGTATTGGGTTTATTTCCCTGAACTCATATATGTGGTGAATTTGATAAAGGGTGTATTTTTGATTAATGTGTACATAAAATTAGAAACAAATTGTAAATAAAAACAAATGTCCTCTTGAGTGCAGCATATCGGAAGCTTTAAATGATGTAAAGCCACAATCTAAAAGCACTCTTTAAGGACTACAGAGTGAGGAAGTCTGTTTTACTCAGGTAGCTTTTTAGCACGTGATTGGTACTGTGTGAATGTGGTAAACACTCATATTTATGTACTGTAACATTAGTTTGATACTAGCATGGGTTTTAGTGCAGATTTAGAGTAATATTTCCTGTATTTCCTGGATGTAGAACAAGATTAAGACCAAACTGCCTCAGTCCCGATTGCTGTGTGCTCACCAGCTTGTCGGTCTTGTATCTTGTTGATCGCAGTTGCAGTGTGCTTTAAAGCCACCTGTAGGATGCTAAAGTTACGTATTTCCTAAGCCTGCTTCTTTCCAGATGTTAGGGAAGACTTGTGCTGTTGATAGAGGAAAATAATTTAGGTTTACTACTCCTTGTACTTTATGCAAGTCTTTCACCACACGTGTAATAACTGGCTTATTTTTTCAGGAAGAATTCATTAAAAGATGTATGTAGGTGCACGTTCTGAATAATAAAAATACTAAATAGCACATGCCATCCAAAATCCCTCATACCAGGAACCATTTTAGTTTCCCTTCTTTGTACTTTTTCAAAAGCTTCTATATCTTGTAGTGTGGTGGCCAGAACTGCACACAGTAACATTCATACACTGCCTGGCCCCCCAAAAAAGTCACCACCTGGATTTAACTAAGCAAATAGGTAAGAGCCTTCCATTGGATAATTACTGCAGTGATTAATATGTTTTAGCTGGCAACAAGTTATTTAACCCTAACTGATGCAGTGAGTAGCCTCTCATTTCTTAAACAACCATGTCGGAAGACATATGTTGTGGTCGTGGAAAAGATGTTAATCTGTTTCAGAAGGGTCAAATTATTGGCCTGCATCAAGCAAAGAAAACAACTAAGGAGATTGCTGAAACTACTAAAATTGGGTTAAGAACTGTCCAACGCATTATTAAAACCTGGAAGGATAGTGGTGAACCATCATCTTCGAGGAAGAAATGTGGTCGGAAAAAAATCTTGAATGATCGTGATCGGCGATCACTTAAACGTTTGGTGAAATCATATCGTAAAAAATCAACAGTAGAACTCACGGCTATGTTTAATAGTGAAAGTAAGAGCATTTCCACATGCACAATGCGAAGGGAACTCAAGGGATTGGGACTATACAGCTGTGTAGCCTTAAGAAAACCACTTGTCAGTGAGGCTAATCGGAAAAAAGGCTTCAATTTGCTAGGGAGCATAAAGATTGGATTCTGGAGTAATGAAAGAAGGTCATGTGGTCTGATGAGTCCAGATTTACCCTGTTCCAGAGTGATGGGCGCATCAGGGTAAGAAGAGAGGCGGATGAAGTGATGCACCCATCATGCCTAGTGCCTACCGTACAAGCCTGTGGGGGCAGTGTTATGATCTGGGGTTGCTGCAGTTGGTCAGGTCTAGGTTCAACAACGTTATGTGCCCAAAAAATGAGGTCAGCCGACTACCTGAATATACTGAATGACCAGGTTTTTCCATCAATGGATTTTTTCTTCCCTGATGGCACGGGCATATTTCAAGATGACAATGCCACGGCGAATGCGTGCCGTAATCAAAGCTAAAGGCGGTCCAACGAAATATTAGAGTGTGACTTTTTTGGGGGACGTGCAGTATATAACCTCCCTTGATTTATACTCAATAATTTTTGTTATATGCCAGCATCCTGTTGGCCTTTTTCACTGCTTAGATCCTGATAGGAGTTATAGTTGATCAAATTCTAAGTCTTTTTCAAATTGAACACATTCTATTTTTTCTCCTCCCATAAAATACTCCTGTCTTTATGCTTTGGGGAAAGGACGCTTGTCTTGAAAAGAACAGCATACCAACAGTGAAACATGGTGATGGACCTTCGATGTTATGTCATTGTTTTGCATCTACTGGTCCTGGGGCTTACCGTCAATGCATGAACTCGTCATTCAAATGGGATAGAAAAAACTGAGGTCCTAACTCTGGTCATAAAAGATCCCATGGCACCTTTTGATAAGAGTAGGGTCTTAACCTGGTGTCCTTGCCAAATTCCCAACCAAAGACAATATATATATATATATATATATATATGTGTGTGTATGAAATTCATTCATACCCTCCCTCCTCGCCTCTCCACTGTGTATCTGATGTGTAGTGAGTTTGTACTGGCGCACTATGCGTTCACCCAGGTGGGTGCTGCACATTGGTGGTGGTTGAGGTGAGTTGCCCATCTCATTGTAAAGCGCTTTGGGTTCCTTGAAAAGGGAGTTAATTGTAGTGGGGGATTCTATAATTAGAGGTATAGACAGTATAGTCTGTTCGCAGGAAAAGGAATCTCGCATGGCATGTTGCCTGCCTGGTGATATATATGGGAACATACGGACAAGCTCCTGGCCAGAGCAGGGGTGGATCCAGTGGTCATGGGCCATGTTGGAACCAATGACACATAGGTAAGGGTAGGTTTGAGGTTCTGCAGGACAAATTTATAGAATTAGGATCAAAATTAAGGGGCAGAACCTCCACGGTGGTCTTCTCTTGAATTCTGCCAGTACCACATGCTAGCAAAGGCAAGCAGAATTTTATATGTAGATTTAACACGTGGCTACAAACCTGGTGCAGGAAAGAGGGGTACAGGTTTATGGGGCACTGGGACTCCTTTTGGAACAGGGGTGACCTGTACAAGTGGGACGGGCTACACTTGAACCGGAGGGGTACAGATTCATTGGGCCAGCGTATGCTCAGGGTAGCGGAGGAATATTTAAACTAGGGACTGGGGGGGCAGGGAGGGGAATTAGTAGTAGTAGTATTATGGATAGGGAGGTACAGACTGCCCAGATGGAAGATATCAGGGCAGAGTATAATAAATCTGAGTAGTCAGGGAATGTTATCAGATATATGGCCAATCTTGGAATAAATTCCTTACCAAGAAATTTCTTCACCAATGTGTTTGCAAAGGTGTCTAATAACACATATAAAAATATTTAAATTCAACTCCCATAGGAAAACCTGTGACAGCTGCTGAAAGTTGGGGTACCCGGAACCTTATCTGTGAAAAATTGAAAATGTTTATTTCTGCCTTAAGTACCTTGTGAGGGGTCAAACTAAGCATTTATTTTGCACTAAAACCACTCCTTGGCGGAAAAACGGCCACGCCCACCTTTCCCGCTCATCGCAAACCCTGTTTTTTGTGAAAATAAATATGGCTGGGTGCATGTAAATTAAAAAGCTAGCTTAAAGTGGTTTCTCTCGGTTTCTATAGGGCTTTTTGCAGTTACTGTAAATCTGACCCCCTACTCTCTCCTAAATAAAACACATTAGAGAGAAGATATTTGTCCACATGACAAAGGATGCCTTTAATGTTGCAAGAATGATTATGACAAATTTTTGACGAAAAATGAAGTTACTGCCTTTTTCATTTGTAGGGCATTACAGTCTAGCAGTATGGACATAGACGTTATTCTTGCACCTCCACTCAATTGCTTAATCTGTGAAGGCCTGGAGACGCCAGCTCAGAAGCTCGCACAGGCAACTACTAAAGGCTACCTTACTCTGTTAGCGTATGCAGAAGCAGTTAAAGATGCTACAATTTTGGAGCGCATGAAGGAGGAACAAAATGTTGGAAGACTGAGATACCACATGGAGTGTAGACGTGATTTGTACAACAAGTCTGTCCAGGTCACCACGAAGTCAGCTCGTGCATCAGAGGCAGAGAAAGACTCTGGGTTCAGTGCATCTACTGCATGCAGTTCTACAAGTTCACGGTCCGTTCAGCTTCTGTACAAGAATGTATGCATTCTTTGCAACCAGCCCACTCACTTCTTCCCAAAAAATCCAGAGATTGCTAGAAAGAGATACAGAGTTCCTGACAATTTGACTGCGGATGGACTGAAGACAAGCTTGCTGAAGGCAGCACAGGGTCACAAGGACGATTGGGGCACTGAAGTCATTGGTCGCCTGGAAGGGATCAACGACTTGGTAGCAGAGGAAACCCTGTATCATTTGCGCTGCAAAGTTCTTTTCGAGACGGGTGGTCATTACTCCAAGACTAAAGACGTAGGAAGGAAAACGGATGAGGAGCGAGAGGCTGTTTTCTATGAACTCTGCGGAACTCGAGCATGGGGTGATGACACTTGACCAAGTCCACGAAAAGCTGCAGCAGTTTGATCAGTCACCAGAAAAGAGTCTCTCATATTCAAAGAAGTGGCTAAAGAAGAAGCTCCTAGAGAAATACCATGACACATTGTATTTCACATCACAGAAGAGGAGGGCAGATGTGCTCTGCCTCAAAGATAAGACCAGCAACATTCTGCGAGAGCATCATGCTAATGCTGAGTTTGGAGATGAGAAAACTCAGATCATAAAGACTGCACTAAAGTTCATTTGCAACGGCATTACCACTATTGATCTAGATCCAAAGTCATACCCCACTGCACACAGTATGACCGACATCGCTAGTCAGCTGGCAGACCGATGAGACCGTTAGTGAAGACAGACGAAAGAGTAGCCATTTGGGGGCAGAACTTCATAAAGGCCTATCGGCCTCGGTCAGGGGTATTGCCATACCAGATGGGGCTTGTGCCACAAACTGGCTCAAAAGGATGTGACAAAAGAGGGAGACCACACAGTCTGAAAGTAATAACAAAATATTTAATTAAGAAACTAAATAAACAATACAAATAAATGAGGTCTGTCAGCAGACCAGTGCGCATGCAACGTCTGCGTGCGTGCAGTGAGCGTGGGCGCCGGTGAGCGAGCGCACGGACACCAAACAATCCACAAACAAAGAACAAAACCAGCAGGCAGGTCAGAGAGAGAGAAAGAGAATCTGGTGGGTCTCCTTTATAGCCTCTTAAGTCCCTCCTACTCAGGTGTGCTGCAACTAAGGTGAGGTCTCAGCTCCACCCACCAATTATCTGAAACAAAGGGAGACAAACACAGCCAACAAGGACAACATAGGGCCAACCCTGAGGCCGTCACACTCCCCCCCATAAAGACAGGGTTCCTGCCCTGGAACCTTACCCTTTAACCAAAATACATAATACATTATAACAAAATAGTTACATGATATATAAAGTGTTTGTGATTACATACAAATAACTTTTAACTGGTTAAGAACCCAAAGGGCTCAGATAAGATGTGCTTAGCTCAAACATGACTCCTACAAACACACCTTTACACAGCTTAACACTTCACTCCTCTACAGACTCAGCATCTCTAACCTCAGCAGCCTTGGCGCCTAGGAGCAGTTTAAGAGGAAGAAAAACAGGCTGCAGAAGACAGTGTGAAAGATGTGTTAGGTACAGGTAGTTAGGAGTTACAGAGGTGCACGGGACAAAGCATCTGCCATAACATTGTCTTTGCCCTTGATATGTCGGATATCTAAAGTGTAAGGCTGCAAAAACAAAGCCCACCGCATGAGCCTCTGGTTTGGATTCTGCAGAGAGCGGGTTATGGTCAGTAAATGAGATAGGCCTTCCTGAATCAAGGTAGACATGAAAATGCCTCAAAGCTAAGATTAATGCTAGCGCTTCTTTTTCTATTACTGAATAATTCAGCTGGTACGAGTTGAACTTCTTGGAAAATAAACTAACTGGACGTTCAACATTTTGTTTGTCAGCTTGGAGGAGTACGGCACCTGCTCCAACATGGCTTGCATCCACGTGCAGCTTGAAAGACTGATCCAGTTGGGGGGCTAACAAAACTGGAGCAGAACACAACAGAGCTTTCACGTTATCAAAAGCTTGTTGACATGAATCAGACCAAATGAATTTTGATTTTGTCTTTAGCAAGTCAGTCAGAGGAGCCACCACAGTTGAGAAGTTCCGGCAAAAACAGCGGTAATAACCGACCAAACCCAGAAACCTCATCAATTCCTTTTTTTTTTTTTTTGTGGTGGGAACAGGAAACTCATCAATAGCTGAAACTTTGGCATAGACAGGCCGCACATGACCCTGACCCACAACCTTGCCAAGATACGTCACAGTGGCCTTTGCAAACTCACAAGTTTACAGTCAAATTTCCATGTGCTAGTCGTTCAAACAAAGCATCTATGCGACTTAGATGATCCTCCGACGTATTACTGTATATCACCACATCATCTAAATATACAGCGCAACCTTCAAGTCTATTAACAACCATATTCATGAGTCGTTGAAATGTAGCTGGTGCGTTACGTAAGCCAAAACCCATGACTGTATAAGAGAACAGGCCAGATGGTGTTATGAAAGCAGATATTTCTTGAGCTCTTGGAGTTAGTGGCACCTGCCAGTACCCCTTTAAGAGATCGAACTTACTCACATACTTTGCTGCACCAACTTGGTCAATACAGTCCTCGACACGGGGCAAAGGATAGGAATCAGGCCTTGTCACAGCATTTACTTTGCGAAAATCAGTACAACATCGTGGTGACTTATCAGATTTTTCAACGAGCAAGCATGGAGAAGCCCAACTAGAAGAAGAGGGTACAACAATGTGGTTGTCAAGCATGTAATTAACTTCACCATCAATTGTCTTCCGCTTCTCTTCAGACACTCGATAGAATCTTTGCCGAATGGGTTTTGCATCACCCACGTCAATGTCATGTTCAATCAGATTTGTTCTTGAAGGAACGTCACCAAATAAGGATGGATAACTTTTTATCAATTCAGCCAACTCGGTACACTTTTCAACAGTCAAGTGGGCCAACAAAACATCCAAGTTCTGAAGTGATTCAGAATTCTTCAAACGACCGCGCAGTACCGAATCATCAGGTGCTGCCACTTCCTCCCCCCCACTAAATGATGACTGCTCCACTGTATCAGCAGTCAAAACTGACTCACTTCTGAGGAAGAGAATCCGATACATCAGACTCACCCTGAGGTGCTGCACGAACATAATATGGTTTCAACAAGTTTATGTGGCAAAGTTGGTTTCTTTTCCTGCGGTCTGGCGTGGCAATGAGATAGTTTAGTTCAGACAGCTGACGCACTACCTTATATGGCCCCACAAACTTTGCTTGGAATGGTGACCCAACAATCGGCAACAAAGCTAATACTTGGTCACCCTCGCTAAACTGACGTGTCTCAGAGCGCCGGTCATACAGATGCTTCATCCTCGCCTGAGATTTTTCCAGTTTTTGTTTTGCCAATTGACCTTCCATATAAAGTCTGTGTCAGAAACCATTCACATAGTCTATCAAGTTCGGAGGGGGTTCATCTGTAATCCACTCATCCCGAAGCACTGCCAAAGGTCCACGTACCTTGTGACCAAAGACTAGGTCATTGGTACTGAACCCAGTACTCTCCTGACACACTTCCTCGCAGCTAAAAGCAGCCATGGCAAACCTTCCTCCCAGTCTCTGTCCATTTCTGTGCAATATGCTCGCAACAAAGACTTGAGAGTTTGTGAAATCGTTCTAACGCACCTTGACTTTGTGCATGATAAGCAGATGCTTGGTTATGCTTGATTTTTAGTTGCTTAAGAACTTGTGCAAACAAATGTGATGAAAAATTTGACCCTTGGTCACTCTGAATTGTCCTGGGAATTCCAAATATGGCAATGAACTGAGTTAAAGCCTTAACTACAGCCTTGGTTGTGATAGTACGCAATGGATAGGCGGCAGGATAGCGCGTAACCTGGCACATCACAGTTAACAAATACTCAGACCCAGCTTTTGACTTTGGCAAAGGCCCCATGAGTCAATAATTAAATGTTCAAATGGGTTGTCCACTACAGGGATTGGACAAAGTGGGGCAGGCTTAATCAACTGATTTGGTTTACCTGTTACTTGACATGTATGGCAAGTCTTAATGTAAGCTGCCACATCACGCTTAAGACGAGGCCAAAAGAAGTAACGCAAAATGTGACAGTATGTTTTCCTGATTCCCAAATGCCCTGTCTGGTCATGAGAACACTTCAACACTTGGTTTCGATACTTAGTTGGAACCACAATTTGGACAACTGGATCCCCCACACAATCAAAACCTTGGGGCATCCACTTGCGTACCAATACCTCACTCTGCAAAAATACCCAGAAGCTGCACTCTTAGCTTCATTGCTAGGCCGCACCAGGTCAAACAGCTCACTCAAAGCAGCATCAGCTCGCTGTTCACTGATCAGCTCCTGCTGGGAGATAGACAGAGATTCAGGTACATGCAAATCCATTTCCAAATCACACTCTTCCTTCTGAACTGGACAAGCAGACTCAGCTGCAGTCATTGCCCGTGTCACAGCGCAGGCTGTGAAGACATCTGGGAACCCCTGTTTACAATCATCTGGTTCTTTTAACAAAAGGGTACACTTAGTAGGTGGGGAGCCATCAGCCCTGACACGATTGCCAGCCAAATCATTCCCCAGAATCACCTCTACCCCATCTATAGGCAAGGCAGGCCGAACCCCAATGTGGACATCACCCTCTACCAGGCCACACGACAGGCTGACCTTGTGCAAAGGAACACACAGAGTAGTTAAACCCATTCCCGTACCAGCACACAGTCACCGGTATCTGAGTCCTGAGAAAAGGGCAGCACAGAAGCTAGAATAAATGAATCCTTTGCTCCTGTATCTCGTAGCATTTTCACCGGCACTTTAATATCACTACCAGTGAGAGATACAACCCCATCTGACACAAAAGCTTCAAAACCAGAATATTTCTCAGTTTCAGGTTTAACTGAACCAAGCACCTCCTCAGAGACAACTGGAACTTTCCTAACTGAGACACTGAGGGCAGCTGGTTTAACATAGCTACTACCTGTGCGATTTACCCTGCTTTTCAATACAGGACATTCTGCTTTCCAGTGTCCCCTCTCATGGCAGTAATTACAGACTTGACCAAAACCACCCGAACGGGGACCACGATTAATCTTCGCAGACTCAGACCAAGCAATTTTAGAAGAGTGACCAACAGCTTTAGCAGTAGCATTATCTGAAACACAGTTTCTTCCAAATTTTCTTTTATGTGCCAACACATATTCATCTGCCATAGTAGCTGCTTCAGAGGCATTTACTACTCCACGCTCCGCAATATGAGTGGCAACCTCAGGTGGAATGCAATCTTTAAACTGCTCTAGTACCATCAGATCACATAGCTCTTCAAAATTAGTAACCTCCAATGCAGAACACCACCTGTTGAAATGTTTAGTCAGGTCTCTTGCAAACTCAACATGTGACTGCTTATCAGACTTCCTCCAAGACCTGAAACGTTGCCGGTAGGCCTCTGGTACCAACTCATACGCTTTCAAAATGGCCTCTTTAACAGTAGAATAGTTCTGGCTGTCCCTTGCACTCAGCGCTGAATAAGCTTCTTGGGCCCTTCCTGTCAATACCGATTGCAACATAACTACACGGTCAGCCTCAGGCCAACCTCTCACACTCGCAACACGTTCAAAAAGGGAAAAAAACGTGTCTGGTTCTCTCTCATCAAACTTCGGTACTAGACGCAAGTTACCCACTACATCAAACATTTTCAAACGTGAAGCAGACGCTTCAGACTCATGTGACCATTCAGCATCACTAGACAGCTTACCTGCCCCAAATAGGTCCAACCGGTGCCGCTGCAACTCCAATTTTTCTTTTCAAAAGACAGCTTGATCCTTTCCTTTTCTATGCTCAATTTATCCCTATCCATTTGCAACAGCAACAGCTCTTTTTGCTGCTCAAAGGTTAAAGCTACTGTAGGGGAAACTACAGACTCACCAGCCTCGTTCATTGGACTCTGCAATGTAACCTGCAAAACACGCTTTTCTATTAAAGCAGCCTTCAACACCACTTTAATTTCATCCTTTAACCTACTTTCCCCAACATCAACCTCATAATGCTCAACAAGCTTCAAAAGTTGCTCCTTTGTACAACTATTCAAAAGTTCCTCAGACGGAGACTGAATAAAACTAGTAACAGTAGCCATCATAGGACAGTATTGATTCCCAAGGTGCAATATAAATTAGAGCATTTCCCCTAACTACCTAACCAGAAACGTACTAATCTCAACCCTGGTCTTCATGCAACTACTAACAGTGGGTATTTACGCACTCTGAACCACCAGAGCGAAAAAGGCAACTGCACAAACAGCGACCCCCTCGAGTCCAGTGACGTGCCCCCGAGACAACTGCTCTAACGCTTTCACTGCAACACTACCAAGATTTTACGAACAAATCCCAAAGGAGAAATGTTCCTTCATCCTACCAGGAAATGCTCCAATTCTAACATGTACACACCAAAGAATCAACACTGTCACCATGGCCCTGCATTTCCAAAAACTGTCTCCAGCCCTACACAAGACAGCACTAAGCTCTCTCTTTAACCATATGCACAACTGACCAAAACAAAGCAATAAACCATGCAGAAACCTCAACCAAACTAACCAAACCAATGTACACCAAGACTAACTGATTCAAACTGAACTCAATCACAACCAATAACCAAAGCTCTAGACTATTGAGGCCTCCCAAAACTAGTACTTAACAGCTTTAATAGCCAGACTACCAACTCAAGTCATACTTTGCTAAACCTGAGACTAATTCACTATTCTCTAAAGGCAAGCCCCAAACCTTTACTAGTGCAGATTAGTGAAAGATAAGAGTGGCACAAATTGTACTATTTCCAACCTCACAGCAAACTACAAATAAGCTTCCAATTCAGCATTAGAAGACTTACCAAACAAAGCCAATGGACGAGCCCCCATTTTGTCACAAACTGGCTCAAAAGGATGTGACAAAAGAGGGAGACCACACAGTCTGAAAGTAATAACAAAATATTTAATTAAGAAACTAAATAAACAATACAAATAAATGAGGTCTGTCAGTAGATCAGTGTGCATGCAATGTCTGTGTGTGTGTAGTGAGTGTGGGTGTGGGTGAGTGAGTGCATGGATACTAAATATTATACAAACAAAGAACAAAATCAGTAGGCAGGTCAGAGAGAGAGAAAGAGAATCTGGTGGGTCTCCTTTATAGCCTCTTAAGTCCCTCCTACTCAGGTGTGCTGCAACTAAGGTGAGGTCTCAGCTCCACCCACCAATTATCTGAAACAAAGGGAGACAAACACAGCTAACAAGGACAACATAGGGCCAACCCTGAGGCCGTCACACTTGCCATACAACTGGATCATAGATTTGGTGGATGCTCAACAAGTTACACCGGTTGGGATACACTGAGTCTTACTCAGAGACACAAAGTTACAAATACTGCTTCCTCAATGACAGGAATGGAGTTGGCATCTCTGATGCTTCTGGCGCTCTTGGTACCATTGTTGAAGAAACTGACGATCAGATTGATCAGATAGATGATGAGGTTGAGGTTGACGCCGAACTTGAGGATCTATCAGTTATGACAGCCAGTGAAAGTGAAATACAGAGTGACGTTCAGGTGGTCTCCATGGAGGTTGGGGATACAAGCTCAATCTGTGCAGTCACTCAGTTTGTCGGAGACAATATAGATTTGAACATTGTTTCTATTTATGGGAACACTCCCTTTCATTCAATGGGTTTGATTAAAGTCACCTCTCCGGCAGCCGGGCTGATCAAACCAGAGACTCTATCTCCAACAGAGGGTGCAGCTGCACAGCATTCTCTCCATGCCTATCTCCAAACCTGGGACTGGATGCTGCTGCAGAGCATGTCTTTGGACCCCAGTGACAATGGATGGATGGTAGGGGTTCATGGTTATGAGCCAGTTCCAACACTAGACCCCATGGTCATGGTCGGAGCTACTCCGGTTCACAAGCTGTAATTGTAATGGAGATTGCAGCAACCGGCGGTGCAGCTGCAAGAAGAATGGTGTCAAGTGTATCTCAGCATGTGGAAATTGTAAAGGCATTACATGCAATAATTGTATTCATGATGGTGTAGAGTCTGGAGAAGACTCAGACCTTGACTCATGAAGCATTTGACATTGTGGATCAGTATTGTTTTCTAACTAATATTCGAGATATTGAAATAAACTGATAAAGCTACTTTTAAATTTACATGTAAAAGTGGGCGTGGTCATTTTTCCACCAAGGAGTGGTTTTAATGCAAAATAAATGCTTGCAATCAATTCAGAATCATAAAAAAAACCAAGTTTGACCCCTCACAAGCTACTTAAGGCAGAATTAAACATTTTCAAATTTTCACAGATAAGGTACCCCAACTTTCAGCAACTGTCACAGGTTTTCCTATGGGAGTTGAATTTAAATATTTTTATATGTGTTATTAGACACCTTTACAAACACATTGGTGAAGACATTTCTTGCTAAGGAATTTATTCCTAGGTTTTTTTTATATTTCCCTGACTAGAGGATATAATTAATAAAGATTTTTTGGATCATAATGTGAATAGAGGTGGTTCGGCACAGTTATGTGTGGAGGGGAAGGACAATGTAAGTGGGAGTAAGGCTCTGAAGCTCATGTGTTTAAATGCGAGAAGCATAAAAAATTAATTTTTGGAACTGGAGGCTGTCATGTTGAATGGGGGTTATGACATTGTTGGGATTACTGAGACATGGCTTGGCGCAGCGGATGGGGATGAATATAATGTAGAGGGTACAAATTGTTTAGGAAGGATAGAACTAATAAAAGAGGAGGGGGAGTGGCCCTTTATGTGAAAGACAATCTTAATGTGCAGGAAATTCCAGGTATAAACTCATTCGTTTCTTGTGAGGACATCTGGATTAGATTACTGGGAGATCATGAGAAGGGCCTTAATATAGGAGTATGCTATAGACCTCCAGCTTCAGACAGTAACATAAAACAAATCTGTGCTGAAGATCTGATCTGTGCTGATCAGCTAAAAGGTGGTTTGAAATAAACATTTCCCAAAATGCAAAAAGTAATCCTAAGAAGTTTTTTCAATATTGTAGTAGAAAAATGAAAGTTAAGGATGAGGTTAAGTGCATTAAGAATAAGGAAGGAACTTTGGTTTATAATAATAAGGATATTGCTAACACAGTAAACAGTTACTTTGTTGAGAGATTTACTAGAGAAGAGGTTATAAACATGCCTAAATGTATAGGTACAGAATGTTTTGGAGGACTTTGAGATAAGGGACGTAGAAGTACTACAAAAACTACAAAAACTTAAGACAAATAAGGCAGCAGGCCCGGATGGCATATATCCCAGAGTACTCCAAGAACTTATATATATATAAATTATATATAAACCATTGACAGATATTTTCATTCAATCCATAATCACCGGAGAAATACCAGATGACTGGAAGCAGGGTAGTATAATTCTAGTATATAAGAAGGGGGGCTGTACTGACCCAGGGAACAGGCCTGTCAGTTTAACTTGCATCGCATGTAAAATGCTGGAATGTACATATTATTAGGTATAAGTTGGAATCATTCTTGAAAAATAATAGTATTTTCTCTAAGGGAGGTCATGCCTAACAAACCTCCTGGACTTTTTTGAAGAGGCAACAAAGTGTGTTGACTTGAACCAGGCTAATGATATTATATATTTGGACTGGTAGGTACAGGTACCACATGAGAGGCTCATTGCTAAAATGAATGCAGTAGGAATTGCAGGAGTAGTTTCAGAGTGGGTTCATAATTGGCGGCAAGGGCGAATACAAAGAGTAACAGTAGGTAGGGCCGTATCTGACCTTGGTGCTGTGGGCAGTGGTGTCCCGCAGGGATCGGTGCTGGGACCTCTGCTCTTACTTATTTACATAAAGTGGACCGTAATAGCAAAATTGTTAAATTTACAGATGATACTAAACTTGGGGGTTTGGCAAACAGTTTGGAATTGACTAAAGTAATCTAAGATGATTTAAACAAAATCCAAAAATTGGCAGATACATGGCAGATGACATTCAGTATTGCTAAATGTAAAGTTATGCATGTGGGAAATAAAAACATTAGACAGGAGTATTTTATGGGAGGAGAACAGTTAGTAGGTGTTCAATTTGAAAAAGACTTAGGAATTGTAGTTGATCAAAGCCTATCTGTATCAAAGCAGTGTGCTACAGCAGTGAAAAAGTCCAACAGGATGCTGGGATACATAGCAAAAACTATTGAGTATAAATCTCATCTCATCTCATCTTCAGCCACTTATTCCTAGTTAGGGTCGCGGGGGGGCTGGAGCCTATCCCAGCATGCATTGGGGCGAGAGGCAGGAATACACCCTGGACAGGTCGCCAATCCATCGCAGGGCACTACATACACCATTCACTCACACACTCATACCTACGGGCAATTTAGACTCTCCAATTAGCCTAACGTGCATGTCTTTGGACTGTGGGAAGAAACCGGAGTACCCGGAGGAAACCCACGCGGACACGGGGAGAACATGCAAACTCCACACAGAAAGGCCCCCGGCCTGGATTCGAACCCGAGACCTTCTTGCTGTGAGGCGGCAGTGCTATCCACTGCACCACCGTGCAGACAACCAGTTACTATCCGGAGGGCGCTGTTAATGACAGTATCTACCTTGTTCACATGTGGACTTCTGCTCCAGGCAGGGGCGCAGTATTCTGCTACGGGAAGGACCAGGGCTTGCATGGATATGCGTAGGGTCTAGGGAGAAGCTCCCCAAGTTGAACCCGCCAGGCGGCGGATGAGTGAGACCCTTGCTGTTGTCTTGGTGTTCACTTCATCCAGGTGTTGCTTGTAGAACAGTGTCCGGTCCAAGCATATGCCGAGGTACTTGGGGGCTTGCCGGAACTCCAGGCGGTTGTTGCCAACATGCACGTCCAGTTCCCTTCTTGCTTCCCGATTGTTGAGGTGGTAAGCTGCAGATACTGTTTTGCCCATGCTGAGCTGAAGATGCCACTTCTGGAGGTAGTCTGCCAGGATGCCCATGTCTCGGTTGAGGCCATCTTCCATCGCCTTCCATGTTGGGCATCGAAGCATGATGGCCAAGTCGTCCGCATAGCCGTACTTGCTAGATGTTGTATCCAGCAGGATGTATTCCGCTGCTTTTGGTGTATTCCGGTTCAAACAGATATGGACAGGCAACATAGATGGCTATTCTACCACAGAAGTGTGAAACACCCATCGGCAGTCTTAACCCCCTGAGGTCGACGGGAGCGGCGCCGCTCCCAGCAGCAATAAAAGTATATTACTATTTCTAACTTCGCGATATTTTATCATACACACGCGACAAAAACATTGACAGAAACCTTAGAATCGCGACTTTCCGATTTGAGCACTGGCAAATCAAATGGGATTTTTTAAATTAGGTTAATTAGACCAAAAGTAAACCTAGCCTTTACTCTCTTTTTTACCTGGTAGTAACGTCCCCCTTCTATTGACATGGTAACTAGGTGCTAGTTTCGGGAGGTGTGTGGGGAGGGCGTGGGGCCATGTGTGAAAACGCCGGCGTAAACAACACAAACTGTCGACAATTTGAAGCAAGATTTTATACAGACATACAATTTTATTCAAGATGGAAAGATTTTCTGCGCTGCAGTGTTTGAGAGCATTGATGGAAAGCGACGAGGACAATAACTGACGAAGAGTAAGTAACTATATTTGATTTGCCATGTTATCAAATACTCGTATATATATTCAATATATGAATTCTGCGTCTTGTGACTACATATTCCGCGTGTTGCAAAAATCGTATGTAGCATCTTGTCTGTGTTTACGCTTGCAATCTGCCAGCAACAGTCTATGCTGATATTTATTTTATTTCGCTTGTTTTCAAATACTCGTGAAAATATATGAATTCCGCTTCTTGTGACGCCAAACATATTCCGCATGTTGCAACGTAACAAATTGCAATAGGCACACAATGAGGGAAACCCCCTCTTCCTGAAGAGCCAAAATGGCTGCTGCCACAAGAAGCGCTTGTCGTGAAAGGAGAAATGGTAACTCAAATATTGCTTACCCATTTAAAATCTAAATTGTGAGTTGTTGTTTTAACTCTAAAGAGGCATGAAATCACAAAAAAAGTTTAATTGGAAGACCCTTTTTTTCCTTGGGTCTCAGGAGGATATTATGTGCATTATTGTTAGGCTGTATGGCTTGTAATATGTGGTATTCCCCTGTATATACTGTAGTTTGGCTGCTGTTTTCAATAAATCTTCCAAAATGAAAAAAGCTTCTTTTTTTCTGTCTTCTGCATGGCTCACTGACTTGCTTACTCTGATGGCCTTTGAGAGAGAGATGGCCCATCTGACAGATCTTAGAGGTGTGGACAATGAATAATGAATATTCAGGTATTTAGCATTTAGCCCTCCCACAGCCTGAAATAAATGTGACCAGTTCTGATAAAAACAGGTTTTTAGCTATTTAGATCTCAGATGTGCTAAACTGTTTTCACACCCTTACATAACCAAGACCTTGATGAACAAACGCACATTGGCAAAACAAGTAGTTTAGTGTGTGCTTCTTCTTTCGTGTAACGTCAGATGTCCAACTTGGTGTCGCGTAGCCATGCCCGCATCTCTGGTCCTAGGTCGAAGAGGCTGGCTTCCGAGGGTGGTCCATATAAGGGGAAGATGTTGATTATATGGTCGGCGGTCTGCTCAGGGTCACCGCACTCGCATGCCGCACTGTCCGCCAAGCCCCACGTCTTCATTGATGACCCAAAGCGACCAACCCCAGTCCGTAGACGGTTCAGCGTGGTCCATTGCCGGCGTGGTAGGTCGTCTCCTCCAATGGCGCCGTCTCCTGGGTCCCAAATGTAGCGGTGGACTCGGGAGGGCCCGGCCACTCCTGCTTCCAAGCTGCTGCCAACCATGCATCTCTGGAGATGTCCTCAGAGGTGAAGTTGAGCATCTCTTGTGCTGCCTTGTTGTAGGGGTGGCGGGACTTGAGTCTGCTTGGAGGTGCTGGTGTTACTGTGGTGTTGAGCAAGATGTGCCAGTCATATTTTTGTGCCTTCCTGGCCAGGGCGAGGGTGGCAGCCTCCCGTCGGAGGCCGGCCGGTGCTATTCCCGCGAGGACCGGCAAGAGGAACACAGGAGTAGGCTTCAAGCATCCAGTTATTATCCGGAGGGAGGTATTAATAGCCACGTCGACCTTTCTCGCATGAGGGCTTCTGCTCCAGACTGGGCTGCAGTATTCCGCTGCAGAGAAGACGAGGGCTTGGGTGGATATTCGCAGCGTCTTAGCGGAGGCTCCCCAGGTTGTTCCAGCGAGGCGGCGGATCAGCGCGGCTCTGGATGTCACCTTGGCCTTGACTTCTTCCAGGTGTTGTTTAAAGGATAATGTCCGATCCAGACGCACTCCAAGATACTTCGGGGCTTGCTGGACCTCCAGACATTTGTTGTCGACGCGCACCTCGAGTTCCCTCCTGGCTTCTCTGGTGCTAAGGTGGTATGCCGCTACGACTGTCTTTCCGATGCTGAGCTGTAGACGCCACCTCCGAAGGTATGCTACCAGTGTGCCCATGTCTTCATTAAGACCCTCTTCCATCGCCTTCCACGTTGGTCGGCTCAGCATGATGGCAAGGTCATCTGCGTAGCCATACTTTCTGGATGCTGTATCAGGCAGGTCGTGGATGTAAACATTGAACAACATCGGCGAGAGAACAGACCCCTGCGGTACCCCGTTCCTCAGTCTTCTGAGCCTACTGCACAACACTTTTTGTGACAGCAGACAAATTTACTATTTTTAACTTGTGTGTTTGTAGATCTATTTACAAGCTGCATATGATACTGACCAAACTATTGTAAGTATGATGGCATACAAATGTAGCTGTGATTGTCCTTCAAATAAAAATATCAAACACTTTGGAGTAAGTGTGTGTTAAATTGATGAAATCGAGATAAATATCAGACCATGCCAAAATCACAAACCATCTAAAAGCTTAGCACGGACCTCAGAGGGTTAAATGAATAATGGTGAGGAATAGTAAAACAGTTCAAATTATTACAACAAACAAGTCAAAGTTACTAAAACATTGACAAAGGCAGAGATACAGAACAGGTGCCTGGGGTCCACTCTCTCTCCCCAGAGCTGCTGTGGGTTTCAGGTCCCTGCCCCCATAAAACAAATGGTTCCCAAGTAATACTCAGGCCAGTCCTGTTAGCCTGTATGTCCAGATAATCACATTCCACATCTGCATACAGCCATAGATGGAGCCACTATGTAAACAACACATGTGGCTGATTGATTACAGAACAAGGTCATCAACATAGCTACCTCAAAACATGTCACAGAGTACAGGTTTTTGTATTGCAGACAGTAATGATATGTGGGTTGGTAACAGAAATAAGAGACTTTGCAGGATGGGCATGCTCTTAAGATTCAATCTCTTGCTCAACAGTTCAATTGTCCCTCCAGCAAAGGAGAAAACATAATGGATCCACCAGGTGACCATAGGCACAGGACTGGCAAGGCACCAGATGATTGGTTTATTGCCCCAATCAACTGGCTGCCTGAAGATGTGTTGTTTGCAGGAGTGCAGCACACAAAGAGGGCATAGCAGATACCAGGGATGGATAACAGATATGAAACCCTGACACAGCAGAACAGACACAGGAGGTACATCAGTCACATTCCAAACAGAGAATCAAATTCCCTCCGTATAAAAGTGGAAAAAAACATATGATCTACTTAGCCATAATGATGAGATGAGCTGGTCTGATTGGCC
The DNA here is from genome assembly GCA_029706075.1 of Aldrovandia affinis. Classification (NCBI taxonomy): domain Eukaryota; kingdom Metazoa; phylum Chordata; class Actinopteri; order Notacanthiformes; family Halosauridae; genus Aldrovandia; species Aldrovandia affinis. The sequence continues at coordinate 1,389,644 of JAINUG010000103.1, forward strand.
ATAATGAAACCAAAACCTCACCACACCCACAGGTAATTTATTGATCTTAAACCGACTGCATAACCTGTGCTGCATGTGCACAACCATCTCTCGTCACAAAACTACCAGAATGCAGTTGGACATTTCTTAATGCGCCTAAAGTGTCTTAAGTCGTTCTTCATAACTTTTACCTTTGATACCTAGAATCAATTCAGTTGCCCTTCATCGTAATTTTATTGAATAACTTTATTTGTATTGTACCTTTCATACTATACAATACGTACCAAAAAGTGCTTTATAGACATAAAGACAACAAAACAAGAACAAAACATAAATTAGTTTGTACAACTTAAACTTATGGAGATATGCATACAAAAAACCAGGGCGATATACTGATATAATCAATAATCAATTAATGGCTGCATTCATTTTAAGAACATAAGAACATAACAATACATAATGATGAGAACGGGCCGTTCGGCCCATCTTGGCTCATGTCCTAATCTAAAGAACATCTAGTACTACATCTAGCCTGGCCTTGAATAGCCCGAGCGTTTCTGCCTCTACTACCTGACCTGGCAAGCTGTTCCAGGCATTGACAACTCTCTGTGTAAAGAACAACTTCCTAATATCTGTGCGGAATTTGCCTTTAACTAATTTCCACCTGTGGCCTCTTGTTCTGCTGACCCCACTTATCTTAAAAAATCTTTGGTATTTTACTTTGTTAATCCCTTTTAGGAATTTAAAAACCTAAATCAAATCCCCCCTAAGTCTGCATCTGCTAAGTTTAAATAGATTGAGTGCCTTAAGTCTATCATCATAACTTTTACCTTTCATACCAGGTATCAGTTTAGTTGCCCTTCTTTGGACTTTTTCAAGAGCTTCAATATCTTTCTTGTAGTGCGGTGCCCAGAACTGCACACAGTATTCTAAGTGCGGTCTGACAAAGGCGTTATATAACATTAATATAACCTCCTTTGGTTTGTACTCAATACTTTTTGCTATGTATCCCAGCATCCTGTTGGCTTTTTTCACTGATGTAGCACACTGCTTTGATGCAGATAGGCTTTGATCCACTACAACTCCTAAATCCTTTTCAAATTGAACACCTACTAACTTTTCTCCTCCCATAAAATACTCCTGTCTAATGTTTTTATTTCCCACATGCATAACTTTACATTTAGCAATATTGAACGTCATCTGCCATGTATCTGCCAGTGGTGGGCCGTCAGGGCCTGCAAGGCCTTCTCTGCTGGCCTAAAAAATATCTGAATCACAGACTGATGTTAATTATATTTTGTCCATGAATACTTATTAAATAATTCCAAATGGTCTGTTCGCTTCCTTTCATAGCTGTTCCCCTGGTTGCGCTGCATCCAGACGTGTATTTTCATATTAAAGCATTTAACCAATCACATTTCAGCCATCATTTGTTGCCAGGGTCAAAGAAATCTGCCTGGAGGCCTTCACAATCCGTTCTGAAGGCTCTGTAGCATAAAATAAGTGTTGATCAAACTGTTGCTTTAACCAATCAGATTTTGAGTTGGGGACACGAAGGCCTTCTCGAAGGCCTAGGTAACGTCAGCGTATTCACATCCTTTGATTGGATAGTCAGAGAGTGTCTGACTATGATGTAATGTGATTGGTTAAATGCTTTAATATGAAAATACACGTCTGGATGCAGCGCAACCAGGGGAACAGCTATGAAAGGAAGCGAACACACGGATAATCTGTACGATGAGTAATTGAACTCTTTTTGAGGAAAGAAAAGAGGATGGATTTTGTGTACAAATAATAAGGATTTTTGGTGAGTAAAATGTTGCTATTTTCCTAAATAATATTGGAATTTTATGAGGTTATTATTATTGATGCTTTTTTATGTGTGTCGCAGCTGTAGCACCCAGAGTTTGTTTCTTCAGTAAAGGCATTTATTCTGGATACACGAGTTATCTATCTGCGATGCAACGGCAACGGGTGCCTGTTCGGTTTGTTTTTGCACTTTGTTTATTTATCTTTCTTCAGTCATGTTTCATGAGAGAGAATGACAGCGATAGTTAGAAGCGTGAGATAATTAGTGATTAGTAGTGTTAGTAACTTAATCTAAATCCCTAATGTTAGTAGATTAGTTGGTTAGTACTATATACATCTAACTAATATATACAGAGTGTAATTAGAAAGTAAGAAGGAAGTAAAACGAGATTAGAAACGAAGACGGAAAAACCGAAACAGAATTTCCCGAAGTGCATGACAGAACGAGAATGAAACATGACTGAAGAAAGATAAATAAACAAAGTGCAAAAACAAACCGAACAGACACTCAAAACATAACAATAAGATGGCTTTTATAGCCATAAAATAGTTATTGAGGGGTGGATTGATTCAGACGGAGCACTACTGAAGGCCTAGGTGTGAAATGCACAGCCCGCCACTGGTATCTGCCCATTTTTGGATTTTGTTTAAATCATCTTGGATTACTTTAGTCGATTCCAAACTGTTTGCCAAACCCCCAAGTTTAGTATCATCTGCAAATGTAACTATTTTGCTACTAATGTCCATATCCAGATCATTTATGTAAATAAGGAAGAGCAGAGGTCCCAGCACCGATCCCTGCGGGACACCACTGCCCACAGCACCGAGGTCAGATTCGGCCCCACCTACTGTTACTCTTTGTATTCGCCCTTGCAGCCAATTTTTAACCCACTGTGAAACTACTCCTACAATTCCTACTGATTTCATTTTAGCAATGAGCCTCTCATGTGGTACCTTGTCAAATGCTTTCTGAAAGTCCAAATATATAACATCATAAGCCTGGTTCAGGTCAACACACTTTGTAGCCTCTTCGAAAAAGTCCAGGAGGTTTGTTAGGCATGACCTCCCTTGAGAAATCCATGCTGGCTCTCCCTTAAAATACTATTATTTTTCAAGAATGATTCCAACTTATCCCTAATAATACATTCCAGCATTTTACATGCGATGCAAGTTAAACTGACAGGCCTATAGTTCCCTGGGTCAGTACGGTCCCCCTTCTTATATATTGGAATTATACTACCCTGTTTCCAGTCATCTGGTATTTCTCCAGTGATTATGGATTGACTGAAAATATCTGTCAAGGTTTATATATAATTTCCCCAAGTTCTTTGAGTACTCAGGGATATATGCCATCCGGGCCTGCTGCCTTATTTGTCTTAAGTTTTGTAGTTTTTGTAGTACTTCTACATCCCTTATCTCAAAGTCCTCCAAAACATTCCGTACCTTGTCTATACATTTAGGCATATTTATAACCTCTTCTCTAGTAAAGCTCTCCACAAAGTAACTGTTTAGTGTGTTTGCAATGTCCTTATTATTATAAACCAAAGTTCCTTCCTTATTCTTAATGCACTTAACCTCATCCTTAACTTTCCTTTTTCTACTACAATATTGAAAAAACTTCTTAGGGTTACTTTTTGCATCTTGGGAAATTTTAATTTCAAACCGCCTTTTAGCTGATCTTATTTCCTTTTTAGCCTTAGCCCGCATATTACAATAATCTAACTTGTTTCTCTCTGAGTTATCCTTTTTATATACTCTATACAGTCGTTTCTTTTGCCTCAAAATCACCCGTAAAGATTTAGTCATCCACTGTGGAGACTGTTTTTTCATCCTATTTTTCCTGACTTTGGGGATGAATTTACACTGTACATCTACAATAACCCTTTTAAATATAGTCCATTTTTCATTCACAGTTCTGCAATCTAGAAGTTTTACCCAATCTATATTACTTAAATTCTCTCTCATTTTATTAAAGTCAGCTCGTCTAAAATTAAAAATTCGAGAGTTAGAGGAGGCTGTCTTAACTTGCCAAAAAATATCAAAAATAACTGCACTGTGGTCACTTGCTCCTATTGGTTCTCCTACCTCTGTGCTGCAAATTCTATCAGGATTGTTACACAAAACCAGATCCAGTATTGATTTCCTTTCATAGCTGTTCCCCTGGTTGCGCTGCTTCCAGACGTGTATTTTCATATTAAAGCATTTAACCAATCACATTTCAGCCATCATTTGTTGCCAGGGTCAAAGAAATCTGCCTGGAGGCCTTCACAATCAGTTCTGCAGGCCCTGTAGCATAAAATAAGTGTTGATCAAACTGTTGCTTCAACCAATCAGATTTTGAGTTGGGGACACGAAGGCCTTCTAGAAGGCCTAGGTAACGTCAGCGTATTCACACCCTTTGATTGGATAGTCAGAGTGTCTGACTATGATGTAATGTGATTGGTTTAATGCTTTAATATGAAAATACACGTCTGGAAGCAGCGCAATCAGGGGAAAAGCTATGAAAGGAAGCGGACAGACCATTTGGAATTATTTAATAAGTATTCATGGACAAAATATAATTGACATCAGTCTGTGATTCAGACATTTGAGCGGACATTTTCAGCCCTAAAGCGAATTAAAACTTGTGCCAGAAATACGACAGGGCAGGCTCGACTTTCAGCATTAGCTTCGATGGCGATAGAAAAGGACTTCTTGATGGAACTGAAACACACGGATAATCTGTACGACAGAGTAATTGAACTCTTTTTGAGGAAAGAAAGGAGGATGGATTTTGTGTACAAATAATAAGGATTTTTGGTGAGTAAAATGTTGCTATTTTCCTAAATAATATTGCAATTTTATGAGGTTATTATTGATGCTTTTTTTATGTGTGTCACAGCTGTAGCACCCCGGGTTTGTTTCTTCAGTAAAGGCATTTATTCTGGATACACGAGTTATCTATCTGCGATGCAACGGCAACGGGAGTCTGTTCGGTTTGTTTTTGCACTTTGTTTATTTATCTTTCTTCAGTCATGTTTCATTCTCGTTCTGTTCCCCGTCTGTCATTTTTCCTGTTCGAGTTCCTCTCCTTGTCTTGTCATGCACTTCGGGAAATTCTATGTTTCGTTTTTTTAGGGAGGAGGAGGAACGCATAAAGAAATCTGCGTGCGAATAAAGCGGAACGTGAGAAGCGTACAGAGATCGGACGAGAGAGAATGACAGCGATAGTTAGAAGCGTGAGATAATTAGTGATTAGTAGTGTTAGTAACTTAATCGAAATCCCTAATGTTAGTAGATTAGTTGGTTAGTACTATATACATCTAACTAATATATACAAAGTGTAATTAGAAAGTAAGAAGGAAGTAAAACGAGATTAGAAACGAAGACGGAAAAACCGAAACATAGAATTTCCCGAAGTGCATGACAGAACGAGAATGAAACATGACTGAAGAAAGATAAATAAACAAAGTGCAAAAACAAACCGAACAGACACTCAAAACATAACAATAAGATGGCTTTTATAGCCATAAAATAGTTATTGAGGGGTGGATTGATTCAGACGGAACACTACTGAAGGCCTAGGTGTGAAATGCACGGCCCGCCACTGCTATATAGTGTACTATGCAGCGAACGAAAATACTGTTTTCGGATACTACAACTGAACGTCATTTGCGTCAAAAAAAAGTGCCGGATATTCAGGTGACGCAAGTGGATGCGCCCTGTATCGCGTAAACAAACCGAGCACTCATGGCAGCAGGTTGAAATGTGCTAAAGTAACCCTAACCCATCCATCCATCCATCCATTGTCTAAGCCGCTTATTCCTGGTCAGGGTCGCGGGGGGGTGCTGGAGCCTATCCCAGCATGCGTTCCGGGCGAGAGGCAGGAATACACCCTGGACAGGTCGCCAATCCATCGCAGGGCACACACACCATTCACTCACACACTCATACCTACGGGCAATTTAGACTCTCCAATTAGCCTAACGTGCATGTCTTTGGACTGTGGGAGGAAACCGGAGTACCCGGAGGAAACCCACGCAGACACGGGGAGAACATGCAAACTCCACACAGAAAGGCCCCCGGCCTGGATTCGAACCCGAGACCTTCTTGCTGTGAGGCGACAGTGCTATCCACTGCACCACCGTGCCGCCAACCCTAACCCTAAGTGCTTAAATATACTTAACTTCACGTGAAATGTACTCAGGTGGTATCGAGTTTGCATGTTCAGTTTTGAATGTTAAATCCCAAATAAATTGTTGAAATTCTAATGATGTGCAAGTGTGGTTTTGTCAACTGCGGTGCTGTCTGCTAGCCACTGCTTTAGCCACCAATAGCTACCGTTATGGAAGTCGTGAGCTAACTAGCTCGTGTGGAGAAAATAACGTTAGGATAACTCACGAGCTCACGACTAGCACCAACTCCCATAGCGATAATAGCGGTAGCTATCGGTGGCTAAAGCAGTTAGCTAACGTTACCATCACCATGATTCCTGTTGCTGTTTTACTGCTGTTGGCTCAACTTTTGTTCTTGAGGCATAAACGGAGGCGAACTCAAACTCGCATTAGGCGTCTAAGACATCTTTCATTGATTCGCCGACGTTGTCAACCAGTAAATAGACCAACTTCTATTAGCTAACATGTTAGCTAGCTTTAAGGTAAACTACTGGCCCCTACTGGCTTTCTGGTCAGTTGGCTACTGTTCAAGAAGGCTGTAACGTATTCAATCATTTCTTCACCTCTTCTCCTTCGGTATGACAGGACCGCATTGCATTGTGGTACACGGGAGAAATTGTAGGGTACATTCGCTGTTCACTACAAATCACAGTGAATTGTGGGTATTTTCTCGTTCACTATATAGTGAACGAAATTAACAGTTTAGAATTTGTCGCACACTACAAAATGGCGTACACACTATATAGTGCACTATATAGTGAATAGGGAGCGGTTTCGAACACAGCCGTACACTCACTTCAGTCTCGCTCATCTGCACTCAGCGCTGCACTACAGCGCTGTGCTAGCATCGGGTCGATAATATCGATAGTAACGTTGGCTAATTTAATAAATAGCTAGAGTTAACGTCAGTTACTGACAGTTTACTACGTAAATTTACATAGGGAAAGACTATTCAGGTGTTTGGGGGATAACCTACAACATCAGCGCTACGCTAGCATCGGGCAGGCACTTTTTCAACCCACTGCTTCTGCTGTCTGTCAGCCTATGAAGTCTCCTAGTCCTCATCTGCTAGAAGCCCGAAGTGGGGGAGGGGTGGAGGTTAATAGCGCCTCTCAAACTCATACTGTACAGTACAAGTCAATCAACGAAATCACAAAGTAGCATTGCAACTAAATACGCCCCTGCTCACGTAAAACATAAGCAAATGGAAATAATATCTCAATAGCTACTGATATACAGCTGCAATTTTGCCTGGTTTAAAATATAATGATAAATGAAAATGAGTCTGTACACCACCAAGGTGAAATGGTTTATTCTCTTGACCCTGCATTAATGGACAATCGTTTAGTCACACAAACAATCATGTCACACACACATTGAGGTACGTTGCCAAAATGAAAAGATCAAAGCCTTCGGGATTTCAGTTTAGAAAAAGGAGAAACGGGCCAAATATAAAGATATGTGTTATGTCATCTCATCGTGAACATTATGTTACGTTTTGAAGTAGTCTAGCAAATAATCGTACGAGCTAGGTATTGCATCAATTGCTATACTAATGCTAGCTAGTAGCTCAAGCATTTAGCTAACATTACACTAGCTATTATGACACTGAACTTTTTCTGTGATTTTTTTGGGGTAATAATAGCGCTATACTGCATCACTATGAGCTTACTACTAGCTAGTTAACATGCATATAGTCCAACTAAACTAGCAGCAAAACATCAGAAGCTATCTTAAGTCTGGTTTGTGCATAATGAACTTTCTGCCACATTGAGCAAGACTCAGCCATTATTGAAAAGGTGCAACTCCGCTGTGTTCAATTTGGTTTTATTTGTGTGCACCTTCAATTTTTAAATGAGTGTGGAATATGTTTCAGTGTTCATTTATTGTCTTGGACAGCACCTCCTTATTTTTGTTTCTTTTAAAAGAAGCGTGCTATTTTTTGTCACGTCTCGTGTTCGTGTTCCCCGTAATTAGGTGTTTTAGTTTATTCCATGTTTTCCTGGTTATCCGGTCCATGTTTTCACTTTCTCTTACCTGTTTCCAGTCTCGTCATTGTATTATCGTTTTCACCTGTTCCTCGTGTGTCTGATTGCAGTTAGCTGCATTCGTATTAATTCCTGATCGTTTCTCGTTATGTCTGATAAGAACATAAGAATACATAATGATGAGAACGGGCCGTTCGGCCCATCTTGGCTCATCATGTCCTAATCTAAAGAACATCTAGTACTACATCTAGCCTGGCCTTGAATAGCCCGAGCGTTTCTGCCTCTACTACCTGACCTGGCAAGCTGTTCCAGGCATTGACAACTCTCTGTGTAAAGAAAAACTTCCTAATATCTGTGCGGAATTTGCCTTTAACTAATTTCCACCTGTGGCCTCTTGTTCTGCTGACCCCACGTATCTTCAAAAATCTTTGGTATTTTACTTTGTTAATCCCTTTTAGGAATTTAAAAACCTCAATCAAATCCCCCCTAAGTCTGCGTTTGCTAAGTTTAAATAAATTGAGTGCCTTAAGTCTATCATCATAACTTTTACCTTTCATACCAGGTATCAGTTTAGTTGCCCTCTTTGGACTTTTTCAAGAGCTTCAATATCTCTCTTGTAGTGCGGTGCCCAGAACTGCACACAGTATTCTAAGTGCGGTCTGACAAAGGCGTTATATAACATTAATATAACCTCCTTTGATTTGTACTCTATACTTTTTGCTATGTATCCCAGTATCCTGTTGGCTTTTTTCACTGCTGTAGCACACTGCTTTGATGCAGATAGGCTTTGATCCACTACAACTCCTAAATCCTTTTCAAATTGAACACCTACTAACTTTTCTCCTCCCATAAAATACTCCTGTCTAATGTTTTTATTTCCCACATGCATTACTTTACATTTAGCAATATTGAACGTCATCTGCCACATATCTGCCCATTCTTGGATTTTGTTGAAATTATCTTGGATTACTTTAGTCTATTCCAAACTGTTTGCCAAACCCCCGAGTTTAGTATCATCTGCAAATTTAACTATTTTGCTACTAATGTCCATATCCAGATCATTTATGTAAATAAGGAAGAGCAGAGGTCCCAGCACCGATCCCTGCGGGACACCACTGCCCACAGCACCGAGGTCAGATTCGGCCCCACCTACTGTTACTCTTTGTATTTGCCCTTGCAGCCAATTTTTTACCCACTGTGAAACTACTCCTACAATTCCTACTGATTTCATTTTAGCAATGAGCCTCTCATGTGGTACCTTGTCAAATGCTTTCTGAAAGTCCAAATATATAACATCATAAGCCTGGTTCAGGTCAACACACTTTGTAGCCTCTTCGAAAACGTCCAGGAGGTTTGTTAGGCATGACCTCCCCTTGAGAAATCCATGCTGGCTCTCCCTTAAAATAATATTTATAACCTCTTCTCTAGTAAAGCTCTCCACAAAGTAACTGTTTAGTGTGTTTGCAATGTCCTTATTATTATAAACCAAAGTTCCTTCCTTATTCTTAACCCCCTGAGGTCGGCTGGATCGGCGCCGATCCAGCAGCAATACAAGTATATTACTATTTCTAATCGCGATATTTTATCATACACACGCGACAAAAACATTGACAGAAACCTTAGAATCGCGACTTTCGATTTGAGCACTGGCAAATCAAATGGGATTTTTAAATTAGCTTAATTAGACCAAAAGTAAACCTTGCTTTTTACTCTGTTTTTTACCTTTTAGTAACGTCCCCCTTCTATTGACATGTTAACGAGGTGCTAATTTCGGGAGGTGCGTCGGGCCATGTACCCTGCGGCATAAACAACACAAACTGAAGAGGACAGTCTATGCTGATATTTATTTTATTTGCTTGTTTTCAAATACTCGTGAAAATATATATAAATTAGCGTCTTGTGACTACATATTCCGCATGTCGCAATGTAACAAATTGCAATAGGCACAGAAAATACTTTTCAAACAGCGTAAAATGTTATAAAATATATCGTATGTCTGTGTTTACGCTTGCAATCTGCCAGCAACAGTCTATGCTATTTATTTAATTTCGCTTGTTTTTATTTTTTTTACATCTTGTCTGTGTTTACGCTTGCAATCTGCCAGCAACAGTCTATGCTGATATTAATTTTATTTTGCTTGTTTTCAAATACTCGTGAAAATATAGCCTATGAATATCGCGTGTTGTGACGCCAAACATTCCGCGTGTTGCAACGTAACAAAGAGCCAAAATGGCGGCTGCTGACAAGAAGCGCTTGTCGTGAAAGGAGAAATGGTAACTCAAATATTGCTTAGCCATTTAAAATCTAAATGGTTGTTTTAACTCTAAAGAGGCATGAAATCACAAAAAGTTTAATTGGAAGACACTTTTTCCTTGGGTCTCAGGATGGCCTTTGAGAGAGAGATGGCCCATCTGACAGATCTTAGAGGTGTGGACAATGAATAATGAATATTCAGGAATTTAGCATTTAGCCCTCCCACAGCCTGAAATAAATGTGACCAGTTCTGATAAAAACAGGTTTTTTAGCTATTTAGATCTCAGATGTGCTAAACTATTTTCACACCCTTACATAACCAAGACCTTGGTGAACAAACGCACATTGGCAAAACAATTCGTCACTATAGTTTAGTGTGTGCTTTCACATCTTTTGTGACAGCAGAAAAATTTACTATTTTTAACTTGTGTGTTTGTAGATCTATTTACAAGCTGCATATGATACTGACCAAACTATTGATGGCATACAAATGTAGCTGTGATTGTCCTTCAAATAAAAATATCAAACACTTTGGAGTAAGTGTGTGTTAAATTGATGAAATTGAGATAAATATCAGACCATGCCAAAATCAAAAAACATCTAAAAGCTTAGCACGGACCTCAGGGGGTTAATGCACTTAACCTCATCTTTAACTTTCCTTTTTCTACTACAATATTGAAAAAACTTCTTAGGGTTACTTTTTGCATCTTGGGAAATTGTAATTTCAAACCGCCTTTTAGCTGATCTTATTTCCTAGCTGATGTATTTAAACTGTGTGTTTTCCCATGTTCGTTACCAGATTGTCTCGTCGTTGTATTATCGTTTTCACCTGTTCCTCGTGTGTCTGATTGCAGTCTCCGGTGGCAGCTGCATTCATGTTAATTTCGGATTGTTTCTCTTTATGTCTGATGTATATGGGGCATTCTACCGAATTAGTTCAAAGTGCGGTCCCACAACAAGAAAAACTATTTAACAAAACAATTAAGTATTCAGACATAGATATTTACTAAGAATATGTTATGATCTATTTAAACCCAAGGCATTAAATGAGATAGTGATAAGCTAAATAAAAAATAAAAAACATTTATAAGGTACTTTCTATTGGGAAGTAGCTGTCCCAAACCCTGACCCCTAAATTTTAATATATTTAATATATTGTGGTGTCCCCAGGGGTTGGGCGACACACACGGACCTTGCAGAGGGCGTAGGCAAGTGCAAGAACACGGAGGAGGCAGTAATATAAGCAAAATGATGCTTTATTAAACGAACAAACACAAAACAAAGGGTGGGATCTTCAGGGAAATACAAACACAAAGTCCGCAATCCTTATCTCTTTGTCGATGTCCGTTCCAATCCAAAATCCAGGTCCAAGTCCACAATCCAGTCCGTAGTCGTTATCCAAAGCAATCCAATTCCAAAGACACACAAAACAAACACACTCCAACACTCTTTCCAAAACACTGGCTGGTCAATCGACTTCACAGTTTTCTCTCTCTTCAAACAAACACTCAGCAACTCCTTCCCACACACGTTCCTACTCCTCTCCCAGTGTAGTGGGAATCAACCCTTTAAATAGGCCTTGAAATGGCCTTCAGCTGGTCGTTAGTCCCGTTACTTTCACTCGGCTCAGGTGTTTCTGGAGGCTGCTGGGAAATGTAGTGTTTCCTGGCTCCCATGTGTTGTAGGCCAGGCAGCCATTTCCTAGTGCAGCCCATTGGGATGCCACAATATATAACACATAAAACATTTTTTAGATTTTGTTCAATGGTGTAATTTCAAAGATCTTTATGATTAAGCTTAAACAGAAGTTGAAAGATTTAGATTTATTGTGGGTTTAATTTTTTAATAAAAAAACTATACTAAAAAACTCTTGTCCCACGTTTTCATGTCACTACCGAAACACAAGAGTTTTAGTCCATTGGCTGAGCCTGGTTTTTAGCCACACCCCTGCATTTTTGACCAGGCAGTGACACTGCCTCCCTGTCCCTCATGGCTGCATGGTAAGTAGCTAAATCCCATACTTTTGAAATAAATGTGTTCCAAAGTCTGAAAATCGGTGTGTAACTTTAAGAATCGTCACCACCACATATTCTCTTCAATTAAGTAAACTTTTTGGGGTTTTATGCAAAATATTATGTTTTTATGTGTGTACACCTCTTCAAAGATGTGTATGCTAGCCATGTGCTTGCTAGCATTCTTTAGTTATGCTCAAAGTTAGCTAGAATTGTCACTACGAAACCATTCAATTTTGTCACTACCGAAACTTTACCATATGTTTCAGTAGTGACAAAATGTAATGGTAAGTAGTTAAATCCTATCATTTTGAAATAAATGTGTTCCAAAGTCTGAAAATCAGTGTGTAACTTTAAGAATGGAACACATATTCTCTTCAATAAAGTAAACTTTTTGGGGTTTTAAAAATACTCTTTAGAGAAGGGAAGGAAACACAATCTTAACGAGTTAATATAATACTTTTTTACTATAGTGTATTACTATGTTTCGGTAGTGACAATTTTTGGGAGAAGAAAAACATTCCAAAAGAGTCTGAAAATACAATATGAAAATGTACGGTACTTTTACTAGATATATGTACTTTAGATATGATACAATATATATACGGACAAAGTTTTGGGAATAAAACATACAAAATTTCAAAATATTTCCAACCTGACTTTGAACCAATTCGGTAGAATGGCCCATATAAGCTGTGCGTTTTCCCATTTCCGTCTGCGTCTGCGTCTGATCCGGAAACGAACTTTGCCTGTCCCCGGCTACTCTTTGGATTCCTGTATTGCCCTGATTGCTCCTGTATGAACTTTGCCTGTTTTTGCAATAAAGAACATTATTGCATTCTTGGGTCCGCGCCTGGTGTTCTGACACCGTCCCTGATAATTTTGATTTATTGTTCAATTTAAATGTGTTATTTGTATATATTGTAGCGATCCTGGGAGGGTCGCTCCTCTAAAATGTGTGCGTGGGGCATTGTGGGGGAAATGCGGTTGTTTGTTTGTGTGTCTCCCCCAGTGTAAATACGAACTTGTACTGTTAGCCCTTTATGTGCATGTTAAGTAACCATGTGATTGTGTTAGCTAGCTGGTTGCAGTGAGTTGGTGTTTAGAACCACCACGACCAGTCTGCCCAGAGTGATTAGTGTCATCCCTCGAGTTCCAGGGCAAATGTGTTCATCAAACAAGTGTGACGTTGACTGTTATGTCCTGATTGTTGCTGCATCTATGGAAGGCATTTAATGGTCTGGCGTGTCCTTCTAAGGTAGTGTTTGTACCAGCAAGGGTTTTTGGGCATCATCCGTAGTTGTGCGGTGTATGGAACACTGATGCTTGCCACCGATATTATCCATAGCTGTGCAGTGTATGGAGCACGGATAATTATTGTTTTTTAATAAAGTGGCTACTCGCATGGTCATTTTTGCATTACTACTGGACTGCATCACATCACTCACGCTCGTTACAATATCTTGGATTTTTAAAATTTAATATTTGTGTGCAATATTTTTCAGTATATTTTCTTCAAATACAAGGGGTGCCTATTGTGCCTTTCACTAGGTGCCTTTCAAAGGTACTTGTTTCATTGCGTGGCCTCCCTGGGGCTTGGGGGTATGACTGATCTCGTCTAGGGCACCAAGTGAGCCAGGACCGCCACTGGTAGCAAGTGTGTTCTTGTGTATACAGTATGTGTGAATAAAGATGGGTGTACACTACTGGTCAAAAGTTTTAGAACACCCCCATTTTCCAGTTTTTACTGAAATTTAAGCAATTCAAGTCCAGTGAATAACCTGAAATGGTACAAAGGTAAGCGGTAAACTGCCAGAGGTAAAAACATTTTTAAAAGGTTTAAATGTTTTTTGTTTTTTTTACTATTGCTAAAACACAATTTCTGGAACTAGAGCCCTCTTTGTCGAAACTACACACAAAAACCAAAAACATAATATCTTACATCTCTTGCAAAAGCAAACACTTAATTCAAAACGATATAAACCCTGCCAAAAATGGTATTTTTGCATCACAACTTTACACACAAACACCAAATAAATAGCTCTTTCCACATGCCAACCGCACACTGATGTGCTAAGCATAAAACACTTATCTAGAGTCTTTGCCATTTTCATTTTTCATTTCACTATGAACACAAATGCAATGGGGAAACAAACAAATGTGTTTATTCTCAACAGTATCAGACACTATTTTAACTGAAGATTACATGATCATTGTACTGTAAACAGTAATACAGTATATTGAAATTATAGTCCATCCTGTTTTCGATGTGCATCTGGCCACAGCACCTCATCAACATCGCAAGTGATGTCCTCTCTTGCCAAACATTGGGGGAAGTATCGTCTTGAGTGGCGTATCCAGCCTTGGCACGCCTCCACATCAATGTTGCCACAGACCTCTTCCATCGCCTGGAGGAGGGTTGCACGTTGGTAGAGTTGGCAGTCATACACCTTCCAACGCCACGCCGAAAGGAATTCCTCAATAGGGTTCAGGAAAGGTGAGTAAGGTGGAAGGGGGAGAACTTGAAATGGTGGGTGATTGTCAAACCAATTATGGACCACAGCAGACCAGTGGAAACGTACGTTGTCCCATATGACAACAAATTTGGAGTACCCTGGCACATTCCTCTGGTCATTGGGAATGAGGATGTCATGCAGGGAGTCAAGGAATGCGATAATATGGGCTGTGTTATATGGGCCGAGAGTGGCATGGTGGTGAAAGACACCATTTTGACCAATTGCAGCACACATTGTGATGTTTCCACCACACTGCCCAGGAACATGGACAATGGCACGCTGCCAGATGATGTTTCTTCCCCAGCATCTGGTTTTGGCTACATTGAAGCCAACCTCATCAATATATATATAAACATGCTGGTGTTCAGCAGCATCTAGCTCCATGACTCTCTGAAACAGTCAGGAAAAAGCATATTGAATGACAGAAAGGATACAGATATCAGTCTGTATTGTAGTGTAGCACAGTAATACAGTAAACTGGAATACAGTACCAATATTGTAATAGGCTAATATATAAAATGTAACTTACTTGTACATATTCATAGCACAGTTGTTTCACTCTTTCAGAGTTTCTTTCAAACGGCACTCTATACAGCTGTTTCATATGGAGTTGATGCCTCTTCAGTAGACGGCCCATTGTGGATAAACCTACCCTGTGTATGTTGTTGAATGTTGTGTTGCAGTTGTCGTAAAAGTGCTGTTGTTTGCAATGACCATGTTTATGATTTGTTGTTCCTGTTCTTATGTGAACAGGTGATTTCTTCCTCCTGTGGGCGGTCGCCTTGCAATTCTGCAAAAACAGAATGCAAATGTTTAGGGTCTAAGATCTCCTTCTTATGAAATACTGGAAAATCATATAGAGGGTAGGATTTCTTACCTGTTCTCATTTCAAAATGTCCTGATTATACCTTCTACAGTGTAGCAGCTCAAATTAGGCTGGACCCTCTGACCAGCCTCCTGTAGACTCAAGCCATGGTTGATGACATGGTCAATCAAAGTGTCCCGGATCTCATCTGTGACAGTTCTTCTGACTTGTCCTCACACCACTCCTCGTCATCTGTGTCCTCTTCCTCCTTCTCCTCTTGCTTCTCTTGCTCCTCTTCCTCCTTCTCCTCGTCCTCCGCCTCTTCCTTGTCTTTCTTCTCTTCCTAGTCCTCGTCCACGAACACCTCTTCCTCTAGCTCTCTCTCCACAATTGGCCTCCATTGTTGTGCACACCAAGGAGCAAATCTGAATCCTATTTATAGTGTTCAAGCTCTGATTTCTAAGTGATCTCATTGGTTACAGGTGTTTTCACATGTGCATTCTGTGTGCAGGTGATTGATAATTGAGTGTGGTATTTCAATGACAGTGTTTAGCAAACAACACACACAGGCTTTTAGTTTTGAATGATGTGTCTAATGTAAATAACCGTATGTAGTTATTTGCAAAAAGTGTGTTTTAGAATTTCAAACCTAGTGTAAATGAGACAATGTGCTTATGGTTTAGCATACCTGGTCAATAGATAGGCTGCATGAGTTAGTGGTTTCAACAATTGTGCTAGAAGTACCAGTTGTTGTGTCTTAGCAATTGCAAGAAACTGTAGCAGTTATTAACCAGGTCAGAAGTGACGGTGCTTCTGGGAACCATGAACAGTTAGCATCCCAGTTCAGCAACCTTTGATCGGGGTGTATGTGTATATATACAGGTATTTGTGTGCGTGTCTATGTGTGTGTGTGTGTGTGTCTATGTGTGTACAGCCTTTTGTGTGTTTATGTGTATGTATGTATGTATGTGGGTATACAGGCCTTTGTGTGTGTGTATGTATGGGTGTACGTGTTTGTGTCTATGTGTGTGTTTGTGTCTTTGAGTATGTGTGTGTGTCTGTGTGTGTACAGGCCTTTGTGTGTGTGTCTGTGTGTGTGTGTGTGTGTGTGTGTGTGGGTTTGTGTCTATGTGTATACAGGCCTTTGTGTGTTGATGTGTGTATGTATGTATGTGTGTATACAGGCCTTTGTGTGTGTGTGTATGTGTGTGTGTGTCTATGTGTGTACAGGCCTTTGTTGTGTGTGTGTGTGTGTGTGTGTGTGTATACAGGCCCTTGTGTGTTTGTGTGTCTGTGTGTACAGGCCTTTATGCATTCTGGATACGTTTCAGTGGCTTTATGGTGCAGGCCTGTAGGCTGGCCAGCATGGTGCTACAGTGTGTGTGTGCGTGCGTGTGCCATAGTCCAAGCGTGGGGGCCTCTTAGGTGAGGAAAGGGTGGATCCCCCTGACGTTGTGGAGAGAGAATCTGCAGTGCACAAAGTATACAGCACAAACAATAAGGGGACAGCTCAAGACATGAATCTTAAGTCAATATGATTATATCTTACTGGCCACTTGTCAGACAGGCAACTGTAAGAATTCCCTTTCCCCTGGGACATTAGAGTACATTTACAAACAGAAATATGTGTGTACCTTTTGTGGTTTCACACTGATGCCAATGGGTGCTGTTTTTAGATCTGTCTAAATATAGGCATTAAAGAGGAAGTTCATTGATCTAATCATTTACTATTCCTATATATACTGAAGACTCATGTAGGTAGAATGGAAGGGATTGAGTATTTGTCAACACTACTAAATGTTTTACCTTCCTGAAGGGGAAGTTACATTTTGTGCTAAACCAGAACACAGAATGAATATCCATTGGAATAAGCTGTATAATAATTCAAATGAAAAAAAGAGTTCACCCCTCTATCAGAACAAAATCACCTTCCCACTCCTGAAAAACATGTTTCCCCTCACACACATGTGCTCACAAGTATCCAATTACCTTCAAAAACCCACAATCAATAACATATAAGTCTATATCAATATCATATATACAGTATATATATATATATGTATACAGGGTTGGGAGGGTTACTTTGTAAATGTAATTAGTGCCTGATTACTGATTACACGGCTCTGAAAGTAATCCGATACGAATACAGTTACATGTCTCAAAAAAGTAACGTAATCAGATTACTTTTAGAATACTTTTGGATTACTTACTTTTTCCATCACAGATGGGTATGTTTTGGGGGACGCTGTTATATAGCCAAAGGTGGTGCTACTTAGTACTAAAAGGGTGCTCAAACTTTTGCACATGCCATGTTCACTTTTTTATTTGATCAGTAATACATTTAAATAGTTATTATGCATTACACTTTGAAAAAGGATGTCATGTTCAACTTTCCACTGTGTTGAGGTCAGGTCAGCTTCTGTTCATTTAATAATAAATACTAATACATTTGAGATGTCAATTTAGCTAAATATATGCAACATTGTATCTGCATTTTTTTGTTGTAGTCATCGTCATTAACATGTTATGGAATTAGAATGGACAGATTCAAAATTAATCATAATAAAAAGCAAAGGGATATTGAAAGGCAAGTTATTTTACTGTTTTGATGGCTCATCATGAGCATAACTCAAACACAGCATCTTAAACAATGTAATAACTTTTGAAACTTTTTTGGCATTGGAATAACAGCGACTTGTAAGGGATATGGCTTAGAAAAGTGCCAGTGTTGGCGGGCTGTGTAGCGGCGAATGCTCGGCAGTGCATAACGTAATTGACGTATAGTAGAGTACAATTGTCTACCAAATTGGGAGAAAACTGGGAAAAATAAAAAGAATAAAATAAAATGTCATCGTTTCAACAATAAAGAAAGCAGTATAAAATTAGCAGAGCAGTTAATGCGATGCCTCAAACCGTAGGCTAAGGTCAGGTAACAGCAAATTACTGCAGAACTGTGTTCATTAAACTGACTTACTCCAAGTGCTTTTTAAGATTCGAAGTCGAGTCCTTTGATGCCGACAGTATCTTTATTCCTGGAAGACACAAGGTACACTGGACCGACAGATTTTTCCCATGTTCTTCTTTAAACTGGAAATTGTGTCGATAACGCCACAAACTAAAAGCTGACTTTTCTTCCATCTTGTCCCTATCAATGTTTGTCTGAGTGTGGGCGCACGCTTTTTTTTTAAACGCATTTTTTTTAACGCAGTGTTTTGGTTCTGTGCAGCGGGGTAGTTTTCGTGAGCTGTGTGATGATAATCATGTAGGCGTGATAATTTCATGCTGTAGCTTTAGTAATGAATATCAGCTCATTAATGTTTGTAAGGAAAACTTTCCACCAAGCATTCCAAGAAGTAATCCAAAATGTATTCACTTCAGGTTTATTAAAGTAACTGTATTCAGATTACTCGTTTTTCAAATGTAACGCGAGCTGAATACAGTTACTTGATTTTTGTATTCTGATTACGTAACGCCGTTACATGTATTCCGTTACAACCCAACCCTGTATGTATATATATACACTGCCCAATTGTATTCTTAATTGCCAATTCAGGAGAGCGCAGACAAGCACTATTGACTGTTCTCTGAAACAACAGTCTTCTTTTCACACTGTATTTAAGCTCACACAGACATGAGTTAGACAAAGACAATTCATGTGCAGCTTTATACAGTCAGACCATGAGCACCCCATTGACCAGCAGGGGTTGATGGTGTGTGATGAGACACATACAATCTCACCAACAGCATCCCTCCCTCCCTGGGCGATGTTACTGCCAATTATGTGTCACCACACAGTCTAAATCTGATTGGACACCAGACTGTGGGGCCACATACTAGAACAGTTCCTTAATATGATGAGCCACCCAGGAGCCCAACTGTTTGATTTTAATAATATTACTGTGGCAATACCGATTCATGCATCACTTGACTAACATGTGAATCAAGAATATGTATGTTTTATAAGTGATGCAAATTTCAAAGCAGTCAGTTTGGTTCAGATAATGTGCTGATCCAAGCGCCACCTGGGGCCCCTTCCGCTGCAGTTTTGCCTGTGCTTATGGCAGGCAAAAGAACGCAAACGAGGAAAGTGACATTCAAAGCAACAAACCTCTGGCTTTGTCCTTTCTTTGACCATTTTAAATGCATACGCAACATTATTTACCATTCTATGTAATTTAGCTATTCTATTCATTCTGTGTCTTTACAGCCATTTGTACAAATGTACAAATAACAGGGTAATTGACTGAAAAAGTGTGATTAGTTCTAAATTTGCCAGCCATAATGAGCTTGGTGCAATCCAACAAATAAATATATTAACTGAATAGATTATTCAAGACAATTAACAGTGAAAGAAACGAAGACAGCTGTTCTTTACACTATTGTGAATGCTACTCAATATGAGCACTGCTTTGTGAATTGACGTGCAATTGCAGTTACAATAATTGCACTGGAGGTGGCTTCATGAGGAGGGAGTGTGCATTTGTATCTTGAAAATGTAATTACAGATTATAAAACATTGGCACTGAAAATGCAGGGCCCTATGCAGTAGATTATACTTCTGATTATACAACTGAAGCAATTTTATTCCTGGAAAATCCATGGAATTTACTTTACCATCAGTAGGTACAACACAAAGCACACACCACAAACAATAGAAGCACGGTCAAAGGCATTCATCTTAGTTCAACACACGTCCACCTACTTCATTTGTAGTCCATAGTGAAGAGGTCTTGGCATGATTCCCAAGAAGTATGTTTAACAGATATGCATAGATATGCGTGTACTTTTTGTGTGTGACATAATTTTAGATCGGTCTAACTATAGACCGTAATGAGGAAGTTCATTTATGTGTCTGAGTGCATGTGTGTATATGTGTGTGTGTGTGTGTGTGTGAGAGTGCGTGTGAGCTGTGAAGTCATATGCAGGTGTGCATTGCACTGTTGGGGTTTCCGCCTTTGTTGCTACACCGGTCTGACTTCCTGTTACACCTTATCTGCAACCTATATTATTACAAGAGCATGCCACTGCTGACATCACCAGGTCTTGGATCTGTGATTTCTTTGCTAACAGTCTGTGCAAACAAAGCTCTGATCAAAGGGAATAGAATCAGTTTTAAAGTGAAATTACAGATTGTGCTCAAGAAAAGGGTTAAACTAATTGTGAAACTGTACTGAAAGGCATTAAATATGCAATAATGATTTTGGCACATATTTTTACTTAAAAAAATTATTTCATAGGCAGAAGACATATACTGCACAAAATGCTGTGGCACTTCCATATTCAAACTAATCAAAGGGATGCTAAACACCGAACTAAATGTGCTAAACAACTCTATCTTTTCATGGGGATGAGATTATTTTTAGGAATAGTACATATGGGCATACCATTTTCCTCAAACTAGTGCATGGATAGATATACAGTATATAGTATAGTATGTACTACAGCATAAACTGTGCTCCTCATCCATACAGTATGGCACCAATGGATGGTAACATGGATGTTCACTCCCTATTATTATACATAATAATACATTATTATGTATTATGATACATAATAATAATAATAATAATAATAATAATGATGGATTGCACTTATATAGTGCCTTTGTGTGTGTGTGTGTGTGTGTGTGTGTGTGTGCCATTTGTAGGCCTATTTAAAGGACTCGTTCATGCCACACTGGGAAGGAGTAGGGTGGTGTGTTGGTCAGTGATGTCTTAGTTACTTTGAAAAGGTAATCTGATTACTGATTACTGATTACTCCTTTAAAAAGTAATCTAGTTACTTTACTGATTACTTGCTTTTAAAAGTAACTAAGTTAGATTACTAGTTACTTTATTAGTTACTTTCGGCAGCTGCCTAGCCCCCCCCCCCCCGCAACATAAAAATGACAACCGGTTTTGCCAATACTCACTTTATTGGAAAAGCATTTTAAAAAGTAACTTAAATCACACAATAATTAAATAACATAACAAAAATAACTTAAATACTATTTACCTGAAATAGTTTTTATAAAATAAAGCCAGTCTTTTCGTAGTGTAGTAGACGTAGTGTTTTTGCCGCTGGATAATATTTTCTTGCCAGCACAGAGTGTACAACGAACATTGATATTCTTCTCGTCCTTAGCTGACATGAATTCAAAATAGTGGCTGTATTTCCAGCTCGAAAACGCTCCCCCCTCCATTGTTTCTTACGTCTCTGTGTACGTTTGTTTACGTTTGTGGAGCCGCATGCTGATCCACGTGAGCTTGTTTTCTGTAAACTCGTGCTGAAAACGTGAGTTGCCTGTCGCACACTGCCGTCACTCCCCGCAAGAAAATACAACTCTGGATTATTTAACCTGCCTACGCCCTCTGCAAGGTCCGTGAGTGTCGCCCAACCCCTAGGGACACCACAGGGTGTATACAGGCCTTTGTGTGTGTGTGTGTGTGTGTGTGTGTATACAGGCCTTTGTGTATATGTGTGTGTGTGTGTGTGTGTGTGTCTACGTGTGTGTGTTTGTGTGTGTGGCAGTAATCTTGGCAGTAATTCGTTCAGTGCAGGGAGAGCAATAGATATATTTAGGGGTGAAAATGTGGCCATCGGCAGTGCAGTGCGAGTGTTGCAGGATGATTGCGTTTCTGGAAGGAGACTTCCAGGAGGGTTTAATCTGCAACCGTTGCCAGCTTGTGAAGCATCTCGAGACCCCAACTTGCTGGTCTCGACTGCCCTGCAGAATTTGTAGAGTTCCAGGAACTAATTAGTATGCCCTTTAGAGAGTTAGCCTGCATGCCGAAGTGGGGTAGGGGGGAGCCTCTAGAGCAGGTAGTGTCCAACCGATTCCAGCCCTTGCAGGAAGAGGATCTGGCCCAGCCCTCTGTGAGTGGGAGGACTGATGAGCCCCAGGGCACCATGGCAGCCATGCCATCCAGGAAAAGGGAGTTAATTGTAGTGGGGGATTCAATAATTAGAGGTATAGACAGTATAGTCTGTTCGCGGGAAAAGGAATCTCGCATGGCATGTTGCCTGCCTGGTGCTCAGGTTGGAGACCTCCTGGAACATGTGCACAAGCTCCTGGCCAGAGCAGGGGTATCCAGTGGTCATGGTCCATGTTGGAACCAATGACATAGGTAAGGGTAGGTTTGAGGTTCTACAGGACAAATTTATAGAATTAGGATCAAAATTAAGGGGCAGAACCTCCACGGTGGTCTTCTCTGGAATTCTGCCAGTACCACGTGCTAGCAAAGGCAAGCAGAATTATATATGGAGATTTAACACATGGCTATAAACCTGGTGCAGGAAAGGGGGGTACAGGTTTATGGGGCACTGGGACTCCTTTTGGAACAGGGGTGACCTGTACAAGTGGGACGGGCTACACTTGAACCGCAGGGGTACAGATGCATTGGGCCAGCGTATGCTCAGGGTAGCAGAGGAATATTTAAACTAGGGACTGGGGGGGCAGGGAGGGAAATTAGTAGTAGTATTATGGATAGGGAGGTACAGACTGCCCAGATGGAAGATACCAGGGCAGAGTATAATAAATCTGAGGATATAATTAATAAAGATTTTTTGGATCATAATGTGAATAGAGGTGGTTCGGCACAGTTATGTGTGGAGGGGAAGGACAATGTAAGTGTGAGTAAGGCTCTGAAGTTCATGTGTTTAAATGCGAGAAGCATAAAAAATAAAAAAATTTAAACTGGAGGCTGTTATGTTGAATGGGGGTTATGACATTGTTGGGATTACTGAGACATGGCTTGGCACAGCAGATGGGGATGAATATAATGTAGAGGGGTACAAATTGTTTAGGAAGGATAGAACTAATAAAAGAGGAGGGGGAGTGGTCCTTTATGTGAAAGACAATCTTAATGTGCAGGAAATTCCAGGTATAAACTCATTTGTTTCTTGTGAGGACATCTGGATTAGATTATTGGGAGATCATGAGAAGGAACTTAATATAGGAGTATGCTATAGACCTCCAGCTTCAGAAAGTAATATAAATAGTACGCTCTTTGGTAACATAAAACAAACCTGTGCTGAAGGAGAGACGATAATAATGGGCGACTTCAATTACCCCTCTATTAAATGGGAGATAGTGACAGGTCAGGGAAAATGTGAAGAGGAGTTTTTAGATATGATCAATGACTGCTTTTTGGTACAGTCTGTTACTCAGCCTACAAGAGGGAAATCAATACTGGATCTGGTTTTGTGTAACAATCCTGATAGAATTTGCAGTACAGAAGTAGGAGAACCACTAGGGGCAAGTGACCACAGTGCAGTTATTTTTGATATTTTTTGGCAAGTTAAGACAGCCTCCTCTAACTCTAGAATTTTTTATTTTAGACGAGTTGACTTTAATAAAATGAGAGAGAATTTAAGTAATATAGATTGGGTAAAACTTCTAGATTGCAGAACTGTGAATGAAAAATGGACGATATTTAAAAGGGGTGTTGTAGATGTACAGTGTAAATTCATCCCAAAAGTAAGGAAAAATAGGATGAAAAAACAGTCTCCACAGTGGATGACTAAATCTTTACGGGAAATTTTGAGGGAAAAGAAGCGACTGTACAGAGCATATAAAAAGGATAACTCAGAGAGAAACAAGTTAGATTATTGTGATATGCGGGCTAAGGCTAAAAAGGAAATAAGATCAGCTAAAAGGTGGTTCGAAAGTTTTTTTTCCCAAAATGCAAAAAGTTATCCTAAGAAGTTTTTTCAATATTGTAGTAGAAAAAGGAAAGTTAAGGATGAGGTTAAGTACATTAAGAATAAGGAAGGAACTTTGGTTTATAATAATAAGGATATTGCTAACACACTAAACAATTACTTTGTTGAGAGCTTTACTAGACAAGAGGTTATAAATATGCCTAAATGTATAGATAAGGTACAGAATGTTTTGGAGGACTTTGAGATAAGGGACGTAGAAGTACTACAAAAACTACAAAAACTTAAGACAAATAAGGCAGCAGGCCCGGATGGCATATATCCCAGAGTACTCAAAGAACTTGGGGAAATTATATATAAACCATTGACAGATATTTTCATTCAATCCATAATCACTGGAGAAATACCAGATGGCTGGAAGCAGGGTAGTATAATTCCAATATATAAGAAAGGGGTCTGTACTGACCCAGGGAACTATAGGCCTGTCAGTTTAACTTGCATCGCATGCAAAATGCTGGAATGTATTATTAGGGATAAGTTGGAATCATTCTTGAAAAATAATAGTATTTTAAGGAAGAGCCAACATGGTTTTCTCAAAGGGAGGTCATGGCTAACAAACCTGGACTTTTTTGAAGAGGTTACAAAGTGCGTTGACCTGAACCAGGCTAATGATATTATATATTTGGACTTTCAGAAAACATTTGACAAGGTACCACATGAGAGGTTCATTGCTAAAATGAATTCAGTAGGAATTGCAGGAGTAGTTTCAGAGTGGGTTCATAATTGGCTGCAAGGGCGAATACAAAGAGTAACAGTAGGTGGGGCCGTACCTGACCTCGGTGCTGTGGGCAGTGGTGTCCCGCAGGGATCGGTGCTGGGACCTCTGCTCTTCCTTATTTATATAAATGATCTTGATATGGACATTAGTAGAAAAATAATTAAATTTGCAGATGAAGTGGGCTGGCGGATGGCCCAGCGGTCTAGTGCACCGCGCTTTGGAGCGGTGTGCGCTGCCCGTCAGAGACGCGGATCGAAACCCGCGTTTCTACCAGACCAGCCCTGGTCGTCAGCCCGATCGGAGGCGGCATTTGGCTGCCCGCCTCCGGGGGAGGGGGGAGGGAGAGCCGGCACGAGTCCGCCGAGGAGAAGGTTAATGGAGTCCGTGGAAGATCTCCGTCTCGAAAGAAGGCGGGGAAATAGGTCCAGGAATATGAATCTCGTTCCCGGAGGACGGGCGGCGGGACTCGTGAGGGTGGGGAATTGAAAATAAAATAGAGGGTATAATTGGCTACTAAATTGGGAGAAAAACGGGGGAAAAATCTGAAATAAATTTTTAAAAAAATAAAAATAATTTGCAGATGATACTAAACTTGGGGGTTTGGCAAACACTTTGGAATCGACTAAAGTAATCAAAGATGATTTAAACAAAATCCAAAAATGGGAAGATACATGGCAGATGACATTCAATATTGCTAAATGTAAAGTTATGCATGTGGGAAATAAAAACATTAGACAGAAGTATTTTATGGGAGGAGAAAAGTCGGTAGGTGTTCAATTTGAAAAAGAATTATAGTTGATCAAAGCCTATCTGCATCAAAGCAGTGTGCTACAGCAGTGAAAAAAGCCAACAGGATGCTGGGATACATAGCAAAAAGTATTGAGTATAAATCAAAGGAGGTTATATTAATGTTATATAATGCCTTTGTCAGACCTCACTTAGAATTCTGTGTGAAGTTCTGGGCACCGCACTACAGGAAAGATATAGCTCTTGAAAAAATCCAAAGAACGGCAACTAAACTGATACCTGGTACGAAAGGTAAAAGTTATGATGATAGACTTAAGGCACTATTTAAGCTTAGCAAACAGAGACTTAGGGGGGATTTGATTGAGGCTTTTAAATTCCTAAAAGAGATTAACAAAGTGAAATACCAAAGATTTTTTAAGATAAGTGGGGTCAGCAGAACAAGAGGCCACAGGTGGAAATGAGTTAAAGGCAAATTCCGCACAGATATTAGTACGTTTTTCTTTACACAGAGAGTTGTCAATGCCTGGAACAGCTTGCCAGGTCGGGTAGTAGAGGCAGAAACACTTGGTTTATTCAAGTCCAGGCTAGATATAGTACTAGATACTCTTTATATTAGGACATGACGAGCCCAGAACGGGCCGTTCTCGTCATTATGTATTCTTATATTCTTATGTGTGTGTGCGCGCGTGTTTGTGTCTTTGTGTGTACAGGCCTTTGCGTGTGTGTGTCTGTGTGTACAGGCCTTGTGGTGTCCCCAGGGATTGGGCGACACTCACGGACCTTGCAGAGGGCGTAGGCAAGTTCATGAACCAGGAGGAGGCAGTATTCAAAAACAAAATGATAATTTAATATACGAACACTTGACAACACAAAACAAAGGGTGGGGTCTTCAGGGGAATACAAACACAAAGTCCACAAATCCTTTCTCGTCGTCAATGTCCAAATCCAATCCAAAATCCACTTCCAAGTCCGCAATCCAGTCCGTAGTCCTCAAACAATCAAATTTCCTACACACACAAACACACACTCCAACACTCAATCCAAATCCTGGCTGGTCAAACGACTTCACAGGTATTTCACTCTCCAAACAAACACAGCAACTCCTTCCAAAACACGTTCCTACTCCTCTTCCAGTGTAATGGGATTCAGCCCTTTAAATAGGCCTTGAAATGGCCTTCAGCTGGACATTAGTCCCGTTGCCTTCACTTGGCTCAGGTGTGACTGTGGCCTGCTGGGAAATGTAGTGTTTCCTGGCTCCCATGTGTTGTAGGCCAGGCAGCCATTTTGTTGTGCAGCCCCTTGGGCTGCCACACCCTTCTCCTCAGCTCTGACCTTGGGAGGGCTGAGCAGCCTATGTCCAGCGGCCACCAGGAGGGCCCCCCTCTCCCGGTCCACTCAGGCAGTGCTCCACCGGGATCAAATGTCCAGACTCCATAGTCTCCATTTGCCTGAAAAAACAGCTGGCAGACATTACTGAGTGACGCAAGTTGCTCACCTTGACCGCCTCCAAGTGGCCATATGGGTGTACCGGCTCTGGGCTCCACGGACGGAGCGGTCACCGCTCCTGCTCTGGTCTTCACCAGCCCTCCATGGCTCCTCCGGTACACTTTGTGCCATTTTGTCATCTGGCGTCCTCTCTTTGGCCTTTTCTGCCACTGCCACTTTGCTTTTATGTGGTCAGGTTCAGCCACCTGGGAAAACATTCTCTTCGAAACATGTTTCTCTTTATCTTTAACTTTCTTCACCTTCACATTTCCTCTCCATAAACATTTCCCATGTTCCTTTCCTTTATATGGCAGCCTGTTTTGTTTCCCTCTTCTCTTCAGGTGAGTACTTCTAAACTTCTTTTTACTTTCCGTGGAACAGAAGGACTCACCACATCAGGAGATGGTTGGGTGTCCCACCTGACCTCAGCCATCGCCAAGAGGCTTTCCTCCATGCTATGGTCCCACCATAGCTCCTCCTCTGCAAACTGCTCCTCCAGTTCCCCTCCAAGGTCCGGCAGGCTGAGTGGGACTGAGGACCATCTATCCCACTCCAACTCCAACGTCTGGTCATCATCTCCTCCCAGCTCCGCTAGCTGTGAGACCTCCACCTGCGTGCTAGCGTCTTTGGTGACAGGAACACACTTCGCACATTCCAGTTCTTCGCTCACCTCGTCCAGTTGATCTTGTAGATCCAGCAGAGTCTCGGTTTGGATTTTTAAAACCTTGCGAAAGGAATTCTCTGTGGCCTGCTGCTGGGCTTCTTTCTGGTCCAGTGTCTCGCTCAAGACCTGTATTTCCTCTTGCAGTATAGGGAGCTCTTCATTTCTCTTTCGTTCAGTCAGGAGGGCTGTAGAGGTGGTTCGGTGAAGTTCCTGTAAAGCAAACATCTCCTCTTCTTGCTTTACAGCAAGGGTCTTCACCTGCTCCAACCGAGTCTCCAGCTCCTGCCTTCCCTCACGCTCTTGCTCCACTCTGCTCCGGAGTTGCTCCGCCTCGGACTCATGGTTCTCCGCTGCTTTCCTCAGTTCTGCCTCCTTCTGCTTGAACCTAGTCTGTACATCACCCAAGGCCCTGGCATATTCTTCTTTGGCCTGGTCCTGGGACTCCTGGATGTCCAGACACTGCCGGTTCTTTCCCTCCAACATCTTGGATAGGGTTCTAACCTTTTCTTCCAGCGCCAGGTTGTGGGCCTCTACCCGCCTTACTTCATCGACAAGGGATGCCTTCTCCTTTTCCAGTTCCCCAGCCATGATTCCCAGCACTCTCAGGGAGTCAGTGTGCTCCTGCAGCAATCTCCCCACAGCCACCAGGTGGTGCAACTCCAAGGTCCCCAACTCAGCCTTCGTCTTGCACAGCTCAATCTGGGCACTCTGCTTCAGCTGTTGGACCTCACGGAGGGTGACACGCCATCGGTCCTCCACCATGGCTGCCCGTCTCTTCAGTCTCTGCATCTCTTCCATTGTGGAGTCCGTTGCGAAAACCAAACACAAATCCTGCTGCACTACCTCCTCTTGCCTATATGTGCTGCCCTCTGCCCGCATTCTCCACCATATGTGGTGTCCCCAGGGGTTGGGCAAGTTCAAGAACCAGGAGGAGGCAGTATTCAAAAACAAAATGATAATTTAATATACGAACACTTGACAACACAAAACAAAGGGTGGGGTCTTCAGGGGAATACAAACACAAAGTCCACAAATCCTTTCTCGTCGTCAATGTCCAAATCCAATCCAAAATCCACTTCCAAGTCCGCAATCCAGTCCGTAGTCAAATCCAAAGGGGGGTCCTCAAACAATCAAATTTCCTACACACACAAACACACACTCCAACACTCAATCCAAATCCTGGCTGGTCAAACGACTTCACAGGTATTTCACTCTCCAAACAAACACAGCAACTCCTTCCAAAACACGTTCCTACTCCTCTTCCAGTGTAATGGGATTCAGCCCTTTAAATAGGCCTTGAAATGGCCTTCAGCTGGTCGTTAGTCCCGTTGCCTTCACTTGGCTCAGGTGTGACTGTGGCCTGCTGGGAAATGTAGTGTTTCCTGGCTCCCATGTGTTGTAGGCCAGGCAGCCATTTTGTTGTGCAGCCCCTTGGGCTGCCACAGCCTTTATGTGTTTATTTGTGTGTATGTATGTATGTGTGTGTGTGTGTACAGGCCTTTGTGTGTGTGCGTGTACAGGCCATTGTGTGTGTGTGTGTGTGTGTGTGTGTGTACACAGGCCTGTGTGTGTGTGTTTGTGTGTGTGTTTGTGTCTGTGTGTACAGGCCTTTGTGTGTTTATTTGTGTATGTATGTATGTATGTGCGTATACAGGCCCTTGTGTGTGTGCGTGTGTGTGTGAGTGTGTCTGTCTGTGTGTGTGTGTGAGTTTGAGTGTGTGTGTGCATGAGTGTGTGTGTGAGTGTTTGTGTGTGTGTGTCTGCATGTATGTGTGTTTGATAAATGTAGGACACTTTTCCAACATTCAGTAAATGTATGAAACATTACATGAATCAAATATTTACTACCAGTACCAATGACTTCATTTGAATGCTGGATGCTACCAGGAGCCAGTGAAGAGTAGGAGTGGAGTGGCCTGTGGTCATTTGGGAAGGTTGAACACCAGACTTGTGGCTGCATTCTGGATACGTTTCAGTGGCTTTATGGTGCAGGCCTGTAGGCTGGCCAGCATGGTGCTACAGTGTGTGTGTGTGTGTGTGCGTGTGCCATAGTCCAGGCGTGTAATCACCAGGGCCTGGAGGAGGAGCTGCTCTTAGGTGAGGAAAGGGTGGATCCCCCTGACGTTGTGGAGAGAGAATCTGCAGTGCACAAAGTATACAGCACAAACAATAAGGGGACAGCTCAAGACATGAATCTTAAGTCAATATGATTATATCATACTAGCCACTTGTTAGACAGGCAACTGTGAGAATTCCCTTTCCCTTGGGGCATTAGAGTATATTTACAAACAGAAATATGTGTGTACTTTTTGTGGTTTCACACTGATGCCAATGGGTGCTGTTTTTAGATCTGTCTAAATATAAGCATTAAAGAGGAAGTTCATTGATCTAATCATTTACTATTCCTATATCTACTGAAGACTCGTGTAGGTAGAATGAAAGGGATTGAGTATTTGTCAACACTACTAAATGTTTTCCCTTCCTGAAGGGAAAGTTGCATTTTGTGCTAAACCAGAACACATAATGAATATCTATTGGAATAAGCTGTATAATAACTAAAACCAGAACACACAATGAATATCTATTGGAATAAGCTGTATAATAACTAAAACCAGAACACAGAATGAATATCTATTGGAATAAGCTGTATAATAACTAAAACCAGAATACAGAACGAATATCTATTGGAATAAGCTGTATAATAATTCAAATGAGTTCACCCCTCTATCAGAACAAAATCACCTTCCCGCTCCTGAAAAACATGTTTCCCCTCACACACATGTGCTCACAAGTATCCAATTACCTTCAAAAACCCACAATTAATAACATATCCTGTAAGTCTATATCAATATCAATATATATATATATATATATATATATATATATATATATATACTGCCCAATTGTATTCTTAATCTGTACTCACTGCAGCCTCCACTGCCAATTCAGGAGAGCGCAGACCAGCACTATTGACTGTTCTCTGAAACAATAGTCTTCTTTTCACACTGCAATTAAGCTCACACAGACATGAGTTACACAAAGACAATTCATGTGCAGCTTCATATCGGCAGACCATGAGCACCCCATTGACCAACAGGGGTTGATGGTGTGTGATGAGACACATACAATCTGACCCACAGCATCCCTCCCTCCCTGGGCGATGTTACTGCCAATTATGTGTCACCACACAGGGCTGCTGGCCACAGTCTAAATCTGATTGGACACCAGACTGTGGGGCCACATACTAGAACAGTTCCTTAATATGATGAGCCACCCAGGAGCCCAACTGTTTGATTTTAATAATATTACTGTGGCAATACCGATTCATGCATCACTTGACTAACATGTGAATCAAGAATATGTTTTGCAAATTTCAAAGCGGTCAGTTTGGTTCAGATAAAGTGCTGATCCAAGCGCCACCTGGGGCCCCTTCCGCTGCAGTTTCACCCGTGCTCCCTTAAACATCCAGTACTTATGGCAGGCAAAGGGACACAAACGATACTGGGAAAGTGACATTCAGAGCAACAAACCTCTGGCTTTGTCCTTTCTTTGACCATTTAAATGCATACGCAACACTATTTACCATTCAATATAATTCTGGCCCAGAGTTTCCATGACCGAATTAGATTACCTGCAATTTAGCTATTCTATTCATTCTGTGTCTTTACAGCCATTTGTACAAATTGTGGTGTCCCCAGGGGTTGGGCGACACGCACAGACCTTGCAGAGGGTGTAGGCAAGTTCAAGAACACAGAGGAGGCAGTATTCAAAAACAAAGACAGTTGTTCTTTACACTATTATGAATGTTACTCAATAAAACACAGCCAATAAATATATGTTATTGGCTATGAGCACTGCTTTGTGAATTGACGTGCAATTGCGGTTACAATAATTGCACTGGAGGTGGCTTCATGAGGAGGGAGTGTGCATTTGTATCTGGAAAATGTAATTACAGATTATAAAACATTGGCACTGAAAATGCAGGGCCCTATGCAGTAGATTATACTTCTGATTATACAACTGAAGCAATTTTATTCCTGGAAAATCCATGGAATTTACTTTACCATCAATAGGTACAACACAAAGCACACACCACAAACAATAGAAGCACGGTCAAAGGCATTCATCTTAGTTCAACACGCGTCCACCTACATTTGTAGTCCA
Organism: Aldrovandia affinis; assembly: GCA_029706075.1. Taxonomy (NCBI): domain Eukaryota; kingdom Metazoa; phylum Chordata; class Actinopteri; order Notacanthiformes; family Halosauridae; genus Aldrovandia; species Aldrovandia affinis. The sequence goes on from JAINUG010000103.1 coordinate 1,421,638, forward strand.
TAGTGAAGAGGTCTTGGCATGATTCCCAAGAAGTATGTTTAACAGATATGCATAGATATGCGTGTACTTTTTGTGTGTGACATAATTTTAGATCTGTCTAAATATAGACCGTAATGAGGAAGTTCATTTATGTTATCAGTTGCTATTCCTTGATGTATTTAATGCTTGGTAAGTGGTTTAATATGTGTCAAAGCTATTAAATTGAATTCAATGCTGAATTATTTTTTATCTTCCTTAAAGGAAAGTAATTTTGGTAATCAGAAATCATTCATATCAATCCAAACATGATGTATTGTAACTGTAAATTAAATCTTAAAAAACATGAGTCGACCTCTTTTTTAGAATTAAATTAAAAGCAAATTCCCTTTGGCTCATAGAAAATGTGTATGATCTTGGTGTCATGTTATGTTACAAACAGAGAAGTAATACATAGTTTAACCATTTATGTTACACATACCCACATAGCTTTCATGCATAGATTAAAAGCAGTGGCGGGCTGTGCATTTCACACCTAGGCCTTCAGTAGTGCTCCGTCTGAATCAATCCACCCCTCAATAACTATTTTATGGCTATAAAAACATGCAGAAATGCAGTATAAAGAGCCGTTGCATCGCAGATAGATAACTCGTGTAGCCAGAATAAATGCCTTTACTGAAGAAACAAACCCGGGGTGACAAGTCTCCTTGACACACATAAAAAAGCATCAATAATAACCTCATAAAATTGCAATATTATTTAGGAAAATAGCAACATTTTACTCACCAAAAATCCTTATTATTTGTACACAAAATCCATCCTCCTTTCTTTCCTCAAAAAGAGTTCAATTACTCTGTCGTACAGATTATCCGTGCGTTTCAGTTCCATCAAGAAGTCCTTTTCTATCGCCATCAAAGCTAATGCTGAAAGTCGAGCCTGCCCTGTAGTATTTCTGGCATAAGTTTTAATTCGCTTTAGGGCTGAAAATGTCCGCTCGCTAGCTCTGGCTAGTACACTCTCTGACTATCCAATCAAAGGGTGTGAATACGCTGACGTTACTGTACGCCTACTAGAAGGCCTTGGTGTCGCCAACTCAAAATCTGATTGGTTGAAGCAACAGTTTGATCGACACTTATTTTATGCTACAGGGCCCGCAGAACTGATTGTGAAGGCCTCCAGGCAGATTTCTTTGACCCTGGCTGGAAGCAGCGCAACCAGGGGAAAAGCTATGAAAGGAAGCGGAGAGACCATTTGGAATTATTTAATAAGTATTCATGGACAAAATATAATTAACATCAGTCTGTGATTCAGATATTTTTTAGGCCAACAGAGAAGGCCTTGCAGGCCCTGACGGCCCACCACTGATTAAAAGTATATTTCATCCACTCAAGCTAGGTCCATTCTATTATGTTGTGTTCCTATAGTAAGTGGAGTAAATTTGAATTAAGTAGGTAACCAACACCATAACACCTGTCCACAGATATCCTCAGCACGACTTAAGACAGTTGAAGTCTTTCATAATAACTGTCTTGCCCTGCTTTATAGAATCCTGGCATATGAAAAGGAAAAATGCCTGCAATTGGGATGGGAATTTACCTCTGAGGACATTAACATACTGGTTTACATAGCCCCGTAACTAGCAGTGAGTGAACTGCTTAGCCTAATGCTAGCTGACTTCAAACTAAACTTTCAAAAGCAGTTTACTAACTAATGGGAGCCACCTCGTTGCATAAACATATTTACAAAGATAGAATACACTCGTTAACAGAAAATACATACATATGCCATCCGACATCTTGCCTCATTAACTTACATACAAACTCAAAATCTTGAGTCTTTCAACCTGTCTCTCAAAATACATTCAGTTTACCATATCATCAATACTTTCTATGCATAAATTTGTGATTTTGAACAAAAGTTTTGAACTGAACTTTCTGCAGAAATGAAGGGGGCAGAGCATGTTAGTTGCTTTTCGCTATCTCGCTCCTTGTTGTCTGAGAAGAGGAACTTGCATACAACCAGCATGTTGTGACTAAGAGCACTCTCCTCACAGTGGAAACTAGAATATGCATCTTTAAATGACTCATGTAAGACTTACACAAAATATTTAAAAAAAGATGGCTCAGAATCAAGTGGGTACATGTATTTCAACATGACAAAATATCATTTTTGTCAGTGGTCCAACGTCAGTCCAAGGCACACAAGCATACTCCAACATTGTCAACCAGCAGTGGCCGAACACAACTCATCCAAGGTAGCACCTTATTGTAGTTTACTCTTTTGAAAACGCATGACTCTATTTGTTGGGCTATTCCAATGCAACAATCCCACCTCTTAATGCAGCCAATGTAGGCTGCTGCCTGTTAGTCACATGTGTGGTCATATTAGGTGCACCCAGCTGTGTGTAAATGCTGTCAGTTGATGAGGACATTTTTTCCCTGCCATTGGCTAGCCACAGTTCGTTGAGAATGCAAAAACATTTGTTGAGGAAAATTCATTGGGATCTTCAGAATGCCAACATTGGCTGCTGACTTAGTGGGGAAATGCAGACTGATATTAGTGGACCAACTGATAGAATAGCAATAGTTGGTTTATTACTGCAATGGTGACAGTCTCCCACCATGTCCACCAATATCCAACACTGGACCAATAGGGTTATGTTAGGCTATTCAAGTTGAGGCAGAAACACTTGGGCTATTCAAGTCCAGGCTAGATGCAGTACTAGATACTCTTTAGATTAGGACATGAAGAGCCCAGATGGGCTGAACATCCCGTTCTCATCATTATGTATTCTTATGTTATTATGTTTACAGGGTTGTTGTACCAGTGTGTGGAACAAGTAAATTTGTTATGGTGTAGATGCTGACTTGGACCCAAATGCAGACTCCGAGTGCGGAATGCGAGGAAGCCACACCCACTCTAAAACAAAAGACACACAGGGTAAAAGCAAAAACAAGACATGACACGCAAGGAACGAAATGACAAAAACACGAGGAAGGTGGACAGAACGGGGCTGCGATGTAACAAAATTCTTGCAATCTTTTCACAGAGTGAGGAGTTTGTTGTTCAAATGATATATGCAAACCATTTTCTTTCCCTTATTGTGATTATGCCAGCAGATATGAAGCAAAGGTTGTATGAAAGCAAAAACTGTTGCAATACCTCCATCAAGATTTCCCAAACACAGGATGCTCACATATGATCAGGCTGTTCTGTAAAATCAACAAAAATAAGCATCAGTGTTTGGCAGTTTGCTTTGGATGTGCAAGCTCATTATGCTTGCACATCCAAAGCGAACTGCCAAACACAGATGCTTATGTTTGTTGATTGCCCTCAATAGAGGCTTGTCTCTGCCAACCCTTCCAAAAAGCCTATTGGCAGAGAGGTGGCATCTGATGGTAGATATGGAGGCTTTGTATCCATCTATATATATATAATCCTAAGATGTTTTTTCAATATTGTAGTAGAAAAACGAAAGTTAAGGATGAGGTTAAGTGCATTAAGAATAAGGAAGGAACCTTGGTTTATAATAATAAGGACATTATTAAGGATATAAGGACAAAACTAACACACTAAACAGTTACTTTGTTGAGAGCTTTACTAGAGAAGAGGTTATAAATATGCCTAAATGTATAGACAAGGTACAGAATGTTTTGGAGGACTTTGAGATAAGGGTAGTAGAAGTACTACAAAAACTACAAAAACTTAGGACAAATAAGGCAGCAGGCCCGGATGGCATATATCCCAGAGTACTCAAAGAACTTGGGGAAATTATATATAAACCATTGACAGATATTTTCATTCAATCCATAATCACTGGAGAAATACCAGATGGCTGGAAGCAGGGTAGTATAATTCCAATATACGTGTAAGAAGGGGGACCGTACTGACCCAGGGAACTATAGGCCTGTCAGTTTAACTTGCATCGCATGCAAAATGCTGGAAGGTATTATTAGGGATAAGTTGGAATCATTCTTGAAAAATAATAGTATTTTAAGGGAGAGCCAACATGGTTTTCTCAAAGGGAGGTCATGCCTAACAAACCTCCTGGACTTTTTCAAAGAGGCTACAAAGTGTGTTGACCTGAACCAGGCTTATGATATTATATATTTGGACTTTCAGAAAACATTTGACAAGGTACCACATGAGAGGTTCATTGCTAAAATGAATTCAGTAGGAATTGCAGGAGTAGTTTCAGAGTGGGTTCATAATTGGCTGCAAGGGCAAATACAAAGAGTAACAGTAGGTGGGGCTATATCTGACCTCGGTGCTGTGGGCAGTGATGTCCCGCAGGGATCGGTGCTGGGACCTCTGCTCTTCCTTATTTACATAAATGATCTGGATATGGACATTAGTAGCAAAATAGTTAAATTTGCAGATGATACTAAACTTGGGGGTTTGGCAAACAGTTTGGAATCGACTAAAGTAATCCAAGATGATTTAAACAAAATCCAAAAATGGGCAGATACATGGCAGATGACATTCAATATTGCTAAATGTAAAGTTATGCATGTGGGAAATAAAAACATTAGACAGGAGTATTTTATGGGAGGAGAAAAGTTAGTAGGTGTTCAATTTCAAAAAGACTTAGGAATTGTAGTTGATCAAAGCCTATCTGCATCAAAGCAGTGTGCTACAGCAGTGAAAAAAAGCCAACAGGATGCTGGGATACATAGCAAAAAGTATTGAGTATAAATCAACGGAGGTTATATTAATGTTATATAATGCCTTTGTCAGACCTCACTTAGAATACTGCGTGCAGTTCTGGGCATCGCACTACAAGAAAGATATAGAAGCTCTTGAAAAATTCCAAAGAAGGGCAACTAAACTGATACCGGGTATGAAAGGTAAAAGTTATGATGATAGACTTAAGGCACTCAATCTATTTAAACTTAGCAAACAGAGATTTAGGGGGGATTTGATTGAGGTTTTTTCATTCCTAAAAGGGATTACCAAAAAGTTAAAGTAAAATACCAAAGGTTTTTTAAGATAAGTGGGGTCAGCAGAACAAGAGGCCACAGGTGGAAATTAGTTAAAGCCAAATTCCGCACAGATATTAGGAAGTTTTTCTTTACATAGAGAGTTGTCAATGCCTGGAACAGCTTACCAGGTCGGGTAGTAGAGGCAGAAACGCTTGGGCTATTCAAGTCCAGACTAGATGTAGTACTAGATACTCTTTAGATTAGGACATGACGAGCCTAGATGGGCCGAACGGCCTGTTCTCGTCTTTATGTATTCTTATGTTCTTATGTTCTTATAAAAACGCATCTCTTTAGTCTCTCTTATAGTCATTAGGTGCAGATGTGGAGGGGGCGTAGCAATAGAGCCTTCTGGTGCAATGAGCTATCCTTACTGTCACCAATCATAAGTGATGATCCGCCCCTATCAGGACTGCTGATGATGTGGTGGGATGGTCTCTGAGTGCCCTCATGGCTGCGTGCTCCCTGTGCCACTCACCTAATTAGTTATGCTGCCCTAGATTACTTCTGCTGGTGCAAAAGTGTTATCACTACTCTTCCCCCTGATCCGGTGTGATATTTATCATAGTCATAATTGCACCTTTCCTCTTTTCTCCCCGGCTTCGTGGCACCTGCCCGGAGCTCACCTGCCCCAGAGTCAACCCCCCCACCCCTGCCATGTGTTAGCCGGATGCCGCTGGCCCAGACCCTAGCTGCTGGTTCCATCCCCCGCCCTGCCCTGGTATCTGGAGGGATGAGGTCCACCCCACTCCTACACTTAGAATGCCCTTCCAGTGGTCTGTTAAGCCACATGAGCCTCAAGGACTATTTGTGTTGTTTTTCTCTGTATCCCACAATTTTCCAGGAGTTCATCTCGACCGCCTTTTAAGGGGTCAGGGAATAATTTTCCAGTTTCCTACATTGGCTCCAATGGTTTTCTGGTTTTTTGATTCCCTCTGGAAAATGCCAATTGTGAAGCGCTGTGTGACAACCTGTTTGTAAATGGCGCTATACAAAAATAAAGATTGATTGATTGATTGATATATAGAGAGAGAGCGAGAGAGAGAAAGATGGACACATTCTTCATAGATAGACAAATGTTTCAACACTTTAGGGACATACATTTTGTCCACAAAGAAAATCACCCTCTAATTCTTACCTCCCCCTTTCCCAACCATCAATAACATTCTTAATTTTTGCATTTCGCCAGTGGCATCTGAATTTTCCGCCAGTAATCATGTACGTTCACCTACTGTACAATAAAGAATGCTTCTTTGGCCTGCACAGGCAGTTGGATAACACTGATCTCAAAAGCACCAAAAAAATCTTATTGCAATAAATTCATTCACTGTTCATGTGGGCTAGCACTATCTTAATGTTCACAGTATTATGGCTCTAGAGGTGAAATATCTTTACCTAAGGATCCACAATGCTAGAGAAGTGAGCAAAGTTAGTGAGTGACTGATTGAGTAGAGTGAGTGAGAGAATGAAGAATAGTTTATATGGCTACTTAGGGCAACATGTCCCAGTGAAAGTGGATGTGGTGTGCAATAGTATTTACAGAGTAATAATGAGCAGTCCTTACATACGAAAGGCTTGTGACTATCCAAACAATTCAGAACACATATTTATCGGTTTGTAAGGTCACAATTCACAGTTCATTAGTGCAGAACGTATTAGAGTCGACCAAACAAAATCTGCACGTACTAAACTGTATTTTAAGATTTTTTTGTTTCAATTGCTCACTCTCTCAGCAAACACATTTCATGAGTCACCACTAAGCCGTAGCCCACACCCTGACAGCACTAATCCAGTTTCAGTTTTGGTTGTAGATTTACACCAAGCCCATCAGGCAGCACCAGGGCATGGTATATACACTCAGTGACCACTTTATTTGGTACACCTGTCAATCAATCAATCAATCAATCAATCACCTACAAACTCGTTAATGCAGAGGGAATTATGAAACTAATCACCCAATCATGTGGCAGAAAAACAAACAAATAGTCCTTGAGGCTCATGGCATAAAACCACTGGAAGGGCAGACATGGTCAAGAGGTTCAGTTAACACATCAGGGGTGGGGGTTGACTCTCAGCTCCGGGCAGGTGACCGGGGAGAAAAGAGGAAAAAATCTGAATCAGGGGGGAAGATAACACTTTTGTAATCTAGGGCAGATCTATGAGGGTGACTTTGACCATGGAATGATTAGCTCATTGGCTCTATTGCCAGACTATAAGAGAGACTAAAGAGTGGTGAAAATTGAGAGTATCTTCAGAGAAACTGTTCCACAGTAAAGGAGCTCGGGCCTCCCGCTGTATTTTTTGATATTCTAGGGTCCAGTTGGTTACAACGTCCGAGGGTGCAAGTCTGGCCACCTTATAAGTTAAGAGGAGACCTTATAGGGATAGTTTTAGGAAGCCAATTAACACAGGACTAATGTGCCATATTTCTTTGTTCTCAGGATCCTTGCAGCAGCATTCTGTCGGCTCCTGAGTGAGGCATTGGAACAGCCAGGTAATGCATTGCAATAATCTAATCTAGATGTAACAAAGGCATGGGCGGCAATATTCCTCAGGTGCTGTCCGCCCCAGGGAGTGTCGGCTCTGGGGGAGTGCCACCAGGGGGGAGCCAGGGGGGGGGGGAGCCGACGTGACGTTCGCTGCGTATAGTGGCCCTGTAGTACCGGGTTACGGTCGACGGCCTGCGGGTGCCGTCTCGTAAGAGGCGTCACTTCGCTTCGTCACTACCGGTCACAGGACTACGGCAGCGAACTCACATTACTAGGGGGGGATTGATGTAAAAATAGCGGGTCTAATTGGCTACCAAATTGGGAGAAAATGGGATAAAATCAGAAATAAATTTTTAAAAAGAAAAAAAAAGAAACTGCTGATCTCATGGGATTTTCACACACAATAGTCTCTAGAGTTTACAGAGAATGGTGCGAAACACAACAAACATCCAGTGAGCTGATGTTCTGTCGGCGAAAATGCCTTGTTTATGAGAGAGGTCAGAGTAGAATGGCCAGACTGGTTCAAGCTGACAGGAAGGCAACAGTATTACAACATGTGGTATGCAGAAGAGCAACTCTGAATGCACAACACGTCAAACCTTGAAGTGGATGGGCTACAGCAGCAGAAGACCACACCGGTTTCCACTCCTGTCAGCTAAGAACAGGAAAGTGAGGCTACAGTGGGCACAGGCTCACCAAAACTGGACAGTCACATGGTCTCGATTTCTGCTGCAACATGCAGATGGTAAGGTCATAATTTGGCATAAACAACATGAATTCATGCATCCATCCTGCCTTGTGTCACAGTTGGCCCCTTAATACCAATTAAGCATTGTTTAAATGCCACAGCCTACATGAATGTGCAACTGACAAATCTGCTGATCATGTCAACATGGACCAGAACCTCTGAGGAATCCATGGCACAAAGAATTCAGGCTGTTCTGGGGCAAAGGAGGGTCCTACCCAGTACTAGAAAGGTGTACCTAATGTGGCCACTGAGTGTATAGTATGACGCTTGTATTAGTAAAATCATCAAAGAGAATACCTCAGCATTTACAGTGATCCAGCAGGATGTACTCCTCTCCACAATGCAGGCCTCTCCAGGTTCGCTGACCCACACTACAGCCCGCCTAGCTGACTCCATCCCCATTTTTTACTTTCGTCGGATTACACCTGGAACCTGAACTTATTGTAAGACCAGTTTCCCAATCAAGCCACATTACCACCATAAGAGTGGTTTTCTTTCTGATCAACTGTAAATCTGGACATTTGAGACCCAAGAGAGAGGTGTTCTGGAAGCTCTGGTTCCAGGGGTGATTTTCTGGCCTCAGTAAGAGGGTTCGAGCCCTGGAGCAGCGTGTCTGAGGGTGAAGCGCTTGTTTTCTGAGACGCAGTGAAAAGAGTGAGTTACCAGACCGGTCTCTTCTGTTCTTTTTCTGCTACACCCCAGCGATGATGACACCTCCTTAGCAGTCATCTGAAGGAAGAGAAAAAAGCTAATCTGGATGTCACTGTGAAAGCACATTTATTTTTAAAGGGAGAGGGATAGCTCAACTGATGTGAACAGGCTTATGGTAACACCCACAACAGGCATATGGTATACTTAATGTCAGTATACTCTCTGCGACCTGAGACCTGTTCGTTTAATGATGCTCCACGCCAGATGGGGGAGCTTGCTAGTTGCTAGACTGCGGAACCGGAAATATAAATACCAACGAAGCAAAAATCAGCCGAATGTGCAATGCAGTAATGCTTGATGTACAAAATAACCCTGTGTTTAAACCATCATACCTTATGATAGGATCATGTTTACAGACATAAAAAAGTGTGCTCAAAATGTGATTTCTCATTGTACATTGTATATAGCATCAAGTGAATGTGTGATTTTTTTTTTTTATGTAGTAGACCATGGGTTAGCCTGGTCTATATTTCATTTAGACAATTATGCATCAGCAATTGTCATTACTAAGCAGGGTTCATTTTCTTTTGATGATAACTTCGAATAAATTGTATCTGACTATCCGTATTAATATACTGTAGCTAATTAGCAATCTGGTTAACTTGATTAGCAACTAGCTTATGTCACACAATTGGTGGTGAACTGAGTACAAATAGGTAACGTCAAACTGAGTACAAATAGGTAACTACAAATGTGGTGCATTGCTTTATCGCGTTATCAGCTTATTGAATCTAGTACTATATTCAGCTACTCACTTTTTCCATTGTGTCATAACATGAAGGATGATGCTCACGCAGGTGGAACGTAACTTATTACGTTAAGTTTATGATAATACTATTTTATGTTTTAATATTGTGGTATATTGTCATACCCCTAATACCAAGGCAGGGTAATGAATCCTTATTCACACTGGCAGACATATTAGAATGAAAATGAGGCTCTTTTTCTTGCCAGGGGTACAATTATGTTCTTCTGACTAAAGGTACAATTTAGTACCCTACAGGGGTACTGCCACAATGACAAGCATTTGTACTTCAATATGTACAACAAGGTACCTTTTTTCTGAGAATATTAGGGTGAAGAGTTTCATCATTAATGAAATCCTCCATAAGCCCTGCCTGCGCTACCTCTACTCAATGGTGATCAAGTATACAGACTCCCTTCATGCAGACCTGCATCCAGTGCTCAATACAAAATAAACTTGTTTATGAATACACAGATTATTATTTGAGTGACACATAAGAACATAAGAATACATAATGATGACAACGGGCCGTTCAGCCCATCTAGGTTCATCATGTCCTAATCTAAAGAGTATCTAGTACTGCATCTAGCCTAGACTTAATAGCCCAAGTGTTTCTGCCTCTACTACCTGACCTGGGAAACTGTTCTAGGCATTGACAACTCTCTGTGTAAAGAAAAACTTCCTAATATCTGTGCCAAATTTGCCTTTAACTAATTTCCACCTGTGGCCTCTTGTTCTGCTGACCCCACTTATCTTAAAAAATATTTGGTAGTACACTTTGTTAATCCCTTTTAGGGATTTAAAAACCTCAATCAAATCCCCCCTAAGTCTCCGTTTGCTTAGCTTAAATAGATTGAGTGGCTTAAGTCTATCCTCATAACTTTTACCTTTCATACCAGGTATTAATTTATTTGCCCTTCTTTGAACTTTTTCAAGAGCTTCTATATCTTTCTTGTAGTGCAGTACCCAGAACTGCACACAGTACTCTAAGTGAGGTCTGACAAAGGCATTATATAACATTAATATAACCTCCTTTGATTTATACTCAATATTTTTTGCTATGTATCCCAGCATCCTGTTGGCCTTTTTCACTGCTGTAGCACACTGCTTTGATGCAGATAGACTTTGATCAACTACAATTCCTAAGTCTTCTTCAAATTGAACACCTAGTAACTTTTCTCTTACCATAAAATACTCCTGTCTAATGTTTTTATTTTCCACATGCATAACTTTACATTTAGCAATATTGAATGTCATCTGCCACATATCTGCCCATTCTTGGATTTTGTTGAAATTATCTTGGATTACTTTAGTCTATTCCAAACTGTTTGCCAAACCCCCGAGTTTAGTATCATCTGCAAATTTAACTATTTTGCTACTAACGTCCATATCAAGATCATTTATGTAAATGTAAATATATAACATAATTTATGTATATGTAAATATATAATATCATAAGCCAGGTTCAGGTCAACACACTCTAAAAGGAGAGAACACATTAGTCCTGTCCTAGCTGCTCTACACTGGCTTCCTGTAACCTTTAGAATAGACTTTAAGGTCCTCCTTCTCACTTACAAAGCTCTAAATGGACAAGGACCTAACTACATAGCTAAATCTCTTACAAATTACACACCAGCTAGAACACTGAGATCATCAGATGCAGGTCTATTAGAGATCACCAGAAACTGTCATAAGAAGGTTGGTGATGCGGCCTTTGTCAACTACGCCCCAAAATTATGGAACACATTACCTATAAATATCAGGGAAGCCAACACACTAGACATTTTCAAAAGACAACTTAAAACCTATCTTTTTACCAAAGCTTTTGATTAACTCTGACTTGCACTACTAAATTGATCTTGCACTATATATATTTTAATCTTCTCTGATTATGCATTCTGTGTAAAGCACTTTGAACTGCAATTCTTGTATGAAAGGTGCTATATAAATAAAGTCTTACTTACTTACTTACTTACTCTGTGGTTTGTTAGGCATGACCTCCCTTTGAGAAAACCATGTTGGCTCTCCCTTAACATACTATTATTTTTCAAGAATGATTCCAATTTGTCCCTAATAATACATTCCAGTATTTTACATGCGATGCAAGTTAAACTGACAGGCCTATAGTTCGCTGAGTGAGCACAGTCCCCCTTCTTGTATATTGGAATTATACTACCCTGCTTCCAGTCATCTGGTCTTTCTCCAGTGTTTATGGATTGCATAAAAATATCTGTCAATATATAATATATAATTTCCCCAAGTTCTTTGAGTACTCTGGGATATATGCCATCAGGGCCTGCTGCCTTATTTGTCTTAAGTTCTTGTAGTTTTTGTAGTACTTCTACATCCCTTATCTCGAAGTCCTCCAAAACATTCTGCACATTGGCTATGCATTTCGGCATATTTATAACCTGTTCTCTAGTAAAACTCTCAACAAAGTAACTGTTTAGTGTGTAGCAATATAATTATTATTATACACCAATTTTCCTTCCTTATTCTTAATGTACTTAACCTCATCATTAGCTTTCCTTATTCTACTACAATATTGAAAAACACTTCTTAGGATTACTTTTTGCATCTTGGGAAATGTTAATTTCAAACCGCCTTTTAGCTGCTCTTATTTCTTTTTATATAGTCGCTTCTTTTGCCTCAAAATCTCCCGTAAAGATTTAGTCATCCACTGCATTTTTTTCATCCTATTTTTCCTTACTTTTGGGATGAATTTACACTACATCTACTATAACCCTTTTAAATGGAGTCCATTTTTCATTCACAGTTCTGCAATCTAGAAGTTTTACCCAATCTATTATATTTAAATTCTCTCTCATTTTATTAAAGTCAGCTCGTCTGAAATGATAAATTGTAGAGTTAGAGGGGGCTATCTTAACTAAATACTAAAAATACTAAAAATATCAAAAATAACTGCACTGTCATCACTTGCCCCTAGTGGTTCTAGTACCTCTGGATTGTTACACAAAACCAGATCCAGTATTGATTTCCCTCTCGTAGGCTGAGTAACAGAGTGTACCAAAAAGCAGTCACTGACCACATCTAAAAACTTCTCTTCACATGTATCCTGACCTGTCACTACTTCCCTATTAATAGAGGGCTAATTGAAGTCGCCCATTATTAACGTCTCTCCTTCAGCACAGGTTTGTTTTATGTTACCAAAGAGCGTAGTATTTATGTTACTGTCTGAAGCTGGAGGTCTATAGCATACTCCTATATTAAGGCCCTTCTCATGATCTCCCAGTAATCTAATCCATCCTGTCCTCACAAGGATGAATGAGTTAATACCTGGAATTTCCTGCACATTAAGATTGCCTTCCACATAAAGGGCCAATTTGTACCCCTCCACATTATATCCATCCCCATCCGCTGCACCAAGCCGTGTTTCAATAATCCCAATGATGTCATAACCCCCATTCAACATGACAGTCTACAGTTCAAAACATTAGTTTTTTAATGCTTCTAGCATTTAAACACATGAACTTCAGAGCCTTATTCACACTTACATTGTCCTTCCCCTCCACACATAACTGTGCCAAACCACCTCTATTCACATTATGATCTAAAAAATTGTTATTAATTATATCCTCAGATTTATTATACCCCACCCTGGTATCTTCCATCTGGGCAGTCTGTACCTCCCTACCCTTAATACTACTACTAGTTTCCCTCCCTGCCCCCCCAGTCCCTAGTTTAAATATTCCTCCGCTACCCTAAGCATACGCTGACCCAATGCAGCTGTACCCCTCCGGTTCAGGTGTAGCCCGTCCCACTTGTACAGGTCCCCCCTGTTCCAAAAGGAGCCCCAGTGCCCCATTAACCTGTACCCCTCTTTCCTGCACCAGGTTTGTAGCCAGGTGTTAAATCTCCATATAAAAAGTGTTTCAGGAGGTCTCTGACCTGAGCACCAGGCAGGCAACATGCCATGCGAGACTCCTTTTCCCGCAAACAGACTATACTGTCTATAACTCTAATGATTGAGTCCCCCACTATGATTAACTCCCTTTTCCTGGGTGGAATGGCCACCAGGGTGCCCTGGGGCTCATCAGTCCTCCCACTTACAGAGGGCTGGGCCAGATCCTCTTCCTGCAAGGGCTGGAATCGGTTGGACACCACAAGCTCTGGAGATGCCACCCCTGCATGCGCACGCCCATTTCTACGCTTGCATCCTACCGTCACCCCACTTTCTCTACCTACTTGCTCTAAAGTCTCCCCCCTACCCAGCTTCTGCATGCATGCTAATTCTCTAAAGGGCGTACTAATTAGTTCCTGGAACTATACCAATTCTACAGGGCAGTCGAGGCCAACAAATTGGGTTTCAAGATCAAGAATCTTGCTCTCGAGATGCTTCACAAGCTGGCAGCGGTCGCAGAAAAAGAAGTCTCCTTCCAAAACCCATCCTGGACTGCAGTCTGGCCCTTCCAGAAACTGCTCTCCCGCACTGAACGAGATAGTCAAGTTGATAATAATCTGAGATCCAGAAAATAATAAATGGCAACTAAACTAGCAAACTTTAGGTCCAGTTGCCTGCAAAAACACAAAAAAACTCACATCAGCTGGGTGTAATGCCAATTAGGTTAGCTTTCATTCATTCTGGACACTGGTCTTTTCATCTTGATTAACACATTCATTAATCTCAGATTTGCCTGCATCTTAATCAACCTTCTAGGTCTAGTACTGATATATGCTAGAAATTCGTATGATAGTACATTTTGGTTTATTACATTTTTTGTTAACCAAATTCTCAAGGATCTTCAGGAGTTAAAGCATTTAAAATATGTATTTGGTCCAGGTCTGGTAACAGAGCAGTTTCTGCGCATTCCCACCCCATGTCTGACCCTCCCCAGATCCATTTCATGTTTATTATACTTTCCCCTCCCTTCTGCTGGCCCGGTCTACAACACATCAGCATCGCATGTGTGGTGTGAAACAAAGAGAGGGAACTGGGGAAAGCACAAAGGCAGAAGTGGTGAAAGTACAAACATGAGCACGTTCCGCAAACTGACTGTAGCAACTCCCACACTTGTCTCAAGTTTCAAACACCTTCTCAGTCGGTGTTCTAAATTAGCCATGGCTGTTAATATACTATACAATGCATCCGATAAGTGTTTTTTGTTTTGTTAGTTTTTTTTACATATATATACTTGTATACACTTGTATGTATAATATTACACTTTTATTTATTCCTGTCAATCAAATAAAAAGATCTTGTCCTACTGCATATTATTATGGCAATAAAAAACAAAAACCTGTTTTTCTGAAAGTGTTCTGAAACACTGAGGTGTTTTATTTCTCACTAAACATTAACTGATTTCATAAAACAGCTAGATATCATCAGAGTGGAAATGTACCAATGAATAGTCCTTTTGTCTATTTACAAATTCCAAAGGGTAAAACCCCCTTCCCCCTCTCTAAAATTCCATTCTGCTCTCTAAACGAGCTTTGCAGTCAGTACCTCTATGAATGGCATGAGATGGAATATCAACCTCAAGAGGAAGTAATCTAAAAACATTCCGCTCCCATGCAACACACTCCTGTCAAAGAATGGTGAGGGGGAGGAGCAATCTACAACAATAACAAATTCTTGATGACAAAAGCAAACGTGTTTGGAAAGTCCGCAATATCCTCTATATAACCTGCCACTCAGCTTAGAGAGAATCAACTCAGAGCACATCCTCACTAGAGAGAGACGCAGCCTACTCCTACTTTCTTAAACTCGCAGACAGACAGACAACAGACAACAGTATGGCAAGCACCAGACGCTTTGCTGTGGCCCTGCTGGTTATTTTCACCCTCAACACCTTCCTTCTGCACACAGAATCAGGTGAGCAGCCTGGACAGCATTTTCCCTGTTCTGGCCTCTGAGCTGGAGAGCGGGAGCTGTGTTTTCTCTTTTTTTAGATGACAGCTCCAAACATGTGATTTGAAAATATCTTTCCTTCTTTGTCTTTATCCAGTGAGTTGCTGCCTGTCATATACCAAGAGGCAAATCCATTGTCAAAGGATGAAGGGCTACACCATCCAGACAGTCATGAGTATCTGTGACATGGATGCCATCATGTGAGTTACTCTCCGAGAGCTACAGAGACATGTGATCCAGGTCATCTATTATGCAATGAGTTTGGAATAGTGTTTAGAGTGTTGAACTCTATACCTGAGGGTTGTAAATTATAACAGTAGTGTTACAGTAGTTCATAAAAGTGGTTACAGTGTTGTCACATACTGAGTATAATAGCAGTGTGGGTAACAATGTAGCATAAAGGTTAGAATAAGAGACTGTGAGGGTCAGAGGTTTGAATGCTTTTGACTTTGTGGATGGGACAAATGCACTTTTAATTTTTTTAAATTTATTTTACCACATTTTTCTCCCAATTTGGTAGCCAATTACTCCCACTGTGCTTAGTTCAATCCTCTCCCTTGTAGTTTGCTGCCGTAGTCCTGTAAACAGCAGTGACAAAGGCAAAGCGCTGCCTCCTCCGAGACAGCACTCACCAAGCTGTCAACTGTAATTCCGGTACCCCAGAACCCCTCCTATGCGCAGCGAACTGTGCCGGCTTCCCTCCCCCCTCCCTGGGGCAGACAGCCAATTGCCGCCCCGCCCCGATGGCGCTCCTGGCCAGAGCCGACTGTGGCGTGACGGGGAATCGAACCCCGGTCACCGTGGCCAGCGTTGGACATTGAAAGTGTGTCTGTATTATTTAGTAGACATATACACAGGTCAAAAACACCCCCCATGAATAACCTGAAATGGTACAAAGGTAAGCGGTAAACTGCCAGAGGTTAAAAAAATAAGATTGGGTTAACAAAAACTGAAAAATAATGTAAATTTCAGTTATAAAAAAGGGCCCTTTTAAGGGAACAAGTAATGGGTTAACGTGGGTTACCACTCTGTGCAAGTCGCCGACTCTGGATCCAGCAAAAGAGCCCCAGATCATCACGCTTCCTCCTCCATGTTTGACAGTTGGTGTCACATACTGAGGAACCATCCTTTCGCCTACTCGGCATACAAAAACCTTTCAAAATTTCTAGATTTCAAATTTTGATTAATCGGTCCATAAGACCTTCTTCCAGTCTTCAGTAGTCCACTGTCCAATGTACATTATTTTTCAGTTTTTGGTAACCTAAACATTTTATTTTAACCTCTGGCAGTTTACCGCTTACCTTTGTACCATTTCAGGTTATTCACTGGACTTTAACTGCTTAAATTTGAGTAAAAACTGGAAAATTGGGGTGTTCTAAAACTTTTGACCGTATATAGTGTATATGCAGGGCAGTTTTATTTCATGCAACTTCGCTAACTTGCTTAATGGTAATAGCTAAGCAAATTGCTCAGGCTTCAAAGCTACAACCTTCTGTGTGCAGGTTGGTCCAGATTTGTAGCCATAGTGTGAATCTACTGAAGCAAAGTAACGCAGTAAACTACCAATGGCAGTATAGTCAGAGTGATTTTTCAGCTACTCTTGTTACAAGTGTCTGCTGTGCAAGCTGATGATAATGTGGGTTATCCTCTTTAATGTGAGTTATCATCTTTTTCAATACTTTCTAATGCTCACTATCCAGGTATGTGTGTCGTTACAGCTTCCATACAAACAGCGGCAAGTTTGTCTGCGCTGACCCGGCAAAAAAGCAAACTCAGGAGACAATCCAGTGTCTATCGTGAGTGGCCACTTAGTTATTACTAACACACACACACACACACACACACACACACACACACACACACACACACACACACACATAGACAGTTGCACATTTTGCAGTACACACTGTCTGTGATATGATAGAGTCCCTACAGTAAGTGCAAAAATGAGTTTGCCATTGTAAGAGTTCTGTGACCTTTTCCCCTTTTTTAAAACAAACATAAAATTGAAAATATATGAATACTGGAAATATGTAGTTTTTCACTCAAGATCACAGCCATTTAAAGTTGTTGAAATATTTACTTGATAATAAAAAAAAATCTCTTTTTTCTTCTTCAGTGCAAGAGCCAAGAGTATCGCATGAAGAACCTTGCCGACTCCTCTGGATTTAAAGGGATTTAAGAAGCCATGTTATATTGTCTTGTGGTTTTCTTTACTACTCTTAGTTTTTTGGTTGCCCATGCTTAATGATGCAGTAATATTTAATGTATTTAATCATTTCGGGGGGCAATTTCCAATGTTTGTATTTATTTAAGAAGGGATTTTAAAATGGTATCTCCTTTATTTTTAAAACTGTTTATGGTTATTCTGAAGTTTTCTTTACTTCAATTGTGATCTGTTTTATAAACAGAAATGTAGTATCCCAGTTGAGATACTATATATACAATATTTATTTAAATACTAAAGAAAACATTCTGTGTTTTCAAAGGGTATCACAAAATATTTTTGTGCTGAGTGTCTCGGATATACTCATTTTAGTTTGACTAATTTTAGTACTAATTATGCTAATACTAATTGAGCTTGTTTTATTCAGCAGAATTCTTATAGAATCTGAAAGTAAGTAAGTAATGCTGTGACATTGAAAAAATAAAATAAATATGTATATTAAATATAATTCTGTTCTTGTGTTTTGCTTGATTATTATCTTTAAATGAACAATTAAGCTCAAATCCATGTAGTAGATATGTATATACGTATATGCAGTCCCTTGCAAAAGTACTCAGACCCTTCAACGATTTTCACATTTTGTTGCTTTCATTTGTAACACTTTCATTTAAGAACTAATATCTGTTATGAATACAACCTACTCCTCACATTTGTAAAAAAGAAAAGAAAAAAGTATATAGATACTTAAAATAAAAATGAAAAGTTGATTGCAAAAGTATTCAAACCCTGTGCTCTGGCATCTGTAAGTTAATGCAGGTGCAAAAAATTACCTTAGCGACAGTGACTGTAATGATTTCATGATTAAAGCACTTGTCTTTGTGAGGCTCTTTGGTCCGGTAGTGAATTTGAAGGAAAGACACAAAAATTAAGACCAAAGAGCTTCCTCAGGAAGCCAGGGATATGGTTGTCAAAAGGCACAGATTAGGAGAATGATACACAAAAATATCTAAGGGTTTGAATATCCCAGTGATCACTGTTGGCTCAATAATTAAGAAGTGGATTAATTCATTAATTAAGCTGCATCATACCACCTAGACCCTGCCTAGAAAAGGCTGTCCCTCCAAACTCAGTGACCAAACAAGGAGGAGACTTGTGAGGGAAGCCACTGTGAGACCAACAATGACTCTAAAAGAACTACAGAGTTCAGTGGCTGAGAGTGGAGTAATAGTGCATCAGTCAACAATATCAAGAGCACTGCATAATACTGGCCTGTAGGGCAGGGTGGCAAGAAAAAAAGGCATTACTTAAAACCAAACATCTCAAAGCCCACCTGGAATTTTCTAGAGAGTGCAGGAATGATCCAGCTAAGAGGTGGACAAACAACTGACTAACTTCATTGACACATACCACATCCTCTCAGGAATGCAATCAGGGTTACGTTCCGTAGTGTTATATATTTAGCATCCCTTTGAATAAGAGCGTCTGCTAAATGCTTAAAATGTAAATTGTAGACAAGACAAAATACTGTGCTGCCATATTCATAGGCCTAGCCAAGGCCTTTGATACCATTGATCACCGCATTCTCTTGTCCAGACTGAGAAATGTTGGCGTCAATGGGCAGTCACTGGCTTGGTTCAAGAACTATCTTTCAGACAGTATCCATTGTGTGAAGGCAGAAAACATAACATCCCAGCTCATTCCGGTCACAAAGGGAGTCCCGCAAGGTTCTATTTTATCCCCCTCACTGTTTTCCATTTACATCAATAATATAACACAATCAACTGGCAAATCTCTCATCCATCTTTACGCAGACGATACAGTGCTATTCTCTGTTGGACCATCCCTGAACTCTGCTCTAGATATGCTCCACCAAAGCTTCATCCATATACAGTATGCTTTCTCTGCCCTTAAACTTGTCTTAAATTCCAACAAACAAAAGTTATGTTTTTTGGGAGGAAGTCATCTCCCTGCTCCCGACGGATCATCACTTTGGATGGGTCTGAGCTTCAGTTGGTCTCATCATACAAATACCTTTGTGTCTGGCTGAATTTGGATATCTCAAAACGTCAGGCAATAATCAAGTCAAGAATTGGATCTCTCTACAGAAATAAGTCTTCCTTCACCCCCGCTGCCAACCTGACACTGGTTCAGATGACCATCCTTCCAATACTGGATTATGGAGATGTGATCTACAGTTCTCTATCATTCAGCCATCAGGCTCGCTACCAATGCCCCATACAGAACACACCACTGCAACCTCTATTCCTCTGTAAACTGGACACCACTACATACTAGACGGAAACTTCACTGGACTGTTCTCATCTACAAATCCCTTCTTGGACTGACTACCTGGTACCTGTCATCTCTGCTAAAAAACTCTGATGCTGCCTACAAAACCAGGGCCGGTGTGTATCTTAAGAGTTACACTTACGACACATCCTAAGAGCTTACTTTGGATTGAAATCATTATTTGCTTAAAGTGGTCTGTAAAGCGTAGTTATCAAGCAGCTCACACTTTCTCATAGGGAAGTCTTCAAATATTCTCAAGAGTAGCTCGTAAGTGTGTTTTTGTGACAATCACAGGTGCCGCAAATTAAACGATTAAGATGAGGTCATCAATAGCCAAAATTGCAAAGAGGAAAATCTCTCTTTTTTCTCTCTCTCTGCTTTTGGAAAATCCTGTGTTCTTTGATGGTCAACACAAGTTTCCAATAAAGTTAAACAGGCCCTCAATATAAAAGATGCCTTGTTGGATAATGTTAGGCTAAGCAAAATGGATGTAAAAAGAAAACCAAATTGAACTGTGGAGGAAACACTGATGTTGGTAGAGGAGATAAAGCAAAACAAGTGGTGCAATGTCTAAAGCATGTCAGGAAATCTTCGTTTTCAAGAAGGCAACATCTGGCACTGGTTTGTAGTCTTATTTATTTATTTATGTATTCATTTTTGAGACACATTTGTTTCATATTGCAATATTTCTGATGAATATCGGTTAATGTAGTTATACTTTATATTCAAATGGAGGTACTGCACCTAAACCTTTAAGCGCAGTGACAGAGGTAGTGCTACGCATCCTCTGAGGAAATAACACCACAATCAGTGGAGTGGGCGACTGTCAGGATGCTGGACTCCTCAAACTGCAGATCGTATTAAGGTTGGTACTAAATTGTAAAATAATTGTAGCTCCTTCGTTCCCTCGTGACCTGCCTGTAGAGGAGCTCCCAGCTGCAACAGCACAACTTCCAGGCCCATCTGCCATTCCCTCTCCAGCAGGAGGCCTAGAGATTCTGCTCTCTGAGCCCCCACTTGCCACTGCCCGGCTCAATTCGGACGAACTGCGAGGCACTGCAGAGAGAAGTTGCAGATGAACATAAAAGTTTTAAAGCTGAAGGATCACTATTCTGAACAAAAAATTTAAAAGATGAAATCTTGCCTAGTAATCTTGCAAAGTGCTGCCTAAACACCGTGGCATCAGAGGCAAATGGGCTGTTAGGAGGGTCGTCGTCTAATGATCATCATCATTAGACTTGTCATGAGCTTCCTCACCTGGGGGGAGAGGAATGTTGCGCATTTTTCATATATTATGCAAGAGTGCACATGCCATTATTACAATTGGAGAAATTATATATAAACCATTTTTATGCAATCCATAATCACTGGAGAAATACCAGATGACTGGAAGCAGGGTAGTTTAATTCCAATATATAAGAAGTACTGACCCAGGGAACAATAAGCCTGTCATTTTAACTTGCGTCGCATGTAAAATGCTGGAATGTATTATTAAGGATAAGTTGGAATCATTTTTGAAAGATAATAATATTTTAAGGGAGAGCCAACATGGTTTTCTCAAAGGGAGGTTATGCCTAACAAATCTCCTGGACTTTTTTGAAGAGGCTACAAAGTGTGTTGACCTGAACCAGGCTTATGATATTATATATTTGGACTTTCAGAAAGCATTTGACAAGGTACCACATGAGAGGCTCATTGCTAAAATGAATTAAGTAGGAATTGCAGGAGTTGTTTCAGAGTGGGTTCATAATTGGCTGCAAGGGCGAATACAAAGAGTAACAGTAGGTGGGGCCGTATCTGACCTTGGTGCTGTGGGCAGTGGTGTCCCGCAGGGATCGGTGTTGGGACCTCTGCTCTTCCTTATTTACATAAATGATCTTGATATGGACATTAGTAGCAAAATAGTTAAATTTCCAGATGATACTAAACTCTGGAAATCTGGGTTTGGCAAACAGTTTGGAATCAACTAAAGTACTCCAAGATGATTTAAACAAAATGCAAGAATGGGCAGATAAGTGGCAGATGACATTCAATATTGCTAAATGTCAGTGGTGGGCCGTCAGGGCCTGCAAGGCCTTCTCTGCTGGCTTAAAAAATATCTGAATCACAGACTGATGTTAATTATATTTTTTCCATGAATACTTATTAAATAATTCCAAATGGCCTGTCCGCTTCCTTTCATAGCTTTTCCCCTTGTTGCGCTGCTTCCAGACGTGTATTTTCATATTAAAGCATTTAACCAATCACATTTCAGCCATCATTTGTTGCCAGGGTCAAAGAAATCTGCCTGGAGGCCTTCACAATCAGTTCTGCAGGCCCTGTAGCATAAAATAAGTGTTGATCAAACTGTTGCTTCAACCAATCAGATTTTGAGTTGGGGACACGAAGGCCTTCTAGAAGGCCTAGGTAACGTCAGCGTATTCACACCCTTGGATAGTCAGAGAGTGTCTGACTATGATGTAATGTGATTAAATGCTTTAATATGAAAATACACGTCTGGAAGCAGGGGAAAAGCTATGAAAGGAAGCGGACAGACCATTTGGAATTATTTAATAAGTATTCATGGACAAAATATAATTAACATCAGTCTGTGATTCAGACATTTGAGCGGACATTTTCAGCCCTAAAGCGAATTAAAACTTATGCCAGAAATACGACAGGGCAGGCTCGACTTTCAGCATTAGCTTCGATGGCGATAGAAAAGGACTTCTTGATGGAACTGAAACACACGGATAATCTGTACGACAGAGTAATTGAACTCTTTTTGAGGAAAGAAAGGAGGATGGATTTTGTGTACAAATAATAAGGATTTTTGGTGAGTAAAATGTTGCTATTTTCCTAAATAATATTGCAATTTTATGAGGTTATTATTGATGCTTTTTTATGTGTGTCGCAGCTGTAGCACCCCGGGTTTGTTTCTTCAGTAAAGGCATTTATTCTGGATACACGAGTTATCTATCTGCGATGCAACGGCAACGGGTGTCTGTTCGGTTTGTTTTTGCACTTTGTTTATTTATCTTTCTTCAGTCATGTTTCATTCTCGTTCTGTTCCCCGTCTGTCATTGTTCCTGTTCGAGTTCCTCTCCTTGTCTTGTCATGCACTACGGGAAATTCTATGTTTCGGTTTTTTAGGGAGGAGGAGGAACGCATAAAGAAATCTGCGTGCGAATAAAGCGGAACGTGAGAAGCGTACAGAGATAGGACGAGAGAGAATGACAGCGATAGTTAGAATCGTGAGATAATTAGTGATTAGTAGTGTTAGTAACTTAATCTAAATCCCTAATGTTAGTAGATTAGTTGGTTAGTACTATACACATCTAACTAATATATACAAAGTGTAATGAGAAAGTAAGAAGGAAGTAAAACGAGATTAGAAACGAAGACGGAAAAACCGAAACATAGAATTTCCCGAAGTGCATGACAGAACGAGAATGCAAGCAGGATATTTATATATAAGTAATTACTTCTTTTTTTAAAATAAATTTATTTCTGATTTTCCCCCCATTTTTCTCCCAATTTGGTTGCCAATTAAACCCTCTATTTACTTCAATTCCCCACCCTCACGAGTCCGTCGCCCGTCCTCCGGGATCGAGACACACATTCCTGGTTGAGTGTTCCCGCCTCTTTCGGGACGGGAAATCTTCCTCGGACTCCTTAACCTTCTCCTCGACGAACTCGTGCCGGCTCTCCCTCCCCCCTCCCCTGGAGGCGGACAGCCAAATGCCGCCTCCGATCGGGCTGACGACCAGGGCCGGTCTGGTAGAGACGCGGGTTTCGATCCGCGTCCCTGACGGGCAGCGCACACCACTCCGAAGCGTGGTGCGTTAGACCGCTGCGCCATCCGCCAGGCCATAAGTAATTACTCATCTCATCTCATCTCATCTTCAGCCGCTTATTCCTAGTTAGGGTCACGGGGGGGCTGGAGCCTATCCCAGCATGCATTGGGGCGAGAGGCAGGAATACACCCTGGACAGGTCGCCAATCCATCGCAGAGCACTACATACACCATTCACTCACACACTCATACTTACGGGCAATTTAGACTCTCCAATTAGCCTAATGTGCATGTCTTTGGACTGTGGGAAGAAACCGGAGTACCCGGAGGAAACCCACGCACTGTATGTATATAACTACAGTAACCTCTGTAACAGAACTGTATGTATATAACTACAGTAACCTCTGTAACAGAAGTATGACCTCTGCAGCATAATTGACAACTCTACTGTATCCAACAATAATATGGCCTAATTTTTGTTATACACGGTGACTTTATAGAGGCTCAATTTCACATGTCTCAGTGTCAGTCAATGGCATTGTGTAAGTGACATAAGGTTTGCTGTAGTGTCATCGATAGCAATACAATGTTTGCCACTGATTTGTAGGTCTAACTGGTAGAAATTAAATTTTTCTGTTAATTTGTCTGTGGATTGTATCCCATGACGTATTTAATAATACATGTTGCTCAATTCAATTTGAATGATAAAACCGTTTCATACAGACAGTTATATTGAATATCATTGACATTTTAGGCATTTAGCAGATCTTATCCAGAGCGACTTACAAAAAGTGCATTTATACATGGTAAGATTAATCATGGTTAGCGTGTAGTAACACTGCAATAGACAGCATTGTTGGCAGCTGTACACTGTACCTGTAACACAAGGAAAGAAAAGTTAGTTGTTTATTATTAAACATGCAGACAGTGGTGATGGAAGTTAATTAATGTATAGACTCAGTGGTAGTGGAGTCTAAAGAGGTGGGTTTTAGTCTCTTGTGGAAGATGGCCAGTGATTCCACGGTCCTGACCAGGTACGGAAGATCATTCCACCACCGAGGGGTCAGGACAGAGAAGAGGTGAGACCGCGAGGAACGGCTGCCAGGTGTTCAAAGGGATGGGACCTTCAGAGAAGGCAGAGCGGAGGGGTCTTGCTGGGGTGTAGGGTGTGATGGGTGTCTGGAGCTGTTCCCCTTGTGGCCTGATATGCTAGCAGATTTTAATTTTATAGTGCAGTGTGGTGAGTAGTTGAGTGGCATGTGTGAACTTGGGGTGGTTGAAAACTAGTCATGCAGCGGCATTCTGCACTAGTTTCAGTGGCTTAATGGCACAGGCTGGTAAGCCTGCCAGCAAGGAATTGAAGTAGTCCGGACGTGAAATCACCAGGGCCTGGATCAGTTGTGTAGCCTCTTGGGTGAGGAACTGGTGGATTCTCCGGATGTTGTGAAGGGAGAATTGGCAGGTCCGGGTGATCGGGTGCCCCTAGAAGCACAGTTAGTTTTCCAGAGTCAGTCCAAGGTTCTTAACAGCCCGGGACGGAGACACTATAGAACCTTCTTGAGGCATCAATCATTGGGGAGCTCTTCACTGGGAGGAAGAGCAGCTTGGTCTTTCCCAGGTTCAGCTTCAGGTGGTGGGTGGATATCCAAGCAGAGATGTCCACCAGGCATGCAGAGATACATGCTGGGACCTGGGTTTCAGGAGAGAAGGAGTTGAGTATCATCAGCATAACAGTGATAAGAAAAACCATGACCAGAGATAACAGAACCAAGTGACTTAGTATACAAAGAGAAGAGGATTGAATTTTAGAGAAGAAAAATGTAGATGAGAATGTGGAAGGCTGCCATTTCCATTTCCTTTCTGCCACCCACAGTTTGAGTCAGTCAATAGAAATGCAGTCTGTTAGCCAGGGACTGGGGGGTAAGAGGTGTGCAGGTTTGGTGATTATAGGACGGAGTGAATCCAAGGAGGAGGAGAGAGAGGATAGCAGAGTGGATGAGGCTTCCTCTACAAGTAGTTGAGAGAAGGTATCAGAAGGGGGAAGAGGTGATAGAACAGTAGCTGACAGAGCTGTGGGGGAGAGAGAGGAGGTTGTGACGGACAGAGACAGTGGGGGCAGATGAATAGGGTTTGGGTACAGAGGGGAGGGGGAGGGGAAAAGACAGAAAGTCAGGTACATGAAGAGGAGATACTGTAAGGTGGGGCGAGGTGCAGTTCCTGGTGAAGACAAGGTCTAGTTGGTTGCCGGCTTTGTGGGTGGGGACTCTGCCATGGTGAATTTGAAGGACTGGAGGAGGGGGAGAAAGCCAAAGGACAGAGTTGTGTCCAGCTGTGGGTTTAGTCACCAAGGAGTAAGACGGGAGTGCAATCCTCAGGGAAGGAGATGAGTAGTGCATCCATCTCGTCTAGGAAGCTCCCTAGTGGACCTGATGGATGATACAGTAGAATAATGTGCAGTTTACACGGGACAGTGACAGTGACAGCATGAAATTCAAATGAGGAGGGTGAGAAATGAGGAAGAGGAACACAAAGTCTACATCGGTGGATCTAGGAGGGTGGATCAGATTGGGGCGTTTGCGGCTGTGAGTTGCAGCAGTCCTTTTAGTAAATCTAGGAGTGGAGACATGGACTGGGATTGGGAGATTGAACATGGTGTTAGATGTATATATTCAAGACCTAGTAGATGAGTTACTGTAAATTATGTGGCATAGACTCCCTAGCTCACCTTCCTCAGTGGACTCCTGCTGGTAGACTCTCACGTCTCTGTACACTGAGTCTTTGTACAGTGAGACAAGGAAGGTGAGGCTGCCACTTTACCAGAACTGGAGGTACTAATATACCTACACCAGGGTAATTATTTTGACTACCAGCTGTAAACAATGGCCCAAAACCACTTGGTTAAGAGTATTGCCCACTATTCCTGAAGCACGCAACTAAAGAGATTGCCTGTTAGCGGGTTGAAACTACAGCAGAAACAACATAAACCGATAAAACAGCATCAAATGAACACTGGTCTACCTGACAGTAGGCAGGTTAAAATTACACTGAAACGAGGCTACAACAGATTGTTTTTTAGCTAAGAACACAAAACGAGGCTACAACAGATTGGTTTTAGCTAACACAAAATGTGGTTACAACAGTTTGGTTTTAACTAAGAACAACTAATACAAATGATGTCGTACATCTGATTACTCACAAATTCTTGATGCCAACTGATGAATATCAAAGTACATACTGTATATTACATTATAGAACATGAATAACTTATATAATAACATTGTAATTCCTGTGTATCCTAAACCAGGACCAGTTTTGTATTTTAAATACCCCCACCATTTTTGGAAAACAATCGACGGATTTGACGTACAATCAGGCCCGGTTCTAGACTGTTTTGATTGGGGGATAAGAGATGTTGGTTGGTCACCAACTACTAGTGTTAATATGAGAGTTCTTTAGGACTGTAAGCTATAACGTGCACTGTTTTATGTTTTTATCTAAAGCCATAGTCATTAATACATAAGCCTATAATTTCTTACATTTTAAAGGATAATTTGTTTCTGATTTTTTCCATTTTTTTCTCCAAATTTAGTAGCCAATTACATCCTCCATTTTATTTCGATTAACCCTCCCCACACGGGTCCATCGCTCCTCTCTACAAGGCAAGCTAATTCTCTGTGGGCAGCGACCTCCGCTTTCCTCCGAAACGGAATTCGTCCATCCACGTTCTGAAGACTCTTTTCCGTGCTTCACAGCGGACCCAAGCCGGCTTTGCCTCGCCCCTCCCCCTGGAGCGGACAGCCAAATGCTGCCCCCAATCGGGGTTGATGACCATCTGATAGAGACGCAGGTTTCAAATCGCGTCCCTGACAGGCAGCGCACACCACACCGGAACAACCAAAGTGTGGTGCGTTAGACCACTACGCTATCCACCGCCCCTAATTTCTTACATTTTAAACCCACCTCCACTCCCCTTCTTATAGGATGACAACTTCATTTATGCCCAATTATATCTAATTATTATCTATTGGACTGATATATTAAAGGTTGGCTACCTGCCTAAATCCAGTATAGTTTTCCAGTCTACTAACAGATCCTAAAACATCTAAATTTATACTTACATGTAATTAGCTCATTATCTTATTACAGTAATTATCTTACAACAGGTTTTTTTACAAGGTGTTTTGTGCTTTTTTCTGTGCGTTTATGTTTTGTGTTTTTCCTTTTTTTACAGCTCTGTGACTCAAAATATTTTCATATTATACACATGGCTTTGTCTATCTAAAGCATCAGTAGCGTATTACAGCATCAGTCTTCTATTTTTGTGTGCAAAACCCTTAACAAATTCATCCATATCTAGCCCAGTTGTTATGGCCTTCTCATGAGCCAGAATCACCAAGTTTCTCTTCCTCTCATGTAACATTGTGTGACAGAAGGGGGTTAGGACAAGGGACAAAGTGGAGAAAGAGCTCTCGCATGCTGCAGATAATACTCTAATCACAAATGCAGTTACATAGAGAACATGGAGCTTAGGAAAGGCTTCCTTAAACTCTTGTAGGTGTTTGCAAATGGTGGAGAGGTCTGCAAAAGCAGAGGTGAACTTATTTTCCAACATGAGTTTTGCGACACAAATTTAATTAGAAAGGCTGTCACTGCAGGCAGTACCTGCCAGCTTCTGCAGGGGACTCAACATGACAACATCTAGAAAAGAGGAAGAAGGAAATTCATGAGATCAAGATTGCCTCTGAACAACCTGGTCTCCATCTCCACAATGGCTCTTCTCAATATTGAGAAAATGCTTTAAATGTAAATGTAGCTCTCTTCAGAGACTGGCTAGGAGTCTTAGACAATCCAAAATAACAACAAGATAAAGTAGGCTACTTAAAGTACCAACCCGATACCCGTGTGAGAAATCAATCTCGTGAGAAATAAATCTGGTGAGCACCTGGGCGAAGCCACTTATAAAGGGGTTTACCCAGGTGCTACCACTAGGTAGCCAATTAGCCACAAATGGCTATTAAGGCAAATCCAGGGGAAGGGAGGGACGGTACGCAACACTGCCACCAGCTGGCCGACAGCCATTACTGCAGTTGAGGGAGACAGGGCACGGTCGTCACACTGTGAGCTGTGAGCTTATTGTCCTCTTTCCTTTAACTTCTGGAGCAGGGTTGTCTATCTCAAAATTAGTCATCATCTCTCATCTCCCTCAGAGCCTGTAGAGATGCACTGACTACTTCCCTAGCATGGCACAGGTCAGCAGAATGAGCCTGTATAATAGCATTTGCAGGCTTCAAGGCACCAAGCACTTTGAGAAGGAATCTTCCTATTTCAAATAAATTATGCTTCCTCAGCATGATCAACAGGCCTGATGCCTCTGTGCAGATATCCACTGCTGCTGCACTGTCCTCCGAAACCTCTGAAAGGATACTGATTTTCCACAAAGCATTTGGTCACATCATGGTGACTTCTCCACCGTATCTCCAGCAGGTGTTTAAGGGAGGGGACATCATAGTTTTGTGACACATAATGATGATGAAAAAAGGCATGCACATGGCTCTGCCTGCATTGCATGGACCACTGCTAAGTAGCTGGTGTTTATAGCAGTGGATATATGGAATATCCTTTCCTATCTTTTTTTGCAACCTGGACCCCCCCTCTGATCCCACTCATAACTGAAGTTCCATCGTAGCAAATCAAATCAAATCAAATTTATTTGTATAGTGCTTTTCACAATAGAATTGTCACAAAACGCTTAACAGAGGGTGAACCCAGGCCTAGACTCCCCCAAAAGCAAGCCTAGAGGCAACAGTGGCAAGGAAAAACTCAACTTAACCTGAACTTAACTACAATGCTTTTGATATAATATCTATTTTTTTCTAATTGGCCCCAGGAGGTTTGCAATAATTTCCCCAGTTGTCTCCCCTTGTTGGATTTCAGACCAGGCTAAAGCATTCTTCAAATGACATTGACTAGATGTGTGCTTGCTGAATCCCTTGTCTTTCTCCAATGCAGTTTTCCCATTATTAAATCCTTGCTTGGTAAAAACGATGTCTCTGTCATTAGATGCGCCAAATTTGCGCCAGGGGAAATAAAAGCATCTAGCTTTGCAGAGTACTCCAGCTATGGTCTCCCAGCCCGAGTTGAATGCGCATGCGAGGGCGCTTAGGGAAAACAAGGATGGCTGCGACGGTGCAAGAGTGTTCAAGCCATGGCTATTAACAGCCGCTGTCTGGGGGTGTAGTGCATGGGGTAATGGGATTGTGGGGTGCAGTGCTTGGGCAACTGGGCTGCAAGGCAGCCGCTTGGGAGGTATTGGTTCGAGGAGCAGTCACGTTAGACACCATGGAGCCTACCTCTGTTGACTGCTGCCTTGAAACAGTAGCATTGGGGTTGCGAGGTTTAACAACCAGAAATCGGTGCATGATGACAAGGAAAGGGAAAGAGAAAGCAAAGCACAGAGAAAGAAACACTAAAAACTAAATAATCTCCTAAATAATCAAGTATAGAAACGTGCAGCTATCGTGCAGAGTGCAGCTAACCAAGACCAACACACACACCACAGGTGCAGTTTTTGGTAACTGTGGAAACAGGAATGCCAATGTCTCTAGAGATGGCCTTATAGCCTTGTGAACGCTTATGTTTAGTGATAATAGCTTTTCTGACATTCTCAGACAGGTCTTTTCTCTTCACCATTGTCACAGAGGAAGAGCGTAGCAGAAAGAACAGTTTTCTCACTTTCTCACTTTTGTCACGATGCAGGTGCCCACATTATTTATACCATGTGGGCACCTGAAACCTGTCACAGGTGAGTTGAATTACACTGCAAACGAGAATCAATTTTTTCCAGCCAGGTTTATTTAAATTGTTCTAAAGCAGGGGTGTCCAAACTACGGCCCGCGGGCCAACTGCGGCCCGCGGTCCATTTTTAATTGGCCCGCGGCCGCATTCCAATATAATGGAATATGGCCCGCGCATGAAAGTTGCACTTGACTGAGTTGTAATTCTTAGTTTCACCACTAGTGGAGCCACCCGTATTCATTGAACACTCCGCGAAATAAACGAACTGGTCTCAGCTTTTTTCGCGTAGCATCCCCCCGTGGTCGACAGAAATTCCGAGGGGCGTAAGAATTATTTTCGCGTAGCACCCCGTCGACAGAAAATGGAGCGCTCTAATAGTGGCCCAGCCTTTCGTATATTTTTCTGTATTTGGCCCTCAGTGGAAAAAGTTTGGACACCCCTGTTCTAAAGGGTACCAATAATTGTGTCACTTTTCAATTTTGAATTCATAAAAGATTTTTTAAAATTTGTATTAGAATTGATTGATCGTGTGCTGTTGTAATTCAAACAGATGAAAGTGTGAAGACCGAAAGTTGTTTCAATTTCCAATTATTTCAGAAAATATTGAACATCATGTACATGAAATGCAAGGGTGCCAATAATTTTGGCCACGACTGTATATATATATATATATATATATATACTGTATATATACTTGTACATAGCCTTGATGCATATGAGGTCATCTGTATATAAGTAGCCTATATCCTGTGATACCTGCCATCATACTTATTTGTTAGCCACTGCCATCTAGTGGTCAGTTAAAGTAGAAGACGCCACTGTTTCCTGGAGCCATAGATGTCTCTCTTTTTGTGGTATTTTGTTGCTGTAATAATCATAATGTTAGCATACCTACCTAGTTCCAGTGATGTATTGATGGGAAAGCCACCTAAATACATAGCAGTACAGTGCACCCTCTTTTTTCCAATCAGTGATGGACCAGATCCTACAGCTGCTAGACGCTACGAGTATCCAGATCTCCACAAAGAGCATTGTAAAGGACCAGAGGAAGTGCAGGCCAGTCTAGAGAACCACATTTATTTGGCTGGCAGTGTATTGTAATGGTTAGGGAGCTGGGCTTGTAACTCAGGCTTGTAATTGCAGGTTCAATTCCCAGGTGGGGCACTGCTGTTGTACCCTTGAGCAAGGTACTTAACCTGAATTCAGTAAAATATCCAGCTGTATAAATGGATTGTATGTAAAGAAATGTAAACTGTGTAAGTCACTCTGGATAAGAACGTCTGTTAAATGCCTAAAATGTTTTAAAAAATGTATTTGGAGGGTTGCATTGACTTAGTGGTAGTGTAAATTGTAAATGCTCCAAGGGCCTCTGAGATTAGAAAGCTTCTTAGGTCTTGTAAATTACTATGGCAGATTTCTAATAAATCTGTCTTGCCCACTGCAACCTTTGCATTCCTTACATACTAGAGGTGTTCTATGGAAATGGTCTTAGAAGTGTGAAGCAGTGTTTGAGAAAGGGAAACAACAGCATTGGTAAGACACAGTGCTGGTGCACCACAACACCAGGAAAACTCAATTCAGCTCAATTCCATATTAACTTTATTATAAGGGGAATCTAATTTGGTCTACATGTCATAAGATAACATGAAAACACAAACAAAACATTCATAATAAACACGCATATGTTTAAATATGACACTGATCACCTGCAGCGCCTTAACATTAAATACACTAAATGTCAGTAGCTTGTCACTGCAGCTGAAGTAAATGTGTTGATATCAACAGAGAGGCTGTAACAGAGTGTAGAAATCACAGAATATCTTTATGGGCAGAAACCAGGTTTTGGTCACTAATCACAAACCACATCTCCAAACAAGCAGCATCAAAATTAACTAAGCTATTTCAGAAATGTCAGAATATCTTGATCTTTCATGTCGAAGTATAAGTATGGGCAAAGCTGCATTTTATCTGAATTAAAATATCTTGGTATCATCTTGGACTTGTCGTGGAAATTAAAACTCAGCAGGATCAGAGAGAATTCCTTTAAACAGTATTAAAGCTTTAATTACGAGCAGCTGCACAGAGACCCGTGTCACGCAGGACAGCGAACCTCCCGCCTTCAAATTCAAATGGATATTTATATCCAACACAACGGAAGGGGAGGGAACAATCACAAGGGGGAAGTAACAGGGCGTTAACTTACAGGTAAATGGAGCTATGGGCTAACATGAAGATATAACAGGTTGTTAGAACAGCCCTCCCAGGGTCTTAAACCAATGGGAAGGAGGTTTCCTGCCGTGGGAACGAACAACTGTTCCTTTGAAGTTGTGGCGCGAAAAGCCTTTTGTCTCTGACTTCTGTGGCGCTGCAGCGTCACACTGAATTAATTAGTGTCTACTGTCCACCTCTGTGGATGTGGTCTAGCATCCCAACTCGATACAAATTTCTTCCTCCACAGACTCAAATCTAACTTCTTAAAAACATATAAAGAAAATGGCAAATAAAATCAAGTTTAACTCATCAAACTTCAGTTTTATAAGACACTGCCTTTCAACTGAGGCAGCCAAGGTTTATATGCACACAGATTTTTTCCCAAGCTTGAGAATTGGCAACAAAGCCACTACAATCTCTTTATAAACGTACTGTAAGAATTTCAGATCAAAAACTGACTCAATACCACCATACTAACTAAATGTAACTCATTGAGTTTCAATAGCTTTAGGTTTTCTTCGGAAGTGTCTTTTATTTAAAATAGTAAACAACCTGCCCCCTCCCTCCCAATCCGATCTGTCATCATCAATCATAACATATCATAACATATTCTGACATAATATCAGTACTACTAAAGATCCTAATTGCTTTTAACTGTATTTTAATATTATATTTTTTATAAACTTTTTTGGGTGATAAACGTTTTATATTATGTAAATAAGAGTGGGGTGGGTTAACAGAAAAGAGGGGAGGGGGTTAAACAAGGGAAGACACTAACAGCACAGTACAACAAAACTATTATACAAAGGGGAAACTGATAGAAGTGTATTATGTTACAGCAGACAGATGCATAAAGATTATTGGTATAAAAATGAATAGGAATAAATATTATAGCAAATCACATTGGTAGCAGCTTAATAATTCTAGAATTATATCTAGTCATTTATGATACTATCATTTCAATAATTCTTATATAATAATCAATATACAATAATGATAACAATAATAATATCTGTGCTATAATAATAATTAAATTAAAGGTTTTGATGAAAACCAAAAAAGACAGGAAATTCAAATGATCATCAAAACCTTTAATTTCACATATGCACTAACAAGGTTTTCCTGCACATAGCATTGACACCTGCTACAGTAGTTGCTATACTGTATCTATGTTGGCCTACTGTACTTCAAACAACATGGGTACAGGCAGGTTATTAGGAAATTATCCTTTGGCTATAAACACATCGTGACATCGTGCATCGTGCCAATGCTTTTTGCTATGTCATTTGGCAACATTGAGAATGCCATGCTGGGTACTAACTCTCATGCTCTACAATTGTGATATTGAATGCAGACAGCCACCTAACCACACCAAATAAGTTGCACACTCTAGGTTACCAATACTCTGAACAGACAACAATGCAGAGGAAGATGGTATCTTATTTTCCAGTCATGCCAGATAGCTAAGTTGTCTGAGGACCGTGGCTGAAGTTATTTGTACTGAGACGCATGATATCAATAATGTACAGAAAAAAGGTACATTTTTGTTTTCAATTTTTTCACTGTTTTTCTCCCAATTTGGTAACCAATTATACCCTCTATTTATTTTTGATTAACCTCCCCCACGAACCTGCCGGTCACCTCCCCGCGGAGGACAAGCTAATACCTCGAGGCAATGTTCGTCTCCTCAGAGACGGAACTCTCCCAACTCTTATTATAAGTTCAGAGCAGCCTACCTCTGCCTTGTTAATTCTAGTAAAAAAATTAAAGAAATGGTTAATACCTTCATACAAAAACATTGTTCTTTATGTTGTATGTATGTTGTTGTTGTTATTGTTATTTATTATATGTATTTCCAAAAATGTCTGTTCTCTTTAAGTTGAATTGAATTGTGTACGAATTGAATGTGTTGTATACAGGAGTTATACATGTATGGGGAAAGAGTACTGTATGGATATGAGGTAACACAGGTATAGCAGAAGAAGCACATTTCCTGGAGCCATCTGTGTTTTTTATACATCATAGTGCTAGTTAAGCATCTTATTTTCATGAGAAACCTGCCCAAACATACCACAGCGCTGAAAGCATGTTATGTGTCATGCTGTTAAATAGCCAGTGACCCACTGCTGCAATTCTCCAGTTTTTCCTCTTAGCTTAGCTAACACAATCAATTTCCTAAACTGTGCATGGCTGAAAATGATTCCAGTTGTGTGTTAGGCATGCAGACTGCATAACTGAAAATGATTGCAGTTGTGTGTTAGGCATGCAGACTGCATGAACATAAATGATTGCAGTTGTGTGTTAGGCATGCAGACTGCATGAACGTAAATGATTGCAGTTGTGTGTTAGGCATGCAGACTGCATGAACGCAAATGATTGCAGTTGTGTGTTAGGCATGCAGACTGCATGAACGTTTCTTGGAGGGAACGTACCTGCCCCTATGATAGTATATGTATAGGCAGAATACTATCCCGCCCACAACATGTTCAGTCCAGTATAATGCTTTACAACACCACACTGTTGCATAATGTATTGTGCTCATCACCAACCTAAACAGAAAAGTCCTGTAAGCACTGAAATCCCTTTCTCCAGACACACGGTAAATGTGCGGTAATCCCGCAGGTATGTGGTCACCTGGGCCATTTATCTGGGGAGCATTTTTCCGTTCCAGAATGTCATTGTCTTTCGGAATCCATACCCACCCCCTGCCCTGATTAACCTCCCAGCTTCTAAGCACACCACTGTCTGTTTGTCCTTTGCTTATGGGAAGGGAAATTACAATCGCTGCTTTAGTCTCTGTGAGAAAAAAAGTTATGGAGGGAGAACAAACATCTAATGCAACTATGATTAAAGTATTAGTGAAGGCTGGGACTCTGGCATTGCCTGGCCATATCTCCCAGAGGACTGACACCTCCCCCAAGACAGCTTCCTTCAGATCTCTTCAGAACCACCTGTGTATGACCTGCCGGAAGATCATCTCTGGTAAACACACCGCCCACTTTCTTCATTCTCCTCCATTAATCATCTGCCAATCACTCAGATTAAGGAAATCTTGTCTTAATACCCAAATAGCCTGTCTCCCTATTAAAGTTTGAGTAAAGAGTTTATTTAAGAGTTTTGCAACAATGGTTGTCAATTCCATTCCCTTGTTTACTTTTCATCTGGTGGGGGGTTAGAGATGGCTAGAGAACTCAGCCAATCAAAAAAGGTTTCTGAATCACTACCTCAAACAATGTGCCCCTGTGAAAAATGTTTTGTCAAATAGCACAAAGCATTTCAAGAAATAGCTAATAATGTGTTTATAATTAATATTCACTATTTCATATTGCAATAAGAAGAGGCATTGGGGAAATCATTTCAAAGGCTTCTTTCTCAGTAAACAGTTGTGGCTTCTTCTGAAATTGAGAAGGGATTATTAAATATTGACCAAATGAACAAAACCAGGTGACAGGTGAATTCAGGCATAGGCTTTGTCCTTGTTACTACACGTTACTGTGTGTGTGTGTGTGTGAGAGAGAGTGAGTGAGTGAGTGTGTGTGTGTGTGTGTGTGTGTGTGTGTGTGTGTGTGTGTGTGTGTGTGTCTGTGTTTGTGACAGGTGGATTTAGGCATATGCTGTGTCCTTGTTACTACACACTAGTGTGTGTGCGTGAGTGAGTGTGTATGTGTGTGTGACAGGTGAATTTAGGCATAGGCTGGGTTCTTGTTACTACACGTTAGGCATTTTAAGCCATGTAATACTTTTGATGTGGTGCTTTTGATCACTTCACCTTCAAAAGCGTTTATCTGAGTCATTTAATTTTTTTTTACATTTTAGGCATTTATCTTATCCAGAGCGACTTACACAGTTCACATTTCTTTACATACAATCAATTTATACAGCTGGATATTTACTGAAGTAATCCAGGTTAAGTACCTTGATCAAGGGTACAACGGCAGTGCCCCCACCTGGGAATCAAACCTGCAACCTTTGCGTTACAAGCCTAGTTCCTTAACCATTATGCTAACATTGCCGCCCATCACACATGGGAGGCAATGTGCTGGAAATCTACTGTTTTCAAAGGATAAAGACATTATTGTAATATGTTCGCATTTGCCAGTCATATGGAGTGCTGTCATATTATATATCCATGTATTCATAAATTTCACGTCTGGGTTCACAATTGAAATGCCATTATTATTATTATTTTCTCTTAAGATTTAGGCATTTTTATTTTTGTAGTTGCTTTTAGCCATTTCACTCTATGAATTCTGTTTATGGATTCACTCTGTTTTTTCTTTCAGTTTTGGTGGGTATTAATTTATATATATATGCCATTTAGCAGACGCTTTTATCCAAAGCGACTTACAGTAGTGAATGCATACATTTTCAGTATATGTGGCCCCAGTGGGGATTGAACCCACAACCTAAGCGTTGCCAACGCTGTGCTCTACCAACTAAGCCACAGTTTTTAATGTCTGATCATTCATTGCTTTATTTTGTCACTCACTTCCTTCTGTGGTGATTTGAGGGAGCTTGCTATATTGTATCAAATCTTGTCATGGTAACTCTTTGGCTGGCAGTGTAATATGCAATATTTGCATGCTGGGAAGCACTCTATTTTTTACATTAAATAAAATTTGGTGACAGACTGTTTTGTAAGCTGATAAGACAATGTCTTTGGGTGCTTGCTCTGTCATGAGGCTGAACATGTTTAACCACTGAAACCCATAACATTCACTGTTACTCCTAAACAAGTATCACAGGTACTACTGTTATTAATATTACTATGGAGAACACTACTACTACACAGAACACTAGCACTACTTTACTACTACTGAGAATACTGCTACCACAGCTTTAACTATTACTTAACTGAAGAAACAGTGTTAAAATATAAGCACACAACAGTAGACAAGATTATTTTGGCATACACAATTGCTTGCCAATTATCCTTCAGATCAACATGACTGCATCATACAAACATGCACATAGAACTGCATAATCATTTCCTTAATGGTGTTTGCATGCCAAACATTTACGCATAAGAGAGTAGCTCATACTAAACAAAGTTATAGCGCATAAGAATGATCTAAAAGATGTATTTATGGCACAGTCCCTATCCATATACATACATATGTAGGAAGGTATACAGACTGTTCTCACTCAGGCCCAAGATGAAAGACTTACTCATTGGTTTTATATGAAAAATACTGTGGCAGGTGGCATCTCCAACTTCCCCTCTTTATAACATTAAACTCTGGGAAAGGCATTTGATTTGACTGCAGTCTGGGTGGTAATACCTGGAGAAAAATGAATTTTACGCATGCCCACATCAGAGTGACTCTTGGGGTCAGAGTTTTTGGCCTGGGGCAGTCTGATACAGAAGTCTTCTCATGGGGGATTGCTGTCCATCAGAGAGCAGTTAGCCAAATCTGCCCTCTAATTGTGAGCTCCAAGCAGCAGTGATGGCCATTATTCTTTGAGGGACCAGAGGAGCAGCCCAGGAACCAATGCACTGTAAGTCAAAAAGAAAGCTGCACGACACCTATCATATTGGCGAGAAACCATATAGCCATTTATTCACCACAAGCGCATTACAACTTTGAAAGACTGAAGAAGCACATCAGTGGAACTTATAATCAGAGCAAACTTGGGTATTCCTTTAAAAATTATTCAGCTAAAAATTATCCCCAGATTTGGTCAAAACAAACTTTTCTACCTATAGGGCTATATAATATAAAAGGTGATGTGTCTGCTTTTTTGATACTGGTAAGTCTTGGACAAGTTTTGAAACCACACAGGTTTTCTGTGCATCTGCGTCAACACTGAAACTATTTAACAAATGGAATAGTAATTAAACCAATTAATGTCATTAGAATGAGGAACCAGAGGTGATTCATATATTATATACACACATACAGGCAGATGCCAAACTAAAGGAAACACTTAAAGGTACATTTAATGTTTGGCAGCTCTGTTATGGTGTGGGTGTATTTTCCTGGCATAGTTCAGGTCCTGTTAACCCCTTAGAGGGCCAGGTAAATGGTAATAAATACAAAGCCATTCTGAGTGACCATCTTCATCCTTGAGTGACAGGAATTATATCCTGATGGGAGTGATCTTTTTCAGGATGACAATGCACCCATCCACAGGGCACAATTGATCACTGAATGGTTTTATGACCATTAAACAATGTAATGCCATATGCCATGGCCGTCAAGAGATCTCAATCCAATTGAACACTTACAGGAGATTTAAGAACAGCACCTGAGACAGCATTTTCCACCACCATCAACAAAACACCAAATTATGTTATTTTTTGTGAAAGAATGGTGTTCTCTCCAATAGAGTTTCAGACACTTGTAGAATCTATGCCAAGATGTATTAAGCTGTTCTGGCAGCTTGTGGTAGCCCAACGCCCTATTAAGACACTTTATGTCGGTGTTTCCTTTATTTTGGCAGTTACCTGTATATATACACTCCATCCATCCATCCATTATCTAAGCCGCTTATTCCTATTCAGGGTCGTGGGGGGGGCTGGAGCCTATCCCAGCATGCGTTCCGGGCGAGAGGCAGGAATACACCCTGGACAGGTCGCCAATCCATCGCAGGGCACACACACCATTCACTCACACACTCATACCTACGGGCAATTTAGACTCTCCAATTAGCCTAACGTGCATGTCTTTGGACTGTGGGAAGAAACCGGAGTACCCGGAGGAAACCCACGTGGACACGGGGAGAACATGCAAACTCCACACAGAAAGGCCCCCGGCCTGGTTCGAACCCGGGACCTTCTTGCTGTGAGGCGACAGTGCTATCCACTGCACCACCGTGCCGCCATATATACACTCAGTGGCCATTTTATTAGGTACACCTTTCTAGTACTGGGTAGGACCCCCTTTGCCCCCAGAACAGCCTGAATTCTTCATGCCATGGATTCAACAAGGTGTTGGAAACATTCCTCAGAGATTCTGGTTCATGTTGACATGATAGCATCACGCAGTTACTGCAGATTTGTCAGCTGCACATTCATGTTGTAAATCTCCCGTTCCACCACATCCCAAAGGTGCTCTATTGGACTGAGATTTGGTGACTGTGGAGGCCATTGGAGTACACTGAACTCATTGTCATGTTCGTGGGACCAGTTGGAGATGACGTGTGCTTTGTGACATGGCGCATTATCCTCCTGGAAGCAGCCATTAGAAGATGGGTAGACTGTGGCCATAAAGGGATGCAGATGGTCAGCAACAAGACTCAGGTAGGCTGTGGCATTTAAACAATGCTCAATTGGTATTAAGGGGTCTAATGTGTGCCAAGAAAACATTCCCCCACCATTACACCACCACCACCAGCCTGAACCGTTGACACAAGGCAGGATGAATGCATGGATTCATGTTGTTTACGCCAAATTCTGACCCTACCATCTGCATGTCGCAGAAGAAATCAAGATTCGTCAGACCAGGCAAGGTTTTTTGCCATCTATCTACACACAGTACCCCATAATGACAAAGAAAAAACACGTTTTTAGACATTTTTGCAAATAATAGTGCTTGGCATTCAAGCCAAAGAGCCTTTTTCTGTCTCATCAGACCAGAGAATCTTTTTCCTCATGCTCTCAGAGTCCTTTAAGTGCCATTTGGCAAACTCCAGGTGGGCTTTCATATGCCTTTTACTCAGGAGTGGCTTCCATCTAGCCACTACCATAAAGGCCTGATTGATGGAGTGGTGCAGAGATGGTTGTCCTCCTGCCAGGCTCTCCCGTCACTGCAGAGGAACTCTGAAGCTCTCTTAGAGTGGCCATTGGGTTCTTGGTCACCTCCCTTCTTGCCTGGTTACTGAGTTTGGCCGGACAGCCAGCTCTAAGAAGAGTCGTGGTGGTTCCAAACTTCTTCCACTTCACAA
This sequence comes from Aldrovandia affinis, assembly GCA_029706075.1. Taxonomy (NCBI): domain Eukaryota; kingdom Metazoa; phylum Chordata; class Actinopteri; order Notacanthiformes; family Halosauridae; genus Aldrovandia; species Aldrovandia affinis. Next base: position 1,462,279 of record JAINUG010000103.1, read on the forward strand.
TGTTGGAACCCACTGTGCTCCTGGGAACTTTCAATTCTTTAGCAATGTTTTTATACCCTTCCCCAGATTTATGCCTCGACACAATTCTATTTCGGATGTCTATGGAGAGTTCCTTGGACTTCATGGTTTGATTTTTGCTTTGACATGCATTGTGAACTGTGGGACCTTATATAGACAGGTGAGGTGCCTTTCTAAATCATGTCCATTCAATTGAGTTTGCCACAGGTGGACTACAATCAAGTTCTAGAGACATCTCAAGGATCATAAAAGGAAACAGGATGCATCTGAGCTCGATTTGCAGGGTCATAGCAAAGGGCTTGAATACTTATGTAAATTACATATTTTTTATTTGTAATAAATTAGCAAAAAATTCTAAAAACATGTTTTTGCTTTGTCATTATGGTGTATTGTGTGTAGATTGATGGCAAAAAAATGATTTAATCCATTTTAAATTAAGTCTATAACACAACTAAGTGTGGAAAAAGTGAAGGGGCCTGAATACTTTCCAAAGCCACTGTATAGTACTGTATACTGTAATACAGTACTGTGCAAACGTCTTAAACCACCTGAGAATATATTTTTTTAAAGCTATTTATCTGGGCGTTAAGTGTTTATTTGCTTGGGAAAATACAATATAACATTAGAATAAATACAAATAAACATTAATACAATAAAAACAAGAATTTCTTGTGTTTTCCAAAAGGTTATTGATATGTTGTGAGATAGCTAGAAGAACACAGGTTTGGTTCCCAAGCATCTCCTTGAGGCACTCCAGCCATGTATTTTGTTTAGTTTGACAGACATAAAATCGTAGTTTTGCATCAATAAGGCAATTCTCAGTGAGCAATAGCCCGCCTATTCAGACTTTCAAGATTTGGTGTTCAAACTGTCATAGAGAAATTTGAAGAAACTGGGCAAGTTGAAGACAGAAAACGCAGTGGAATACCCAGAAAGCTGTTTGCATCTGATGCATTGAGGGACAGAAGGAAATCCAGTGAAGTGCTTGCTCAGCATCTGTCAGAGTCATCTGGCACCAAAGTACATGCTTCGCCCGTGAGAAGAAGTCTTATAAGAAATGGTCTTGTAGGATGTATTGCAGTTAAGAAACCATTCTTGCGGAAAGGCAACAAGCAGAAGACATTGCAATACGCAAAATACCATAAAGCATGGAGCGACAACCACTGGCAGAAAGTCTTATGGAGCGATGAGTCCACATTTGATGAATTTTTGGTTCACAAATGCGCCAGTATGTCAGAAGAAGCATTGGCGAGAAGTACATTGATGCCTGTCTGCACGGTGATGGCTCTGTCATGGTCTGGGGGTGCATTAGGCCAACAGTGTAGGGGATCTGGTCAAACTCGAAGGAATTATGAAGTCTGAGAAATATAAACAGATCTTGATTCATCATGCTTGTACCTTTGGAAAAAACAACTGATTGGAAAAAACATTTATCTTTCAGCACGATAACAACCCCAAACACACTGCAAACATGATTAAGTAACATTACCTTCTTGGAGTGGAGGTGGGCAGATGGAACACTCACAGTATTAGATTGGCCACCTCAGAGCCTCGACCTCAACATAAATGAAGCTGGGTGGGTTCACTTGCACTGGGAAAAGAACAAATAGCACCCAAAGTCAAAAGAAGACTTATGGCAAATCATGAAAGAAGCTTGGAAGAATTTACTACAGGAAAACATTGCACAACAGTCTACCAAAGTGAATTGCTTCAGTTTTGCATTCTAAGGGAGGCCACACAAAATACTGACTTGTTTTAAAAACACAAAAGGTTTTTGTTACTATTCATTGTAGTAATGTTTCTTTCTGGCTTTAATTCAAATTTTTAAGAGTGGCCTAAGACTTTTGCACAGTACTGTATATATCAGTGGCGGGCCGTGCATTTCACACCTAGGCCTTCAGTAGTGCTCCGTCTGAATCAATCCACCCCCAAATAACTATTTTATGGCTATAAAAGCCATCTTATTGTTATGTTTTGAGTGTCTGTTCGGTTTGTTTTTGCACTTTGTTTATTTATCTTTCTTCAGTCATGTTTCATTTTCGTTCTGTCATGCACTTCGGGAAATTCTATGTTTCGGTTTTTCCGTCTTCGTTTCTAATCTCGTTTTATTTCCTTCTTACTTTCTAATTACACTTTGTATATATTAGTTAGATGTATATAGTACTAACCAACTAATCTACTACCATTAGGGATTTAGATTAAGTTACTAACACTACTAATCACTAATTATCTCACGCTTCTAACTATCGCTGTCATTCTCTCTGGTGCTATCTCTGTACGCTTCTCACGTTCCGCTTTATTCGCACGCAGATTTCTTTATGCGTTCCTCCTCCTCCCTAAAAAACCGAAACATAGAATTTCCCGAAGTGCATGACAAGGAGAGGAACTCGAACAGGAACAATGACAGACGGGGAACAGAACGAGAATGAAACATGACTGAAGAAAGATAAATAAACAAAGTGCAAAAACTGCGTTGCATCGCAGATAGATAACTCGTGTATCCAGAATAAATGCCTTTACTGAAGAAACAAACCCGGGGTGCTACAGCTGCGACACACATAACAAAGCATCAATAATAACCTCATAAAATTGCAATATTATTGAGGGAAATAGCAACATTTTACTCACCAAAAATCCTTATTATTTGTACACAAAATCCATCCTCCTTTCTTTCCTCAAAAAGAGTTCAATTACTCTGTCGTACAGATTATCCATGTGTTTCAGTTCCATCAAGAAGTCCTTTTCTATCGCCATCGAAGCTAATGCTGAAAGTCGAGCCTGCCCTGTCGTATTTCTGGCATAAGTTTTAATTCGCTTTAGGGCTGAAAATGTCCGCTCAAATGTCTGAATCACAGACTGATGTTAATTATATTTTGTCCATGAATACTTATTAAATAATTCCAAATGGTCTGTCCGCTTCCTTTCATAGCTTTTCCCCTGGTTGCGCTGCTTCCAGACATGTATTTTCATATTAAAGCATTTAACCAATCACATTACATCATCCTCCTTGAGCCGCCACCTTACCGTGGTGGAGGGGTTTGCGTGTCCCAATGATCCCAGGAGCTAAGTTGTCGGGGGCTTCATGCCCCTGGTAGGGTCACCCAAGGCAAACAGGTCCTGGGTGAGGGACCAGACAAAGCGTGGCTCACAAGACCCCCCATGACGACAAACAAAAATGGAAATACGTTTCCCTCGCCCGGACGCGGGTCACCGGGGCCCCCCCCTGGAGCCAGGCCCGGGGGTAGGGCTCGAGGGCGAGCGCCTGGTGGCCGAGCCTACACCTATGGGGCTCGGCCGGGCACAGCCCAAAGAGGCAATGTAGGACCCCCTTCCCATGGGCTCACCACCCATGGGAGGGGCCAAGGGGTCGGGTGCAGTGTGAGATGGGCAGCGGCCGAAGGCGGGGGCCTTGGCGGTCCGATCCTCGGCTGCAGAAGCTAGCTCTAGGGACGTGGAATGTCACCTCTCTGGCGGGGAAGGAGCCTGAGCTGGTGCGGGAGGTCGAGAGGTTCCGGCTAGATATAGTCGGCCTCGCCTCGACGCATGGCATGGGCTCCGGAACCACTCTCCTTGAGAGGGGTTGGACTCTCTTCCACTCTGGAGTTGCCCCTGGTGGGAGGCGCCGAGCAGGGGTGGGAATACTTATTGCCCCCCGGCTCGTTGCCTGTACGTTGGGGTTCACCCCGGTAGACGAGAGGGTAGCCTCCCTCCGCCTTCAGGTGGGGGGACGGGTCCTGACTGTTGTTTGTGCTTATGCTCCAAACAGCAGCTCAGAATACCCACCCTTTTTGGAGTCCTTGGAGGGGGTGTTGGAGAACACTCCTTCCGGGGACTCCTCGTTTTGCTGGGAGACTTCAATGCTCACGTGGGCAACGATAGTGAGACCTGGAGGGGCGTGATTGGGAGGAACGGCCCCCCTGATCTGAACCAGAATGGTGCTTTGTTGTTGGACTTCTGTGCTTGACTTCTTGTCCATAACGAACACCATGTTCAAGCATAAGCGTGTCCATATATGCACCTGGCACCAGGACACCCTGGGCCGCAGTTCAATGATCGACTTTGTGGTCGTGTCGTCGGACTTGCGGCCGCATGTCTTGGACACTCGGGTGAAGAGAGGGGCGGAGCTGTCAACTGATCACCACCTGGTGGTGAGTTGGCTCCGATGGTGGGGAGGATGCCGGTCAGGCCTGGCAGGCCCAAACGTATTGTGAGGGTCTGCTGGGAACGTCTGGCAGAGTCTCCTGTCAGAAGGAGTTTCAACTCCCACCTCCGGGAGAGCTTCAACCATGTCCCGGGAGGCGGGGGACATTGAGTCCGAGTGGGCCATGTTCCGTGCCTCTATTGTCGAGGCGGCTGACCGGAGCTGTGGCCGCAAGGTCGCCGGTGCCTGTCGCGGCGGTAATCCCGAACCCGCTGGTGGACACCGGCAGTGAAGGATGCCGTCAAGCTGAAGAAGGAGTCCTATCGGACCTTTTTGGCCTGTGGGACTCCGGAGGCAGCAGATGGGTATCGGCGAGCCAAGCGGAGCGCGGTTTCGGCGGTCGCTGAGGCAAAAACTCGGGCATGGGAGGAGCTCGGTGAGGCCATGGAGAACGACTTCCGAACGGCTTCGAGGAGGTTCTGGACCACCATCCGGCGTCTCGGGGGAAGCAGTGCACTGTCAACACTGTGTACAGTGGGGATGGGGCGCTGCTGACCTCGACTCGGGACGTTGTGGGTCGGTGGAGGGAATTCAAGACCTCCTCAATCCCACCGACACGCCTTCCAGCGAGGAAGCAGGGTCTGGGGACTCGGGGTGGGCTCTCCTATCTCTGGGGCTGAGGTCGCCACGGTGGTTAAAAAGCTCCGTGGTGGCAGGGCCTCGGGGGTGGATGAGATCCGCCCGGAGTCCCTCAAGGCTCTGGATGTTGTGGGGCTGTCTTGGTTGACACGACTCTGCAGCATCGCGTGGACATCGGGGGCAGTGCCTCTGGACTGGCAGACCGGGGTGGTGGTCCCCCTCAAGAAAGGGGACCGGAGGGTGTGTTCCAACTACAGGGGGATCACACTCCTCAGCCTCCTGGTAAGGTCTATTCAGGGGTTCTGAAGAGGAGGGTCCGTCGGATGGTTGAACCTTGGATTCAGGAGGAGCAATGTGGTTTTCGTCCTGGTCGCGGAACTGTGGACCAGCTCTACACCCTCCGCGGGGTCCTGGAGGGTGCATGGGAGTTTGCCCAACCAGTCTACACATGTTTTGTGGACTTGGAGAAGGCTTTCGACCGTGTCCCTAGGGAGTCTTGTGGGGGGTGCTCCGGGAGTATGGGGTACCGGACCCCTTGATACGGGCCATTCGGTCCCTGTACGACCGGTGCCAGAGCTTGGTCCGCATTGCTGGCAGTAAGTCGGACTTGTTCCCGGTGAGGGTTGGACTCCGCCAGGGCTGCCCTTTGTCACCGGTTCTGTTCATAACCTTTATGGACAGAATATCTAGGCGCAGCCGGGGCGTTGAGGGGGTCCGGTTCGGTGGCCTGAGGATTGGGTCACTGCTCTTTGCAGATGATGTGGTCCTGTTGGCTTCATCGGGCCGTGACCTCCAGCTCGCTGGAGCGGTTCGCAGCCGAGTGTGAAGCGGCTGGGATGAGAATCAGCACCTCCAAATCCGAGACCATGGTTCTCAGCCGGAAAAGGGTGGAGTGCACTCTCCGGGTCGGGGAGGAGATCCTGCCCCAAGTGGAGGAGTTTAAATACCTCGGGGTCTTGTTCACGAGTGAGGGAAGGATGGAGCGGGAGATCGACAGGCGGATTGGTGCGGCGTCGGCAGTGATGCAGACGCTGCATCGGTCTGTCGTGGTAAAGAGGAGCTGAGCCTAAAGGCAAAGCTCTCGATTTACCGGTCGATCTATGTTCCTACCCTCACCTATGGTCACGAGTTGTGGGTAGTGACCGAAAGAACGAGATCGCGAATACAAGCGGCTGAAATGAGTTTCCTCCGCAGGGTGTCTGGGCTCTCCCTTAGAGATAGGGTGAGGAGCTCGGTCATCCGGGAGGGGCTCAGAGTAGAGCCGCTGCTCCTCCGCGTCGAGAGGAGCCAGATGAGGTGGCTCGGGCATCTGGTTAGGATGCCTCCTGGACGCCTCCCTGGTGAGGTGTTCCGGGCACGTCCCACCGGGAGGAGGCCCCGGGGAAGACCCAGGAGACGCTGGAGAGACTATGTCTCTCGGCTGGCCTGGGAACGCCTCGGGATTCCCCCGGAAGAGCTGGACGAAGTGGCCGGGGAGAGGGAAGTCTGGGTCTCCCTGCTTAGGACGCTGCCCCCGCGACCCGACCCGGAGAAGCGGTAGAAGATGGATGGATGGATGGATGGCATTACATCATAGTCAGACACTCTCTGACTATCCAATCAAAGGGTGTGAATACGCTGACGTTACCTAGGCCTTCTAGAAGGCCTTCGTGTCCCCAACTCAAAATCTGATTGGTTGAAGCAACAGTTTGATCAACACTTATTTTATGCTACAGGGCATACAGAACTGATTGTGAAGGCCTACAGGCAGATTTCTTTGACCCTGGCAACAAATGATGGCTGAAATGTGATTGGTTAAATGCTTTAATATGAAAATACACGTCTGGAAGCACCGCAACCAGGGGAAAAGCTATGAAAGGAAGCGGACAGACCATTTGGAATTATTTAATAAGTATTCATGGAAAAAATATAATTAACATCAGTCTGTGATTCAGATATTTTTTATGCCAGCAGAGAAGGCCTTGCAGGCCCTGACGGCCCACCACTGGTATATATATATATATATATATACATTTCAAGCATGAAAATCATTTTCAATTTTTATGAGAACACAAATGTGGAAAATTATGTTTTGTATCAGTGAACATAGTCAATATAGTCCAATAATACTGAGAAGTAGAAAAAACAACAGAGGACAAAAGATGACTACAGTACATGTGTACTATATACAGGAGGGTATGTGTGTGCGTAGCAGAGACAGACGTGGTGATTGGTGCCACATGTTTCTGTGTCACATACATACAACCTTCAGCCTTTAAAAAAAAAATTGCAGATATATCATCAGACGATTGATGGCTGTGTGAGCAGGAACTGGTCTAAGTTTTTTTTTTACACTGAAGCCAGGGAGACCGGTCTCTATAGACCATGCAAAACCTGGAAAGAAAATATGTTTGCCCACTGTCCCATATCAGCTGGAAGGTCCAACATTTCAACAGGTAATTGACTGCTCCCTAAACGTTGCTTTTCATGTTGTTCATCAATTCAATGACAGGCAGCTCAATTTAGCACCCTTCTGTGATGTTACAATTGAGAAATCCTGTGTAGAAATGGCTTGAGAGTAGTGTTGTGTTTGAGGGTTGTAAAATATGTAACACTTTTCCGCATTTATTGAGAAGAAGCATTAAATGATGCCTGGAAGTACCTGTGCTGTTGCATTCTGAACAGGTTTTGGTGATTTGGTGAAATACAGGTATTAACACCAATTTCATGAATGATTCATGGTCACTAACATATGAGGTGATATTGAGACTTCTTAATAAATATAATCAGTTTGGGGGAAGGAATTCTATGTGAGAATTAAATCAATTAGAAGAGGTCATCAATCGCAATAGCTGTTCTAACAAACAAAAGTTTGTTTCTGACTACTACTCTGTTCTTCTACTACATCATTTTTGTGCACACTCCAATGTGAGCTACAGTAAATCTGCCCAAATCCTGGGGATATGTTTGGCTAATAAGCCAATGGTTATGTGTTCTGACAAATTATGATTTTGTGTAGGTGGGTGGGTGTAGGTGACGATTCAAACCAAGTCAACCATTGACCAATTACATTTGCTGGATATTACCTGAACCAATCAGATTGCATGAAAGTAATTTTACAAACTGGATCTGGGGTCATATCTGGAGAAATTATGGATGCATTCGTGTTGATGTGTGAATGCCTGTCGGGGGGCATTGGGTGGAGGCATGGCAGATTTGCGTTCTAAAGGGAAAAATCATGAATTAAAAATTTCTCATTTTCCACCTAATGACGTGTTTCGCCGTACTTCAAAGTTAAAATGTATGAATTTTACATTTCTCATTTTCCAGGTTAGATAGATGGGAAATCGACTGAAATGACCTAATATGAAGAAATAAATTGGAAAAATGAATTTGAAAACATTTATCATCAAAGTCCATTTCATGGCAAATTACCAAATGACATAGCCTTTCTTGAAAGTGAAAAATCATGAATTTGACATTTCTCATTTTCCAGCTTAGATAAATGGGAAATCAACTGAAATAACCTAATATTAAGGGATGCATTGAAAAAAATGCATTCGAAAACATTTATCATCAAAGTCTATTTCATGGGAAATCACCAAATGAAAAATCATGAATATAAAATTTCTCATTTTCTAGCTTAGATTGGGAATCATCTTTAATGACCTAATATGAATAAATAAATTGGAAAAAATGCATTAGAAAATATTTATCACCAGAAGCCTATTTGATGGGAAATCACCAAATGACTTATTTGTATCGCTTTACTTCAAAGTGAAAAATCAGGAAACTTAAATTTCTCATTTTCCATCTTAAAAACGAATTTTGGAATTGAAAAAAAACATAAGAACATAAGAATACATAATGACGAGAATGGGCCGTTCAGTCCACCTAGGCTCGTCCTGTCCTAATCAAAAGAGTATCTAGTACTGCATCTAGCCTGGACTTGAATAGCCCAAGTGTTTCTGCCTCTACTACCTGACCTGACAAGCTGTTCCAGGCAAACTTCCCAATATCTGTGCAGAATTAGCCTTTAACTAATTTCCACCCGTGGCCTCTTGTTCTGCTGACCGCACAAATCTTTGGTATTTCACTTTGTTAATCCCTTTTAGTCTCTGTTTGCTAAACTTAAATAGATTGAGTGCCTTAAGTCTATCCTCATAACTTTTATCTTTCATACCAGGTATCAGTTTAGTTGCCCTCCTCCTCCAATTTTCGAAAAGACAGAAAAGAAAAGTGGGTTCCTGTCTTGATTGCTGGACACATGCTACATCATGTTCGCATTATGCCAAAAATAGAAAACTCTAATATTTTTGATGGATAGGCATGAAAAAACTTTGAAGCCCCTTGCATTGTAGAGGGTATAATTGGCCACTAAATTGGGAGAAAAAAAAGAAAACTGTCCTCAGCTCAGGTTATTTTTTAACTTTCTCTTCCTCAGTAACGTGCTGTATCAGGGACCTTGCAAGGCACATTTAATTTTCCTCTGTACATTCTGTAAGAGAACAGAGCGGCAAAACCCATGCGCACATCTGCTGCGAATTGCAACAATTTATAAATACTATTCATATTCATATTTCATATTTTGTCATAGTTTACCAGCTCTTATCTACAAAGATCTTTTTTATGCCACACATTCTGAAGGCTATGTGTATAAATGTGACCCATTTCTCCATTCAGCACTGTAGTATTGTGCATTCATGGGGAAAATAATTCTGCAAACCAGATAAGCACTGTGTGAGACAAATATGCCATGTCAGACAAATAATCTGTCACCGTGAGAATGTTTTCTTGTTAAATTAGATTGATCTGGATAAAGAAAGTGTTGGTTTGCTAAACAAAGCTCTTTAGATTTACATAGAATCACTGTGGAGTTACCGTTGTGAAATAACCCACAATTACAGCAGTAAAGTGCAGTATGTCTTTGGCTGGATACTTATTTTGAACCTTCCATTAAGTAATGACACAACAATATAATTACCAGAGCCAGTGCACTGCATTATCTGGCAAATGCCAAACACCATGGAACTCTGAAGAGTGTAAACCTAAAATATTATCCCAGAGAAAGGATCTCACTCCAGTCAACATCCCAACTAAATTATTTTACCACTCTATTATGGAATTCACAACCATAACATACAATTATTATAATGTTTTTTCTGCAAACTATTGTTTTTGTCTGTTTTTATTGTTGTTGAGTGTCTTCTGCCCCTCGCTGCTGTGCAAAATGTTTTTTGTCATTTTTTTGCCATTCAAAAGGAAACACTTTTTAAACACAACACACCTTTATACACAATATAAATAATAGTGAGTGTGTCCATCTTGTCCTGTCAAAATCACTGAAATATTCCCTGAGACATTTTCATATAATTTTGTTAAAACTTTCTGTGGCGTATTGTTCCAGTACTGTAGATAGTAACACATACTGTAGGTACTGTATCTGTTAGTATTAATAATATTAATTTTCAATTGCCTGGTAAGCATTTTATCATTTCATGTTTAGAAGCAGAGTCAGCTTACGTCAGAGGTATATTCCATACTAAGTCTGTGAAAAACTGCTGCTAAAACTACAATTCATCATTATCATCATCTTCGTCATTTGAGTCAGTGGTTTGAGAAAATCTGTCTGAGGTGACAAAAGTAGCTCACCAGCACAACTAACTATTGTCCTTGACAAATGGATTGAACTGCCTGAAACTTTTCAAGAAGATATATTAAATCTAGTTTCATTTCAATTCCATGATAAAGCATATAAGAGTGGAATTTTGTACTCTTGGGTTGCTGGGCTGGATCGGATTATTATGCTAACAATGGCTTCCTGGTTTTTCCTTGCGACTGTTGCCTTAGGCTTGCTTTTGTGGGGGTCTAGGCCTGGGTTCCCTTTTGTTAAGTGTTTTGTGACAATGCATTTGTGAAAAGCGCTATACAAATCAATTTGATTTGATTTGATTTGAATAAAAAAGTACAGCGTACTGTAAATTGGGCAGATTAGGACTGACTTGCCAGCTTCATGTATGTAGCAGCTGAGCTTCACACAGGACAAGCATACCCTCAGTGAGCTGTGCCAGTGAACAGGCACCTCAACAGGATGCTTTCATCCACCCTGGCCCTGCAGAACCAGCACCAGATGTTCCGTCACAGAGAGGGTCCCCCCACATAATGCTAAACGAGTAAAGAATTGTGCATCCCAGTCCAGTCAGCCCAATTTCCCTGTAATACTGGGCTTTACTGTTGCAGTATCACCACAGCAACAGCGTGAGAACTGCATTTTCAAAGCATTCTGCATTATGCTTTAGCTGTTGATGAATATAATTGGCAACGTTTAGGCTGTGGGTTCAATCCCCACTGGGACCACATATACTGAAAAATGTATGCATTCACTACTGTAAGTCGCTTTAGATAAAAGCGTGTGCTAAATGGCATATATTATATATTATTATCATTACAGGTAGAGCAATGAATGGGATCTAATTTCAAATCACTTTGCAATGCCCAGAGTCAAGTGAGGCAATTACCTTCCAGGGGGTTTATTTACAGCTTTGCCTGAAGCCTGTCCAGGACCAGGCCTTACTAAACACACTGTGGATGGAAGTCCCACACACAATTATTTAGAAGAGGCTGGGGTGTGACCTGCTAAAAGCACTTGTTCTCTGTCTTGTTCTCCACTGTTTGGAATCAAATCCTAACCAGGCAATGCAACCAGTGCAGACTGAAAAAAAGCTCCACAGGGCAGCATAACCATAGCACAGCATTTGGCCATAGAGGTAGGGTTTCAGTCAGCAGGGTTTCCCACCTGCATTAGTGACTAATCTAGTTGATGGGGCACCTGAAGTCTGCCTGCCCCAGCTACAACGGCTGCCCAGCTCAGCTTGTGGACTACAGATGATAGCAGCAAATTAGTCTGACCTCTCCTGAATTTATGGAGTATGTTTCAGCAACTGTCAACAGAATTGACAGAATTGGGAACTTCTGTACTTTGTTAATCTTTCAAGATAGACTGAACCCAAAAGTTGTTAGGTTAATGTATGCTTCCCTTCACAGCTTTACTAAATTACCCCACCCACACCCTTAAATGATAGGCATCATAAGGTTGAACCAATGCAAATGCTTGGGGGAAAAAACCCTGATCAGGACAAAAGATCCCAAAACATGTTGATGCTCTTTTTTAAACAAAGTCAAAGTATTAGCTTTAAACGTGTTTAATCACAGTTCATGGAGATTATGCTAATGTATGTGTCTTTGGGTTTTAACCTGAAAAGTGCACTCCACTCCAGAAACCAAGGTGGGTGTTGCACATCTTAGATGGGGGGTGGGGGATTTCCACATCAGATCACTTCATAATGACCCTTCAGTGTGTGTGGCAGGCACACACGGAGGCCTCATTGCTTCTGATCTAATGAAGATCACAAGAAAAGAGGGCCATCTTTCAGTACTGCTCTGAAGACAAGTAATGAGACCTCCAGAGGAGATGACATAAACAGAAGTTGCTTCTGCAACCTGCAATTAAATGATTTGAGAAGCTATCTGAAAGCTGCTTAGATAACACATTTTAAAAAGAAGAAAACTATCCCATGAAACTGTTTTACCTTGTTTTTGCTAATTTGAGATTGAGGGAACATATACAGGGGTAGACAAAATAATGGAAACACCAAATGAAAGTAGTAACTAAATCGCAAGTATATAGGAGTCTACACAAGTGTTCGATATTAATGTCAATACTAATTACCAATATGTTTCTGCTATAAAAGATTTAAAAAATCAACACTTTAGGGTTATTGTTAGGGTTTCTAAAGCAACATAAGAGATCTAACAGATTTTGAAAGAAGTCAAATAGTTTATGCCCAAATTGCAGGTGTATCAGTCACAGAAACGGGGAACAGTATCGAAAATCATGACAGCATACACCAGACAAGAAAAACTGCATCAGGGAAGAGGAACAGTGGTCACAAATCAAAGCTCACCAACAGGGATAGATGGACTCTTAACAGGATAGTTGCTAAAAGCACAAAACAACGGCTTCAAAATTACCACAGAACTGAATCTAGACCTTCATGACCAGTCTCAACAAAAACTGTACGTCATGAGCTTTGCAAAGCTGGTATTTATGGTAGGGCTACCATTCGGAAACCAGGACTTCTGAGCAGTGGAAGAAAGTAATATGGTCTGATGATGCCTTTTCCTACATCTGGACAGCTTTATGTTTGGAGAAAGCCAAAGGAAGTCTTCAACTCACATTTCTCACAACTCATATGTATCAAAAAAGAAGAATCTGGAAAGGAGGTGTTACAATAAATTGGGCTTTTGTTTACCATAGAAACACTGTGAAACTACAGGTAACTGCCAAATATAGGACATATTTTAGTAAATGAAGGGTTCTGGCAGCTCTGTTATGGTGTGGGGTGCATTTTCTTCACGTGGTTTAGGTCCACTCAACTCCTTATGTTGGAGTGGACTTCATCCTATGTTGAAGAATGTCTATCCTGATTGGAGTGGTCTCTTCCAGGATGGCAATGCCCCCATCCACAGGGCACAAGTGGTTACTGCATGGTTTTATGAGCATGAAAATGATATAAACAATATGCCATGGCCGTCTCAGTCACCAGATCTCAACCCAATTGAACACATATGTGAGATACTGGAGCGGCGCCTGAGACAGCGTTTTCCACCACCATCAACAAAACACAAAATTGAATTTCTCATGGAAAAATGTTCATGGTGCACCCCAATTAGACCTTTAAAAAAAAATTCAAATGCTTTTGTGTGTGTGTGTGTGTGTGTTTGTGGGGTGCAGGGGGTTATTCCAAAAAATACATGGTTCTTATTAAAAAAGAAAACTGAATGTGTTTAATACAAAAATGTATCTGCAGCAGGGAAAGAAATAAGGCATGCCTTGTTTTAACCAGTAAGTATGTCTGTTTTTTACAGTAAAAACTGTCAAAAACATGATTTGACAGTTGTGCCAAACAAGTTTTCAGTCAAGGTCAACAGGTGTAATAAAAGTGTAGCTGATATGTGGCTTAAAATGTATAATGTATTTATTTAACCAAAAAAGAACAAATTCTTTACTGAAAATTCTTTACTGTTTTTAATCTGATTGAATAATTCTCAAAATAATGTCACAAAAACAAATAGCTAACTAAGTGATCTGAAAATATGTGTACACAACAAGGAAATGTAATTGCAAAAGTGAAGATAACTTTTTTCCCATTTGCTTTTACATTATAATTATTGGAGGCTTATACTGGCAGGACATAGAAAAAGTAATTAACACGTTGAATTGCTATTGCATTTTAACTGCTTTTTTCATGCATTTTAATTTAGGCAGAAATGATGCCAGCACAACAATTAAATTAAATTGGAAAACTGCATTTTATTTTTCCAATTTAGCATAGTTTAAGTTTTGGCAGGAATAGGCTTCCATAGCCTGGTGGTAGCATTTACACCAATCAGAAGTGAGTGCGCGTTATAATCCAGGATAAACAAAACTTTCGGGATTGCTGAGGGCTACGTGCTACAGGAAGTGACGACCTTTCTCATTCCCGTAAGAAGAAGAAGAAGAAGAGAAGGCGACGGGCGGAAGGACGAACATCGTGCAGAGGGTAAAATTAATGTAGCTATTGCTTACTAAGCCATCCAGTTAGCCACTGTTCTAGTATTGCCTAGTTAGCTAATTGTGCACTAGGGGTTGGCCGAAAACGTCACTACAAATCATTGCATTTAACTTAAAAAATGTGTTTTATTGTTGAGAACAGGTCCAGTTAAATTGGCGAAATAACCACTATGTGACACGCCGGTAGATATGCCAACTAGTTGTTGGCTGTCTAACGTATTGTTACTCTTGCGCGTAGGTCCCACCATGCTTATGAGAAAACGATCACTAAAGAGAAGTACTAAATCTGAAATATAATAATAAAGTCACTCTTGTAGCTCTCAGGTTCCCTCCAGTTTGTTGGCTGTGTTGTCAAAGATAGAAGAAGAAAAGCAGGAAGAGCAGTAAGTCGTTGGCCATCTACGTAAAGTTCACCTTGGTGGGTTAGCTAGCTTAGCACCTCCACGTTGAGAATGAAGATAACGTCACGGTTAAATGATGGAGACGCAATAAATCTATAAGTACCAGTGTGTTGAATGTGACTGTTCAACAGTGAGTGTAGCTCGCTAGCTAACTACGTTCAGTTAGGGGAATTGCTTTAAGGACTACTGCACCCTTTTCCCGAGTAATCATGAGCGCATGCTTGTTGGTTCTAGTGACCTACAATTGCACATGTCCCTTTACTCCTTTGGCCTTTGAGCCTTCCTGCGGTGGAGACGCACGCACGCACGCACGCATCGCTATTTCACATAGCGACAATATCATAATTATTTATATAATGTGCAGGATATGAAATGGATTGAATCTGAGTTTGCAAGTCATATCATGAAATAATTTCTCCCACAGTATACATGCATACATGACATCAGCCAAGATGGACGATTGTCATACCGGGTGTGTCTAGGGTCGGGCACACCAACCGTCACTTGTAGTCGTAACATGATATTGTACCTTATCTCCTTGTTAGGCAAGGGTTAAGTTGAAGAACTGGTTATAAATCGATGGATGACGATCAGATTTGACACAGCAGGCTCTTACTTGAACGCTTCAATGAGTAATATCCAGCAGTTAATGTTTTGCGTTTCCACTTCAAAAGATTGAAGGTCATTCCTGCTGAGCCATGGTGGCGCCACCAAATTAAATAAACATAAGGCTGTTCCTTGTCCAGTCCACAGATCATTCTAGTATGCATGCACAGTTATTAATACTGCAGTGTGCAGAACTGAAGAATCCAAACCATTATGGGGTGACAGAGTAGGCGAGCTGGTCTTCTGGGCACTTGTGTATGGCATTCTTCCTCCACTCTCTGCCTCTCACATTTTGAGGACAAATTTCCTGGTGTTATGCTCCTCTAAATTATTGTTTAAGAAGGGAAATGCCAGAGGGCACTATGAGCATCGTAAAAACCTATACATACTGCCTGCTTTGAGGGGAAACTAGTTATACAGGGTTCTCGTGTGAGAGCAGAATGCTTGAACATGCAGTTGAGATGGAGACCCACAAGAAGGAAAACCAGGAGTGTTGAAAGGTATGTAGTCCCTGGGCCCCTAAGCATGTGAAGCTAAGGGAGCCCGAATGAGTTCCAGAACGTCCTTTGTGACTCTCGCATGACCTGGAGTTCCAGAGGAGCAGGGTGGAAGTGCCCACCCCTTCTTTCTTCTTTTATGAGATGAAGTAACTCGTGCACCCCAGTCTGCTCTATAAGGCATCCAGCCAGTATTCAACTGGGGAATGCCTCACCCTCCTATACCACATTTTTATGTTCAAAGTGTTTGCATAATTATTGTGATGTGCACAGATTTTTAAATTGATCAATTGATGTAGAGCAGAGTACCATACTCAGGGGTAAAAGGCCAATGCCCTACCAGGCATTCAAATCCAATAGTCATCTCCCCAGTTCCATATCCCAACTACCACATCACACATGCTCTGTGTTGCTAGTTATTAGGTCAGCTGTGTGTTATGGTACATGGATGGAAAATCAGTTGATAAAGTGTTAGTAATCTCTTGGCTGTAGAGCGGAATAGTATTGTCCTGTAGCCTGTGGAAATGTAGTGTTGTTATTTTTGTTAGGTGGTGATACTCTACAAAACTGTGGACTGAGGGAATGTTTCAGGGGGTATTGTAGCAGATGGACAGATGACCAACAGGGAACTTCTACTTGTATTTTCTGGATAAAGACTATTTTGTATGGCTCTGATTTGAAGAAAAGCTGGACATCACTTTGTTGAATTATAAGCCCAGCCATTCCATTTAGAGGTTATTTCTCAACAGCAAGTGTCTCATGAACATGCTATAGGCCTAGTAAAAATATTTGCCTAGAATTGTTGGTAACTGGGTGTCTTAAATGTGACCTGACATGGCCAGCCTAGATGGGCTGAATGACCCATTCTCGTCATTATGTATTCTTATGCTATTATAAGTGATTAAAGTGGAGAAATATGTCTGAAATGTGTTTGTTATGCACTTTAAACAACAATCTTTTTTAAAGTGCAGTTATACAGTATATGCTTCACTAATAGTGAAAATGTTCAATGCAGCAGTGCTTTAAAAAAAAACAACCCACAAAAATTATAACATGATAAAACTAATGCAGCCTGAACATATTTAAATATATTAAAATGAAGAAAAGGAGGTTGTGTTGAAGTTGTGATTTAAGTCAGATTGAGTGTGTGCGCAGGTGTCTTTCTGTCTTCCGCATGTTCCTCATTCTCTCGCACGAACCTGCTCGGAAGGGCACTGGCACAGTTTTATTTAGAGCCATTTTATTTAGAGCCATTTAGAGATACTGTACAATCTGGGAGAAGCCATTTCTTTAGGCATGGGTATTTATGAATAGGCTATGCCAGTTCTGAATGTTTTTATGGTCTTAATTATTGCATATTGTGGGGGTGGAATGTGGACTGGAACAGATTCATTGTCTCAGACCTGCTGCATCTGCCTTGCCCGCTCGTCCTGTTCCTGATTGGTTGCTTATTGCTGGCTGGCTGTCACAGGCCACAGCTCTGCTATGTGGCGTCTTTTTCTTCCTCAGTAATCAAAGTGAAGCCCGACCGGTGCTATCGTTGTTAAAACCTTTTGGGGTTATGCGTCCAGGTACTTCAGTCTGTGTGAAAGAACACATCATATTGGGTTTTGTCAGGGAAGGAAGTGCTATGGGCATGCATACCATGCGTGGCACATTCCAAGAACCCACCACTACAGCTGCAGGTGTTTGAGGGCGTAGCACCACGCTGAGAATGTGACGTGCATTACACTCTTTATGTTGTTACTGTGTAGTTGCCAGTCTGGATTGCTTCCCCTTCTACTAAAATAATTTTCATGTTTGTTTTACATTTTGTCATGTTGGTACTCATTGATGATTGTGCTCATTTTACATACTGCATAGTAAGGTTTCCCAGACCCTTCACTGTGGAGTAAATCCTACATTTGGCCAGCTATCAAATGTGACATGGGCTGGGCCAGAACACTTTAGTGTCTGTGAAAACGGGACCAAAACTGCAGTGCTTCTTTCTCACTTAGTGCCAGTGGGTAGCAGTCCATGTCTACCAAGAACACAAATATTTGATAAGTTGGCAATAGCCATTATTTAAAATTTGTTTTGGCATTATTTTGATGAAGGTGGTTGGTTGCTTGGAATTTAGGTTTGGACTCTGGGCTCTTGGCACCTTTCTGGGGGTTGCTGGAACATCATGACATCAAAGTCCATTACTACGGGAAACTGCGGAAGAGACAACGGGTTGCCAATGGTGACGGAGTCTGGGCTATGGCCATGATTTGAGTGTGTCTGCCACAGCCAGGATGGCGCTGTGGAAAACAGGCCAAACTACCACAAAAACCTTTGGTTATAATTAATTAAAAAGGGATTTGGGCCATATGTGACTGCTACTTCATGTACTTGTAGTGATTTTTAACACTTAATTGCATGCCGTTGTTCATTTGCGAGATGGCTAACATGCTGTAAACAATCCTACACTTTGACCTTGTATGGGGGTGCAAGATGGGGAAATGTATTGTGGGGGTGTGGATGTGACTGTCATCATTGCCCCACCCCCTCACTCCCCAGTGAGGTAGCAGTATATATAACACTGCTGTAAGGTTCAGTCAGAGCTTTTTGTTCATCTGGTAAATCCTGTTTCTTGAGCTCGATTACCTGTTTTTGGCAAGTAGTGGTAAGTGCTATAACGTGTAATTGTAATGTAATTCCTTTGTGTGTCTCTGTGTGTGTTGTGTGTGTGTGTGTGTGTGTGTGTGTGTGTGTGTGTGTGTGTGTGTGTGTGTGTGTGTGTGTGTGTGTGACCTGTAGAAATTATGCACATCGTGATGGTGCAAGTGTTAAATGTATAAATCCCCACAAAAGATTGTTTCTGGTCTCACTTGTATTCATATTATCAGATGTGTTCTCACATCTGAATATTCTTGAATTTAATTTATAAATGATTTATTTTTTAAATCTTCTAGGCCGTAATGGAGTCTACAATGGATCAAGCACGGTCAACAATATCCAAAATAGTAAGTACATTTTTACAAAAAATTACAAAATGATTTAGTTGAATCAGAATTTTTGTAACTTCTTGAAATTGACCAATGTAGAAGAGGGTGAAACAAAAAACATATTTTGAACGTAACCATAGCTATAAGAATAAATCCTACTTCACAATACAGCTTGGTGCATTTTGAGTCTGAGTTTGACATGGTCTACATGGTAAGAACGCAAGTACGGTGTTTGTCAAGTTGAAGAGCGAGCTTGCTCTAGATCAGGGTTCCTCAAATCTGACCCACAAATCCAAATTCGGTCCTGGTTTTCCTTTCTCTCCGGTAAATAATTGAACAATTCATGCAATTGATTGGCCAGAGTGTCCTCACACCAAATTTCCCAGGTAAAGGGAGGGTAGGAAAACAGCAGCACTCGGCCCACGAGGACCATGATTTTAGTAACGCTGGTCTAGATCATGTTGCTGCGGCATACTCACTTCCACCCCCTGGTCTGGTCTCAGTTTTGTGGAGAGCCGCGCTCCTACACACGCTTCAACCTGGCCAAGAACGTCGAGGGGGACACCAGCCAGGTGGAGTTGAAGCTGTCCAGCGACGTGGAGGAGGAGGCGCCGAACGCTGCAGTGGACCTCCCTGGCCAAGACACGTACAGCCACCAGCCCAGCACCCCCAGCCGGCCCAGAAAAAATGTTGTCTTCATCGTCATCTCCATCCTCCTCGTCTTCATAATTGGTAAGTGCGGCCGCCCGACATGGTTTGATACTCTTGAACTCTGATCTCTGCGTTAACGATACTAGTTTCTGTCCGTTAATGAATGGAATGAGCTCAGCTGGTTAAAACCTTGTCACACGCCGTGCAACGTGTCTAGGGAGGGAACAGAACAGCAGGACCCACAGAATGTACTTATCGTTTGGCAGACTTCTATTTCTTCTCCTGCAGAGAGAGGGGGAGGGGAGGGGGGGGGGGGGGGGGGGGGGGGGGCACGTACAGCACAAAATAAATAAACCCCTTTGCGGGTTCTGGCCAAAAAGGATAACAAAGCGATAAATTAAATATAAAAAAATATTAAGCCTTTAAAATGCTGAGAAAATGATTTTTCCTAATTTACAATTTAACAAAAGCCAGCTGCTGTATGTCTTGGACTTATGATCTGTCTCCACATAGGTAGACACGAAAATAAAGTAGACAAATTTGCTCTTATCATCGGTCGTCTTTGACATTGTCTCACAGATCTAGCAATGAGTCAGGGTTGAAATGTGTTGACTCCTGGTTGGGGAGCAAAATGCAGTATTTCTAAACAATTGTAGGAGAAGAGATTCATTCATGCATCCATTCAGCAGATTTTTTTTTCAGTGGCTTATTCACATTAAATTGACTGAGAACTGATTCCAGTTGCAGTACTGAATTAATTGTGTGATCCACAGTAATTTTGGTGTGTTGTCTGTGAGAACTGAACCAGTGCTGGCTCACCCTTCTCCTACAGGGCTGCAGGGTGTGCTGGTTCTCATTGTTCCAAAGCACGGCTCACCTTGCCTGGTTCATTGGATCTAAATGGTTTGTTGGTTTTAATGTGAAAACAACAAATATCCACTTGAAAGGTGGAGCTCTGAGAGCCCTTCCTAATAGGCTGTGCTCAGGACCTCAATCTCTTGCTTTCCAGGATATCTGATTGGTTACCTGACCAACCGCAGGCAGGGGGTTGAGCCCCCGGTCTGTGACTCTCTCTCTGACTCTGATCCTACAAGTGAGACGACATTCCCGGAAACTGAATCGGACCCTGAGCTGGACTGGAGCGACATCCGAAGCCTGCTCCAAAACAAGCTAACAGCCGAACGCTTCGAGGTTATGCTTAGGTAGCCCCTCAAACCCGCCCAATATATATATTTGCATGTATATAACCCACTGGATTCAAATCTAGTCTGTGGTCTGAACCTATGGCACTCCCATGTTCTAACCCACGTCCTGGATTGCTGGAGACATTTCTGTTTTTTGTTCCAGCTGAACCCCTAACTCTGTAACTGGAGTAATTATTAACATTAATGAACGCAGGTGACCATGTGGTACTCACTTTTTCACCATTCAGACTCTTAATTGATACTGCGTAGTCCAGCTCGGATGGAACGAAAACCAGAAACGTTTGCGGCACTTCAGGACCGGGGTTGCCTGCCCCTGCTCTAACCACTACGCTGCACTTTCTCCTTCATGCTCATTTACTCTTGCTTCTCTCACTTGTTCCATCCTGCTCTTGTGCTTATTCACTTTTTCTTTTGCACCTTCTCGCTCTCTCTCTCATTCTCTCTTTCTTTCTTTCTTTCTTTCTTGCTTTATTGCTCTCCCTGACTTGCTCACTCACTCATCACTCTCCCCAACCTCCCCAGTGAGCTCACCCTAGACAGCCACGAGGCAGGGAGTGATGGGGACCAGCATTTGGGGAATAAAGTGAACGACGCCTTCCAGACCTACGGCATGAACACTTGGATTGATGAGCATTTTGTGAAGGTCCAGACCCTGCCCAGGTCTGTATCCACTGGCATTGTTATGTAGAACAATAACCCACTACTTTTTGTGGTTTCTTTTCTGGTTTTGAGAAAAACTTAGTTTTTCCCTGAAGAGCTTTTGATTTACAGTAATGGATTTATGGGAGGAAAAATAATTTTATATTTGCGCGTGTGCATGGTGTTTGAAATTACCATGTCTTTTTGTGTCTTAAAAAAAGTAGCAGCTCTTCAAACAAAGTCATGTTTGGTGGAGATGAGATTGGTGTAACCAAGGGATATCTGTCATACAGCGCTAAAGGCATCCAGCAGGTACGTTGCGTGTCAATATCTCAGCGATATCTCAGATGAAGTGAATCAGTCTTCTTGGTACTGCTGTGGTTTTTATCCAAACTTTGACTAAGTGCTCCACACTAATACAGATTGGAGATGACTGCAGGAGTAATTCCTGCATTACTGGTCGCCACATGCAGTGAAAATGTTGTTAAAATATGTGTTTGTTTGACGTGCTGGAGGAAAACCCCTGTGGGTCCCCCAGGTCTGGGGCAGGGAACAGTGGGGTGGGTTTTAAAGTTAATGGTATCAGTTAATGGACCAATATAATGTAACTTACTGCATTTGTTCCTATGTTTAGTTTCTTACTTGGTAATGGCGTGTAACTTTACTGGCCTGAAGTTCTGCACTTTGACCTTCAGTGGGAGATGTGCAGCCCTTTCGGCTCTAAATGGCGCTTTTGGTACTTTACAAAGCACTATCCCTGATTCTATCCTCCCGAGTTTGTCTAAATTGTAACCCCCGCACCGCCCCTTGCCTTTTAGGGCAGGGTGGTGTATGTGCACTACGGCCAACCAGACGATTTCAAGTATGTGATGGACATGAAAATCGACTTAAACGGGGCCATCGTGCTGCTCAGGGCCGGCAAGATGAGCTTTGCAGAAAAGGTGAGAGTGCAACTTGAGATCAGCTCAAACTCTGCAGAACTGGGGAGGCTGTAGTCCATATCAAGGTCCAAAGCTTGTTTGTGTGCCGTTCAGTGTGAATCTGAGCTTTAATCCAGTATTGTATCAGCTGAAGTATGACTGAATTCTTTCAGACGGCAGGTCAATCACAGGCCTGATCTGAAAGCCAAACAGGAGGGGTGAAACGTTGCTTTTTTTTGTGTTGTAGGTGGCCAACGCCGCCAAGCTGAAGGCAGCTGCTGTGTTGATCTACCTAGACCCTGCTGACTTTGAAGGACCTGACCTCATGAACACTGAACTCTATGGTCATGTATGTACTGATTATATATACATACATGTGTGTTTAATTTGTCCTTATGGGTGTAGGTGTTACGGTGACATTGCAATGTTTATCCATTCCTGAAGAAGGCTAATGTCAATGATAAATGTTTATGGCTACAATAATATGCACACAGTGCTGGAAAGGAATCGAGATTTGCTGGATTAATATGTTCACATAAACCCTAGCCTCCTAAAAGCCAGTCCTAGTATCATCGTCAGTTGAAGTACATATAACGATTATTTGATAATTGTCCCACATTTTAATAGTGATCTCAGAAATATTTTTTTGCAATTCTGGCGGCATGCCTTTTAACAATGTTTGTTGTATCATTTGTTGTTGGCAAAGGCCAACAGGAGGCAAAGCCCAACAGAATGCTGGGATACATAGTATAAATCAAAGGAGGTTATATTAATGTTATATAATGTAGAGATGCACCGATCGATCGGCCTCTGACCGGAAATGGCCGATTTTCAGCTGATCGGCCTCAATCGGTGACTTGATCCCGATCACTCCACATAGACGATTCTGTGCGCCGGTTGGCTCCTCGCCCCCTCTTTTCACGTGACGTGCGCGTACCCGTGAGCCAATGCAGACAGATCAGATGAGCGCAGCGCTGAACACTTAAAGCTTTCAGTTTGTCATACATGTCAATCGAAAATAAGCCGCGGAGGAACAACCTCGAAAACGTTCGGAACGACCAACCTAATCATTTAGGTTGACCAACTCGTTTTTCTACAGTACCGTAGGTACCGGGGTTAATTAATAATTAACTTCGTTGCGCTAGTTCGGTTCCTCTGAACCATTTTCCATTAATAGAACATGGTGGTAGTGCATACACTTGACGTAATAATGCCCTGCTGAAGCACTGAATTGCACTGAAATCATTATGTTCGCTAATGAGTGACGTTATGAAACAGTGCTATTCACTCATACAAATCTAACTTATTAGACCTAATGATAAATTCATCTAACGATTTCTAGCTAAACCACAGCTGTGCGTTTCCACTATCAAACAAACTCAGAAACAGCAAGCATCGCCTCTTTTCCAATTACTCCTAGTTTGAAACATTTTTATCTAGGCTTTGAAGCTAGTTAAAGTCGTAGTCGTTAGGCTACCTGACTCACGCAAATAACGAAATTCTGCTGAAGAGCGGCTTGTTTCAATGCCTTTGACAAGCTCCGCAACTGAAACATCCGCCCTTATATTGCTACAAGTGTTTTCCATTGCACTATATAGAATTGGGATCTACTCTAATCCACCTCTAGCAAACAAATTAGTCTAGCGCATCATAGGTTCGAACTAACCTGTTTTCCATTAGCATTGTCGCAATAACTTTCTGATGCACATCAAGTTGAAGCCATATAATTATTTAATGGAAAAAGGGCTTGTGTCATCTGTCATCAGAATATAACGTTAGTGTTTTAAATAAATATTTCCGGACTAATGGTCTGTCACCATGTCAGTACATTTAAACTACTCTTGTTTCTTTTTATTTATTACTTAAAGGCTACATGCCACTGTTGTTGGATTCTCTTTTATTCATCATTGAATTTAATTTGCACAAAAAAAGAAAAGCTCTGTCCAGTAACCTGGAACACTTTTTTATTTTGAAATGTGTTTTAGTGAGACCTACCTCATGCTTCTGACCTACCTCAGAATTGTCAATCTTAATTTTCTATTAAAGCAAAGTTACAAAAATGTTTGTGTAAGTTGTCAATTATTATTTTTAGGGAAAAAAAATCGGAATCGGCCAAAATCGGTATCGGCAAGTCAGACTAATCAAAAATTGGAAATCGGAATCGGCCAAGAAAATCGCAATCGGTGCATCTCTAATATAATGCCTTTGTCAGACCTCACTTAATAGTACTGTGTGCAGTTCTGGGCACAATACTACAAGAAGGATATAGAAGCTCTTGAAAAGTTCAAAGAAGGGCAACTAAATTGGTACCTGGTATGAAAGGTAAAGGTTATGAGGATAGACTTAAGGCACTCAATCTTTTTAATCTTAGCAAACAGAGACTTAGGGAGGATTGGATTGAGGTTTTTAAATTCCTAAAAGGGATTAACAAAGTGAACTACGAAAGATCGAACTACGTTCTCGTCATTATTTATTCTTATGTATCGTTTATATTTTCAGGTCCATTTGGGGTCTGGGGATCCCTACACCCCTGGGTTCCCCTCCTTCAACCACACACAGTTCCCCCCGGCCCTGTCCTCGGGCCTACCAGGAATCCTTGCCCAGACTATCACCTCAAGCATGGCCACCAAAATCTTCCAGTATGTCCACAGCCCATTGAGATATACAGTACAATGCAAAACGCTCTTTGTAGAGAATACTTAATCTGTGTGCTAAATTTACACATCACTTACTTGCCTACCCACATTTTATCCACAAAACACCTCTGACTTCATAAACTCTGGATAACTGACTCTGAAGCACTGGGGTCAAGTTACATTATGGTTGTACACCAAAATGTCTATTTCTGCATCTTCAGATGTGGCCCTTTACCTTTTTATTCCAACTGACATGCATCAGTGAGTTCACAGATCGGCTTTTCAATCTCACTCCCCCCCACTGCCCTATAACATTTTATGGCAATCGTACCCTACAAAATCAGCCAGTAAGTTGATCTTTAAGGCAGAAAAAACAAAACAAGCCTGGAACAAGACTCATTGAAGGGTCTTCTCTCTGTCTCTCACTCTCCTGTAGGAAAATGGGCGGGCTCAGCGCTCCCAGCTCTTGGGCCGGGGGCCGTCTGTTGTCGGGGGTCTCGTACAACCTGGGCGGGGAAAATGACACAGTCACGGTGGAAGTCAACAACGTCCTTGTGGAGAAAAGCATCCACAACGTTTTTGGAGTCATCAAGGGATTTGTAGATCCAGGTACTTTTTTGCTATACTGTCCAGACGTGAGCTTGGGAGATGAGCCTTTCCGCCCAAGCAGAGTGACTCATGTCCCCAGGCATGCAAGGCTCTGGACTATGTGTATCAGGGCATCTAAAGCAAAGGAGTAGTGCATTTTATTGAAGCAGTTTAGGCTAATGCTCCTTCAACCAGGAGGAACTGCCCAACTATATCCAGTTTTGTTACACTAAGTATCTTGATCTAGAATAGAACTTGGAGGATTTCCCCCCAAGGAATTCAAATCTGCAGTCTCCCTTCCAACCTTTCCAGTACTGCTGCCCACATAAACGGTCTTATACACTTCGAGTGGGTGCACTTTAGATTTAATCTTTATGAATTATATTTGTTCTTTCAGAACATTGAGTGTTTTTTGTTTCCCACTTATCAGATCTCTTTGTTGTGATTGGTGCCCAGAGGGACTCCTGGGGTCCCGGCTATGCCAGGTCAACCGTGGGCACCAGCATGCTGCTGGAACTGGCCCGTGCCGTCTCAGACATGGTGAAGAATGGTAAGACTAGGAGACCAATGGGCAGGGCACAGAGAACGGTTACACAAATATTGTTTTCACCTTTTTAAACTACATCTCAAGGACTGACTGCATGTCATGCTGTTCCAAAAATGTCCATTCTATAAATAAAGCCATCTTGCGGATGTGGATTAATAATGAGCTCAGAAATTACCAGAAAGGAACCTTATTTCTTCTACCCCTCCCGTTGATGAATGGAGGTTTTACAAGGGTCTCGCTGAATAGGACCATTTGACAAAGGACCAATTCTTCCTTACAGAAATCACTATTCTATAAAAGCAAGCATGGTTTGCAGTTTTTAGAAAACTTTCTGAAGTGAAAGGCTAATGTTCTATTTCAATTATTTTTTTATTTAACATTGTAGAGTAATGTGTAGATCAGTGGCAAGAAACCCCAGTTCAATCTATTTTGATTCCATGAAGTAAGAAAATGTGAAATGCCAAAGGGTTTATACTTTTTATACCCGCTGTTAAAGTCATACTAGGGTTGTGAGGTTACTGGAATCTTCAGAGAAGGAGAACTGAAGAGAGAGGAACTGTTAGAGACCATATTCAGGTACCTTATCGGTGTGACCCTACCTAACCAGCGGGTTCTTTGATATGGTACTCCTCATTGCGAGTACACTGTAGTTTACTGTAAAATTGGCCAAAGATGTCTTAATTCTAGGAAACTGGGATTAGTTCTATGGGGAGTAGATTATTCCAAATGTAGGTTTATTAAGTATTGAAAGGGGGCTTTTGTCTGTCTTGCAGTGGGAATCCAGGGTTATTTTAGTTTAGGTTAGTGTATTGATGGGGTTTTTTCTCCCTCTTTTATTGTAGATGGTTTCAAGCCCAGAAGAAGTATGGTCTTTGCCAGCTGGAGTGCAGGCGAATATGGGAGTATTGGCGCCACTGAGTGGCTGGAGGTGAGAATTGCACAGGCAGGTGCCTCATTTTAGATGGCAGTCCATCAGTCTACTGCACTGACTCCTGTGAACTCTGACTTTTTGTAGGGATATTTGGCCTCTCTGAATATGAAGGCCTTTTCCTACATCAATCTAGATGGTGCTGTTACTGGTGAGTTTAGAGGAACGTATTACCAAGACCCTTGTACTTGACTGAAAATAAATAAATGAATGAGTAAATAAAATGTGGGCCTTGTTTTCAGTTGTATGTGCATACTGATGTTTTCCCAGGAAACCAAGCATTTAAAGCGTCTGCCAGTCCACTGCTGTACGACCTGGTCCTCCGCACGCTGAAAGAGGTGACACTCTAACCTAAGTATAACTACGACTCCGCACGCATCCAGCCTGCACCCAGGCGTCACAAGCTGGAGCTTTACTAGATGTGGTGTTCTGTTTGTTTCAGGTGAAAAGCCCAATCGGACCCACAACCAGCCAGAAATCCCTGTTTCAGCAAGTGGGCGGGATGAACTGGGAAGACAATGTGTGAGTAGGCCCTTTACTGTGATTTAAAGTGTAGGCACCAGAGAATTTACCTTGCAAAAGTGATGACACATGTCTCTCAAATACCCCCTAACTATATCATAGTAAGTTTGTGATCATATTTATTTGAAAACACATATGCATATTTGAAGTTTAAAAACTGAACTCAAGAATCTGCCAAATCTTCGTAAATCTACCCACAATGCAATTTATGTGACATAATGGATAGAACACGATCTGGAGCTAGCTGCTAGCACTGCTAACTGCCCATGCTTCAGGTTCAAACCTAAATGGTTGGATCACTGTTGCGATCCCCATTTAGGCATTGCCACTCTCGTCGATAAAAACATCAGGACGAGGGGAGGACTGCGGACTGTGGCTGCTCTCGCTGTCAGACATTTTTTCCGTCGCACATTTACAGTAGGTAGGCGGACGGAAGATGCATAATATTTTGGATGTCATATGATACCAGCACAGCTAAGCTAGCTAGCGCCTATATTACAATAACGATGTGTTTATATTTATATACCATAACTGAGCTATGTAGATTTATAAAATTAGCTAGCTAGCTACTTGTGATTAAAACAGAAGAAACTGAAAAGACGTAGACACGGTATGTAGAAAATGTTTAATGTAAAGACAGCTGGATCATACAGTAACAAATCTAGCCTGCACAAGCTTGCTACTATCCAGCACTCAGCAGAGCTAACGTTCGCAGTAGCTAGCCGGTAGTAACGTTAGCTAGGTAGCTAGCTAGCTGCTTTCCCTATGAATATCGCGAAACGGTCTAGCAAATTACAGTATTTTAAAAACCATCACGTGTGATAGAATACATAGCAGATGGTTTGTCATGTTGATGAATAAAGTTATTTCTAATTGTAGAATATTGTAATTGCTATATGCTCAATGCATTTCAGTACAGTGTAACGCCATAATCCCCTCTTCCGTTTTCTCTATGACATGTTGATCTGACTCATGCTTTTCCGACGTGGTTGACGTAGACTTCGGTGATTGGGCTTTTTTCGGCCTTACTTTTTCAAAAATCTCTTAAAATAGAAATTTGAAGTGTATACTTGCATTGTGAATTCTGTTCATAACTATTGCATAATTCAATTGTGGAAAAGCACAGCCTGTCTTGTTGCTCCGGCTTTAAAAAACGAAGGTTTTTACATGTAGTTGAGGTTTACTGTTATGATCATTACAGAAGCTGCTGAACTGCAGTACATAAACCCCAAATGAAAGGTACTAGTTGGTGGGGTGTGGTTTGATGGTTTTGTTGTAAAAAGGGGCTGGTTTGCACTGGTCCTCCACACCAGTGATGAGCAGAAGCCACGGCTCCATGGTTAGTCAGGCTCACTGCCCCCCTCACTGCACCAGGATGGTGCCCATGCACTGTGTGGTTTCAGGATGGTACCTATGTACTGTGTGTGGTTTCAGGATGGTGCCCATGTACTGTGTGTGGTTTCAGGATGGTGCCCATGTACTGTGTGTGGTTTCAGGATGGTGCCCATGTACTGTGTGTGGTTTCAGGATGGTGCCCATGTACTGTGTATGGTTTCAGGATGGTGCCCATGCCGATGGACGACTCCGCCTACCCCTTCATGGCCTTCTCGGGCATCCCCTCAGTCTCTTTCCGCTTCGCCCCACTCGGGGTGAGTAACGAATGTGCCAAACACAAGTTTCGTTCCTTTGGAATGCAGCATGTGCCAAACAAGCCGTGGTCTGGCCAAATGCATAGCAAAAGCACTTCGATAGGCCATTTTGAGAAATTCTCTTTGCAAGTCTTTGAAAAGGATTCACTTTGCATTTCCGAGTGTATGAATCGTCTGAGTGTCTTTTTGAATATCCTAATGTGCATGTTCCTCGGTCAGGGCTCAGATTACCCATACTTTGGGACCATCCTGGACACCAAAGACCAGCTGGACTGGGCCACAGCCCAGAGCACGGCCCAGCTGACCGCCACCAGCGCTCACATCGCAGGCCAGATGGCCCTCCGGCTGGTCCATGACCACCTGCTGAGGCTGGACGTGAAGAGGTACTGTTATGGCCACGGCCGCACCTTCATTTTTTGTGTTTCCTCATGTTTTCTCTTTTCCCTGCGTCTCCTGTTCTCCCTGTCAGTTTTGTGTTTGTGCGTGTGTTGTGGGCACGGCTCCTCCCCTCGGCACTTCCCAGCTTCTCTCCTCTGCATTCTCCGGCTCCCTCCTGATTGCCGTGGATCTGCGATACCTGCTCTGCCTGCACACCTGTCATCAATTATCATCAGCCCTGCAGTGTATATCTACCCCTGTTTCTCATCCACTCACCGCTAAATCGTTGTCTCCGCTTCAGTGGTAGCTACACACATCAAGACCTTTCCAAACCGTGATTTTTTCCGCTGTATTATCTCTGCCTGTTTTTTATGTTTTTTCGCCCTCTCCGTGACCAGGTTTACTCCTCGCCTGCCCGTTTACCCGCCTGCCTGCCTGCCCGCTTACCCGCCTGCCTGCCTGCCCGCTTACCTGTCCTGCCTGCCTCTCTCGTCTGCCGTCACCATCGCTCCCCTACCCCAGTCTTCGTTTTATAATAAATATTTCACTTTACCGAATTCTCAGTGTCTGTGTCTGCGTTTGGGTCCGCTCTGTGTCATCCTAACAGGTACAGCGCCAAGGTCGGTGCACAGGTGACCGAGATCAGCTACCATGTCGACCAGCTGCAACAGGTGAGTCTTCACCCGCCAGACCACTTACACTGTACCTGCCAGGTCAGCCAGCCCATGTCCTTACCCCATGCTGACTGTCCGCAGACTGTTCAGCAATCCCACCTACCACCTTTGAAAGGGTGGCCTGCATTCCTGCAATGCAACCTGCAGAATGTTTGAGTAGTGCTGGATTTTAAACAGGAGGGCATCTGCTAAGTTTCGTCATGGAACGATTCCTCGTAAAATTGAAACCCTTTTCTGCCCACTTTTTAAGCACTTTAAAGAGCGATATCTAACATGGAGTACAAGCTGACGGTTGCGAATGATTAGATCGGGGTCACAAAGTGTTAGCCTGTATGACGTGGAATGATGCAATAAAACTAAGCCAGTTTGAGCGTGGTCCGACATGCTGGTGATTCCAGGAGGACGAGGCTCGTGTGAATGAATGAATGATCGATTGAATTGGGAAAGATGCATGGCGGTCGTGTGTTTGGTTGTAGTAAGGTGTGTAAGGTTGGCCCTCATTGTCTCTTCAGTCCGGCGTTGTTTCCGGGCCTCTGATGAAGACGCTGTCTGTCACCTGGCTCATGTCTGCTATCGGGTCCTACCGCCGGGCTTCAGCAGGGCTGACCACAGAGATCAAGAACACTGACTTGACTGACACGGAAACCTGCCGAAAAATCAACGACCGCATCATGAGGGTACGCGCATTCCACCTACCCACTGTGCTGTTCTCTACACACCCACTCCCACTGTGCTGTTCTCTACACACCCACTCCCACTGTGCTGTTCTCTACACACCCACTCCCACTGTGCTGTTGTCTACACACCCACACCCACTGTGCTGTTCTATACACACACCTACTATGCTGTTCTCTACACACCCACTCCCACTGTGCTGTTCTCTACACACTCCCACTGTGCTGTTGTCTACACACCCACACCCACTATGCTGTTGTCTACACACCCACTCCCACTGTGCTGTTCTCTACACATCCACTCCCACTGTGCTGTTCTATACACATCCACTCCCACTGTGCTGTTCTCTACACATCCACTCCCACTGTGCTGTTTTCTACACACCCACTCCCACTGTGCTGTTCTCTACACATCCACTCCCACTGTGCTGTTCTCTACACATCCACTCCCACTGTGCTGTTCTCTACACATCCACTCCCACTGTGCTGTTCTCTACACACTCTCCCACTGTGCTGTTCTATATACACTCCCACTGCTGTTCTCTACACATCCACTCCCACTGTGCTGTTCTCTACACACCCACTCCCACTGTGCTGTTCTCTACACATCCACTCCCACTGTGCTGTTCTCTACACACTCTCCCACTGTGCTGTTCTATATACACTCCCACTGCTGTTCTCTACACACACTCTCCCACTGTGCTGTTCTCTACCTTTCCACTTCCTCTTATTCTCACACATACCCATCCACTCTGCTCACTATTTGACTGCAGCATCATCGTGTTTGGTCAGTGATTTGAGCGTGGTACAGTACTGTCACATTGATTTAACTGCGATTTTTCCCGCCCCTCAGGTGGAGCAGGGCTTACTGTCCCCCTACGTGTCGCCCAAAGACACGCCCTTCCGCCACATCATCTTCGGCTTCGGCTCCCACACACTGGGGGCTCTGCTGGACCACCTGAACGCCATGAAAGTGCGCTCGCCAGACTCCAACATCGACGTGTTCCGCAACCAGTTCGCCCTGGCCACCTGGACCATCCAGGGCTGTGCCAACAACCTGGCAGGCTTAGTGTGGGAATTAGACAACTAGATTTAAGACGATCACCCCCATACCTGGGGCAAAATGAAATACCCTTTCTAGTTTGAAGAAGTTTGATTGGTATCACAAATTGGGAAAACAAGTTTATGTTGGTAATGGTTTCCACTCCCTCCATAACATTTCCACTCTGTCCATAAAATTCCTGCAAGTTTTTTTTCCTTTTTTTTTCTTTCTGCAAAGCACTTCAATTCTTTTTTTTTTTTTTACCAAATATAACTTAAGGCTTTCATACAATCAACAGCCTCAAAACTAGAAATTATTTGAAAATGTTGTGGCCATTAGAGTTCACATTTAAACGATGGTCCACAACTTCCATATACATTAGCAAACATAGTGAAAGAGGAAGTCCACTTGCATGCATAATTATTTCTTGTGAAATGGTTGAAAACTATGCAGTTTTTAGCTGGGAGATGGCACCTTTTTCAATGCACTAAACGTGCATATCAATGCTTCAGGTATCATCTTTTGTTTTAAGTTGTGTATTTTAAGACAGAAAATGGTATGTATTTGTGGTATTTGTCATAGTGCTTGCAAGTCATTATTGGGGCATTACTGGATTGTAATATGTAACCCATTGTTATTATTATTAATGGTACATACGCCTTCCACTGTTATGCTTTGAAATCTGGTCCAATCAAACCCTTTTCTAGGTATTTGCTGCAGTGACTCTTGCAGGGGGAACTCCAGCACTTGTTGTTTGGCACTGACACACTTAACCTTTTGACATTTTAGGGGCAGTTCACACATACCTATGACCTTTTCCCTAGAATACATGCATACGTGAACAAATTGCAGTGGCTTGTGGATGTATAGATTTATGCATTGTAAAGAGTATTGCTACAGAGTAGGAAGGAAGGCTGGATATGGTGATTGATTTGTTTCTTTTTCACCTGTCACCCTTCCCTTGTACACTCATACTCACATTTCTGCTGAATTTAATTGAATTACTTACTGAGCAAAAGTTTCTCACCCGTGAACTCACGGAGGGATGGTCACTGTAGAGGTACTACAGTTTAATTTTGACCTGACCATCTCCTTTTGTTCACGTACACATTGACATTTAGCACTAAAATGCATACGTGGAAACTTGTTAAATCGGAAGGGTAGAACAGAAAAAATAACCTCACCGTTCTGAGAATCTATTTATTGGTTATGTATTTATCAGTGACAGGGTTCGCTATAAATATTATTTAACTTTTATTTTATATATGAGATTATCGGAAGCAGTGCCTTCCATAATTGTGACGGTTATACTGTCGGCTTTAAAGCAGCATCTGCTACAGAAATGCATGTTACCAACAACTGTTACTAGAAACCGCTATGTTCCCTGGCCGATACTGGACTTTGCCCAGAACTTGATTGGCTGAAGGTGTATTGGTTATATCCTTAGGCCCAAAGTTACTTCAGCTAGTTTTTTCCTCCACTATGAGGAAAATAAAATCTATTTGCTGCAACAACAACAAAAAAAAAGAAAAACATTTGGAAATATTTATTTATTTAACTTGTAAACAGGTCACCAAGTTGTTTCTGGAACATGCGTTTTTGGTACATTTTATATTTCTAATCCTAAAACATTATCGGGAGCAGTGTCTTCCATAATGTGAAAAGTTTGACGGTAGTTTTTGCCTACCAACGTGTACATATCGGGAGCAATGTCTCCCATATTTCACTGTAGGGTGTATGTAATTATCGGGGACAGTGTTTCCCATAGTTTTTTAAATATATTTATGTGGAGGGCGTCGGTCTCGGCAGCAAGGGAGTGGCAGGGTTGCCTTTATTTTTCCATGTTCTGGAGGCCTTTGGAGCAGTGAAACTTTCCGGGGGCAGGTTTGGCACTCTCGCAGGGTGAGACTGCGAGAGTGAACTGTTGCCCGGATGGTTGTTCCAAAGGCCATAATTGATTTAATTGGTGTTGAATTAACTTGACTGATTGGGTTTGTGTGTGAGAATTTGATTTGAATAGTGGCTAGTGTTCCTCTATTTCCACCAAAAATTCATGCAATTGCCAGTCAAAATTCCATTGCTACTTCTGAAATCGCCTGTGTACTGTACAGCTTACCTGTGCCTTGTTTCTCTTGTAGAACAAGTTATAAGAAACCTCTTGCAGGTTCAGAATTTTCTCACTGTGTTTTTTGTCATTTCATTTTACAACCACCTTTGAGGTCATGGAAAAGGTAAAAGTCAAAACATAATATCACTGTGTTTGTAAATTCACGTTCTTGAGGTATGTGGGCCATGTAAGAAAAATGTGCTCAATTTTAAAATCTTATTTCTAGATTAAATCTGATCTGAATGCTGACAGGTGACTGGTTCTTGCATTTATGTTGGTTGTACAGTGTCGTTTTTTGTGTGTTTTTTTCAGTCAATGAACAGTGGAAAAAATTATGGAGAGAAGTAATTTATACAATATGCTTCCTTTCAGGAAACCCCTCTGTTGCTGTTGGGTGATTTAAAAGGCATATTCACCCTTCCTTCTTCTTCCTTCCCAGTTTAAATGAATATAGAAAAACGTATAATTGATTCAGTCATGTTTGCATTGCCCATTGCATGTGATATGGATGCATGATAGGAGGCGTAACATTTTACAATGGGAATTTGAACAGAATGGTCATGACTGCTCCATTGTTTATGTCCAAATTGTGTTTCCTCACACGTGTGTGGACACAGTCCTATGGTTACGGTCTTTCCACAAACTTAGCCTAGATAATCTTTGGAGTGGTTTCTTCTACAATGAATATTATGTTTTGATTATATTAGTATTCTTGTTACTGAGTGTTTGTTCATTCATTGACACGCATGTGTGTTTGTGTTCTTGCATTACAAAAATGTTCTTTTAAACTATTTTTCACATCCGTTTGTTTCTGAAATGCTTTAAGGTTTGTTCGGTTAATTTAAAATATTTACAGTCAATACGTCTTATGTTTTATGACAAGTTGAAAAAATAATTTATGGAAATTATTGTTTGAGACTGAATGTTTCTGTTCTGCAATAAACCTTTACCCAGCTCTTATTTACGTTTTTGTTTTTAATTATTCCAGATTTGCTTGGCAGACACGGTCACCTGGGGTGACTTGCGTTGCTTGTACACATCCAGTTATAGCACTTGATATTTATTTGAAAAACTTGAATGAGACTCAATCCTGTAACCTACAGTAAGGCTAAGCATGCATAGACCACTATATAACCACACTTTGGAAAAAGTACTTTGGTTGTTGGCAAAACATAGGGGTTGTCACCTGTGGTCATGTATATATGCCATTTAGTGGATGTTTTTATCCAAAGCGACTTACAGTAGTTGAATGCATACATTTTTCAGTATATATGGTCCTGGTGGGAATTGAACCCACAACCTTAGCGTTGCCAACGCCATGCTCTACCAACTGAGCCACACAGAACCATAAAGAAAATGGTCAGTAAAGAAAATGTGCTCCCTTCTGTGTAATTTGTGTGTTTTAAAAACTTCATCGATATGTACTGTACAAGGTGTAGTTCAGTTGCACATCCTAGCCTGCTATTTTATCACTGCAGTCCAAATTCCGGCAAAGGTCTATGGACATTTTTCTAGTCCAGAAACTTAACTGACTGCCTTGTGGAGTTTTAGCCCTGACACTGCAAGGCTGTGGAACAAATCCTCGGCAGTTGTATTGAAGGGAAAAAAACATATTCCCTCTCCGCTTGGCAGCCGGCATTGAAAGAGCGGGATTGTGGGTAATGGTCCTGCAGCAGAATCCTAGGAGGGCGCTTGTACACAATCGTATTTTGCAACAGAAGAAGAGATGAGCTCCGACTCTGTGATCCATCCGAGCTTTGCCATGGCTCCTGTGATGACCAATCCAGTAAGTGATGACTGGACGGATTTGTCAAAAAAGCTGATTTGTGTTCGTAAGAAATGGTATATGTGGTTCACCGCGAGAGTCCAAACGTAAAAACAAACCAAAAAAATGTCCGACAATGGTCGGTTCTGGTCGAAAATCATTGCTGTGTATATACCGGTGGAAGTCGTACCCATATATAACATAATATGTTCAAATGTTCTTATGCGTATTTGGAAGGCTAATATGCGCCTCTGACCGATTAAGTAATTTAAGGTTTATTAAGTACAATAGGTGTTATTGCTTTTTGTGCATATTACTTTGCTTGCTTCGAGTGACCCACACTTCTCCCTTGCCCGCAGTTAGTGGAATGTTTAATATATATATATATATATATATATATATATATATATAATTGTAAACTAGATAGTGAATGGCATGCCGTTATTTCTATCGCGTACAATGTCACATACATTACTATCACAGTTTGCCTTGGGTGAAATCTGATTGTAGTTTCGTTTTTGACCACGTAGTGGCGACAGAGTGTAAGAGTACACCAGGCAATTAAAGCTCTTCTGGAACATTACATTACATTACATTACAGGCATTTAGCAGACGCTCTTATCCAGAGCGATTTACAGTTCGCAGGAACCATTCAGAACCATTCCGAACACTGATCCTTTTCTACGAACCTTTGACATCGCGAGTGGACGGATACCGTTCTCTTTTGTAACATCTTAAAACAAAGATGACTTGACAATATTTTTTTCGGCCAGTGTAAACTAAAACCACTGGTAATGTAGAGGGTGATTGGAACCTGTAGACCTGCCTATCTTTACAATGCGAAAAAAGTATTAGCTAATGTAATTGCACTTTGACTCCGATTTTAAAACATATTTTACGTGGTTTACGGTTCTTAGTGTTTACAGTTAGTATTTTTTATTTATTTTGTTTTCTAATTTTTAAAAAATCAGATTTTACCCCGTTTTTCCCCCAATTTGGTAGCCAATTACTCCCGCTGTTCTTAGTTCAATCCCCTCCCCCGGTGAATCGAAACCCGGTCGCCGTGGCCTGCGTTGGACGTTGAAACCACTAGACCATGCGGGAGGCTACAGTTAGTATTGTAGCGATCCAGGGGGGTCGCTTCGCGGAAATGTGGGGGCATTATGGGTTGTGGGGGCAACGCTGTTGTGTGTTTGTCCATTCCCCCTGTGTTAATTCGCATATTGTGTTGTTTGACTTTGTTATAGTATGTGTTATTGTTACCCTTTTTGTGTGTTAGCTAGCTGGTCGCGCTGCGCTAAATGTTGAAGCCACCGCGACCAGTATACATGGATTGTTTGGTGTAGTCCCTTGAGTTTCAGGGCAAAAGTGTCAAAAATGGTCTGGCGTGTCCTTTTCAGGCCGCATCTGTACCTAGCAAAGTTCCTGTGGTATTATCCGGGGTTGTGCGGTGTATGGAACACGGATAATTATCACCAGATATTATCTGGGGTTGTGCGGTGTATGGAACACGGATATTTATCGCCTTTTAATAAAGTGGCTATTCGCGTAGCCATTTTTGCAACGCAGCTGAACTCTGTGTGACTTCTTGATACATCACCTCGCGCATGCTCGCTACAGTATTTTAAGTATAAATGTTCAAAAAGGAGTGCGAGATAGAATTTTATCCTGAAATGAAAAGTAGGCTATATTTGCATAGGAATTATAAAGTAAGTATGCATATGCCTTCATATAGCCAATAAAGGATAAGTCTTACATTTTAGGTAACCTGTCAGCTCCCAACCGCCTGCCCTGCACAATGTCATCAGATGAATTAAGTCGCTATATTGCTGTCAGTGTGCCTTTAAGAGTGGGTTGACTGAATGGGAGCATGTGCGAGAAGGAGCGAAGAATTGAGACCAATGACGCTGGCTAATACTCTAACACGGGAAGAGTCGGTGCTAACAGGGATTAATGTAGGATGAAACCGTAAATTAGACTGGTTATTTTACACGAAATAACTGCTTCTGGACAGTAAGACTGCAAAGAAGACAAGACCCGTTTAAGTTCGCAAAGAGAGGGACAAACAACTGCGAGAAAGTCAACGAGCAGCAATTGACAGGTACACCGACAAGGTAGCTACTGTAGCTAGCCAGCTAGCTAGTGAGCGACTTCTGCGTGCTAGGTATTAACTAGTAAACGAGCTACTGTAGCTTAACAATTTGTGTTGACCTATCCGCTTGTGTGATGCTAGTTATTTCAGTGTATCGCATTTGTTTCTGGTGTCATTAAGCAATCGTTTAGATTTTTAACAGTAAGGCAAATGGGACGGATCCACTGCTCAGGGCGAAGACTTGTTCGCAATTAATTACGCATTCACCTGCTTGATGTTTCACACCTGTGCGTGTCCGACACCTGGCACATTGGTGCAATGAAGTACACAATATATATATTCATATCCCTTATCGTAACTTTTCCCTGGGTCGATGTTCTACACACTTAACTGAAGCTACGTAATACTACATATGTGGATGGCCGCATAATTCGCACGCGCCCGTGTATTGTTTTCGTAAGTATTTGTATTCCTATTGGCGAGGATTAGTGCATACGCGCGTGATTGGCAACCTCCTTTAAATTGTGTAAAATTGTCATTACATTGTGCGGTAAGGTAGCAGAAAGTAGGCTGCTTAACTTGAAGTTCCCGACTGGATTTTTGCACCCAGACATCGGAAGATTGTGGGTTCCAGCCTGACCATATAAAAATGAAATCCATTCTAGTGCCACCCAGATTGGCTGTCGGTGATGAAAAGATTGGCCGGCCTTGCTATAGCCTGGCGCTCTATCTATAGAACCGTACCTGCAGTTTTAGGTCAAGCTTTTTAAAGCCACGTATATCTGGATAAACTCGGATCCTATTGGACCTTCGGGTTTTAACCTGGCACCCATTAATCCACACACGTGATAAAGAAGCAGGTGTCTGAGAAATTATTAAAACACAATAGTGAATTAAGATGTGTAACAGGAACGCATGTTAGACTTGCACTCGTAAAACAGGAGTTAATCTTGGTGTGGACAGCGACAGCGACAGCCTTCCGATGTTTCAGATTTGCGTCTTATTCGTGTTTGAAAAGCTTTACAATTTGAAAGCACTCCTGCAGATCCGTGAGAATTTTCAATAAAACATGTATACTCAAACAAATGTATAATCATGTCATAATAAATCATAATTTTGTATTGAATATTGCTGAAAATTGACGTTTCTATTAAAGTTGTAAGTAATCTGCAGAAAGTTTATTAATGGGTTAAATTATTTCAAATAAATATTGTACCCAGCTCTGCTAATGGACAGTTTTACCTTTGGTTGTTCACGGGATTGTTTTAATGGAATTTCCCCATTCCTTGGAAACTAAAGTTATTTACAAAGACCACTGTTATTTCAATTCACATCTTGCACATACTGAATGTACTCATTACCCCAAATTTCTGATTTTCAATATGTGCACCAATTTAGGAGCTCATGAAGTGTGTGTGTGTGTGTGTGTGTGTGTCTGTGTCTGTGTGTGTGACAGAGAGAGTTTGTTTCTTGGTGCTTCAGAGTGTTGTGTGAGACTGTGTGTCATGTATCACATCTGTTCAGACTCCGGACGAACCCTGTGGTAGTAGCTGAGTTTTTGGGGAGGAGGAGGAGGGGGAGGAGGAGGAGGGGGAGGAGATGGGGGGGAGGAGATGGGGGGGAGGAGATGGGGGAGGAGATGGGGGGAGGAGATGGGGGAGAGGGATGGGGGAGGAGATGGGGGGGAGGAGATGGGGGGAGGAGATGGGGAGGAGATGGGGGGGAGGAGATGGGGGGGAGGATGGGGGGGAGGAGATGGGGGGGAGGAGGGGGAGGAGATGGGGAGGGGGAGGAGATATGGGGATGGTGGAGGGGGGAGATTGGGAGGGGGGAGATGGGGGGGAGGGGAGATGGGGAGGGAGGGAGGAGGGGAAGGGAGGAGGAGGAGGGGGAGGAGATACAGGAGGAGGAGGGGGAGGAGATGGGGAGGAGGGGGAGCGGAGGAGGGGTTGGTTGGTGTCTGTTGCAATCCTGCCACTTTAAATGGTTTCATGAGTGATGTTCGCCCTTTATCACAACGAGTAGTGCCTTGCTTCTATGAAGGCGTTGGCAGCTGTCTTATGTTTTCATTTCCTGTGTTGACAGTGCCAGGAGAAAAGAGGAATTGTTGAACACCTGAATGAATGAGGATATAAAGGTGTGTAGGAGAGAGTTGGTGAAGCGCAGCATAGTGACTCCCACACAGCTTTGTCTTGCAAAATGTTTGAGGGTTTTGGGGGTTTACTAACATTCTTCATGATGATATCATTTATTATTCTAGTTTATTTATTGCATTGTTAGCCCTGTTATCTAATTTTTATCATTTATTTTCTAATGCGGTACTACCTGCACTGTAGTCCCGATTTACCTGTAATGCTTTCCCAGTCAAACGTATGTGTTTCACTCTACTTTGATGGTGCTATTATTAAGAGAGGCGATATAGATACATTTTGTTTTTACAAATGCAAGTAAGAATGCTGATTACATTTAGGGAAGTGGTAAGGACTCCTACCTGGATACGGGACAGCAGTAGAAAGCACTGCTGTGTTTAGATAAACTTCTGTTGCTGAATGAGTTCCATTTAGTTACCAAATACAGTACTTGTATACAGGATAATTATTATTCTTTTCCCCCCTAACTTTGGCTGGTGTCCCCAAGGCTTGGTGCGGTGTCTGGGCCCCCCTGCCCCCCCACTGGAATGTTAGTTTTGGTTGCCATGGTTGCAACTTTTCTACCTGGTAATCATGGGGATACTGCGTGTGCGCATGATATCATTTTCATGTTGATGGAGGGGCGGCAGTGGGGAGCAGGCAGTGCGCTCATTGCTGAAGTAATGGGGGGGGATGCAGGGTTCTGGACGCGTGGCCTGGGGAGACAGTGCTCGTTCTTCTGCAGGTTGCATTCCCTGCTGTTGACACAGGCTTTTGTGTAACACAAGGCCTCGATTGGTGTGAATCTGCCCTTGCTGTTTTGAGCGAAGTGTGCAGGTTACCATGAGTAATCTCTCCCTAATATATAAAAAAAACTCCTAATCTCGTGGGTCCTGACAGCTGTGTAGATGTCCATGCTTTTTAGTGCTTGATTTTGTCGATATGAAGGGCCACAAATGTTTTTTTTTGAGCTGCAGTGCCAGGGCTGACAAGAAAGTGTTATTCTAGGGTTTGGGCAGGGATGGCTGCTCGCTCTTTGTTGTACCTGTGTTTTAAAGGGATTTCCCTTTAATGTGGATCCATGCAGGTTTGGAAAGGAGCTGTCTCACTTACAGTTAGGCTAGCTTTCCCTCGGTGCCATAACATGCAGTCTCTGTGCGAACAGTGTGGAAGTAGTTCAGTTGCACACGCTGTTCCTGTGCAGTTATTTTCTGCACCCTCCCTGGTGTGCCTCTCTGGGCAATGCGTGTGCGCGTGTGCACACAGAAAGGTGGCTTTTCTGTGACTGTTGACACAGGTGGGCGTGTGGGTGGGTGGGATCAGCCTGGTTCAGTAGCTGGGCCCCAACGCATTCCTCCATCCCCCCCCACAGACCACTGCAGGGTTCTGGGGCTCCCAAGGCTATCGGGGCTACTGTGGTGATGGGGCATTCACACAGTCCTGAGCTGTAGTGTCACTCTGTGTCCAAGTGGCCTTTAGATGACCCATCCATAAAAATGAAGAGAGGCCTTAGAGCCGCTATAGAGGAGGCCCTAAGAGAGGCCGTAGAGCCGCTATACAGGAGGTGTCATGGCAGAAGGTGTCCGCTTTGCCAAGATGTGTCCGGGTGATGTAATCGGAATTTTGGAGTGTAGTTGCTATGCCAACATGACGAGCTCGCATTCCTGAGTGAGAAAACCCGGAAGAATGTGTCCAGGTGACGTTATTTAGCTACGAATAAGCTGTACAGCTAAGTTAGCTGCCTTGCTACGAACATATTATATCACTGCATTATATCTATATATTATCTTCATAGCTAGCTGCCTATATAATTCATATATTATGTTCGTAGCTAGCCAGTGAGCTAGTTTTACAGCTGAGTAAGCAATTGTTATTCGTAGCTAGCCGCCTTCCATATATTATATTCGTAGCTAGCCAGCTAACTTAGCTGTACATCTGAACAGGCAATGCATATTATTATCTTCGTAGCTAGCTGGCTATATAATTCATATATTATGTTCGTAGCTAGCCAGCTAGCTAGTTTTACAGCTGAGCAAGCAATTGTTATTCGTAGCTAGCCACCTTCCATACATTACATTCGTAGCTAGCCAGCTAACTTAACTGTACAGCTGAACAGACAATGCATATTGTTATCTTTGTAGCTAGCTGGCTATATAATTATAATATAATTATATATTATAATTCATATATTATGTTCGTAGCAAGGCAGCTAACTTAGCTGTACAGCTTATTCGTAGCTAAATGACGTCACCCGGACACCCGGACATATTCTTCTGGGTTTTCTCACTCAGGAATGCGAGCTTGTCATGTTGGCATAGCAACTACAGTCCAAAATTCAGATTACATCACCCGGACACATCTTGGCAAAGCGGACACCTTCTGCCATGACAGAGGCCCTAAGAGAGGCCGTAGAGCCGATATAGAGGAGGCCCTAAGAGAGGCCGTAGAGCCGCTATAGAGGAGGCCCTAAGAGAGGCCGTAGAGCTGCTATAGAGGTTCTTTTTTCCAGGAATGGAAGGGGGAGGGAGAGTGTAGAGGAAGAAAGATAGATGGAAGGAGGGAGGAAGGGAGAGATGTTGGGAGGGAGGAAAAGAAGAATAGAGTGTAATGTCAACTAAGTAAATGATCCATGAACAGGCCTTCAGGTTAATTACTCCCACGCAGATCTCTCCAATGCCAGAGAGTCTTTTTTTCCTGTGATTTATTTCCTGAAAAGCAGTGGGAGATGAGCTATTTTCAACGGACTGCACTACAGCCTTAACCATAAGT
Source organism: Aldrovandia affinis (assembly GCA_029706075.1). Lineage (NCBI taxonomy): Eukaryota > Metazoa > Chordata > Actinopteri > Notacanthiformes > Halosauridae > Aldrovandia > Aldrovandia affinis. The sequence goes on from JAINUG010000103.1 coordinate 1,505,057, forward strand.
ATACATTTGATTGTATTTGACTCGGATTGTGGCTACGCATAAATCTACATATTTGCAGTGGGCATGTGGTGCGGGGTTAATCACCCCTCTGGTAGACTGAAGTGGTGCCTGTGGAGTCTCCGTGGCAACCCCAAACCCTGCCACAGACTGGGCGCAATGCGATGTGCCGATATCTGATCAACGTCCACGGCAACGTCATTCCAACGCCAGCTTTTATATCACTGTGATTCACGAACGCTTCCGTTTATCACAGTGCTAAAATGACACACAGCCAGTACAGTGCATCTGATTGATGTTGTCTGTCCTTTTAGATGCCTACAGTGGTTTCTCTAGTTAGCACTACGGACATAAACCTCAATCTGTAGAAGCTATTATACACCCAACCTACTGTTTGGAAAGAAGTTGCTGTGCATTAGGGAAAATATTTATTCCATGATAAATAGGTTGGTTTGAATGGGAATGAGGAGAGGGGAGAGGGGGGGGGAGGGTGGCAGCATGCCAGCAGGGAGAATGGGACCTATTTTTAGCCACGTGGGGGGAGCCCATAATAGCAGCATGCAGTGCCCCTGGAGTGCTGTCCCAAATGCCTGGAGGTCTTAGAGCTGTGACTGACAGCTGGGCGGGAGGTGGGGGAGGGGGCGGATAGTGGCCAGGTAAGAGGAACAAGGCCCCATATAACTCACACAGCACCCTGTAAACAAGGTCCCATATAACTCACACAGCACCCTGTAAACAAGGCCCAGTAGAACTCACACAGCACCCTGTAAACAAGGCCCCGTAGAACTCACACAGCACCCTGTAAACAAGGCCCCGTGTCAGTATGACGAGGAAATATACCTGCGCACCAATGCGACATAAGAACAGCATTGGTTGGTAGAACAGTTTCTAGTGCTTTTGCCAATTCTGTGATTTTATTTAGAGAAATGTGGTGATGCTGCTGACTGAAGAAGATGGGAGCAGGGGAAACATTGTTAGTTCGCACGCGTATTTGGTTTACTCTCTAATATGGTTGCATGGATAGTGGATGAATTGAAGAGAAGAATGCCTCACCCTGGCCCAGTGTGCCACTTTGCGCGTGGGAGAGAGAAGTTGGTTGATGGGGGCTGCTGGGTAAATGGCCAAATGCCTGTAATGTAATGTAATTTATAACCAGGGGTGGTTATAACCACCCCCCCCATTACTCCTGGTGGTTTTTGCAGGGGTGGGGGGGCATTCCGCAGTTTTGTTTTTCTTGTCAGTTCAGTACTTTGGCAAGAGGACTTTAAAACATTGCTATTTTTAGAGCGCCTTGAATACAACATGCTCAGAGAATTATTTACACACAGATTTTGCTGTCAATGACAAACCATTTATATTCTTTTTTTGTTTGTTTTAGTTTTTTTTTTTTTGGGGGAGTTCGCCTTGCTTTCCTTCAATGTTCCTTCAGAAGTGCGTGGATGTTGATCAGATTCTGCAAAGAAAAATATACATTTCTATCATGTTGAGGGTAGATGGCACTTTTTTACACACTGAGCAAGATTTTCTTCATGTGTTTAGTATTATACAGCCAACATTAAAACTACTGTTTGATTCTTTAGGAACACATTCTGTGTTTGCATGTCAGTGGAATTGAGTCTTTGTCAAATCTGTTTGTTTTGATGATTGGTTATGCCACTAGTGGTCTCACCTGCTTTTGTTTTTACTTGATCAAGGGCCATACCTATCCGTCACCGACCTGGTCCAAGTCTTTTACAGGCTTAGTCCACCACATTGTGCTAGGACCGAGGAGGGCTGCTGACACAATGGAAATTGTGTTTACGCTATTGTGTCGGACTCTTTGCATACAGCATGCGTGTCCTACTTCATTTTATCAATGGCAGGACTCCTAAGACACAGAGACGACACTGCGCTTTCATTAAAAACTGCCCTCTACTGGGGAACTGCTCGAGTTCCATGGCTGAGGTATGTACTGCTGTACAGTAACCTTCTCTGATGGGGATCTCCCTCTGTGATCAAACGTGTTTAATGACTGCTCTCTGTGATCATACGTGTTTAATGACTGTTCTGTGTGTGTGTGTGGGGCGTGCGTGCGTGCGTGTGTGTGTGCGTGCGTGCGTGCGTGCGTGCGTGCCTGTGTGTGTGTGTGTGCGCGCGTGTGTGTGTGTGTGCGCGCGTGTGTGTGTGCGCGCCTATGTTCACTGCTGTACTACCCAGAGCATGTGAGGAGAGCAGGAAACCGTCTCTCTCTAATCCAGCTGTCTGTCCCTCACACACTAATATGAAGTATTAAATCCACCTCTGCAGTGGACTCTCTTTGAAAAGCTCTCTGTGTAACCAAGGGTAAGTGGAGTTGTATGAATCATCAAGTCAAGTGCAGTGAACTAATTGTGCATCCATCATTGTCCACTGTTAACTACATCATATAATAGTAGTGTAGTACTACTGTATGAACATAATATACTATTATGTTTTTTTTTTGTGGTAAATACCTGAGGGAACCTCAATTCTAGTTGTACAGTGAGTGAAGAATGGCTATAAGGCAGTGAAACACCAATGTGTCAGTATTGAGACAGCATTCGGTCAGTGTCCTGTTCATGCTCTGTCACTAGTGAAGTAGTGAAATGTTTTATAGTTTTGAGCAGTAGAATAGTTTGCAACGCTCCTGTGCTCAACAGCGCTCTGTTCTCTAGGCATAGGGATACGCACACTGTATTATCCCACAAATATGTGTGCCGTACATGCTGGACAACTATTATGCTTAACTAAAGAATGCTGTACAAACCATACCGAAAGTGATTATGTGCAGCTGATCAAGACCGCAGTTCTAATGGGTAATACTGTGAAATTCTAGTCTACCACAGTATTGCCCATTAGAACTGCGGGTGGGGTCTCTATTTTTTTCCCCATGATGTCTAAATCTGAGTGGAGGAATTTCAAGCCTATCGCGTCACATGATCGAACACAGCCCCAGCAATCCAGTACAGCACACACACATACATATACACACACATGCGTATGTTCTTCGGTGAAGTTTGACTTCAATGTTTACCACAATTCATTTAACTATGAATACAAGCCAAGGCAAGGCTTGGGATCGGACTTACCAGGCTTGGATGACAAATGCAGTCACAATTGTGTGCTCATTTCATAATGCGCTTTTGTTACGGTCCATTTCCTGGTCAGTGTGCACTTGACTGATGCCCTCTCGCTTCGGTTTATTATTATTATTATTATTATTATTATTATTAAGATTAATTATGAGAACCCACATATCCATATTAGTGATCTTGGTTGGATTGTGTAATGTTATTGGCCTTCTTTTTTAATTTATTTAATTTATTTTACAGTGCACGTGATCAAACCCTAACCATAACCCCTAACCCTAACCCTAACACGAACCCTTACCCCTAAACCTAACCATAACCCGAACCGTCGGTTACGATGGTCAATTTCGCACGCGAGGGTCTGCGGATCTTTGGAGGAGGGGCTCCTCCAAATACGATATGGCATCTGCTGAGGGATTCCTTCTGGCTGCATCTCCAGTTGCTCTCTCATCAAACAGCCCCCCAATGTCAGAAGTTTGTGGCTCTGCTGCCTGTGCCCTTGCTCCTTCTTCTCCCTGTTGCCCTGGTCCCTGAGCTGGCTGGCTGCTGGGGCTGCCTCTCCCTGCTGCTGTTGTCATTCTTTGTAGAGCCTCCTCAAGAGCTGTGTTATCAGTAAAGGCTAGCTCCTTGAACCTCGGGTCAAGTGCTGTGGTTTCTGGGAGAGCATGATTATGTTCCATTCTGTGGAACTTTCTTTCCATGGATGCACACGGAGTGTCCATCAGCTCTGTCACTTGTCCTGTGGTTGCTGTTGCTTCTCTCTGGTGGCGGGCTGTGATCTTTTGGAGACCCTTGCACAGGAGTAGCATTTTTGAGGCTGTCACTTAGCTGAAAAGAGAGAGAAAGCAGTGACTTTGCATAAAATTATGAAAAAAGAGGGGACAGAGGAGTGCTACTTTGGGAAATGAAAGCCGTGAATTGGGTATTGAAGGTACTCTTTCAAAAATGGTCCATTTAAGTCATTGTTTAAAGAAAGATTCAAGGCACTCTCCTTAAGAAAAAATTCAAATACCTTTATTGTTAGTTTTATTAATAATTGTATTTACTAATAATTAATTCGTCCTCTGCGAATATGCCATTATTAATAAAGGTATTTTTATTTTTTCTAAAGGAGAGTGCCTTGAATCTTTCTTTAAACAACTCATAAAGTTATGTTCAGTTTTCTTTTATTATGTAATTTATCAATCTTTTTTTGTCTATTGATACTGCCATTCACCTCTACTATGCAATTATATAATAATGGATTAAATAATAATGTAGTAAGAACTGTATGTCTACTGTACCTCTCTGCAAAGGGTTCCAGAACAGTGTTTGGGCCTTAGCTCGGGCATCTGGCATTGAGTGGACTTAAGCTTTTCTGCAGCTACTGTGCTCTTGTGGAAGAATTCCACAGCCGCCTTCACTTTGTCCACAGTAGGCTTCATCACCTTTAAGGCGTCTCTTACAATCAGGTTGATTGTATGAGCTAGACATGGGTGGTGGGTCCATTTTAAAATTTTAATTGCTTTGGTTATGTTCGCTGCGTTGTCAGTAACACAACAAACCACTTTGTCTTTGACTTGCCATTCTCTTGCCACTCTTAGCATTTCCTCTGCCAAGTTCTCTGAAGTGTGTCTGTTGCTGAACTCAAAACAGTCCAGAAGACAGGAGGCATTTCATAGTTTTCAATGAAGTGGCAAGTAATGGACATGAATGAAGTGGTCGCTCTGGATGTCCAGCAGTCAGTTGTCAAGCAAACTGCTGCAGCCTTTTCAACCCTTTCTCGCAGTGAAGCCCATGCTGTGTCATACGGTCTTGGAATGAGTGTTTGGGAGAGCATTGTCCTGCTTGGAATAACATACATTGGATTGATAGGCTGGCTGTACTTTCTAAATCCCCTGTCGTCCACAATTGAGAAGGGCTGGAAATCACGGGCAATCATTTTGGCCAATTCCTCATTAATTGCGTTCTGTCTTGCTAGGGTAATGGCCTTTGGCATAAACTGGCTTATAGAGCTCTGGGTTGCTGTAGGTCGTGGTGTACTTAATGTCTGAGAAGTGGATACAGTAGCAGTAGACCCCGCAGAAGCAATGGTAGACACTGCAGCAGCAGTGGTTCCAGATGTTCAGTAGCAGGCCCAATAGCATGTCTTACCTCTGCTAACTGCACTGTTTGATGCACAGTTCTAATGTGCCTGTGAAGGTTGTAAGTAGACCCTGCTAGATATTCAATTCTTATCTTGCAAATTCTACATTCTGCTCTTACGTTGTCTATGTTATTAAAATGCTACTTCGTTTGCGGCTGTCACTCATCCTGTTTTCTGCTGTATTCATATTCCCCCGCTCTTGCTTCTCTCAGAATCTGCAAGAATGTTCAGCGTTGGTCTCGTGCCATATGCAAATTTGAAGGGCCAGTATCAAGTTACATTTTACATTTTACAATGTAATTCCTAGGCTATTTTGTAATCCGATATGGTGCAAGAAATAACTAAGTAAACAAGATCCTTTATCAGTAATACATAAATCAACCGAAGTTCACCCACGTCAGCCCTCTACTCTCCTCTCTGCACTGGCTTCCCATCGCAGCACAAATCAGATTCAAATCACTGGTGCTTTCTCCCCCTTGTACCTCCAGACACTCATCACACCCTACACCCCAGCCAGACCCCTCCGCTCCGCCTCCTCTGGCAAACTGACTGTCCTATCCCTCCGGGTGCCCGGCAGCCGCTCCTCGCGGTCTCACCTCTTCTCTGTCCTGACCCCTCGGTGGTGGAACGACTTTCCGCAATTGGTCAGGACTGCGGAATCACTTGCGATCTCCCTCAAGAGACTCAAAACCCACCTTTTCAGACTCCACTACCACTGAATTCTGTACATCTACCCAATTGTCATCACCACTGCCTACTTGCTCAACACTTCTTGTATATGTATCCCTGCCTACTCATTTAATAAAAAATAAAAAAAAGAATTACTAACCTTTTCCTTCCCAGCGTTACAGGTGTGGCATGCAGCTGCCTACAACGATGTCTATCGCTGTTTTACTGCACTGATCTCTTGCGCAAACTGATTGTTCCTACCATGTATTAATGCACATCTTGTAAGTCACTCTGGGTAAGAGCGTCTGCTAAATGCTTAAAATGTAAATGTAAAATGTAAATCTAAATATGTGCGTGGTCAAATTGGTGGTTAAAAAGCAGGATATGCCAAGAATAACTATCCTAGTTGTATAACAATATTCATTAAATAATATGGATATTAAAGAATTCCACAACATTATACAGATAAATATATTGCAATTTCATTTGTATGATATAATATGAAAGGATTGTTGCTGCTCAGTTCAAAAACTTTATTTGTTCACCACGTCACGCATCTCTCTTTCAGGATTTAAATGTGCGCACTGATTGATTGATTGATGAATTCATTAATCCGTTCGTAAATTATTTTTGCGTCATACAGTCGTCAGATGAGAACACATAACATATAACCACTTCAATGCAGTTTATTCAGTATACTCAAGATCACGTACATCATCATATCAAGCAGCAATGCAATCAGACCCTTGCACTTACACTGCCTACACACACAGGAGGGAGTCAAACAAACGTCTCACCATTCTTGATTTGGCTCTAAATCGCTATTACCGAACAAGTCAGACGTCATAGGATCTAACTATTTGTCTTGTGTTCATTTACAAAAAAAAGCTGCTATTCAATGTTGCTAACGCTAGCTACAGTAGCTAGCTAGCTACTTAATATAGCTAATAAATAATTATGTTGCCCCATGTTGTGTGTGTGTGTGTTATCAATTAAGCATATAGGATAATGACAATGTTACTGGCTGGAAAATAATTATTCGTTAATCAAACAATTTACTTTTTATATTGTAGGTGAACATAAGACAGTTTCTTTACAAGAAAAGCGCAGCAGGCAGGGACGGAAGTAGGCTGCCATTTCATTTCATTCATTGTGCATGGACATTGTGCATGGACGAACGGGACTATATTCGGTGAACTGTGGCTTTGATTGAAACCATTTCCTACATTTACATTTTACATTACATTTTGGCACTTAGCAGACGCTCTTATCCAGAGTGACTTACAAGATGTGTTACCATTAATACATGGTAAGATCAAGCATAGTCCTCGCAAGAGATCAGTGTAGTAATACAGTAATAGACATAATCATTGGCAGCTGCATACCATACATACAGGGAAGGAAATGTTAGTGTGTATATATATTTTTTTTTTTGGACAGTCATCAACATAGGTACATATTACAAAATTCAGTATTGAACATGAAAGCAGTGGTGATGACAATTAGTAAAAAAGTACAGAGTCAGTGGTAGTCTTCCCTTATTTTATTGTAGAAAATTGTTTTTTGGGGGAGCTTGCAGTGTGGGAGGGCAGCTTGACCACCACCTGGCGCCCAAACGGTTATGGTTTCGGCACCAGGAGAGTTGTTGGGGTTAGGTTCAGGAGAGGAGGTTCAGGAGAGGTGTTGGGGTTAGGTTCAGGAGAGGAGGTTCAGGAGAGGTGTTGGGGTTAGGTTCAGGAGAGGTGTTGGGGTTAGGAGCATGTTTATAGGAGTGCGAGAGGTTTCTGTGTGATGACATCTTCAGTGTGTATTCAGGGAGAACTTGTGTAGGAGAAAAAGAGTGGAAAGGTGTGAGCGGAAGAGAAGAGGAAGGGAAAAACTGCACAGAGCAGACGGAAGGTGGAAAAAGAGTGCAGGAAATGAGAGGGAGGGGGAGAGAGAGAGGGGAAGGTGAAGGAGAGGTGGGGGATGTTATTGTGTGGTTTGAGAGAGAGATGTTGGAGGGTGGGAGAGGGACTGTAATGGCATGGCAAAAATACATAATTGTAAATTAAATTGAGAGAGTGAGATAGAGGAAGGGAAGGATGATAGAAGTTGGGAGTGTGTGGAAAAAAGCTCTGTGCATTGAGCAGTGATTCAGCAGGGGAATCTATGCAGACTGGACAGTGGGGGCGCTGTAACTTCTCTATCCACCGTGAGACACTGCAGCGAGGAGGGACATCTGGACATGAAGAAGGTGGAGTTGGGGTCCCAGTCAGCTTCAAAATTCAGAAGCAGTTCTGAATGTCCCTGCTTCTGAGAAGATGCCATCAAGGAACTATATATAGGATATAAAACTTTGATGTGGATGGTTAACCTTCCAGAGGAGGTTACACTGCACTGCATTGTGGGAGAAAGTGGACAAATCGTGCTCTCAGGAAACAGCCAGAGAACAGTAACCCTCAACTCTGTGCCTCTGAGGGTGTGTGTGCGTGCGTTGCATGCCTGGATGTGGGTGAGAGAGAGAGTGAGCGAGAGAGACAGAGCGTGTGTTTGTGTGAGAGAGAACGAGCAAGAGAGGTGGAGAGATAGCTTGTGGGGGTGTGTGCGTGCGTCAGGAGTGGGGGGTGCATGTGCGTGCGTGCGTGGGGGTGTGTGTGCATGCGTCAGGCATGGGGGTGTTTGTGTGGGTGCGTGTGTGTGCGTGCATCAGGCGTGGGGGTGTGTGTTCGTGCATCAGGCGTGGGGGTGTGTGTGTGTGTGCGTTTTGGTATAAAGACTTTGCAGCACTGTTTACTGAGTTATCATGAGAAGAGATTATATTCCTTGCCTCGCCAGTGCACGCAGGTGTTAATCCGGCCGTTCTGACTGAGTGAAGTCTGAATCGAGCTGTGAAATAAAGAAAGTGTGCAGCCACCGAGGATAAAGCCATAAGGCACATGGAAGCAGAGCAGAGCTCGGACAGGGAGTGCACCCAGCGCAGCACGATCGATACACGATCGGTTTCCCCTTCTCCTTGGTGTCAGCAGAGTGGGCAGGTCAGCGCTCTACATTTGGATTACTCGCCTGATTCAGACCCCACCAGATCAGAGATCTACATTCTGATTGGCTGCGTCATCAGTTCCAGACTTTCATTCACTGCACAGAAAGGTGAAGAGGAGGAGGAGGAGGATGTCATCATCGTCACCATTACTGTCGTCAGGGGCGACCGCGCACAGACTCCGGAGACTGGAAACAAAATGAAATGAATCAGTACATAAGGATCGAGGGTCAGGCTTTGGCATCAGTAGAGTGGGTGGGTAGTGTAGTCTGAGCTGTCAGCTCGGTAGAAGTGCCATGAAATAGGAGAGGGAGGAAGGGAAGGGAAGGGAAGGATGGCGTCTTCAGTTTCATCTGCATTTTCACTCTGCACACTGTTTTTGCGTTAAGGAGTGCATTTCATTTTGGGGAGAAATGTTTGCTCCAGGGTCGTGCTGAAAAGCAAGGAGAAGGCACACGGTATCGGACATCTAGTCTCAGCCCGGTGCACGTGACAGACAGCGAGCGATCAGGTGGATGCTTATTATGAACCGGAGAAATGAAAAGAAGTGTCAAAATAGGCTGAATTGAAGAGGCCCTTCTCCGCTGGGTCTGGGAGAGAGTGGAATCCTTTTAGTGTGCCAACAAGAACCAAGCACAAGTGAGAAAGGCAGAGAGGAGCACAGCATTGACATGGAGGACACCTCCCAATACCAACGACTCTCAGACAATGGAGAAGAGGTAAACAAGGCAATTATTTTCCATTTTCCTTCATTTCCACTGTTTGGTGTAAACTCTTTGGCTCACTATAACAGGTTCTGTGGAAAATTGTGTGTTTCATGGAATGCGTGCCTTGTTTTTTAAAATGCATTTTTTGTAAATGCATGATCCGGTACAGTGTTTCTCTCTGTTATGTACGAGATGTATTTCATACTGTGGATTTCTACAGCCAGGAACTGATAAAATTATAAGGAGGCCAGCAGTAGCCTTTCTCCCGACAGCGTTGAGCAGTCTAATGAAACACAGATAATTTGGAACACCACCTTGTTCCTGTTGATGTAGCCGATTGTGGGTCCGTCCTTGTGATTGGGATCAATGTTTCTGGCATGCGGCTTGCGTGCTGTTCGGTGAAGCAGGGCTCCGAGGAGATAGACTGTGACCTCCACTGTGTCAGGGCTTATTGACTCTGGGGTAATGGAGCTGCCACTGCCATCGAGCCTGGTTTTATGTGAGCCTCGCAGCGCTGCCTCGCCACTGTACAACATGAGCCAGGGCACGTCTCTCAGCCCTCACTGCTCTGTGAACATCGTGTTCTCTTGTCCTTTTGGGTTATGTATTTTCTTAATGTAAAATGGTATCTGCCTGACATAACAGCAACAAACTTGTATGTCCCGTAGGCCGTATTGAAAACTTTATTATGCTGCCGCAGTGTTTATTTATTTATTTATTATTTTCCGACAGCTATCGCATTATTATTATGGCTTGGATGTGGCAGGAAGGACAGCCATACTGTATGTTTAATGGGTGATCCTAATGGTGTGGGTCTAGGGACATCTTGTGGCAGTTGGGGTTCACTGCACCCATAGGGACACGTTTTAACAGCTGACCGCCAAAGCCACAAAGAATGAGGGTGATAAAATGTGATGGTAAAAGGCTTGTTGTCGGTTCCCAGCTGTTTCTTCACAATGAGATTACAGCCTTGAGTTGGTGGATTAGCTGAGTCTGCAGGACAGAGGTGGGGTGTGATCCTACACGGTCACACAGTTGTTGAAAGGTGTCAGCTGATGCGGACCCAGTCCAGCACAAGCGTCCATCTCACTCCAGCACATCCACTGGGCACCTGCAGAGAGACGTTCATTACTGCCGGGTCCAATGCAGGGCTCCATGCTGCCAGCTGTGCCAGTATAGCACAACCTAACTAGGTCTTGCTGGTTGGTTATTTAGCATTTTCCAGGGCTTAATTGCATCATGGCCTAGTGGTTTTTTAAATTTTATTTGTTTCAGATTTTTCCCATTTTCTCCCAATTTAGTAGCCAATTACACCCTCTCTTTTCATGTCAATCCCGCTCCTTGTATTGTGAGTTTGCTGCCGTAGCCCTGAGACCAGCAGTGACAAAGGCAAAGTATCGTCTCCTCCCCCGGACAGCACTCGCCAAGCCAGCAACTGTAATTCCGGTACACTGAGCCACTCCTATACGCAGCGAGCTCATATCAGCTTCCCTCCCCTCTCCCTGGGGCGGACAGCCAATTGCTGCCATCTAGTGGCACTCCCGGCTAGAGCCGATACTGGCGCGGCCGGTGGAATCAAAACCCGGTCGCAGTGGCCAGCGTTGAACGTTGTAACCACTAGAATACCCGGGAGGACTTGGCCTAGTGTTTTTAACACTAGTCTCCAAACATATGAACCATCTCAAAGGCTCTTTCACACACTTAGGAATATGGCATGGGATGTGCGGCAGGCGGATAGGCGGATGTGCGGATAGGGCGGCATGTAGTATAATGGTTAGGGAACTGGACTTGTAACTCAGAGGTTGCTGGTTCAATTCCCAGGTGGGACACATCTGGGCAAGGTACTTAACCTGAATTGCTTCAGTAAAATATCCAGCTGTATAAATGGATTGCATGTTAAGAAATATAAACTGTGTAAGTCGCTCTGGGTAAGAGCGTCTGCCAAATGCCAAAAAAAAAAAAAAAAAAAAAAGTGTGCTCTCCCTTGTGTTAAAGCTTCAAACACACAGTGCAAAAGCTTATTTTCAGCAAAGGTACCTAGAACTTGAAATGAGGTGTAAATAATGATCCTCCAAAAAAATGTATATCGAAAAATATGTACCCTGTTATGTGAGCCATGGTGTATCTTTGTCTGTGTCTAGCCAAATCTGACGTCACCGTCTTTGACCATCCAGATAGCAGAGCCTTTCTATCGATACAAACACCATAGCCTCTGTCTGTCTGAATGCCAACGAATCAAGCAGGACCATCTCACTGCTCAGATGGACAGAGGGAGAGACAGGAAAGGAGAGCAGCAGATGAGTAAAAGAATACAAAACCACTTTGGCAGAAGAGGATGGGAGAGCTAACCTTTGGAAACTAGCAATACACACATGCACACACACAAATACACACACACACAAACGCGCGCAAACACACACACAAACACATACACACAAACACGCACTTATGCACGCACACGCATGCACAAACACACACACACACACAAACATGCACAAACACACACACATAAACATGCATGCATGCACACACAAACATGCACACATGCACGCACACACAAACACGCACACACATACACAGATCTACAACCTCAGCACACTCTTGCTTGTTACACACAGAGGCGACATGCTCTGTTTCCAGCCAGCCTTGCACATACACACACACAGTCCTGAGCATAATCCTTTGTTCTGGGGGTAAACTGCAGGAATAGCCAGCTGCTCTATTTATAGTGCCTTCGTGGAAGCAATGGGCAGAGCGAGGGGGTGGAGGGAACGATGGAGTATCCTTGGAGTCCCACCCGCTCTGCAAGAAGGAGGAAGTTCAGCAAATCTGAGAACACAAGCAGTCAAACCCACTGGACCCTTGAAGACTGGACACCAGGAGCGTGCCGTTTCTGCTTTGTCATCCATTATAATTTCTCTGTCTGAGTTTGGAGGACCATCAGTGAATTAGAGTGGGACGTTTATTTAATTGATATCAGGAGCAGAGGCCTTAGGTTTTTGGAAGCCTATCGACCGCGTTTGAGCGTCTCTTTTCAACACCTGCCGGCTGACTGCCCCCCCCAGCAAAGATGCAACGCTTCCACAAGCTCAGGAAATCCATTCCCTTCCTCAGACATGTCCATGCGTACAGAGTAAGTCACAGACTCAAACACAGGCCTTGCATGCCATGCTTTCTTTCCCTCTGTAACTCTGTTTTTACACTTGAGGGTTTGAGTCCCACACATGGTAAAGAAAATAGTGAGGTGGTGCTGTAGCGGAACAGGATGGTGTGTATGCTTTCTATTGAGCACACACACACGTACACAGACGGGCAAACACATGCACATGCAAACACATGTCCTGAAATTTCACTATTCAATGATACACTGTGGGAGAGGCCCTGCACGTGGATTTCAGCTAAACCTCATCCACATTTGAGGGTGTGTCTGCAAATGTACCCAAAATAAGACCATACAAGGGCTTAGTGCCTTTCTCTGAGGTCTTTAATCAGGGTTGGGTCCATTCCATTGCAATTATGTCAATGACGTCAAATTAAATTAATGAATTCAATACATTGATGCAAAAGTTAAGTAAAGACTGAAATGAATACCACTATCTAATATCTACCTCAACATTTTTTTGATAGGAATTGCATTTTTTTCTCGAAACACCACAACCAGTGGTTAGAATCTAAAACAACAGTCTAATACATCCACACATGCACCTGTGTCCAAGAGATACACTCAAAATTTAAGTGTAAGGTACAAAAGAGTGCCATTTATGGCAAGGAAATTGAGTTTTCTGGGTTTTGTGTGGAGCATCATGGGGAAAATTTGTGAGATGACATCTGACTGTCCTCGTTAACCTCGGTCACTGTAGGGCAACAGTGACACCGCCTCTGTGTTGACTCTCACATGAGCCAGATGACCATATCCTTTCTCTCCCTTAATTACACTTCAAAAGGCCCTGTCTGTGTCTGTGTCTGTCTTTAACACAAACTGTCGACAATTTGAAGCAAGATTTTATACAGACATACAATTTTATTCAAGATGGAAAGATTTTCTGCGCTGCAGTGTTTGACAGCATTGATGGAAAGCGACGAGGACAACAACTGGCGAAGAGTAAGTAACTATATTTGATTTGCCATGTTATCAAATACTCGTATATATATATTCAATATATGAATTCCGCGTCTTGTGACTACATATTCCGCGTGTTGCAACGTAACAAATTTCAATAGGCACACAAGATCTATGGAAGAATACTTTTCAAACAGCCTAAAATATTAGAAAAAATCGTATGTAGCATGATCGGTTTCATGATCTCACGTCCTTGTAAAATCGATTCTTGTTTTTGTTTATTATTAGAGTGCTTCTGTTTAGTTAAATCTGTGTTTGGGATTACGTTTTGGATTTGCTGTTTAGCTAGCTTTGTTTGTTCAGCTAGCTTTGTTTGTTCCAGTTCGTTTATCATTTTGGTTTGTTTTGTGAGTTATTTGGTGTCGCCTCCGACATTGTTTTGCCTACGTTTGTGGATAATAAAATAAGAGCCAAAATGGCTGCTGCCACAAGATGCGCTTGTTGTGAAAGGAGAAATGGTAACTCAAATATTGCTTTGCCATTTAAAATCTAAATTGTGAGTTGTTGTTTTAATTCTAAAGTGAAAAATCACAAAAAAAAGTTTAATTGGAAGACCCTTTTTTCCTTGGGTCTCAGGAGGATATTATGTGCATTATTGTTAGGCTGTATGACTTGTAATATGTGGCATTCCCCTGTATATACTGTATAGTAGTTTGTGTGCTGTTTTCAATAAATCTTCCAAAATGAAAAAAGCATATATTCTTCTGCATGGCTCACTGACTTGCTTACTCTGTATGGCCTTTGAGAGAGAGAGATGGCCCATCTGACAACTCTTAGAGGTGTGGACAATGAATAATGAATATTCAGGTATTTAGCATTTAGCCCTCCACAGCCTGAAATAAATGTGACCAGTTCTGATAAAAATAAAGTATGTATGTTCCATCATCCATCAGCGATTGGAAGTGATTCTGTGATCCCTGAGCTGATTAGGGCTGAAGTGGAAGGAGGTCGTGACCGTGCTGAATTCCCTGCATCACCACTGGAATCTGACTGGGATAAACCCAGGATTGCAGCTGGAATCTCACTGGGATAAATGCAGGACTCCTGCTGGAATCTCACTGGGATAAACGCAGGATTGCAGCTGGAATCTCATTGGGATAAATGCCGGATTCCAGCTGGAATCTCGCTGGGATAAATGCAGAATTGCTGCTGGAATCTCACTGGGATAAATGCAGGATTGCAGCTGGAATGGTGACTTTCGAGTTGATTGGCACTTTAGGCTGCTGTGTTGTGTGAGACAGCTGTGCTTCCTCAGCGTGTGTGTGTGTGTGTGTGTGTGTGTGTGTGTGTGTGTGTGTGTGTGTGTGTGTGTGTGTGTGTGTGTGTGTGTGTGTGTGTGTGTGTGTGTGTGTGTGTGTGTGTGTGTGTGTGTGTGTGTGTGTGTGTGTGTCATACACATAAGTATCTGGGTCAGGATCCTGTTTTGAACGGTCAGTTATTGCAATTACAAGCAATGCTGTTGTGTATGCAGAACATTCTGTTTCAGCCTTGGGCCCTGGGGAATGCAGTCAAGCTCCTGTCAAGTCTGAAGAGTTTTGTAAGCATTCCTCTGAGTGGTGGAACTTCTGTGATTGTTCAATAGCACAAGGGGACAGACCTTTGGGTCTTCAGGCATTTGTGACTGGATTCAGTAAAAGAATGTATCTGTCAGTCCATAGAGAAACCTAGCAGTATCAAGGATTTAAGAAGTCTGCATTGATTGTCTTTCTGTCTGTCTAAAGAAGCTGGATTTTAGCATATATTCAATAAAGGAGTGTGTTTGGGCCAGGGATGTCACGGTACACCGGTTTGACGGTATACCATGGTGTCAGAATTGATGGTTATCATACCATCAACATTTTCCCCCACCGCGATCACCAAGTTGGTGGTATATCATGGTATTTGATATTAAATAATTGCACTGGTTTAATATGTGTTGGACAAAAGGTTGTGTAAGCACTCTCAAAGGATTTACTGACAGGTCTTTGTTTTACGAGGTTGCTATGGCAACACAGCTCTAGCTTGAGATTCAGCAGCTCACTGTAGCACTTCTGCATTCTATTTTGCGAGGATCTCTTCCTATTTTGTGAGGATCTCTGTGTTTCGCGGGGTTCAAGGCAATGGTTGTCATTGGAAGAAAGCTCAGACAGTGCAGGGTGGTGCTCTCTGAGGTGAGTGAACAGGTTGGACTTAATCCTCAATAGTTGATTAACTCAGTGGTTTCCAAACTCAGTCCTGGGGGCCCACTGTGTACCTATGCTTGTTTTTGTTACAGTCTCTTGATAAATTAAGGTTGTTGAAAACATGTTTAAGTTCTACCATAATTTTTTCCTTATTTCTTATTTTAACACAAGGCAGCTTTAGCTCATTGCCATTGAACTCTTTAGTTTCAGGTGTCAACACTTTCAGCAGTTAGGACCCCACTGATTCCACCTGCCAGTGTGTAATTGGATCAATTTAAAAAGATTTAACCTCTTTCTAATGGAATCACTGAAATATAGCACTTTATAGAAAAAGTATTAGTCCATCTGATTGATTAAATGTCCTAGGAGGTGAAAATGAGACATTTATTCTTCATGGCATGCACAGCTATTTCTGACATAATATGGCCTTAAGAGATAATCATAATCATCCCTCAAGACATAAAAATGATCTAATTATGAACAATTAACAGCTCATTACAATTCATTATGGTCAGGGGCGTTGTAGTGGGGGGAAAAGGGGAACTGACTACCTAGGGCCCCAAGTGGGGGGGGGGCCTTGAAAAGCCTGGATGAAAAAAAAAAAAACCCATTTGTCTGCAATTTAAAATTTTAAGTAATTAGTGTCATTACTAAATTATATTGGCTGAATAAATAGGTTGAGAGACTGAACTTTGTATCCATAAAAATATTGGAGGCTCTCTGGGCCCCCTCTCCCCTCTCAAAAGCGCAAATGGCCCCTGCACTAAGATTCGTCGCCAAACACGGCTAATCACGCTGACTGGTGCTGATGCTGGAGCCCGCAAGTTTCAGTGAATCATGTCTTTCCAGAAGAAAGTGAAGTCTGGGTATCAAAAAAGAAAAGAAAGAAAAAAGGCTAACTGAGGGAAAACAACTGCTCACTAATTTCTTTCAAAAGAAAGGTAAGCAACTTGCTAACACTGTTTAAGAGTGGTTTAAGCTAATATCGGTACGTTGTTTCGATTGAACTAGGGTTGTCAACGTTAACACGTTAACGCATGCGAAATGGATAACTTCATTTCATTTTTTTTTAATCGCGATTAATCTCATTTCAGTTTCACTCGCTACTGGCTGAAACTTTGTTTTTGAAGACTCATTTGATCCAGTTCTATAACAAGACAAGCTAACGTAGCTAGCTACATTATGATAGTTAGCTAGCTAGCTGGTAAATCTAGCAGAATCTAGCCTGTAGCCTGTTTCAAAAAAGCACATATCACAGATTTTTTTGTTGTATTATTTGTTTGTGGTATAAGCAGTTCATTAGCGATTACCCTAATAACCACTACAGATTAATGTGTATAGTTGTTGATTCAATTAAAAAAAATTCTAAAGATGCATGAGTCATGGATCAAGAGGGGAAGGGGGCCCACAAGACTGCATATGTATAGGGCCCAGAATTGTGTGCTACGCCCCTGATTATGGTTGGAACAAAAAACAGCATACACGGGTCCCCCAGGACCGAGGTTGGGACAAGGAATAATAACAATAACAATTATTAATAACAATCTTATCTTTGAAAGTGTACTTCAGTAGAACAAAATGTTACTCTAGAATTTGTTCTCCCCCTGTGACTGCTATTTATCAATCTGTCGGTTACCAGTCATAGTAGTTAGCTACAGACAGCTATATTAATTCCAATGGCTGTATGTACATAGTAGGTATTTTTCCCTCCAAAAAACATGAGACCGTTTCAAAATATTTTAGCTACAGTATAGGCTACATTTCCTGCAGACTTCATTCATACTCATTGATTGCTAGCTAACGTTAGCTATTTGAGCTTATTCTAAAAACTTAAAGGTAAACATCTTCAGATTTTCTCAGGAGAACATTCTTATTTTTGCATATGGTTTAGCAAGCCAGGTAGCTCCGTAGCCAAGCTGTTCATATTACATAGGTAGCTAGCTAGCTAGCTTGCTAACATTGGATCGTCAACAAACATTCGCTACATACAAAAAACGATTTAGCCAATTAGTTTCAATCTCAATGGACATTGATACACCAATGAGGTAGATAACTAACTAGCAGGTTAGTTTGCTTAGGAAGCAAAGGTTTTGCTTGTTCGTTTTTATAATCTCAAAAAATCTGACTTCACTTTTTCAGTTTTTATTTATAAATCCTTAGCTTGAAGGACTAACATGCATATATTTAATAACAATCAGTAAACATTGGGGCATGAGAATGCAGGGGTGGATGTACAGTCAAGCCGGAAAGTCTGCACACCCCTTTCACCCTCTCCACGTTTCATTGCGTTAGACTTATTCTACAATAGATTAAGTTCATTTTTGGTCTTAAAATTCTACACAAAATAGCCCATAATGACAAAGTGAAAACAGGTTTTTAGACATTTGTGCTAATTTATTAAAAATCAAAATGTAAAATATATGTGCACAAGTGTGCACACCTTTTGATATGACACCAAAAAGTGAGCTGAGGTGCATTTTGTTTCCACTGATACTGCTTGAGATGTTTCTACAACTTGATTCTAGTCCACCTGTGGTAAATTCAATTGATTGGACATGATTTGGAAAGGCACACACCTGTCTATATAAGGTCCCACAGTTGACAGTGCATGTCAGAGTAAAAACCAAGCCATGAAGTCCTAGGAACTCTCTATAGACCTCCGAGATAGAATTGTGTTGAGGCATAGATCTGGGGAAGGGTATAAAAACATTGCTAAAGCATTGAAAGCACCCAGGAGAACAGTGGGCTCCATCATTGTGAAATGGAAGAAGTTTGGAACCACCACAACTCTTCTTAGAGCTGGCCGTCCGGCCAAACTCAGTAACCGGGCAAGAAGGGCCTTGGTCAGGGAGGTGACCAAGAACCCAATGCCAGGCGCCCGGAGTGATGGGACAGTCAGGAGGGGGAGTGGAGGGGTCTCGCTGGGGTGTAGGGTGTGATGAGTCTGTCTGTCTGTCCCTACAGAAGCTGGGCAATAGCATGCAGGCGGAGGAGGGGACAGACTGGCTCCTGGAGCTCCTGACAGAGGTGCAACTGCAGCAGTACCTTGTGCGTATCCGTGATGACCTCAACGTCACGCGCCTCTCTCACTTCGACTATGTCAAGAACGAGGACCTGGAGAAGATTGGGATGGGGCGGCCGGGTGAGTCCTGGGTTGGGACAGGGTAGGGGTAGAAGTGGTGGGGTTGTGGAGCGTGCAGTGTTTGACGTATTGCCTGCTGTAGAACCCTTCAGGTACCTTGGCGTACTACGAACACCACAGATCTCACTGTGAGGAACAGGCAGGGAGCTCAGGAATATTTCCAGATTGAATCAGTAGAATGGCAGAGGTGGGGGTAGCGACCACCATCATGTAAAATGCAGTTGCGGTTTGTGCAATGGGTTTTTCAGGGAGTTTATGATTTCCACCAATGATCATTAGATGCAGAGGAGAGCTTGCAATTGGCCCAAAACAAACCGAATGGGCACTCTTCCTTTTTACCCAGGGGCCACACCTGTTTCCCTTACCAAGCTCACAGGCCTGAAACCCCCTGACCCCACGTCTATCCCCCACCCCACAAGTCACAGTCCTTCTGTCCCCCCTTTGGCTCCCTGCCCTCCATCCACCCACACAGCACCCATCCTGTCAGGATGACTGGGAAACAGTTCTGCAATGTAACTCCTGTCATCTTAACCAACTAAAACAAATTAACGCACACACCTAAATTAAAGTTCTTCCCATGACTAAATAACGAAATAGGCACACTTTAAACTGGCCCTGCAAGGCCTGAATCACCAGGAATCTTCACACTTTCCACATAAAAGAACCCATAATACAAATTCTGCTGATGGAATTCTAAACATTGAATGTTGTTTAGTAGTGTAAGTATATTAAACCCCTTTCAGGTTTTTTAAATTTTTATTTGCTTCTGGGTTTTCATCTTGTGTACATTTCCTCAATTACCCCTGTATTAATCTCTGCCTTTCAGTGCGCTCTCTACAACTGTACCGTTTTGGTATGAAATGATGCTCACTTCCTGTCCCTCCTGTTTTCTTTCAGGGCAGAGACGACTGTGGGAGGCGGTCAAGAGAAGGAAAGCTCTGTGCAAGCGCAAGTCCTGGATGAGCAAGGTGCACCGTGGGTCTATGGAGGCAATGAAGTGCCCTTTGTGTGTCTCTTTCCCTCTCACTTTCACTCCCTCACACTGTCTCTCTCTCCCAACACCTTACAGAGGGATGGAGTTCATGCATTCACTCTCCCAGGCTGCTCATACAGCATAGTGTGTCTACCATATGGTTTATTCTTGGACAGTGACAGTGTGCCTGTTAGTCACATTTGTATTGAGCGCTTGTGGGTCATGCAGGTTTTGATCTGTTGAAAATCAGGGGTTCTGTCAAACTTGCCCCTGTCTTTACCACTGTACCTCACTTTTCCACACCATGAGCGGGACCTACAGTAAATATTGTAATGTGTGAGAGAGGTCTGTAGCTGATATAATAATGGTATTAGTGGACCAGTAGGGAGGAGTATTCCTTCTGGATCTAGGAAATCTGTAAATCCATTGTCTCAGTTTAGTGATAGGGACATTGTACTATGGGAGGTGCCATATTTCAGTTGAGACCTTAAACCTATGTCCTGTCTCACTTATTAAAGATGCCAGTTCTCATTTACTGTTAACAAATGAAGAATATTTTCTCCATTCCCAAGCAGGGGTTCATAAAGTTGCGCATTATGTGAAGGAATTCCATTTACACAGATTGTGTGGAAATGGTATCAACAGGTATCAAACACTAATAATTATCATTATAATTATCACACTAATAAATCATCATAAAATTGAGTCTGTTGGACTATACAAGACCACATCTGGAGTCAGAATCCAGGATCCGTGCTCCACAACTCCGGATCTGCCAGGATCCTAATGACCTGAGCAAACAGCAGGCCTGTATCCATGACAACAACTGCAGCACCACAGCTCTGCTGTGATTAGGGGAGGGTCATTAAGAAAAACTGGGGGAGAAGCTGACCACTAAAGGGTTTAAGCGGTTCTGCAGACTACTTACCATTTCTTATTACATCCCGACAGAGTCATCTGAAATGACAAATCTCAGTAGTTATTTAACACACACACACACACTTGCTTGCGGCTGTCCATCGTTGCCGAAGATAACGTCACTTCCTTGGGGTGGTTGGTGGAGTGTTGTGGCTACTGCTGCTGATGGCGGTGCCATTGGAGGTGGCTGTGAAGCCCGATCCTTGACCCACATGTCCTGCTACAGATGGGGCACGTGAGGGCTGAGTCTGGTGATGCTTGGGGTTGTTGCACATGGTGATGCCTGCGCTGTCGTTGCGCTTCTCTCTGGGACGTGCGTTTTGATTCTAGGAGGTCGACACCAGAGTTCAAGGATGCAGTCCAGGCTCAGCGGTCCATAGCGGTTGCTTCAAGATCCCCTGGCTTTATTCCACACTTCTTAAGTGACTCTTTAAGATGGTCCTTGTACCTCACTTTTTGGCCTCCAGGTTTCCTGCTGGCTCCCAGGAGCTGACCATATAGGGTCTGTCTTGGGAGATGGTGTTCAGGCATCCTAATGATGTGCCCGACCCAGCGGAGTTGGCGCTGTAGCAAAGTTGCTTCCACACTGGTTGTCTGCGCTGGAGGCACTTGATGTTAAATGCTTCCAGCTGGCATATGTGGCGTCGGTAGGGGGTCCATGTATTGGCACTGTACAATAAGGTGGAGACGCAGACTGCTTGGTAGACTGCTACCTTTGTAGACAGCTTTAGGTTGCTGTTCTCAAAGACACGAGAGCGCAGTCTGCCATAGGAAGAGGAAGCACGATTGATTCGTGCTTGGATGTCGTCATCAATTTGGCAGTTTGATGCAAGGATGCTGCCAAGGTAGCAGAACTGGTGGATCACCTTTAGTGGCATGCCATGGATACTGAACACTGGTTGAGTGGATACAAGAGCTGAAGTCTGGACAATAATTTCTGTCTTCTGGGTGTTGATATGAAGGCCAATGGCACTGTAGATTTCAGCTATTGTGTCCAGAGCATGTTGCATTGCAGCAGGGGTGTGGGCAAGGAGAGCGCAGTCATCTGCATATTGAAGCTCGTGTATGGTGGTGGTTGTGGTCTTGGTGAAGGCTTGTAGACGGCGGAGGTTGAAAAGGTTGCCGTCAAGGCGAAATTTAAGCTGGACCCCGTCAACATCGGCTTGGAGGGACTTGTGTGCAAGGAGAGTTACTGCTGCCAGAAAAAGATAAAATAACTGGAGCAAGTACCCAACCCTGCTTTACCCCTACCTGTATGGGGAAGGGTGGGGATTTTTGTCCGCCGATGAACACACAGGCTTGCATGCCAGTGTGCAGCTGTTGTAGGACGCTCAAGAATTTGGGTGGAACCCCAAACTTTGCAAGGATGCTCCAGAGTGCCTGACGGTTAACCGTGACACACACACACACACACACACACACACATGTGCACACACAGACACACACACACACACACACACACTCGCACACGCACACACTCACACACGCACACACTCTCATATGCACACAGACACACACACACACTTGCACATGCACACACTCACACACACACTCGTGCACACAGACTCGCACACACACACACACACTCATATGCACACACAGACAGGCACATGCACTCACACACTCGCATGCGCACACACACACACACACACACTCGTGCACACACACACACACACACACACACTCGTGCGCACACACACACACACACACACACACTTGCACATGCACACACTCACACACACACTTGTGCACACAGACTCGCACACACACACACTCATATGCACACAGACACACACACACACACTTGTACATGCACACACTCACACACACACTTGTGCATACAGACTCGCACACACACACACTCGTGCACACACGCCACACTCGTATGCACACACAGACACACACACTCGCACACACACACTCACACACATATTCATATGCACACTCACACGCACATACACGCACACACACTCACACTCACACACACACTCACTCTCTCTCACACTCTGCACTAATCCCACTCTCTTTAGCTGCGTTCGTTCCTTCATTTGTTCACTTGCTCGATCATTTGTTTACTCATTTATTTGTTTGCTTGTACATTTGTTAATTTGTTGGCTGGCTGGCTGCGGAATGAAGGCTCTCTCTGTCCAACTCTAAAGCTCAAACCTGCATCAGGTCTTTTGAACCCTAGGCGGGATGGGCTGCTATTTCAGTCCGAAGCAGTGAAGTTCAGAGCTCCTAGAAGTTGTTTTCCAAGGCTGATTTGTTTCCATGTGGAAAATGTCAGTTTGATGAGGAAAATTTACTGATTCATATCCTATTGGGGCACTTCTCAGTGAAACGCTTGTTGTAATCACTGCGTGATCTTTTTTGCAAAGCCCTGACTGCCATAATTGAAGTAGAAATAGATTTGTATTCATTATAACTGTGATTAACACCAGCAGACCTGTTTAATGTCTAATCTGGACACTCATCCATAGCCTCCCTGTCTCTCTCTTTAGCTCCTTTTCTCTGTCGCTACCTCTCTCCCCCCGCAGGTGTTCAGTGGTAAGAGGCCAGACTCGGAGCTGCAGGCCCAGCCCACGTCCAGCCCGCCTCCCACCGAGGGGCAGCAGCAGGCCCTCACCTGTCTGATCAGCGACAGGGACCTGACGCTCTTGGAGAAGCTGGGCGACGGGTCCTTCGGCGTGGTCAAGCGTGGCGAGTGGGTGGCGCCCACAGGGAAAGTGGTGAGTGGAAAGACACAGGGCCTTCCAAGGGTAAGGGGAATATTTTTACATGGATGTTTTATGCTCGTGCTGGTACTTCCTGTAGGGGGAGGTTGGAAAGAGTGGGGTTACTTTTTTTCTTCTTGCTTTCTTTTTTGTCTCCCATTTTGGGTATCGTATTCGAAAGCCCATCTCATGACCGCAGCATCCACTGTCACTTTGGGAGACTGCACAGCTTGTGCCCTGCCCACACACACACCCTCACACACACACACACATCCTCTGTCACTTTGGGAGACTGCCCTGCCCTTTGGGGCTGGTGGCCACAGTCTTGTAGATAATGGAACAGAGACAGAGAGTGCTTTAGGATATGTGCTTTAGGATATTCATGGCCCCACAGCCTGTGCTGCCTCCCACATGCACATCTGTGTAGTGCAAAAGCCAATCCAATCTACTGCAAATGGTTTTGCCATTATAGTAATACCTAAAACAAATATGAATATGTGGAAATATTACTGTTTGCCATTAACTGCTACAAAATAATAACTTTTTTTTTCTTTTTCTTTACTTTAAAAAATTTGTTGTAAAAGAAAAGTAATCCTGCATTAAATCTTTGATAGTGAGTCGCTACTGTGAGCTACAGACATTATGTTCTCATTTCACCCCCTCAGTTCCTCAGTGTTTTGTTCCAGAACATCCTCTCATTCTGAAATCCTGTGGACTACATCTCCAGGCAGTGTTGTGGGAGTCGGTCCCCAAGGTGAAGCATTGTTTTCCGTGAGAACTGTAGGAACTGCAGGGCTCCACATGGAATTAGCGGGGCCTGAACGATCCTTTGGTGCGGGAGCTCTGGCCATCTGGCAGAGAAAATTGTTCAGGCCTGATCCCTGGACAGAAAAGAACAGTCATCACCTTTAAACACCCTAACCCAGCCCATCGCTGATGAAAAAGACATCCCCTGTGTGTCTCATTACGGACCGAGAGCTCATGACACAATGAGCAGCGGGCCGATGGTCTTTGGGGAGGAAAAACAGTACATGTACCGAGGACAGTGATGGGGTTTACTGAGTTCTAGAAGGATTGTAGCATTTGTCTTAGCTGCATTTAGTGTGTTTGTTGATTTGTCTCTCGAGCTCATCTTTAAATGTGGACTGGTTAACTGTTGAGCATGGCTGAGAGCAGACTCTCTCCCTGTGCCTAGCTCAGCGTGGCTGTGAAGTGTCTGAAGTCGGATGTGCTCAGCCAGCCGGACGCCCTGGATGACTTCATTCGGGAGGTGAACGCCATGCACTCTCTGGACCACCAGAACCTGATCCGGCTCTACGGCGTGGTTCTCACGCACCCCATGAAAATGGTGAGATAAGGTGGCCCTGCCAAACAGCCTGTTCCATGTGGGAATGGTTGGAATGGAGGCTTGGAGAGGAGAGGATGTGGAGCAGAAGCACCTTTCTTGTGAATGTCTGTTTTAAACGGCCATAGGGTGAGCTACGGAGGGCATGACCCATCACCCCCTCTCCATGGCTCCCCCCTCTATCCACAGCCCCACCTCGGCTAACTTCCATTCTCAGACACAGTGCAAGACGTCTCAGTGCTGGGTGGAGTGTGAGGTTGGGTTGGGTTAGTACACTGTGCTGGGTGGAGTGTGAGTTTGGGTTGGGCTAGTACATTGCTGGGTGGAGGGTGAGGTTCGGTTATTACATTGTGCTGTGCTGGGTGAAGTGTGAGATTTGGTTGGGTTAGTACACTGTGCTGGGTGGAGTGTGAGGTGGGGTTGAGTTAGTTTTCATTTAATCCCCCCCCCAAAAATTTTTTTGAATGAGCTGCTGTATGGATTGCTATGTACAAATTGCATGGGAATCGGTCTACAGAAACCCCCAAACCCTTGGTTTTGTAGATGTGTTATGTTAGAATGTAGCGAATGCAAACGGCAAGAGAATGGATACAGAAAAAGCGTGTTCCAATAATCACGTCTTCAGGGGTCAACCAGGAGCAATGTAGCGTTTGATGTTAACGTCAGAATGGTCCTGTTAACACATGAGTTAGGACTGAGGTACGATGCCCTCAGGAAGATGTGTTAGCTGTTCCATCACTCCGCCTGAGTGAAATGTCAGAGACACAGGAGAGGTACTACTATACTGCTATACCTGTTACAGGAGAGTAACGGGTATAGTAGTAAAGAGATTAGAGGTAGAGTGTCAGGCAATGTAAAACAATTGACCAGTGTTGGGAAGCTACTTCAAATAATTCAATATTAAATTAGTTTATTAAAAACTAAATGTATTATTATTATTATTATTATTAAAACCAACTGAGCTACACTGAGCTACACTGAAAGCTAAGCTACTCCACAACACTGCTATTTAGTGTATGTATATTTGTAATGAAATCCCAGTCCCATGACGCTGAATAATAAAGTGTGCAATTAGTGCATCTTCGCTGTACTTAATATAATCCAACAAGTATTTGCACAATTTAGATATGTTCAGTAGTATCATAGGTAATTGGGGGATGTAATTGAATGGGTTATTGTTGCTATAAACAGTGATATATGAATTCACAATATCTATCTTTAATGGCCATTTTGGTAGATGTCTGGTAGACGTTACTGGAGCATCCGGGCACGGACTACCAGACTCACTAACAGTTTTTTCCCCCAGGCCATCAGGCTTCTCAACCAGCAACACTAATCTCAGTGTTCACATTGATCACATCATCACCCCAATGTGTACTCTAATCACTTTGTATGTACATTAAATGTACATCACCTCAATTTTAATGCACATATCCATCGGCACTTCTCACTTCATATTTACATATTTAAAACTCCTATTCTTAATTACTGCTACAAATGTTTAATGTTTACTGTTTTTCTGTTTTGTATATTTATGTATATTTCTGCTATTGTTAATACTTAGTTGTTGCTTGCCATGTCCCAAGAATTTCATTGTTCAGAATGACCTTGTGTTATACTGTGCACTTGATAAATAAAACACACTCAAAATGAGTTTTTTCCTGAATCAGAAATCTAAATTTCTAGAGCACTTGCATAAACAAAACTTTCCATATTAATTCTTACCACTATTATGAAGGAGGATTACAGGAGGATTTGTTCATAAGTTGTTCATTTCCATTGTTTAATACATTTTGTTCTTAAAAACTTTTTTAATACAGTACCTGCACATAGTATTTTCTGATTTATAAAATGAAAAAAGGATGTATCCAAAATCTGTTCTGTAAATACATTTGTCTCTAATATGTTGTCAAAATGGAATAAAAATGATAAGTCTGGCAAATCAAAATCAAATATCAATTTACAATATATACATTTCTAGAAAAATAGTAATACAAAAAATTATGTAAGTAATCAACTGACAAAGTTTCATGGTGATATCTTTTTGTTAATTTTTTTCCCTATTCACCTGCAGTGTCTCGCCTTAAATGACAGATCAAAACCGTTTTTTCCCAGGGGAGAACACTGAATTTCCTTTTCATGGATGTTCGCTGAAACTGAATAGTCACACCTTAGCCCACATTCATGAAGTGTCTCAGAGTAGGAGTGCTGGTCTAGGATCAGGTTTCCCCTGTCCGTATCCTAACCTTATCCATTATGAGCTAAAATGCCAAACTGATCCTCAATCAGCACTGCGATTTATGTTTCCGTCCTCCAGGTGACGGAACTGGCTCCTCTGGGCTCCCTGCTAGACCGCCTGCGGAAGCAGCAGGGCCACCTCCTGATCTCGACGCTGAGCCACTACACCGTCCAGATTGCCAGCGGC
The DNA here is from genome assembly GCA_029706075.1 of Aldrovandia affinis. Taxonomy (NCBI): domain Eukaryota; kingdom Metazoa; phylum Chordata; class Actinopteri; order Notacanthiformes; family Halosauridae; genus Aldrovandia; species Aldrovandia affinis. The sequence goes on from JAINUG010000103.1 coordinate 1,532,459, forward strand.
ATGGCCTACCTGGAGTCTCAGCGCTTCATCCACCGTGACCTGGCTGCCCGCAACATTCTGCTGGCCTCCAAGGAGCAGGTGAAGATCGGGGACTTTGGCCTGATGAGGGCGCTGCCCAAGAACGACGACCACTACGTCATGCAGGAACACCGCAAGGTCCCGTTCGCCTGGTGTGCATCCTGCGCCCGCCCCCGACCCCATCGGTCCCATCTGTGTGCATCTCTTTTGCCTCCTCATCACCACTCCTGCATGTCCCGTCCCCTATCCCATGTGTCTGTGCTCTGGATCCTGTCTGACTAATGTAACGCTCTAAGCCAGGGTTACTAAAATCACGGTTCTTGTGGGCTGAGCACTGCTGTTTTCCCACTGCTGCTCCCTTTACCTGGGAGTCAGGTGTGAAGACACTCTGGCCAATCATTTGCACTAATTATTCAATTAACTAGCTGAGAGAAAGGAAAACCAGGACCGAATTTGGATTTGTGGGCCAGAATTTAGTAACCCTGCTCTAGGCCAATCGCAGTCATTCCAAAATGGTGGCCCAAACAGAGATCACTGAGTTCCACCAGCTTCAGTAAATGTGGGATTCTAATCTCATCTTGATTGTAATGATTTCACTGTGTGTGTGTGTGTGTGTTCTCTTTGCCAGGTGTGCCCCAGAGAGCCTTAAGACACGCACGTTCTCTCATGCCAGTGACACCTGGATGTTTGGAGTGACCCTGTGGGAGATGTTCACTCATGGCCAGGAGCCCTGGCTAGGCCTCAACGGCAGTCAGGTTCGAACAAGGGCGCCCATCCGAGACGGTGCCAGCATTGTCCATCGGGCTGTGGCCACCGCTTTATTTGTGTTCATTCATTTATTGTTACTCAATGTTTGAGATGACAATGCTGGCTTAGATGGCTTGCATATACTCATAAAACATGATTAGTGCATACAGACAAGAGACACAAAATACAATCAGCAAGTAGGAGTTGAGAAGGAGCAGAACTGGGAGCTTGGTCATCACATTGTAATGTTATTTATTTGCTTCCCTTATCCTAGGTGAATGGCACAGCTTATAGTCTTTACAGGGTATCTCTGCTGGGTATCTATGTTTGAAAGGTAGTGCTGTTAGTACAGTGAGGACCGATTCTTGGTGTTTGTAGTGATTCTGTAAAGAAAGCTGGTCCAGTCGCCTTGTGTTGGAGACCTCCTTGGTGAGGTCAACTGTATGAAGTGCTGTTGTTTAAGATGTCTGTGTGTGTGTGTGTGTTCAGATCCTTCATAAGGTGGATAAGGATGGCGAGCGGTTGCCCAAGCCCGAGGACTGTCCCCAGGACATCTACAACGTGATGCTGCAGAGCTGGGCGCAGAAACCTGACGACCGGCCCACCTTCATCGCTCTGCGCCAGTTTCTGATCGAGGTAGCTTTGCATCTGCATTCATTCTTTATTGTTCAAGTGTCCTCTGCTCAAACTCTTATTTTCCTACTCCCTCCCTAATAATGTTTATTATATTTTAGAAAATTATATTATATTATATTACTGTGTAAATCCTTCAGTCAATGGGCCTCATTTATCAATAATTTTGTTGTAAATATGCACGTAAGTTTCCCTGTCAAATTATATGAACTAACAACTTCCGCCGCATTTATCAAACGTTTGGAGGCACTTCGTTTCAATCGTATCCCCGTAAGTGTGTTGATAAATCCCAAACAGTCGTAAATTGGAAGCGCGTTCACGGTCCCTTAATTAACATAATGGAACCGTCTCTGAAATACTATATATGGTAAAACAGGAAACCCACAAAGATGATCCTCAGGTGAGAAATGGCATCAAAGAGGCAGAAAAAGAAGAATTTCTCAGACACAGAGATGGAGGTAATACTAGATACTGTTCAACAGAACAAAAATGTATTGTTCTGTAGCAGAAGCAGTGGGGTTTCTGCTCCACAAAATGTCCAAATTGGGACAAGTTAATAGCATTTCATATGTTGAATGAAATGTACAAGAAATCAAACTTAAATGGTTTGATATGAAACTAGAAACGAAAAAACTAATACCGCATGCAGGCCACTGAAGGAGGCCAAGGAACACCAGATAAGCTCTCCCAAATGGAGGAGCGCATCGATGCCATCATCGGTGAGGTGTCACTGTCCGGTATTATTCCAGAAGGGGAATAACAAGCAAAGGTGTCGGTGAATGGAACTTTAATGCACACAAGGGTACAATTTATGGCACCGATCGCATTAGGAAGGCTGGCCAGATTTAAAAAGGCCTGTTTGACACCAATTTGGCTCTGCACAGTATAGGGAAATCAAATATACTCCGGGGCTAGTTTAACAATAGAATGAAGCACACCGGGCAGTATGTGGCTCATGGAGAGTTTGGATATTCCAGAACGGTCGCCAATCTCGCTTTGGAAGTGCGCGTGGCCAAAAAGCACTGACAGCACTTGGACATGTGTTGGAATGGCATAAGATCTTCTTGTTTGCCTCATTAAGTCTGGCTGTAAGATGTTGTACAGCCTCAATAGAAGGGTTCTAGGGAATTGGAACTGGCTCATGAGCAACTCGTCATCCTCTGCAAAAAAGTCAGACCGGTCCCTGAAAATGCGCTCTCGCCCAAAGCGCTCTCGCCAATTCCTCTAATAGCGCAAGGTCCGCCATTGCAAGCTTGGACTTTACAGCATTTTGGTGCTTTAAATAGTATTTCTCATCAATTAATTATTTAAAAAACAAAACTGCAATTATGAAATTATAACTATTTGTAATGCTATTACTCATTTCAAAAATGTTTGTTTTACTTCATTAAAATATTATTCACAAACAAATTTAGCTTAGTTTCTTTATAATTTATCTTTCTTTGTTTATTTCAGTATTTCAGGACAAAATACATAGACAAAGAAGCCTATTTAATGACCAATTCCATCAATAAAAGTGAAAGATTTGAGTTAAAAGACGAACTGCTGAGTGCACACACACTGCGCGTGGTCTTAGGTTTTTGTAAATTTCCATCGCATGGCCGAACAAGTTGGACTCCTGAAAACTTAGATAAATCCCAATTTTCATGTGTAAATGTTGGTATGAAGGAATTACGAGAAATTGTGTGCGTTTGTTGCTTGATAAATGAGGCCCATTATGTGTATGGCTGGAGAAAAATCACAGGATAATACACTATAGCGGTGTGGTTTCCCTCTGATAATGTTGTAATAGCTGTGGTGGTTTCCCTCTGATAATGTTGTAATAGCTGTTGTGGTTTCTCCAGACGATGCCCACAGACATGAGGGCCCTGCAGGACTTTGAAGAGCCAGAGAAGCTGCTCATCCAGATGAATGACGTCATCACCATTATCGAGGGCAGGTCAGGGGGTGTAACGCCAAGTCTTCTCAGAACTCACTTCCTTTAGAGCTTCATTCAGAGCCTGCACTCGAATGGCTGAAATGACTCCCAGCGGACCTGAAGTGTGTTGTTTTTGTGTTGTGTCATGAATGCACAGGGCTGAGAACTACTGGTGGCGAGGACAGAACACGCGCACCCTGAAGGTGGGACAGTTTCCCAGGAACGCCGTGACCTCAGTGGCTGGCCTTTCGGCCCACGACATCAGCAGGCCACTCAAGCACAGCTTCATTCACACGGGCCATGGAGACACCAACCCCCAACACTGCTGGGGTTTCCCCGACAAGATCGACGAGTAAGAGCCCTCGCGTCTTACACGAGCCCTAGAGCCTCTCCCACTCACCCTCCCTCTTACCTGCTCACCTCCCATCCACATCCCTCTGTCCTCCCTGCTCCTGCTTCTGTCCATCTGAGTTTCTCCCTCTTCCTTCCTCTTCTCTCTGCTACTTTTCCCTGCTCCATCCTTCTATCCTCCATCACTCCTGTTGAGATGGACCAGGGTTTAATGGCCTGCCTGTAACAACACTCCTATGCCAGGCTGTTGGGGTGTGTGAGTGGGTCTGTCGGACAGACATGCATGCTCTCCGGACTATAGTCGGTGTGGTAAATTATACACAGCTGGGTTTAAATCTTAGTGAGGTGAATTCAGGCCAGAGGGAATGCTTTCTGGATACTCGTATGTTGTGGGTGAGTGTTGCACACGACCACATTTTGCGGTGCCACAAAGTGCAGTTCTACTTTGTTATCCTAGGTGAGATTGTGTTATGGGGATCTGAATCTTTTTTTGCTGCGTAATTTGAGTCACGTGGAGCAGTCAGTAAAGCCTGCACGTCTGTAATGTCTGCAGTCTTACAGAATGCATTTCGTACTTGTTTGCACAGTGTCTGGGGTTGTGTGCGATTGTGCTGGGCAGTCACCATCACTTCCACTGTTCAGGAAGCAAAATGGACTAATCCCAGATTGTAACAGCCACCAGGCTCCAGAACAGAATCTCACCACTAGCAGAGGGTGATTTATATTCATATCTCTTTTATTGTAGCGAAGGCTCTGGGTTCAGAACTAGAGGTCCCAGGAGCTGTGCTGTCCCACTCTGTTCTTTAAAATTCCTGTGCCTCTGCATCCCTTCAGCCTGTACCTCGGCAACCCCATGGATCCTCCGGACGTTCTGGGAATGGACCTGACCTCCATCAGACCCACACAGCTACCAGGACGGGCAAAAAGTGAGTCATTCCCAAAAAATGAGCTAATTATGGTTGATAACTGTGTGGAATTCCTGGAGGCCAGCAGGTGAAGGAGTAAATCAGTGTTCCAGTGAAACAAGATTTATGTTGGCTCTGTATGATGATGTCCTGTATTTCCACAGGACTACAATAGCCTGAAACCATCAATCTTAGAACTCGTCTCATATAGCACTCTGCTATCAAACCTCCTTCCTCTGACCAGTATTAACCACAAGCCTATACTTCCTGTTTAACACTGTGGGACTTTCTTTCTTTTCTACTGCATGGGTACATGTTTCTCTCCCTTTTGCTGTGCACCTCATGGTGATGTTCAGAGGAGCCCCCCACGCCCCCCCCAGCCAGCCAGGTTTCTTCAGAGTAAGTCTGCACTCTCAAGACTGCTCCTGTCCTCTTTAATCTATACAGTGCAATGAATCCTGTTGGTTATGTAATGCAGTGGTATGAATCTATTAATATAACCGTGCGTGTGTGTGTTTCTTTAGAAGCGTGCTATGAGACGGTTAATGACGACGATGATTGGGCGACCCCTGGTCTGAGGAGGCTGTCTCTGAGCCCAGGGTCGGCGATCCGAGGACTGAGAGTGAAACCCGGCCCTCAGTGGGACGGGGCCTGGACTGACGGGCTCCTCATAGACTTTGAAGAGGATGTCTTTTCCTCCGCCACTCCATCCCCCATCACGGAACTGCACCCTCCCGCTTTACCCAAACTGGCCCCGAGCCCGGTCCCCGACTACCTCCTGGACACCTCCCCTCCCCGGAGCCCCATCGGCGTCCTGCCCCACCTCCTGCACCCCACCCTGGTGGTGGACTGGGACACCAAACCCCTGCCTGCGCCCCCCGCGTACGACGATGTGGCCCAGGATGAGCACGACGTGGAGGTGAGCTCCATCAATGAGGGCGAGTGGCAGGGCGGGACATCAGAAGCCACGCCCACGGAAGAGGGGGAGGTGGGCGGGGACACAGTGCGGGTGGAGGACAATCTCTTCCTCCCCTCCCTGCAGGGCGGGAGCCGCAGCTTCTCCCAGTCGGCCGAGATCTTCCAGGAACTTCAGCAGGAATGCATGAAGAGGCTGAACGTCCCGGTGAGCTCCTCCCTTCCCCCGTCCCCCACCCCCCCTGGCCTGGACGCCCACCGGCAGATCGTCCTCTCCTTCTCGCAGGACAAGCCCCAGATCCCGCCTCGGATCCCTATCCCGGCCCGCCCCAACTGTGCCCGCCGCTCCCAGGACATGTCCCCCAACTCTGGGGGTGAGGGCGAGGACAAGGACAGGCCCCCCATGCTCCCTCCTCGGGACCTCCTGTCCCAGCCCAGCTCCCGTGCCTCCAGCCCCCTCAGCTCTCACGTGGGCTCCCCCCAGCAGAGGGCCGGCCTGTGCTCCGCCCTGGCCTTGGGGTCCTGCTGCCTTTCCACTTCTCCAGGCGGCAGGCCCATGCCCACCACGCAGAGCTTTGCCTCTGACCCCAAATATGCCGCCCCCAAGGTGATCCAGGCACAGGGCAATCAGAGTGCCCGGGCCCCCTGCATCCTCCCCATCGTCCGGGACGGCAAGAAGGTGAGCAGCACCCACTACTACCTCCTGCCTGAGCGGCCGCCGTACCTGGACAGGTATGACCGCTTTTTCAGGGAGGCCGAGAACCCTGAGGACAAGCGGGTGGTCAACACGGCCACCGTACGACCCATGATGCACCAGGGCGACTTCAAGGACAACTTCTCCTCCAATAACAACAGCAGTCTGAAGGGCCTGTCCATCATAAAGACCTCGCATAGCTTGCCTTGGATGAGCAGTGATGGACAGGCTGGGACTTCAGACACTATTAAACTGGTGAGTAGGCTCAATTCTAATTGTATTCAGTGGTCTTTGTGTTTATGATGACATACTTGAACACCAGAGGGCAGCATTGAGTTGTACAGTGGTGCATGGATTTATAATTGGCAAAAACTGTTTGTTAATGAATGATTAAGATTGTGTGCCATTATGAATATTGAGTGGTTTGTTTTCTTTTTAAATACTATTTAGGACAATTAGGACATCAAGGCAATCATATTGTTAGAAGTTTTAACATTGAATCTGGTTGTTTGGAGGTCTGTTTGGCTGTGGGTATGTGCTTGGTATGGTGTTTTGGGATCTGATTGGTTGTGTTTGGCAACCAGGTACAGGAAGCTGTACACGGAGTGACAATAGAGGAGTGTCAGATAGCGCTACAAAACCACGGCTGGAATGCCCAGAAGGCAGTGCAGTATCTAAAGGTAGGAGGCCCTGTGGGCTGGGCATAGGGAGATCCTCTATAGTAACCTGCATTGTTTCTCTACATCCTTACCATAGCACAGAGATGCTGAACCCTGGCGATGGAGAGCTGCAAGGTGTGCTGCTTTTCATTGTAATACGCAGACTTCATTGATAACTACAGTATGTAATCAACAGCTTTCATTTAACTCACCTGGCCTTTCTTGTGTCTAAATTGGTTGCTGTGCTGATTGTAAGGTTAAAACAGAAAGCAGCATACCCTGCAGCCCTCCAGGACCATGGCTGTGAGTGCCCCTGCTGTAGGAGGTTCCGGTTGGTAAGTTTGTGGTGCTACCTTACAGTTGATGAATATTCATGAAGAACATCCATTGCCGTGGTATCGTCCTTTGTAATTGCCCTTCATAAATATTCATAAGATGTATTCAATTTGAATCAGTTTCAACAGTGATGAGACATAACTCTGTGTTAAAAGTGGAGCTGACTATCTGGTTAGTCTACAAAAATCTGTTGTAGGACCTTCTTATGGAGCTCCTCTATAGAGTGCAACCGTATTGCCATCTATAGCTATATCTATACATCACCTGTATTTTCAGGATGAAAAGTAGTTTAATCTCTGCCAGATTAGATGCAATCTTAAGCGATTGGCTCTGCAGCAGATGCAAAAAAAAGAATCACACACCTTTTTGTCCCTGGGCTGCCAGGTGGAGCAGCTGTTCTGTCTGGGCCTGAAAACCCGGGCAGAGTGCCAGAAGATTCTGGAGACGCAGGAGTGGAACCTGGAGCAGGCCAGCACCCAGCTGCTGGACTCGTATGGCTCTGTGCGGCAGAGGTAGGAGCCCGATTACACCCTCCCCCAGCTTTTGGGAAAGGTGAACTCATATTTATTCTATTCTATTTAATTTAATTAATTTATCTATTTATTTATTGTATTTGAAATGTTATGTCTGGCTTATGCTGTGAAACACTTTGGCCTGCCCTTTTACTGCTTACAAATAGTTTATTACTGTTATAATTATTGTTATTATTATAATGCCAAAATAAAGGACACACCAACACAAATTGTTGGGCCAACATGAGCCGCCAGAACAGCTTTGGCATATATTCTGCAAATGTCTGTAACACTATTGGAGGGATGCAACACCATTCTTCCATGAGGAATTCCATCATTTGGTGTTTTGTTGACGGTGGTGGAAAACGCTGTCTCAGGCGCTGCTCCAGAATCTCCCATAAGTGTTTAATTGGGTTGAGATCTGGAGACTGAGGTGGCCATGGCATATGGTTTACATCATTTTTATGCTCATCAAACCATTGAGTGACCACTCATGCCCTGTGGATGGGGGCACTGTCATCCTGGAAAAGACCACTCCCATCAGGATAGAAGTGTTTCAACATAGAAGGAATGGCTTTATATTTATTTACATTTACATTTACCTTGCCCTCTAAGGAGTTGAGTAGACCTGAACCATGCTAGGAAAATGCACCACACACCATAACAGAGCCACCGGAACCCTTCATTTACTCAAGTGTTTCCTTTATTTTGGCAGTTACCTGTATATTATTATGACGATTATTTCTATCTGCCTGAAGGGACTGAATCCCGTTGGTCATATTTCTGAGTGCCTGACCCTGACCATTCTCAAGTGAACACTCCCCCATTCCTCAGTGGTGACTGAGCTGTGTTGTGTTTTTGTGTTCGAAGGCGATGACATCGCCATTCGGGACCACCTGTCCATCGTCTACACACTACGGACAGACTGACTGTGGCATAGGAGGGCTGATCGAGGCCTGTTGCTAAATACAGACACTGCTGCTGCTCAGATCGTCTGACCCTTGACCCTGCAGTGACTGTGTGGTGGTGCACAACAGAGGCTCAACATTTAGCTAGGTTTGGTGGATAGTGCTTTCAAGCACTGACCCTCGATCAGGTTAAACATTTTGCACAAAATCAAATTTATTTGTATAGCGCTTTTTACAATTGAATTGTCACAAAACGCTTAACAGAGGGGGAGCCCAGGCCTAGACCGCCCCAAAAGCAAGCCTAAAGGCAACAGTGGCAAGGAAAAACTCCCTTGGTAGGGAGAAACCTTGGGAGGAACCAGACTAAAAGGGGGGGAGCCCATCCTCTTCTGGCCGGCACAGGGTGTGTCCAAAAAAGACCATATCATGGTCAGTCCAAGGTGACTCAGGGCTGAAAGACTTTGCCCCTCCTGAGTTAGGTAGTCAGCGGGGGGGGGCGCTAAACCACATGGAGAGGGTCCAGATCCAGGAACTGGGGTTGGCGTGGGGGTGAGGGTTGATGGGGGCAGCTCACACTTCTCGCAGGATCTAGGGCATTGGGGTGAGGGCTTAGCAGGTGATTTCAGGGTTCTCCTTAGTTGAAGAAGTGAGCAAATCTGGCCCCCACTCGGCCCTCGATGGAATGAGTTTCCAATTGGGGTGAGGGCTTTCAGGGTTCCTGGTTTCAGTCCTGGTTTTCCTTTCTCTCAAGTATTTCATTGATCAATTAGTGCAATTTATTGGGCAGAGTGTCTTCACACCTGACTCCCAGGTTATTGGAGCGGTCGAAAAACAGCAGCACTTGGCCCACGAGGACCGTGATTTGAGTCACCCTGGCCTAGCTGTTCTTGGATCAGTGCTTGGGAGCCAGGTAATATTGAGGCGTGTGGCTGTTCCACATGGTGTTTTATACACTTCTGTGTGAACATGTAAGAGAAGAGTAAAGACACATATGCATGTCTATGTAAATACATGTTCTAAATTCTTAGTTCATATATTTGCATCAAATATTTATGTTCTGTGTCCATTTTTTTATTTAATGGTTTGATTGTGGGATTGTATGTTCACGTTGTAATCTACAGGAAATACTTTTAGGGTTCGGCATTATTTTTTTCTTCCTTTGTTTTAGGGCTGTCCCCGACTAAACCAAATCTTGGTCGACCAACAGTTGTCAGTTTTTTCCGATTGGTCGAAACTTAAAAAAATATATATGACGCACCTTATTTGTTTTAATAAATAAAATAAAAATGCACACTGCACTTGTCTCATGTTTTATAACTTTCTTAAGTGAATGACACAAATAAGTAACAATAGGTTAATGACTTTATGGAGCCGGAGTTCAAGATTACCTGAAAGAAAAAAAAAAAACCTCTTCCGAGTCTCTTCATGCTGCCCTTGCAGATTCTGCCGTTGTGTTTGTGAAGTTGCGGTATGGCCACATAATAGGCTGACGCTTTTATTTGACCACAACCATAACACATGCGTAGGCTATGTTTTATTTAATTAACCAGGTTGGTCTCATTGGGATTTAAAATCTATTTAGCAAAAAAATAGGCTAACAAATGAATGATCACACATAGCCTAATGTCTTAAATTGTAGCCTAAAGCTGAACATAAAGTGGCTATAGCCTATCGAAAATAACTTACTCGAGTCGGAGACCATCCGATGGCCTACTTCCCCAGTCGTTTCATGTTATGGCACAGGAACACTAGCTTTTCAAATTTTTTGGGCAAAAGGCTGCTCCTCGTTTTATTAACGATAAACCCTGCCTTGGAAAACACGCTTGCAAAGTTTACATTACACTTTTTTTGGATCGTCCGTGACTAAAACGAAATGCTGCCATACTCCAGATTTTTTATTTGACATTATGTTCTTAGGTTATATCGAAATGAGTAATTAAAGTATGCCTATATCACTAATCTTAACTGTAGGCAAATCTTAGGCTACAATTAAAATGCACATTTGCGTGCCTAAAACAAGAAGGATACAATATAGGCTACATGAAAGGGGGTGTTACGCATGTTAGTTATAAATATATAAACCATACAATTAGCAAAACACATTATATATAAAATGTTACTTTTATTAGTTTTGCAGAATTATTCACAACATTACTATTACCTTAACTGCCTAATATAATTTAAAGAGAACATATATAGGCCTAGCTATGTTAAGAGTTAAAGTCTGTCTCTGCCATACCTGCAGCATCCAGAATGGATTATTCTACTGACAAGCGTGCCGAACTGTGGCGCGAATCTAGGTGTCTCATGCTGCGTGGATAATTTTTTTTATTATTCTTTTTTCACTCGACCAAAACAAATCTCGGTCGACCAAACAATCGACCAGTCAACTAAATGGGGTCAGCCCTACTTTGTTTAATCATTCCCATCAGAATTAGAGGTGCTGTTTGAAGTTGCTTGCTGGCCGTGAATCTGGGTTGGGTGGGGGTTATTTATGTTTCCTTGTCAGTGTTTGGCACTTTTTCTGATCTGTCTGCCTTCCTGCCCCATTGGTTGGCTTGGTGTGGGGTATGTTTTGCTAGGTTTATGTTTAATTTTCCCCATGAATGGAAATAAGGGAAAAAACTGCTGTAACAGCCAAAGCTAAAGTTCAGACAGCTCAGTGGTCATTGTGGGGCATCACAAAAGACAACTCTATACACCAATATTAAAAAGTACCTAGATAATTTTGTTAGTATAATTTTTTAATATGCAATTCTGCTTTGCTGTTCAGTAACAGTAATACGACTCAATAGTGGTTTTAATATCCAATGAGCTGAATAAATGTAATTTGTATCCTAAGAGCAGTTCTACATACTGATCATCCAAAGATCAGGAGATGCTTTCAAATTTCTTGTGGCTTAATTACCTGGAATACTTAAACATACAGTACTGGCCTACTTACACAATATTCTAGATAGGAATGTGTCTAGTCATATTCTAGTCATCCTTGCCAGTAGCGTGTGCATATGTACATGATGCTGTTGAGGAGATCAAGTATTTGCTGTGTATAGATGTAGATAGATGCACTCTGTGTGCATTTGTCTAGTACAGGGGTGTCCAAACTTTTTCCACTGAGGGCCACATACAGAAAAATATACGAAAGGCTGGGCCACTATTAGAGCGCTCCCTTTTCTGTCGACGGGGGGGGTGCTACGCGAAAATAATTCTTGCGCCCCTCGGAATTTCTGTCGACGGGGGGTGCTACGCGAAAAAAGCTGAGACCAGTTCGTTTATTTTGCGGAGTGTTCAATGAATACGGGTGGCTCCACTAGTGGTGAACTCAGTCAAGTGCAAGTTTCATGCGCGGGCCATATTCCATTATATTGGAATGCGGCCGCGGGCCAATTATAAATGGACCGCGGGCCGCAGTTGGCCCGCGGGCCGTAGTTTGGACACCCCTGGTCTAGTACATCTCTTCAATAGGAGACCCACCTGCTGGGTGAGTTTTAGTGTGACAAACACAAATGTTCCTCTCCTATTAATCATAAGCAGGTACCTCCAATCACCCCCACCCCTATCCATAAAACGCCTCAGAGTTGGTAAGCTGATCCAGGATTAAGTTACCCCTGTCCTTTTCCTAACCTCATTCATTATGAGCTATAAGGGAAAACTGATCCTAGATCAGCGCTCTGACGCTGAGGCACTTTATGAATATGAGCCCAAGTCTGCTTCTGCAGGTAACTGTTGGTAAACAATGGAGTATCCAGTCATCAGGCTTACCATTCAAAGCCCGAAACCAAGCGATTAGGATCTGGGCTGAACTTCAAAGCAGGCCTGGAGACACCTTCCCATACTGCCAAGCAGGTATGTCACGGTTACTCAAATATGGACCACAAATCCAAATTCGGTTCTGCTTTTCTCTCTCAGGGAGGTGATGGAACAATTCGTGCAATTGATTGGCCAGAGTGTCTTCACACCTGAATCCCAGGTAAAGGGAGGGTGGAGAAACCGCAGTACTCATGCCCTGTGATTTGAGAAACCCTGGGCTACGGCCTTCATTCCAGCTGAGATCTGAACTGCTTCATTGGAGTCAAATAAATGGATGGAAACTTGTAACTACTCCTGATTTAAACCATTAGAGCTTTGGATCTCCAGGTGAGACATCTGGATTTACACCACTGATGAGCTTGCTGTTGCTTCTGAGGTGGCTGGTTGTAGTGTTTGAATCAAGCCTGACCCACTCCAGTCCCGATCCTGTCCTCTCTGGCCTCTCCATCGTCTGCATGCTGTGAACTAGACCGATATTATATAAAAAATATAAAAAAACAGGGCCTCCTACAGTATGTTCAAGGAAATTATGTGTGTACTTCCAACATGTTCAGGAGATGTTTTGTGTTGTGTAGTGTGGTTGTAAATCTGAATTTAATTTTTGGAGCTTAGAAATGTCAGAATCAATGCTGCAGATCTGAAATACATGTACATTTTCTTTTTTGTATTAAAAATGAAATATTTTTTAACCTTCTGAATGACTTCAGTATTTCCCACGGCATGGTATAGGATTGTAACTTATATTAGTGAATTTAATATGTTTATTTTAATGACCAGGCTTCTGGCCCTGGTGTTCAGTGATGTCCCACCACCAGTGACATCCGATCAGAAAGAAACACGTGGCTGTTAAGCCAACTCCAGCCAGAACCTTTTCTTTCTCTAATGCTGTGGTTCCCAACCAAGCCACGTGAACCCCCCGCTGCTCTAATGGAATGTCCTAAGAACTTTGCAGAGAAATCTGGCACAGTTGTAATTAATGAACACTTATACAGCTGTCTAGAAAGATACATTTACAGCCAGTGTGTATGAATGGTGCTGGCTTGATGGGTCGGGAATATCAGCTGGCCAAACGACTGAACCAGGGTCCTGCTGACTAAAGCTTTGTGCAGCCTATGTCCCTATTGACAGCCTATGGGATTTGGCCTGGATGGACAGCTGGAAAATTCCGTATTAGCTACACCATCTCTTATATTCCTCCATCATTGCTTCCCACAAGTTATCAATGTAAAAGAGACCTAGGCCTGTATTTATCAAGCGTGTCAGGATAGTGCGGATTGTCGGGGAGGTGCATTTTGGTCATCCTGCACAGGCAGACAGAATGTGGCCCAGCCTAACCTGGATGCTCATGGACAAGCATGGTGCCATCATTGGAAGGTTTATTACTCTGTGAATTAAACCAGGGCAATAAGGTGTGTAGCTTTGGCAGCCAGCACAGTCCATATTAGATCAGCACACTAAACTTACAAGCCTATAACACACCACAATTTTGGGGTTCTACCTATGAGCTGGAAATTATGGGTCAGGGAGAAAATAATTATGGCCCATCAGGGCTATGGCAGCGAACTCACAATATGAGGGGGGTGATTGACATGAAAAGAGAGGGTGTAATTGGCTACTAAATCGGGAGAAAAATGGGAAAAAATCAAACAAAATCTTAAAAAGAAAAAAAACATGGTATGATTGGCCTTATCACATGATAGCAATATTCTTTGCCTGAGCATATTTATTTCCAGATATCAGCTCAACCAACATCCCTGTATAAACCAAGCTGTCTTCCCCAGGCCCTATCAATGTTTGGGGTCACCACGATTCTAATCAAGAGGATAATTTCAACGGATACATTGAAATGATATCTTGTGGTAGTAAGTGACCAAAAACAATATAAAAAGGGGTCAAACTGGCTTGCGCTGGGGTTTCCCCCAAATCGTAAATTAATTCAGCATGGGCTAAAGTGGGAGGGATCCAACCCCAACCTCCTCCCCCCCCAACCTCCTCCAAACAGTAAAAGTGTGACCTGTTGATGGCTTGAGCTGCTTTTGGCAGTTGAGAGGAGTCTAGCAATTGAAGGGTGATTCTACACATTCCTGTTTTCTTGGGAGATCTGGTTCCAACTCACCCCTTGGCTGTGTGTGTGCATTTGGAGAGACAAACTTGGTTTGGTATCATTTTCTTCCATTTCATCTCTTCTGTGTTTCTTACATGTCAATTATATGTCTAGGATTTGTTAAGGTAGTTGAACCTATGTCTGTAGATTTGACGTTGGATATTTTGTCTGTTTTTTGAACTGTTGTAACTTAATAAACCAGCTGTTAATTTTAATTCAATTGTGAATTGTATATTTTGATGAAGGTTGATCCACCAGATTGTTCTGCCTATGAATGAATTCGGTGATCTAATTGATAATTGGTACCCTGTGTAGTAATTATATTAAATCGAATAAATATATTTTACATGTAGGATAAGTAAGGGGTATTCAGAGTGCTGAACTTTAAACAAGGGCATTAGACTGTTAAGGCTACTGGATTCAGGGAATAGTATTAATAAAGTAATACTCTTCTTCATTATGAGCATGTTACTTGCAATGTTAAAATATATGTTTTGTGAGCATGAATCTGAGTAATTGTGTAAGTAAGATTACCAGCTGGTAGGGGTGTAACGGTACACATTCGTACCGAAGCATTCGGTACAGGACTTTTGGTTCAGCATGCGCTGTGAACCAAACGAATGCAATCTTGCTTTAACAACTAACGCACGTGTTTAACTTTTTTTGCGGTCGCAGCAGTATTAAAAAAAATTTAATTCTTTTTTTCATAAAAAAATAAGATGTGTGCCTTCAGTAAAGTATGGCCAATTAATTCGTTCTAGCACTTCCGCTAACACTGCTGGAAGACCTAGCAACCAGGTCGTGCCATGAGCATGGTTTTAGACATGGGGCAGACATGTCCAAGTGACTTCAACAGCAAAATAAGTTAGAAGCCACCATATAAGGCTAATTAAGGGTGCTCACTGGGTGGAGTCAAAGTTTGTTCATGTGCGCAATTTTGAGGGTGTTTATGATTCGTAAATGAAACATGCATGCATGATTTATGAAATTGTATTAATTTGTACGCTTTCTCTAAATAATGCGCTCACATTTAGTAACTGGCTATATGCTCAGATTTGGCATGAAATCCAAGGAGTTCTCTGTTCAAGAGCCCTTGAACAGGGAGCGCCGCAGAACAGTGGCTACTTTCCACACTACATGCTACACAATGTACTACATATGGAGATGTGCATCTCACTGACGAGCTGGTCTATAGGTGCTTCGTGTGTCCCAGAGCTAGAGGCTCCTGGAGACTTGCTAAACCACATTAAATATTGACGTTGCCTTTATAGAGATCATCGACCACCATCATTACGGGAACACTTAAGGTTTGTAAAAAGTTCCACTAAGCAAGCTTTCCTAATCTAAATGGTTTGTCACCTTCTATGGGAAACACTTCACTTATGGGGTAAGGCAACGAAGGCAAGTGCTGCCAACTCCTGGCCCCAACTGGAATATGACACAGAATATTTTCTATAGTCAAAGGTTGTGTGTATGTATGATGTACGAATAGCAAATGTCCTTCACAAGCAGGCCAGGTCGTTCTTTTTTCCCCCCCAGAAGTCAAAAATCTTGTTTTTGGAGCGGGCCACTTTTCTACATTTGACGCAACACTGAACAAATATCACATACAGAAGTTTATTTCCAGTGTTTTGAGGGGGACAGACCAGTCTGACCATACACAGGCAGGATACAGCAGGCCAGTTTGAGGAAGTATCATTTCATGCAGCCTCAGACAGGGTTCAAATAACCTTGACGGTCTGAGCAGGTTTATGTACTCTCTGCATGCCTATGTTTCAACACATCAAATCTGGCATGGGCGAGGGGGAAAGAAGACTAAAACATGAAATATATACATTTAAGTCACTTTTTTCCACAATATTTAAAATTCCAATCCCAATCAAATCCAAAACAAATGAAGGTTAACCACAAAAATTTTAAGTCCCAACTGGAATGCCTTAAAAAATAAAGAAAAAAACAAATGGAAGCTCAGAATCTGCCTGTGTTTTTTTGAATCTGTAAAATGATTTAATGAGTTGTAGATAAAATTCAGTCATTCACAGTACATCATGTAGTTTAACAAAAAGACAGTATGGCACCCTAACCCAGAACCAATTAAAAACGAGGCACTTTCTTTGAAGAAACATGATTTAAGGGTTGATTTCTCAATGTTTTCCCTCTTTTGTCTTTGCGTTGTAATGGTAACACAAGCACAGTGCGGTACTCTACACGACATGTAGACATGTCTCCCCACTCCTTCCTTTCTCAATTAGAAGTTGTATAAAAAAAAATGTTTATTCTCATCCTGCTTGATAAGTGTCTGGCTGCTCCAAAGCACTGCAAAAGTCTTCCACAGTACACAGCACAGAAAACAGCCCGTATGTGGGCTAAACGCACATAAAACACACTTCAAGTAGAGATAAATATGTACACTTTAAAATGAGAATCATAACAAGCTTTAGTCAATAAAACAGCAAGCATATACATTCTTCATAAGTGTTACTGTTGGAAGAACGGCACCTTCACTTCACCTTGTTAAAAAAATACAATAAAAATCCTTCTCTTCCATATTTAGCGATAATTCTTCAGTAATACTTACTGTAAGATGCCGCAGCCGATCCTTTAGGATCCACATTCAGGCTGGAGGATCTTTATTTTAGGGGACACATGGCCCACTCTATCGCTCTCTCACTCTCTCAGCGGTTCTGAGCTTTGACAAAACAAAGAGATGTCAACCTGACGTCTCCTCCACCATGTGAAAGTCAATAAAACCGGTGAAAACGAGATTACACCAGGGAAAAAAAAAAAAAAAAAGAAGGTATATCCAGTTCAGTTTGTTAAAACCCTGTATGTATATCAACATAAATACATACAGTATATTTATATATGTGTATGTAAAAAAATAACTATTGTGCCGTTACCCTAGTGGATATATGGACATGCGCATGCCCACACACGCAGACACCTTGCCGTTTCATAGATACTGATGAAATCGTGAGCGAACGACTTGAGTGCCGGACAGTTTGTGCGGGTGTGCGTCCCCCACCAGGCTCAGGGGGGCTTTGTTCTTGCCCGGGACGCTGCCCCCGTTCACCTGCTCCTCAGGCGAGGGCCGGGCCTCATCCCCCACGGGCTCCGCCTCCGCAGCGGGGGCGTCCTGGCTGGGCTCGGCGCTGCTGGCCCGGCAGCGCTCTCGGGCGATCCACTCCCGGATCGAGAAGTCCTGCGAGCTGCACTTGGGCCTGAGCCGGTCCACGGCTGAGATCTCCGCGCCCTGCCCCTTCCAGGCCCCCACCATCGCCAGCTCGGCAAAGTCCTGCTGGCCCCCCATGGTGTGGCGGCGGCGGATGTTCTTCTTCTTGCGCGTCTCGTCCGACCGGGCCTTCTGCGTGCCCACCCCAAACATGTCGTCCGCCGAGGTCTTGAGCCGGAACTTGAGCCTCTCTGTGATCCGCAGCCTCCAGGCGGGCTCGGCCTCGGCGCGAGAGGGCACGCTCAGGAGGCTGCCTGTGGACCGGCCCTTCTTCATCACCTCCAGGGCGCGGGACAGCCGGGTGGGCTCCCGGTCGCTCCGCCCCCCTTCAGTGGACGACTCGCTGTCCGTCTTCTGCCGCAGGGACCGCCTCCGGGACAGTGTGTCGCACTCGATCAGCTTCTGGGAGGGGAAGAGGCGGCCGCCCTCCAGCTTGTGTGTGGTGCTGCCCTCAGTGCTGGCCGGCCCGCTCCTCTCCTCGCTGGGGGTGGGGGCGGTGAACACGGAGAAGTCGCTCTCGCTGTCCGTCTCCACAGGCCGGCCCTCACTCACCAGCTCACTGCGCTCGTCGTCCGCCTCGTCCCCCCGACTCTCGGCCATGGACTGCACCTCAGGGCTCAGCGCAACCGACTCTGCCCCGGTCAGGAAGGTCAGGGAGGACGTAGTGGAGTAGTCCGAGGTGATGGAGCTCACCTCCGCCCCCGGCCCCGCCCCCGGCCCCGCCTCGCCGCCATACTCAGGGTCCGGGGCCCTCGGCACAGAGGTCTGCGAGCTCATGGTCCCCAGATCCGACGCGGCCTCCTCCAGCTGGGACGGAGGGTCGGACAATGAGGACTTGGTGGCAGCTGGCGGCCGGCACGCGGTGCTGGGGGAAGGGGGCGGGGAGGCTTGTGCCGAGGGGGTCTTCTCTTTCATCTCAAACAAGTTCTGCTGCTCTGTTTGGCTTTTCCCGTCCTCCTTCCCCAATCCCTCGCTCTCTCCCGTGCGCTCTGGTTGGTCACTCACCGCAGCGGTCTTGCCTGGGCCTTCCTGGGACCAGCTGCGGTCCTGGTTCTGGCTCTGGTTGGGAGGCTCCAGGTCATCGTCTGAGCTGCTAGGCTGCAGCTTCTCCTTGGGCTTCTTTCGTTTGCGGCTGGCTGCAGCAAAGATGGAGGAGACCAGGAGATCTCTGCTGTACTGGTCCTTCCCGGACCCCCACGATCCCTGCTGTGGAGACAGAGATGCAGTGAGACGGGCAGCCACAGGGAAACGCCCTCGCTCCAGCCTCCACTCACACACGGCACAGTACTCCACCTGCTCCTCTGAAGGCACCACACATGACAGGAAGAGGAACAATAGTCACGTCAACACAGGTTCATTGTCATCAGCTTCTGCATGATGTGCCTGGAGCGCGTATCACAAGCGGAGGAAGGAGCAGACATTCTCTTCGAGCGTCAATTAATAAACCAAAGCTGTAATAAACCAATGCAGCCAGATGACAGCAAAAAAAAAAAAGAAGCTTTGAGATATTTTAAAACTGAAGCAATAAATATCCTCCAAACTCAATGTATGCATTAAAAAAAGAGCCCAGTGCTCTTTAACGCAGTCACCCCTTTTGATCCCTCTGCCTGTTCTTAGGATAAATACATATATATTTGTAAATCTGATGGAGCGCAAGTGGGCATGATCTAGATTAAACTGTTTTGGCGGTATGAGGAGTTGTGTTTGCGCTGCCCCCAGTGGCTGCCACCCCACAGCGGTTCTCACGTGCAGCCTTATGAGCACACGTACCTCGCCTTCCCTCTCCCCACACCGGAAAGAGGGGCTGCTTAGCCAAAGCAGACGTGCCTAGACAGAAACTCACCTTGGACTTTGTCGAGTCGCTAGTGGCCGAATCTGCAAGAGAGACGGGGGGGAGAGAGAGAGTATTAGCGCGGGGGGATGCTACCTTCGTTTGAGCGGGTGATGTGACCACAATGAGAGAGGGACAGAAAGAGGGAGACAAATGGCAGTCAGGGCTCGGAAGCCGTGGCAGTGACTGATGAGGTGAGGCTGAGTGAACAGAGCGGAAGCAGTCATGCACACAGAACCACATTCGCCAGCCAAGGCATTCTTTCCCAACCCTTACGATGGCAAGAGGAGAGGGAGGTGGCCTTTGATGTTTACACTGTGTGTGTGTGTGTGTGTGTCTGTTCCTCAGCTACTGCATTACTGCCTATACGCTATCCCCAAATCAACTCTCCAAAGGGAAAGGTTGTGAAAAGTGTTCAGCTTGCTCCAGTTCATTATTAAAGGCCTAGGAACTTTGCACAAGCACATTTTAACCACATGCTCTCCCATGGCTTGGCTGCGAGTGACTGTGCGCGGTGAGTGAGTGTGAGTGTGCGGTGAGTGAGCACGAGTGTGGGGGTGACTGTGTGCGGTCGGTGAGTGAGTGTGAGAGTGGGGGTGACTGTGTGCGGTGAGTGTGAGTGTGGTGGTGAGTGAGTGTGAGTGAGTTTGAGAGTGACTGTGCGGTGAATGAGTGTGTGGGTGAGTGTGGGGGTGACTGTGTGCGGTGAGTGAGTGTGAGTGTGAGGATGAGTGAATGCGAGTGTGGGGGTGACTGTGCGGTGAGTGAGTGTGACTGTGCGGTGAGAGTGTGAGTGTGACTGTGTGCGGTGAGTGAGTGTGTGTGAGTGTGGGGGTGACTGTGTGCTGTGAGTGAGTGTGTGGGTGAGTGGGTGTGAGTGTGGGGGTGACTGTGTGCTGTGAGTGAGTGTCAGTGTGCGGTGTGTGAGTGTGGGGGACCGTGTGCAGTGAGTGATGCACAGTGGTGGATATGAGCGGGGGGCCCACAGGGGTCAGGGGTCACACATGACAGGGGGAAGAAAGGGGCGAGCTATTAGAAGAGCCACTACAGGAGAGGATGAGGAAGACCCTCCACAGTGGGTCACAAGAAACTTCTCACATATCGCATAGTTGTTGTTAATATTTTTTAGCAAATATTAGTGTCTAATATTCTACCAAAATGTCAATATTTTTTTATTTTGAACAATCTTTCTTTTTTTTAAATTAGTCTTTTTTTGTAAGGATGAATAAGAGAAGCTCAGCCCCCCACCACACCCTTCAACCCTTTCAGACACATGGTGGTATGCTTTATGAGCGGAAAACAAAACCTGTAGACCGTACCATGCTATTTCTCCTCACGGACTGCTTCAGAGATAACGACAAACAGCAGAAAGGCTTTCAGACAGTAGTATTGGTCTGTCTGAGGTATACTCATAGAAATGTACACCACGGACGAGTGTCCATTTTGGCTTTTAAGGTTTCTTTTTTAATATGTATATTTTTTGGGCTTCTTTTCCTTTTTTCTTTCTTTTGTCCAATTTACAAGAAGCGGGGGGTTGTGCAGACAAGGCAGCTACACGGGGGACAACAGTCCTCTTTCTTCCTACAGTTCCAGCTGTCCATCAGAGATAGCACAGACTCCATCAGTGACATCACCGTGTGATAGACTCCGCCCACTTGGCCTGTTTCAAGATCAGTGTGCGTAAATGCCTGGAAGCCCCTTAACACACACGACAAGGAAAACTAGAGACAGAGGGATCATCGCTTTGTGTGAGGGGGAAGGAAAACTAGAAACTAAGGGATCATCGCTTTGTATGAGGGGGAAGGAACATGCCGGGTTAGGAGGCAGGATCGCACTGCAGTACTTGAGCAGTGGTTCTCAAAGTGTGGGTCGCGAGATTACTTCAAGAATGTGAGAAAAAATTGTGACAATAAAATGATATCTTTTTTTAACCATAATTGCATTCATGCATTACATTAGAAAAAGAATAGGCCTACAATTAATGTGTTAGCCTACCATTTCTCTTTTAACAATCAGAGTATGTAGCCTACAATATTTTGATTCTCAAACTTTTCAGCCCATGACTCCCAGTAGACACAACCCCCACACCCCCTCCCCCAAGGTGCTTACAACAATTTGGATTGAGTGCTCTGCTTTCAAGAGCTCTCTGTGTATAATACAGTGTGTGAAATTAATGTGATGTGCTACTTGTAAGACTCTTGGAATCAGGACTGAAGAGTCCTTTCTTTTTACCCAATATTGGCGAGCGCCGCCCGTTTGGTATCCAGCTTTGTGAAAATGTCATTGCTTGTACAAATTTTCTCCAGTGTAGTGCAAACGCATGTCCTCACTGTTTCAAGTTCACGTGGTTTATCAGCATAAGAGAGCTTTTCTGAATGAAATTCATCGGTTGCTTCAGAGTGACCTGTCAATATGAGTAGCGCCTAAATGTATTAAGACATACATAAACAACAAATAGCGATCATGACTCAGCGTGGAGGATGATCTCCGAGTGGCCGTCTCCAACATCAAACCGAGAGTGGAGAAGAATTTCCGTCTCGGAAGAGGCGGGAACAATCGGCCAGGAATGTGTGTCTCGCTCCCGGAGGACGGGCGGCGGAATCATGGGGGTGGGGAATTGAAATAAAATAGAGGGTATAATTGACCCTTCGCTAAACCACGCCCCCCTTAGTTACTGTTGCTAAGTCCGTCAAGCTTTCGGAGGCAGCATGGCGCTCGCACTGTCGCCAACTGCACTCCCTGGAGAAATATTGTCCAATTTTTGGAAAATAGAAAAAGCGATTTCAGATAGAAGCAGACAGAAGCATCTACAATATGCATTTGAAGGTTATATTCAAGATATCACACTGACTCCGCAACAAAATGACGTAAAAAAAATTCAGATAGAAGCGAAAGCCTACAGATCAGAGTAAAAGTGAACCACCGCATCACCTGGCGATTGAGACAGAGGACAACGACATTAAGGAGCAACACTGTTCCTGTAAAGCTGGGTAGGTCTCTATTCACTATTACAATCATTAAAAAGCAAAAGCAGTAGGCCTATATAATGTTACATTCAGTAGTAAGTTAGCTAGCATTAGCTAACTAACGTAACATTAGTAGCCTATAGTGTGCTGTAACGACATTACTCTGGTTAGCTCCACAGGTAGCTCCATACCCTGGACCTCTGTAAAACAAAAAATATCAGCAGTGTGTCAGCCCAGTCCTCCACACGATTTGGGTACTCGGGACTGGGCTTCCCATTGACAAAGTGCTGAAATAGTAATGAAAAAATAGTATTACATTTTGACATCAAGGTAACGTTACCCACAGGTTTTTTAGAGCTTGACTGTAACATCTTAACGTTAGCAAGCTGGCTGGATAACGAATAACAAAGCTAACATTTAGTCTAACTTTACCAACGTTGCAACCCGGAGCTGTATATCCAGACCGTAGCCACGTTAGCTTAGCTGGCTAACACTTTTCAGGATTTGATTTTGGTTTTGTAAAGGAAAAAAACCGTATATCTCCTTGCAACCTCTCTGGGTAACGAGTGTCACTGTTACAAGTGCCCCAGGCACAACGTTTAACCATAATTAGCTAAAAATCCACAAAACCAGCTCGAAAATGAAGAAAATCTCAATTTTTTGTGTCAAAGTCAATGGAGCGCAGCAAAAAACTGTCGGACCCCTGTCGGAGTCTGTCAAATACTGCGCTGTGATTGGCCAGTCTGCGTTTCAGGGCGTGGTTTAGCGAAGGGTCAATTGGAAACCAAATTGGGAGGAAAAAACAGGAAAAAATTTGACAAACAAAAAAAAACAAGTAAGTTGTAGGCCTACATGTTAATTAACATGCGAGAGAACAGATATATTTTACATGCAGTTTCAGATTTTCTCCCAATTTAGTAGCCAATTACACCCTCTCTTTTTATGTCAATCCCCCCCTCGTATTGTGAATTCGCTGCCGTAGCCCTGAGACAAAGGCGATGCACCGCCTCCTCCAAGCCAGCACTCGCCAAGCCGTTGACCGTAACTCCCGAGCCACTATTATACGCAGTGAATTCACATCGGCTTCCCTCCCCCATCCCTGGGGTGGACAGCCAATTGCCGCCGAGGAGTGGCACTAGGAATCGAACCGGTTGCAGTGGCCAGCGGCGAAAGTTGTAACCGCTAGACCACCTGGGAGGCGATATATTTTATATTTTGGTTGTTATTACATGTGTTCTTTTAATGTTGTTATTATTATTATCCGGGTTCTGTAACCGTGTATTTGTGTGTGCGTTTGCGTGCTTGTCAAGATTGTCGGAAAGCACCTCGCGGGATGGTGGGGGTCGCAAGTCTCTACCAATGTTATTTTGGGGGTCGCGGGCTGAAAAATTAGAGAACCACTGACTTAGAGGGCAGAGGAGAGCCTGTCAGGGTTAAAACGCACAAGGACAACAAGGACAAAGGAAATGTGCGAGGGGAAAATAAACGCTTTACAAGCCAACAAAAGCAGTAGGGACAAACGTAACCAGTTGTGTTTTTTAAACAGAACAATAAAGAAAGAAGTAGAAATTAATAAAACAAAATTAAACAGCAAAAAATATGCTGTATACAGGCACTTTCTTATATATATATATTTTTACATTTGCATTTGTTTCCAAATGAATAAATTAATCTTTTCAGTGAAGAAGCTAGAAGAGTCTGCCTTACACCCCTCCAGACTCAAGGCCATAACTCATTGTCTAATGAAAAGCAAATGAAAATGGTGCTCATCAAAAAGCTCTCAGTTAAAGCACGTACAAAAGCACATTTTACATTTAATTTTTTTTCTCCTGCCCAGACCAAGTCAAAGGCCATTTCCACTTGGAAAAAGGCTGGTGTAGCAGTTCCTGTTGACATGTTTGTGGGTCTTCACGGAAGGTTCTCTCACCGTGGTAAAGGTGCTCATGCCAGCGGCGTTAACCCACCCCACAGACGGGCTGCTCCAGGGCTAAGTTACCTGATACATCCCCCGGAGACGTGCCTGTGCGCCCAATGTTGGTGAGCAGATGGTCGATGTTGGGCACAGGCTGGGACTCCACTGTGTTCTCCTGCTGCTCACTGGTCTGCAGGTGGAGGAGAGGGGGTCAGGGGTCAGCTCCTAAACACCAAATACCCAGTGGACCCATTGTGCCCGTTCGATGGGCCTCTACCACCCCGGGCACTCGGTTTTGTGTGGTTTTCACAGCTTGTGTGCAAGAGGGTCAAATAAAATAGAAACCAGTAAAGAGCACTGCTTTACGAGAGCTTCCATGAGGTATGGGACCAAAGAACTCCCCACTGTACTCTTACAGATGTCTGTGACTGACACGGCTGACCGTAGCTTACAGACGTCTGCGAGCAGACCATATGTGGCTGACTAGCTGGACATGTGGAAACGGCAAGAGCAGAGAACGGGAGGGAATTACTTCAGCTTTGTTGCCTCCAGAAAAACAGACAGACAGACAGAACAAACAGCAGAGCAGAGAGCGATACAGAGGGGCTGCTAGCAGCGCATAACATCCATACACACCATGGGCTCCTCACTGCCGTCTTCAGTGAAAAACCAACAATACTGGAAGAGGACAAAAGAAAAAAAACGCCATTTTAGAGAATTCAGAACATCAATCATTGATGACAATAGAAATGGCTTCCTGAAGTGTGAGAGTGCGCAGGCGCTGGCTCACATGCTGTATGAGGGTTTCCACGATCTTGTATTGGTCAGGCATGTGGGTCACCATGTGGGTCATGTTGTCCTCGGAGGTCCTGACCAGAGTAGGGCCAAACACGATGGCCAGGTTCCTCGGCTCCATCTGAGAGAGAGGGTCACAGGGTCAGAGTGACTCTCTGATTTTATAGTTGACGCATTGACACGGCCGCAAGGCCACAGTCCGTGCGTCCGCCAAGCTGTGAGAGTTTGTACTACTACACGTCCACTGACCGCACGCTTTTTTGCACAAAGAAGATGGCTTATATGCTGGAAGAGGAGTTGATTTGCATGTACCTACTGCGGAGAAATGAGTGTCAAGAGAAAGGCAATGGTATGTTCGACCATTAAATGAAACACGGGAAGAATAGGGAGAACTTCGTGCGATTGTTTAATAAACAAAATTTTAATCATAAGAACAGTTTGTACTTAATGAAAATACCCTCATCAGCGTCACTGTCTAAAAACGTTCGGTGTACGCTGTAGTTCAGAAGAAAAACTTTTTTTTAAAGACCTTTCAACCATTATATGAAAGTATGAACATAAATAATATTTTATGAAAACTATTTATATAAAACTATTCATATAACTTAGAACAACTAGAAAAAAATAAAACTTTCTGGTATAACTATTCAAGTAAATCCAAGAAGTCATAGATATTTTTCACATGGAATCACTCCTTTACATATATTTTGCGACTTTTAAAACCACTGCCAGCATCCGTACCAAATCTCTGAGGTACAAATTGGCCTTTACACATCCAGATAAAGAAGCGCCAATAAATGGATATGGAGCACAAGTAGCGAGGGTACCATGAGAAAGAAAACTTACATTCACAGGTCAGGAAATAGAAGCATACGTCAACAACGTATAGTCACAAAAATAGTGTCATCACAAAAATAATTCATTAGGCATAAAACATTTTTTTTTTTTAAAGCATCCAAATGAAAAACTTTCCTACAACATAATGCAGGAAAAAAATACCGGCGGTGGTCCAACCGAGGAAAGAATATAAGAATGAGAATAAAGCATAGACACGGGTAAACTTGTGAAGGGAGAAGGCAGACCGAGTGAAACTGTATTCACGATTCATTCCATAACCTCCTAACTGCATACACACAATAAGACAATTGTTCAAATTCAGAACAGCGATTTTATACAGACTGCTAGAAATATACCCTAATAGTGATTTGACCCACTGTGACCGTTTAGTAAATTGCAAACTTGTAGCGACTGCTTTTGCATTCAAAAAGCAGCTGCAATCCTTCAGTAAATTACACCAGTATCAGCGAGATACCGCAAGACAGACACACACACACAAAAACACACAGTTAGAGCAAAGATGCTCTAACTGTTAACAACCCTTTCAAGATCAGCAAAAGGTCTCAAGATTAGCTGCTGTGCAACAAGCACAAACTAAACCACTACAATACAACCGCGTAGTAAACACAAGCAGAATGGCCTGTTAGAAGCCCTCTCTTTTCCATAAGAGTGATGCATTACCTTATTTTTCTCAGCGTTATCAGCCACCATTTTGAGATGTGCGGAAAGGAACTTCAGTGTTTCGTAGTGATGGTCTGGCAGCTCGTGGAGCTGAAACGGGAAGGGGGAGGGTTGTGTGTTAGCAGATTTACATGGAAATGTAAAAACGTATTGTCCTGTTTGACTCACCAGTCTTTTCAGCACTTTCAGTCTCTCCACTGGATCCTCAGTTCTGTTGCCTTCTATAAAATCAGCATATCTTTCTGTAGGGTGCAAAAGACACACACAAAAATCTAAACATGAAAAGCCTTTGTCCATGGAGAAAAAAGAAATGGAATGGCATTGAGTTCATTTATATTGGTGTGTGCATACGTGCATGAATGTGTGCCCAGAATCTGAAATGCAGATTCCAGTGTCATTCACTAGGGGGCGCACTTTGTCAGCATATGGGTAAATCTAGAGGGCAGCAGCCTATTTTATTCAAACAAAATAGTATTACAGGATTTTCCTAGTTACCTATTTTCATTGTACAAGATCCTTCCAGCATTCATTTTTTCATCTAAAATCTGTGTCAGTTTCAATGAATGTACCAAACTGAATAATAATGAATTTATTATTGCTAGTTTTGTGCATCACCCATGGTTTTCATTCATTCTATGTAAAATAAAACCACACAGTTAAAAATCAACTTTTAACAATCAGGAGCTTAATGATCTTCTTTCGATACAGGTTGAAAAGTATAAACACTGTAGAAGCTCATATACAGCAAGTCATGCTGTCAAGACCTTACCGTTTGTAAAGAGAGGCTCTGGCAGCTTCCGGAAGAAGGACTTAAGTAAACTGCTGATCACATTTAGGTCCCTCCATTTCTGTCCAGAACACAGACAGAGAAAGCCAGAGTGAGAAAGGGAAGAGAGATGGCTGAAGTAGGTGAGCTGTAGTAACAAAATTGTGGAGGACACTAACGTCGTCCTGGATGTTGATGTCATTCATGCCCTTGTTGAGCTCCTCCTGCATGCTGGAGATGGCAGTATTGTTCCCAGGGACTCTGTAGATCCCAGTGTACTCCAACCCCTGCTCCTCCACCAGCTTACAGCAGATCTCCACAATCAGAGGCACAAACTGAAATACACACGCAACTTCCACAATCAGAGGCACAAACTGAAATACACACGCAACTTCCACAATCAGAGCACAAACTGAAATACACACGCAACTTCCACAATCAGAGCACAAACTGAAATACACACACAGTATCAAACACACACCAACTGTAATTTGCTAATAATGTGGACTGTCACAGATGCATGAGGCAGCTCTATGTGTAATGTGACAGATGTGTGAGGCAGCTCTATAATGTGTAATGTCACAGATGCATGAGGCAGCTCTATGTGGACTGTCACAGATGCATGAGGCAGCTCTATGTGTAATGTGACAGATGTGTGAGGCAGCTCTATAATGTGGAATGTCACAGATGCGTGAGGCAGCTCTATAATGTGGAATGTCACAGATGTGTGAGGCAGCTCTATAATGTGGAATGTCACAGATGCGTGAGGCAGCTCTATAATGTGGAATGTCACAGATGCATGAGGCAGCTCTATGTGTAATGTCACAGATGCGTGAGGCAGCTCTATAATGTGGAATGTCACAGATGCGTGAGGCAGCTCTATAATGTGGAATGTCACAGATGCGTGAGGCAGCTCTATAATGTGTAATGTCACAGATGCGTGAGGCAGCTCTATAATGTGGAATGTCACAGATGCGTGAGGCAGCTCTATAATGTGGAATGTCACAGATGCGTGAGGCAGCTCTATAATGTGGAATGTCACAGATGCGTGAGGCAGCTCTATAATGTGTAATGTCACAGATGCGTGAGGCAGCTCTATAATGTGGAATGTCACAGATGCGTGGGGCAGCTCTATAATGTGGAATGTCACAGATGTGTGGGGCAGCTCTATAATGTGGAATGTAACAGATGCGTGAGGCAGCTCTATAATGTGGAATGTAACAGATGTGTGAGGCAGCTCTATAATGTGGAATGTGACAGATGTGTGGGGCAGCTCTATAATGTGGAATGTCACAGATGTGTGAGGCAGCTCTATAATGTGGAATGTGACAGATGTGTGAGGCAGCTCTATAATGTGGAATGTCACAGATGCGTGAGGCAGCTCTATAATGTGTAATGTCACAGATGTGTGGGGCAGCTCTATAATGTGGAATGTCACAGATGCGTGAGGCAGCTCTATAATGTGGAATGTCACAGATGCGTGAGGCAGCTCTATAATGTGTAATGTCACAGATGCGTGAGGCAGCTCTATAATGTGGAATGTGACAGATGCGTGAGGCAGCTCTATAATGTGGAATGTGACAGATGCGTGAGGCAGCTCTATAATGTGGAATGTCACAGATGTGTGGGGCAGCTCTATAATGTGGAATGTCACAGATGCGTGAGGCAGCTCTATAATGTGGAATGTCACAGATGCGTGAGGCAGCTCTATAATGTGGAATGTCACAGATGCGTGAGGCAGCTCTATAATGTGGAATGTCACAGATGTGTGGGGCAGCTCTATAATGTGGAATGTCACAGATGCGTGAGGCAGCTCTATAATGTGGAATGTCACAGATGCGTGAGGCAGCTCTATAATGTGTAATGTCACAGATGTGTGAGGCAGCTCTATAATGTGGAATGTGACAGATGTGTGGGGCAGCTCTATAATGTGGAATGTCACAGACGCGTGGGGCAGCTCTATAATGTGGAATGTGACAGATGTGTGGGGCAGCTCTATAATGTGGAATGTGACAGATGTGTGGGGCAGCTCTATAATGTGGAATGTCACAGACGCGTGGGGCAGCTCTATAATGTGGAATGTGACAGATGTGTGGGGCAGCTCTATAATGTGGAATGTCACAGATGCGTGAGGCAGCTCTATAATGTGGAATGTAACAGATGTGTGGGGCAGCTCTATAATGTGGAATGTCACAGATGCGTGAGGCAGCTCTATAATGTGGAATGTAACAGATGTGTGGGGCAGCTCTATAATGTGGAATGTAACAGATGTGTGGGGCAGCTCTATAATGTGGAATGTAACAGATGTGTGGGGCAGAGCACAAAGCTCGGAGTAGAGATCTTACTCTGTTGGTGTGGGCAGGAGGGCAGTCGTCCAGACGGACTCCGAAGGTGACTCCCGGTGAGGACTTCTTCTCAAAGGGCTTCCTCATCAAACCCGGGAGGCCTTTCCTCCAAACACCTTTATCCTTAGGAGGGCTACATTCATCTGGAGAGAGCACACACTCCAACCATAAGAATATACTCGCACGCGCACACTCACATTGACAAACACACACAACGCAAGAGCTCACACACACACAATAAAAAACACAGAAAAGCACATGAACACACATACACACAATTCTGAAGGCATAAACACTGAAAAAAGCACGTAAAAAAACAAAAACAAACATAGAAAAAATATACACACACATATATATATAAAGTAACACACAATCGTTAGGCCTCGTAGCTCCACAGACAAAAACACACAGACAGACAGAGCAGGTGTGTACCTTTGAGTGTGGCCCTCCTGTCAGAGTCGGGCTTGGGTGAGTGAGGGCTGAGCAGGGCCTTGGTCTCTCCCCTCCCTCCGAGCAAGCTGTGTCTGAGGCTGAGCGACTGACGGGATGGCTTAGGCGATGGCTCCGTCTTACAACTGGGAGGACTGAGACACACAACCTGTCTTACAACTGGGAGGACTGAGAAACGCACGCACACACACACGCACGCACGCACGCACGCACGCACACACACGCGCACACAGTGCTGTGTGTCCCGGCTGGTGGGCTCTTACCTCATCAGGGTACTATATTCTTTGATCTTCTTGCTTATGAGGTCTCTGCTTGTAACACCTGCGTTCTAAAAAAATACAAAGGTTGTGAGCTCATCTGTGCTCCACTGTGGTCTCTTGGGTAAGCCGGTCTGTATCGGGTGATAGGAAGAGGGTAGAGACATATTCCCAGGGGGCCTTCTCTCCCTGTTCATGGGGGTGCAGTAAGCTGTGTGGATGCGTGTCTCTCTCCATGCTGGGCTATGTTACGCAGAGGGGCGTGACCCATATCTCACATCAGCATAATTTGTATAATTAGTTGGGTTGTAGCAATTTGCTGGTGCACACATCCCACATTTACAGCTTGAGTGCTGGGTGAAGTCACAATCCTCTCTCCATCAACCAGTCATTCTTTATTTTTATATAGTGTCATTTACAAACAGGCTGTCACAGTGCTTCATAATGGACATCTTCCAGAGGCAACAATGTTAAATAAATAAAAATAATAAATAAAAATGATTATTATTATTTTTAAACCCCAAATGAGCCAATGTGGGGAAAACGTGGACATTTTTCCCAACCCCTTAAGCGGCAAGCAAGCAGAACATCCCAAGAGCATCCCTCCCTCTCCCCTGCAGTACCCACCTCCTCGTCTAGGTTGCTGTTCTCCTGGATGGTTCTGATCCAGGACAGCATGTCCTCCCGGTCCTCTGCCTGGAACAGGTACTCACAGTCCGAGGTGGTGAGGCGAAGCACGTTCTTGCGCTTGGTGTCGCTGTAGGAGATGTCAATCAAGCAGGCCTTGATGCTGATTGGCTGCTGATCCTCCTCGGACAGGGAAGCGGCCTGGGCCAGCCCCTCTTTCTTATCCTTGTAGAGGCAGAGGGAGTGCCCTCGCAACACGGCATACATCTGCTTCCAATGCCTCATCCCCCCACCAACACGCTGAAATAGAGACAGAGAGACAAGACAGAGACAGCGACAGAGGGACAGAGAGAGAGAGAGAGAGAGAGAGTGAAAGAGAGTGTTCAGACCTTCAGCATGTGTGACAGAATGTCCTGAAAGCTGAGGCAGTATTCAGATGTGACGGGACAGAGCTCAGAGCTCCAGCCCACTGTGGCCTGAAACGCTCAATGGCATCCTCAAGGAAATGACTATCAACAAAGCTCACCCAGCACAACTCCCCCAACACAGCTGACCCAACAAAGCTCACCCAACACCACTCAGAAGCACCACATGCAAAGCCGCATCTCCTTCTCCTGTGTAAAATGTATGGATTTTGTCTGGAGACTTTGGTTTTGATGTCTATGTTTAATTTAGGTTGACTTTGCGATATGATCTGATATTCAGGTACAGAACAAACTCTTATTCATAGTCCATTTCCACAAGGTAGGTCTCCACAGATGTAACAGTGAACACAGGTAGCCCTTAGAGGTCTTGGGCTATTTTGTCTCGTTGTCGAGGACAAAAGACGGGTCGTCAATTTCGTCGGCAGCATCACTCTCGATGTCAGACTTCTTACCAATAATTTCTTCAAGTTCGTCATCCTTGACGTACAAAAGCAAGGTTTGTGGTACATTTAGCATTCGCCTCACACGAGGCTCAACTCGCCTCATTTCTCCTCCACAAAAACTCCAAAAACTAGCTAGGATTTTTTTTCCGTTTCATAATATGACAAGAAACGCTGAAGATATTCAAACAAAGATGACGCCTGCCTCACATACTGTATGCGCTTTTACGCACGCGTAAATATAATTTTTATATCAAATTAAAATGATAATATCTCAGTTTTTACTTGGTCTTTCAACGTCATTAAAAAAACTAGCATGGGGTTTCAAGCCAGCACTTTCGAGTGAAGTTGACGGCAATGCTCAAAGTGACTTCGTTTTAAAGCTACGGCGTCTTGAACCAGTTACTGATTTGATCACGCCGGCGTGATCGGCGAAGGGTTAATATGCATGTGTAAATAAAGGTGATTCTTAGACAGTCCACTAAGCGCTCCTCTATGTGACTTTAAAACATCTTGAGTTCACTTGGAGCTCACAGCAACTCTGAGCATAAACACTGGCTCAATAAACGCCAACATTCAAAATGAGGCTCCATGAGCGTGTTTGGTCTCTCCCTGCCTTCCATGGACATAAACGGAGAGCATGCAATTCACAATTTAAACGGCTGACCTACATATTGACAGTACAAAAGTGAATTCAGAGGTTTGTGTGTGCATAGGGGAAACAGGAGAACGAAGTCATCACCTAAAAACTGCCCTAACCTATTTCCAGAGCAGTTCTTACCCAGAGACACTGACGCTGTAAACATGGCTCGGACCGATGCCTCAGGAAACTGGGTCTGACAACTGCCAAATACTGAACACTGGAGAGGACATGCTACTGTACCTGTGTGTATGTGAGCGTGAGTGTGTGTGTGTGTGTGCGTGTGTGTGTGTGTGTGTGAGCATGTGTATGTGTGTGAGCGTGTATGTGTGTGTGAGCTTGTGTATGTATGTGTGTGTGGGTGAGCGTGCATGTGAGTGAGTGTGTGTGTGTGTGTGTGTGTGTGTGTGTGATTTTGCATGTGAGTGAGTGTGTGTATGTGTGTGAGCGTGCATGTGAGTGAGTGTGAGCATGCATATGAGTGAGCGTGTGTACTATGTGTGTGAGCGTGCATGTGAGTGTGTGTGTATGTGTGTGAGCGTGCATGTGAGTGAGCGTGTGTATGTGTGTGAGCGTGCATGTGAGTGTGTGTATGTGTGTGAGCGTGCATGTGAGTGAGTGTGTGTATGTGTGTGAGAGTGCATGTGAGTGTGTGTATGTGTGTGATTTTGCATGTGAGTGAGTGTGTGTGTGTGTGAGCATGCATATGAGTGAGCGTGTGGATGTGTGTGAGCGTGCATGTGAGTGTGTGTATGTGTGTGAGCGTGCATGTGAGTGAGTGTGTGTATGTGTGTGACTTTGCATATGAGTGAGTGTGTGTATGTGTGCGATTTTGCATGTGAGTGAGTGTGTGTGTGTGATTTTGCATGTGAGTGAGTGTGTGTATGTGTGTGAGCGTGCATGTGAGTAAGTGTGTGTATGTGTGTGAGCGTGCATGTGAGTAAGTGTGTGTATGTGTGTGAGCGTGAATGTGAGTGAGCGTGTGCATGTGTGTGAGTTTGCATCTTTGAGAGTGAGTGAGCATGTGTGTGTATGTGTGCGAGCGTGTGAGAGTGTGCGTGAGGTTGCGTCTGTAAGAGAGCATGTGTGCGTGCGTACGAGCGAGCATGTGTAATCACCTTGCTCTTGTCGGTGTTGAGCTGGCGGAAGTGAAGCAGTCCCTCCTTGGTGGAGTCACTGAACACATCTGAGGAAGAGTCCCTCCTGGAGCCAGAGTCTTCAGAGGACTTGTCCACTGCCTGAACACAAGCACACACTGCTAACTGAAGTCTATTCTGACATCTTAAAATGTGCTTAATTAGCTTCACTCACAACAAACCAACAAACACAGTAAAACAACTCAGGCTATTGTGCTGGTAGCTACTTAGCCTTGTTGACCTGTTTCAACACAAAAACAGAGAGAGAGAGAGAGAGAGAGAGAGAGAGAGAGAGAGAGAGAGAGAGAGAGAGAGAGAGAGAGAGAGAGAGAGAGAGAGAGAGAGAGAGAGAGAGAGAGAGAGAGAGAGAGAGAGAGAGAGAGAGAGAGAGAGAGAGAGAGAGAGAGAGAGAGAGAGAGAGAGAGAGAGAGAGAGAGAGAGAGAGAGAGAGAGAGAGAGAGAGAGAGAGAGAGAGAGAGAGAGAGAGAGAGAGAGAGAGAGAGAGAGAGAGAGAGAGAGAGAGAGAGAGAGAGAGAGAGAGAGAGAGAGAGAGAGAGAGAGAGAGAGAGAGAGAGAGAGAGAGAGAGAGAGAGAGATATCACCACAAGACTCACCTTCCTCAGGGTCTTCAGGCTGGGCACGTGCTTCACGGACGGCCTCCTAAGAGGGGAGACAGAAAGGCACAGCTACATTAGACGCCTCCCTACTAACTGCCGTAGATGCTGCCCTGTTCGATTGGCATTGAGCTTTGGTGTGATGCCCACTAGCTGCTCATCTAGCAGAAATCTTCCCGGAGACAGCTTACCCTCTTCCCTCCTCCCTGTAGTTATCCAGACCCTCATCGCAGGATTTGGAGCGCTCCGTTTTGACACCGGACTCCAATTCCAGAATAGAGAGCCGCAGAGAATCTGAACGCAGGGGGGCAGAAACGGGCGAGAGAGGCGCATGAGAAGGCTATCGTTGCCATGGTGGTAATACCTGAGCTCCAGAAACAAGGGAGGTGTGGTAATGCGAGGCAACAGAATGCACAATTGTCCTGGAGACTGTGTGCTAGGTAACAGCTGGTGCATGGTCATGTTTGGTCATTTCTTATTCCAGGATAAAGGACCATATTTTCCCCTGTCCCAAATATGAGAGGAATGGGTCAATCCTTTCCAAAATCCCACACCCAAATTTAAGATAACCCATATAACGCAGTAGCAGCAACCCAAATTCACGCATGTCACCCCTCTACTCACCCACCTCTTCAGACTCCACTACCACTGAAATCTGTACATCTAACTACTTGTCATCACCACTGCTTACATGTTTAATACTGCTTTTTGTAATATGTATCCTTGTTTAAAACTTTCTCAAACAAACCAAAAATATACAGTTGCAAGAAAAAGTATGTGAACCCTTTGGAATTACCTGGATTTCTGCATAAATTGGTCATAAAATGTGATCTGATCTTCATCTAAGTCACAACAATAGACAAACACAGTCTGCTTAAACTAATACCACATAAACAATTATATGTTTTCATGTTTTTATTGAACACAACATGTAAACATTCACAGTGCAGGGTGGAAAAAGTATGTGAACCCCTAGGCTAATGACTTCTCCAAGAGCTAATTGGAGTCTGGAGTCTGCCAACCTGGAGTCCAATCAATGAGACGAGATTGGAGGTGTTGGTTAAAGCTGCCCTGCCCTATAAAAAACACACACCAGTTTTGATTTTACTATTCTCAAGAAGCATTGCCTGATGTGAACCATGCCTCGCACAAAAGAGCTCTCAGAAGACCTACGATTAAGAATTGTTGACTTGCATAAAGCTGGAAAGGGTTACAAAAGTATCTCTAAAAGCCTTGATGTTCATCAGTCCACGGTAAGACAAGTTGTCTATAAATGGAGAAAGTTCAGCACTGTTGCTACTCTCCCTAGGAGTGGCTGTCCTGTAAAGATGACTGCAAGAGCACAGTGCAGAATGCTCAATGAGGTGAAGAAGAATCCTAGACTGTCAGCTAAAGACTTACAGAAATCTCTGGCACATGCTAACATCTCTGTTGATGAATCTACGATACGTAAAACACTAAACAAGAATGGAGTTCATGGGAGGACACCACGGAGGAAGCCACTGCTGTCCAAAAAAAACTTTGCTGCACGTTTGAAGTTTGCAAAAGAGCACCTGGATGTTCCACAGCACTACTGGCAAAATATTCTGTGGACAGATGAAACCAAAGTTGAGTTGTTTGGAAGGAACACACAACACTATGTGTGGAGAAAAAAAGGCACAGCACACCAACATCAAAACCTCATCCCAACTGTGAAGTATGGTGGGGGGCATCATGGTTTGGGGCTGCTTTGCTGCCTCAGGGCCTGGACAGATTGCTATCATCGACGGAAAAATTAATTCCCAAGTTTATCAAGACATTTTGCAGGAGAACTTAAGGCCATCTGTCCACCAATTGAAGCTCAACAGAAGATGGGTGATGCAACAGGACAACGACCCAAAGCACAGAAGTAAATCAACAACAGAATGGCTTCAACAGATGAAAACACGCCTTCTGGAGTGGCCCAGTCAGAGTCCTGACCTCAACCCGATTGAGATGCTGTGGCATGACCTCAAGACAACCATTCACACCAGACATCCCAAGAATATTGCTGAACTGAAACAGTTTTGTAAAGAGGAATGGTCCAAAATTCCTCCTGACCGTTGTGCAGGTCTGATCTGCAACTCCAAGAAACGTTTGGTTGAGGTTATTGCTGCCAAAGGAGGGTCAACCAGTTATTAAATCCAAGGGTTCACATACTTTTTCCACCCTGCACTGTGAATGTTTACATGTTGTGTTCAATAAAAACATGAAAACATATAATTGTTTATGTGGTATTAGTTTAAGCAGACTGTGTTTGTCTATTGTTGTGACTTCGATGAAGATCAGATCACATTTTATGACCAATTTATGCAGAAATCCAGGTAATTCCAAAGGGTTCACATACTTTTTCTTGCAACTGTATATAATTTACTAACCTTCCTTTTCTTCCTGGTGTTACAGGTATGGTATGCAGCTGCTAACGATTATGTCTATTACTGTATTACTACACTGATCTCTTGCGCGTACAGTGATTGTTCCTACCATGTATTATTGCGCATCTTGTAAGTCGCTCTGAATAAGAGCGTCTGCTAAATGCTTAAAATGTAAATGTAAGCATCGACAAGCGCAGCGGCATACAGCTCCGCCCCTTACCTTGGTCATGTGACAGCTGGCGACGAATGAGAGGCGACGGGGACGTAGGGCTTGGGGGTATGGTGGTTATGATCGGGGTGACCGATATCACGGCAGAGGCTGGAATGTGTGTAGCGTCGTGGTTGATGCTCAGACTGGAAGGTTCATCTGAAACAGTGCGACAGGCAAAGGGTCATCACTCTGGAAGAGGTCGATAGGCATAATTTAATTCAGTCGGCTGTTCCATTACATAATGATACATTTACAAGTTGGCCAGCCGGAAACAAGCCCTGTATCTGCTCCATGTTTACCAAGCCTCCATAAAACAGGACGCAAGCTAAGATAGGAGTTTGGACCCGGAAAGGACTACTACACACACCTTACCATACATCGGTATCAGACGATATTTGCCTTGTTGACTGCTATCGGCTTATTGGCCGATAAAATTAAATTTACTGATGGCAGTGGCTGATAATTATCCTCAGTTTGTGTTGCGTCAATGTGGCCTAAATGTTCAAACTTTAATGGAACGGCAGCATCTTTTATTTACAGGTTAAACTGACTGAAACAACGCCTAATATACTCCTCTGATGATGATGCGATTGACTAGCTATCACGAGCACTCTGGCACTCCACGCAGTCTTGTACAAGATGCAGTAGAGCTGGGCGATATGGCCAAAAATAATTAGCATACGTTGACCAAAAACTTCGATAACTATGGCCAGTATGACGAACGCCATACCACTTTTCATGTAGGTATAGCATGCTACTTTTAGTTGACAGGTAATACAGTTTTCAGCATTGGCCGCCACAAATTGAATGTTTTTTGACCAACGTTTTTTTTCCCGTTTTTTTTTTCGTTCGTCTTGCGCAAGGGAATTGCAGCTGCATTGCTGGCTCTCATTTGTTTATTCCCTGCACTGCTCAGGAGTCACTACAGTTAACTTGTAGGCATAGCCCAATCTATTTTATTTAGTCCTGTTTTTAATTTATAGTATAGGTTAGGCTATATCCTAACTGAGCGAGTTGTAGCCTAATTAAAAAGTTCTACTCAAATCAAGAGAGAAGCGAAGGCGTTATTGAAACAGAGGAATCTGAATTAGCATATGCTAGCAAGGGTTTGGCAGTGATATAGGCGAGATTATCTACTTTCTGGCAATACCAGAATTATTTTTCAACTCATAATATATTGACCAAATCACCCTTTATTAGCGGGGCACTGCAGAATCGTGTTCACCCGCTAATTTGCGAACGTTAAGGCAGCACGGATTTCGGTTATGAGGCTCAAATCAACTTTCCCTCATTCTACAATGTCTTGAATTTAGTTTAGCTAGTAACTGTACTAGTCGTTGGTGAAAATAAGTTACCATTAGCTGTCCTACAGGTTTATAAATCTGAGTTAAATGAGGAAGATCTGCCATTCGTCCTGAATTAAGCCTAAAAGTGAAAGTAAAAAAGGCATGATATTGATTTAATCATGTAGGATATTGGCATATATATATATGTATTGTAATAGTAATAGTTTTTAATACTGAATGGCATTCTTGGGGACAGTTGATAGCCCTGGCCTACTGTATTTCATAGCAGCGTAGGCCTATATGGCACAGCCAGTTAACTTTCTGACCTAGGGTACCAACATAACTGGGCCACTGGAAAAAAAACGGTTGAACCCTGTGCTTTCTTTGGGGAAAATGGGAACATGCTAGTATGTAGTTTTAACTTTAGAAAACAATATTGCACATTTTCATTAATTCACATCAAATCTGATCAGCCATTTACAAGCAAGACATGTAGCACAGTAAAACAAGTATGTTACAATAAAAGCTGGTCCATACATTAGTATGATTACATTTTTGCCAATTGAAAATGATAATGAA
The DNA here is from genome assembly GCA_029706075.1 of Aldrovandia affinis. NCBI lineage: Eukaryota > Metazoa > Chordata > Actinopteri > Notacanthiformes > Halosauridae > Aldrovandia > Aldrovandia affinis. Next base: position 1,571,392 of record JAINUG010000103.1, read on the forward strand.
GGGAATAATTTTTTTTAGCTGCCAGGGCAAAAATAGGACAATAAGTAACAAATTATCGGTATCGGCCGATTGTTTTTACAAAACATTTAGCAGACGCTCTTATCCAGACAGTTTCACATTTCTTTAGATACAATCCATTTATACAGCTGGATATTTCACTGAAGCAATTCAGGTACCTTGCAAGTACCTTGCTCAAGGGTACAATGGCAGTGTCCCCCCACCTGGGATCGAACCTGCAACCTTTGCGTTACAAACCCAGTCCCTTAACCATTATGCTAACATTGCCGATCATTGTGTTATTTGAATTATCGGTATCGGTCCAGAATTTTCATATTGGTGCATCCCTAATACAGACCATACCAAACACACCTTAATATATGCCTTACCATACAAAACACCACTTACTACATACGCCTTACCATAGACCATACCAAACACACCTGACCATACAGACCATACCAAACACACCTTACCATACAGACCACACCAAATACACCTTACCATACAGACCATACCAAACACCACTTGCTACACACGCCTTACCATACAGACCATACCAAACACACCTTACTACACACACCTTACCATACAGACCATACCAAACACACCTGACCATACAGACCATACCAAACACACCATACCACACACGCCTGACCGCGTCACTCAACCTCTATACCTTAGAGTCATACAAACCGGGTTCTGGTGCGATTGCACAGGTTTTCCTGCCTGGCAGACCCACTCTGAGCAGACCTGCTCGACAGGCAGTGACAGCCGTGCGTATGGAGAAACTACCGCTTCAGGCCTGAAGTCCACCTTATTGTACCAGTACTTTTACTCCCACAGCTCAAAAGAGAGGTAACAACAACCCAAACTTCCACCTACACTGTGTGTGGCCCACACAGAATCAAAGAGCAACAAATAATTACACTAAAATGAGGTGGTATCAGAGCTGCAAAGTGCTTCCATTTTCATAGCTTCCCATAGCCAGACGGGGCCCCTCAGTGTAAACCTTCTGATGTTTCTTAAAGTAAGCTTAAGTAACAATTACTGCCTCTGCTAATGAAGGAGCAGTCAAACTGCTGTGGTGACTACACAAGCTTAGAGAAAATGAGCATACTGTAAATACTATCTCATGTTTACATTGGAAAAGAAAGGATTGTTGCACATACAAGTTTCCATCTGCACTCTCAATAAGCACTTTGTAAGCAGGACAACGAGGACTCCATAACATTATAACTTCATAGGTGTTGAAGTTTTAAAACAAATACAAAACCAATTCAAGGAAAAGCAAAAACACACAAAACAAGCTATTGTGTGATTGGTCTTTCTGACACTCAGCCATGCACCCACTGAAACACTGGCAACAGCTCTACTTTAAAACACACCCTAAAAAAGCAGTTTTACTGTGGACAGGGACAGAGCCCCCATTTACAAAGAGAAGGAAAACCTCCCAATCCATGAGCATTCTCTCCAGCAGTCTGTCTGAACCAGCTTCAGAGTTGCCACCCACCGTGGGTTTCCTCCATAGTCTGGTATAAGCCCTCGCAATCCATGCACCTCAGACACCTGCCCAGGCCCTCGAGCCAGGCCCCTGGAGGGCCCCAGCAAGCCCACGCCGGCCCCTGGCCCTCCTGCAGCCACAGCCTCTCCACCAACAGCATGGCCCCTCACCCACCGAACCTGGAGCCCCAGGGCCCAGGCCCGGGCGCTGGCAATTATTCTGACCTCATGTGAGGCTGTGCGTCTATAACACTGGCCCCTTTCTCTGCCGCTGCGCTCCGGGCGGTGCTGAGCGCACTGGCCACACCTGCTGCTGTGAGGCCTGACAGCCCAGTCTTAGGCCTCTGTCAAACTGTGCACATTAACATTGACGCTGGGAAATTAAATATGTCATGTTTTACTGGTTAACTAATGCAATGTTATGCATGTGTCAACAATTCTCATATGCTGAGCAAAAACAATGGCCTAATGGGTTACAAAGTACAGCACCCTGATTTACTACCCACACATCACAGTGCTTCTGTCTCCACAGTAAAGTCCAGGATCACAACCCAGTGGGAGCAGACAGTAGAGTTAGAGCGGAGGCAAAGCGGACTGCGGGCATGAGTAAACTCCCTGGGGAGTAAGAAGATATGATTAACCCTGCAGGAGCAGACGGGGATTCTTGGGCCGCGGCGGCCTGGTTGAAGTGCCCTGGCTCTCACCATTCGGCAAAGCCACAGGTAAGCAGCCCACAGTCTGCCTTCATGACAAAGTATTATTGGCAAACACAGACATGCCAAACCACACTGCGCTGTCGTGGACTTCACGACCAAGAGAAGGAAATTATTTCCTGTTGCAATTCAGAAAATTCTGCCAACTTTACAATATTTCCCAGCTTGCAGCTGCACTTAGCAATCAGCATTTGTTTAAAGAGTGTGGCTCTGTAAAAACCAGCAACAAGTTACAAATGAGAAGTAAGGGCAGCAGTGTTACATGGCGAGGGAACTGGTCTACGCCAGGAGGTTGCAAGCTTACACCAGTGCTGTGGCACAGCTGTGCCTTAGAGCAAACTACTAGTGTAAATGGATTAAGTGTAAAGCGTTAGCTATCCAAGCGGCTGTGGATAGGGGCTCCTGCCAACAAAGCAAAACAACGAATGTCTGGCAGACCTACGCTAGAACTATGCTGTCCTGCCCCCACACTCCTTCAGGTAACACAAGTGCAGAAACTATGGGGGGGAAGGGAAGAAACTCATCTCAAAATTTGGTTAATGATGTAAACTATGAAATAGACTACATTTCTCTGAATCCAGCCAAGAAATGTGGCCTTTATGGTCATTTTGAGAGGTAACGCTTGAAAGGCAGATCTAACATGAAGGTGGTGAACAGTTGAAGTAGATGTTGAAGTGAAAATTATCTTCTTTTCGAACTATTTAGAATCTTTAAAAAAATTTTTTTATAGTTTATGTGAACCAGTAATTCATCTTTAATGATGATGAATCCTTAATCGTTAAAAGAGCGCTCGATAAACCAGAAAATTACACAGTAACATTCCCAATACCTCAGAGGTCAAAGGTCAAAACAATTATCTAATTTGGATACTTATAATAGTAATAGTAATAATATTTTTTTAATCTTGAAATTATCTGAAAGACCTATATAACCTGACAAGCAGTGTTCTTCCCCCCTTGCTGTCTCTTAGGGGCTCTTGATTACCCCTCTGTCCATACACTGGTGAGCCTGGTGTCCTTACTACCTACAATAAGCAGAGCCATGCAAATGACACCATTATTCACCTCAATGCACCCAGATACTGCAGGCTCCAAGTGACATACAGGATGCAGCTACTGTTGGGGAATGCCGACAACTCATAAAACATGCCTTGGATCTCCATTTTAGAGTAATATAGCCAAACTCACTATGAGATGAGAGGTGAAGTCCATTATAACGGTCATTACAGTAATGAAGTGATGGATGGCGGACGGCGTATGGAAAATATGTGTCTACAGCCGAGCACAGTGCATACTCAGCCGCTCTATTCTCTACAGTCCCTGAATGGCATTCATTCTTAGAAGGAGGAGCCTAATAAATAGGCAGAGACAGAGTTGTACAGAGTTGTCAATGCCTGGAACAGCTTGACAGGTCGGGTAGTAGAGGCAGAAGCACTTGGGCTATTCAAGTCCAGGCTAGATGCAGTATTAGATACTCTTTAGATTAGGACATGACGAGCCTAGAAGGGCTGAGCGACCCATTCTCGTCATTATATGTTCTTATGTTCTAAATGTTGAGGTAAAGCAAAACAGATTAATACTGCTGGCCATTAAAATTGTTTTTTACCAAGTCCAACCAACACTGTACTAAAGAAAGAAAAATGTGTGCAGTGCAGCCTGTGTTCACAATCCTTGTTTATGTATGCATTTAATTACAGTGGATTAGAACTGTAAAGAGGAACATGGCTTTTGTTATTATTATTTTTGTTCTAAGACCATTCACTATTGGTCTTAGAACACACCACATTAATGTCCAACAAATGCTAAACAAATCTCACCAGGTCTATTTTCTAATCACAGTAACACAGACAATGGGTACGAGACACTGGAGGACCTAGGCAAGAGTAGATAACCTTCCACCCGCTTAAAAAAACAATGTTATAAAAAAATAGTATGCCCGCAAGATAAAGGCTGTCTACATATGCACCCATGGCTAAAATCATGAGTAATCATCAAGAGATGTCTGACATTGAACTCCATTTCCCACACAGCACTGCTGCCTTCAGTCATTAGCTTCCTCACATCAGCTGCTCTACCCATCAGCTTTGACAGAAAATCTATGTAAGCTGCTGTTGCCTTCAACCAACTTGTTAATTCTCTCAGTAGGTGTCTCTATCTCCCCCCCAGCCAGCATTGGACCGGGGTAGCATGGGCTGTGCTCACCGATGAACGGGATGGAGTCGAGGGAGTCGGTCATGTTGCTGGAGCAGGAGGTCCGGCGCTGCTCGCCAAGCCGCCTCATGTTTAGCTCCCGCCGGGCGTCGTTGGGCAGCCAACAGGTGGAGTCCGTCCCGGGCTCCGGCTCAGCGTCAGCGACCGCCAGGATGTAGGAGTGATGGCGGATGGGGTTGGGGGCGGTCTTCTCTCTCAGTAGCACCACCTCCGGCCTCTCCCCCTCTCTGCCATTGGCCCTCCCCGGGGTCTCCCGCGCCCTGGTCCTGAGCGCCGCTGCCCCATTGCTAGTTGGCGTGGAGCCGCCCTGCTGGTTCAGTGTGGGGGATTTGAAGGGGCCGGAGCAGGAAGAGGACCTGACGGCCAGCCCTGCCTCCTTACCCACGTCCTGCACGCTCTCGGCCCACGGCCGCAGGTGCTGGGTGGTGTGGGTCAGGCGGTTGGGCACCAGCGCTCTTTGGTCTTTGGGTGCATCAGCACTGTGGGGTGAGGGGACGGGGTCAGCCAGGGTCTTAACCGACAGGCGTGAGGGCCGGCTGTGGGCTAGGCTAGCGGCCCTGGAGGCCAGCAGCTGCTCTAAGCCTTTAGAGAACGGAGGGGTGTCGGGCGCACCGCGGAGGCCGGCGCTGCTGCCTGAGTACCCGGCCGGAGTCCTGCGGGCCTGGGGAATGGCGCAGTGGTACAGCTCTGCCCTGCCGTAGCCCTGCCCCCCGAGCGGGACGTCCCCCGGCCGGCCCAGGTAGTCACAGGAACGCGCTCGGGGCTTGGGCGCTCCCAGTGGGGCGGAGGCCAGTGCATCCTGGGACGCGCTGCGGGGACAGTCCCTCAGGACCAGCGCCGCCGGCACCACGGCGCCCAGCCGCTCCTGAGAGGCGCTGCGGGGGGCAGGGCCCGGGTACGGCCGCTCGTGGGACGCACTCCTACGGCGGAGCTGGGCGGGGCTCTGGGAGGCGGCCCGCAGGCTGTCCAGCCTCTCCTGGATGGTGCGGCAGCTGTACATGTGCAGCCGCTTGCTGTCGATGTACTCCTTGTAGGTGGTGTAGTTCCGCCAGTCTATGTTCTGGTGGGCGGCGGGGGACAGGGAGGAGGGGGCGTAGTGATTGGCCGGGGTGGGGAAGGGCTCTCCTGGCACTGCCAGGGACGACCTGACGGAGCCGGGTTGTCCAGTGGGGCATGCTGGGTAGTTGACGGGCCGGCCCACCGGAGAGAGAGCAGGAGGGTAGTGCAGCGAGGCCCCCTGGGGCCTCCCCCTGAGGCCATATCGGTTCTCCTCCGTCCTGCGGCTGTGGCCTTCCGGGGGGGCCACCACCGTCCTCACGCTCTCGTTGCACACGCACACGACCGTCTGGGTCTTGGGGACCTGTGGGGGTGAGGGGGGGACGGGGATCTCCACGCGATAGCCGGTGTCGGGCTGGACCCCCGATGGCGACGTGCCCGGCCACGCCCCTCTACACCCCTGCCCTGCCGCCGTGGGGGGAGGGTCGGGCGTCTGGGCCAGGCTTGCGGGTTTAGGGTCTATCCCAGGGTAGCATATGGGCGGGGGCTCTGGGATGTGTCGGGCGTTCCCGCTGTACGCCTCATTTCCTTTAAGGTAGGCATCCTGGGAATACGCCTGCAGAGAGAGGAACACACACCTGAGAAACCCGCACGCCAGGAAAAGAGGCATCACAGCACTGAAATCAATCTCATCAAAACTATTCAAGTGAAAGTCTCATTATTCGAGTAAGGAGCTTTCACTTGATAATTAGTCAAAGGGTGGTTGGGAGACAGAAGCAAATACAGAGAACACTTCATGTGGTTTTCTCTACATTAAGAAACACACAGCAACAGCAATGAATAATGAACACAACAGACACTGGCCCCGCTTCGAACGCCGATAGGAACAGTCCGAGAAAGGCCGACCTGTCGCGGACTACTTCACAACCAGAGCAAAGCGTACCGACAAAACAGACAGGGAGCGCTGAACGCACAGGATAGTTCTCCTATCAAAGGGCAGGCTTTGCTTCTGGGGGCTGGCAGGAGTGAGAAACTTTCCATACTTTATCCTTGATCGGGTGTGGATGGTTTGGAACTCTCAGCTGCGTGTATTCTCTGTCCCTCTCCTAATAGGTATGCTGCCATAGCTTACACCTGTCGGGGCTATCTGTATATTTCCTATGCTTGTGCTCCCCTGCTCTTACATAATGCTACTGGCTATAGCACTGCTTTTTTTTCCTCACTGCATGTTCTCTTCCCTGCCTCGGCACCTTCCCGAGCCCTAGATCCTGCAAGAAGTGTGAGCTGCCCCCATCAACCCTCATGCTCACGCCCACGCCTACCCCAGTTCCTGGATCTGGACCCCCTTCATATGGTTTAGCCCCCCACTGACTACCTAACTGAGGAGGGGCAAAGTCATTCAGCCCTGAGTCCCCTTTGACTGACCATGATATGGTCTTTTTTGGACACACTCTGTGCCAGCCAGAAGAGGATGGGCTCCCCCCCTTTTAGTCTGGTTCCTCCCAAGGTTTCTCCCTATCAAGGGAGTTTTTCCTTGCCACTGTTGCCTTTAGGCTTGCTTTTGGGGGGGTCTAGGCCTGGGTTCCCCCTCTGTTAAGCGTTTTGTGACAATTCAATTATGAAAAGCGCTATACAAATAAATTTGATTTGATTTGAATTTGAGGGTCAGGTGACCAGAAAAAGCAACAGGTGGGGAACGAAAAAGCTCCAGAACGACGGCGGGGACAGATGATCTACCTGGGACCTGCTTGAACACAACTCTACCCACTAAACCAGGGGTCGGCAACCTGCGGCTCCGGAGCCGCATGCGGCTCTTTCAGCCTTATTCCCCCGTTGACAGAAAATCCGAGGGGCGCAAGAATTATTTTCGCGTTGCACCCCCCCCGGTCCGCGAAATAAATGAACTGGTCGCAGCTTTTTATCGCTGCGACCGATTCATTTGCACCCCCGTCGACAGAAAATGGTGCGGCTCCCAGTGTTTTCTTTTCCGTGGAAACCGGGTCCAAATGGCTCTTTGAGTGTTATGGGTTGCCGACCCCTGCACTAAACCCTCAATTGGGGGTTCTTTTTGTACATTTTGTTTTTAAGATCTCAGGAATACTGCTCTCTTAGGCCTAGTTAGTGACATTTTGGTATAGCTCCACTAGCTGGCCAGCTAGCCGTGAGGTTGGTGAAGAGGTTTCTATTACTTTTGTCTCTATTTACTAGCCTAGCCTCCTCTTATTCTTAAGGCCATTCCACTGGGTGAGCCCGTGCGAAGTGTTCTATTAGCCCAAGACCGCAATTCATATCTAGAGCTTTTGCAGTGGCTTCACGTTTGCTGTGTAAATGTATTCTCTTAGTGTCATTTGACTTTGGTCCAGTTGTGTGCTGTGCACATCCGATTTTGCAGTGTATATTTTAGGGGTAGAACCTTAGGTGTACTCATATTGAATATCACGTGTGCTTTGAAGCTCAAAGCTTGAATGCTCTATGGGCTATCAACTACTTTTTCACTGTGCTCCTGCCTGTCTACATAGTTGGCACACTGGCCTTATTTATTTTTAAGTTTCAGATTTTATCCAGTTTTTCTCCCAATTTGATAGCCAATTACACCCACTATTTTCAGGTCAATCCCTCCCTCATAGTTCGCTGCCGTAGCCCTGTGACCCGGCAGTGACGAAGGCGAAGTATCGTCTCCTCCAAGACGGCACTCGCCAAGCCGACGACCGTAAGTCCGGCACCCCAGAGCCACTGCTCTGCGCAGCGAACGTCTTGTCGGCTTCCCTCCCCCCTCCCTGAGGTGGACAGCCAATTGCCACCCCCGGTGGCACTCCCGGCCATAGCCGACTCTGGCGAGGCCGGGGAATCGAACCCTGGTCGCCGTGACACTGGCCTTATTTTAATGTATTATGAAATGTATGTTCTCCAACTATTTTGATACCAAAAAAGACATATCTATATAGTCATTAAAGAATAAAGACATACTATTTTTCTTATCTCTGGCATTGGTTATTGAATTGGAGTGTTTGCTTGGTGTATTCAGAGCTCCCCTTTTGCTCTAGGTATAATCCAGGGGTGGCGTAGTCAGTAGCCCACTAAGGGGCGTCACAATTTGGCCCGTCAAATTGCCTGCCCTAAACCCTCAATTTACACTACACTCAAATACATATACTCATAACAAACACCCCTCAACTGCCGTGAAAAGGATGGGAATCCTTTTCATCTAATATTTTTGAAGAGATCACAATGTTTTCTCTGAGTCCTCCTGCTAAAACGAGGAGGGCAGGAATGATGGTGGGGATTTAACATGTACCTTCCTTCCTGGACACAGGTAGGTCTGCAGTCGGCTAAAAGCCCAGCCCCTCCCACTTCATTTGCATATATATTAAAGCATACCTTTCTAAGACTCGTGGCTCAGAGGCCAAAGTGCTTTAGAAAAAATAATAATAATCAAAAGTCACCCAAAAAAAAAAACAGACGGGGCAGGGCACTGAAAATCCGTCTGGCATGAGCCCTCAAACAGGCACTGTTACTCAGGACACTGTGGGAAGGAGAATACCACTGCCATGACACCTTCAAAGGGAGAACGGGAATGAAGCTGGTGATGAATGATGACATCATCCCCGCCCAAAGCAATCAACTACAAGATGAAGACGAGATGGGGAGTGATGTGTGACAACATGTTTTTTTGGGGGGGTTTTTCTCCTTACCAGAGCTGTGATATCCCTTGAGAACTGCAGCCAGCAGGGCCAATAGAATCATGGCAGGCAGAGAGAGACAGAGGGAAGAGAGCGCAGGAATAAAAACACAGCTACAGCAGAGCAGAGCAGAGCGGAGCTGGGTGTGGAGAGACACAATTATTCTGTCATTTGGTGCCGGATACAAGCTAAAAATACACCGAGTGTGTGGCTGTTGGAAGGAACCATCGGAGGCAAAGGGCGGCATGACAGCAGAGCATTAGGAGGATTGTCACGTTAGCGCTGCCACCTGCCCATCTCTGAAGCTCGTGTGGTGCTCCCATTGCCCTCCTCCTGTCCACAGCAAGGTTACCTACGCTCACAACCGCTGTTTGTCCATCTCTTCAGTTCTTTCCCGTTTCCATTCAGATGACGACTATCACTGCTCGATTATATATTTTGTTCAGACGGCACAACCTCCCCCCCCCCCCCCACCGCCGACATCATCCACCTGACCAGAGCTGTCAGTGCAGCTGCTTACCGTCCACACTGCTGAGGCTCCAATTCCAGCTGCTGCTGTTTCCATTTCACATGCACACACACACACACGATACAAGCGTGGCTGCCTATCAAGGATGCGGTTCGAAATCCGTCTCTGCCAGACCGACCTTGGCCATTAGCCCCAAATGGGGGTGGCGTTTGGCTGTCTGCCCCAGAGGGAGGGGGGAGGGTGAGCCGGCTCGAGTTCACCATGAAGCACGTAAGGGTGTCTCGAGAACGTGGGTGGGCGAATTCCATCTCGAAGGAAGCGGAGTTCGCTGCCCTCTGAGAATTAGCTTGTCTCGTAGAGATGACCGGCGAACTGGTGTAGGGAGGGCAAATTGAAATAAATAGAGGGTATAATTGGCCACTAAATTCTGAGAACCACCACCACACCGGCCTTGTGCACAGCTGCTTCTTCATGCTCTCTGTATGTATCAAGTTTGAGAAGCCAGTATTTAACAACGTATCCCTATTGTTTCTTGTGTGCTGCCTCCTGAAATGTCTGCATGCAGAATTTCTTCTGACGGAGTATTCGAGCCAGTTGAACTGTTCTAACCAGCAGTACTGGAAAGCTATTTTTTGCAAGCCAAATCGGTCTTGCATATACTCTGATAGTTTTAGGCCAACTTCTTTCATTCCCACGTCGATATGATCTACTCCAGCCCCTGCATGCTGTTCTGTCTCCACAGCCACTGTCTCATGTGACTGTCCTGTTTCCTCCGTCCCTGCCTGCTGCGCTTTTCTCATAAAAAACTGTCTTATGTTCACCTACAATATAAAAAGTTAATTGTTTGATTAATGAAGAATCGTTTTCCAGCCAGTAACTTCTTGTACATCGTCATTATCCTATATGCTTAATTGATAACACACACACAACATGGGGCAGCGGGAAGTGTGAACATTATTTATTAGCTGTATTAGGCAGCTAGCTAGCATTAGCAACATTGACTAGCAGGTTACTTTTATTCTATGAATATAAAACAGAGATGATACCGACAGTAAAGTTTCATATATTCGCTAGATAGATAAGAGGGAGCAGGACCTGGGAGCGAGGTGGCTTGCTAACTGTTAAAAAATTTGCTATCGTATAGCTACATTAGCTGCATCATAGCTAGCAAGCTAACATAGCCATAAAACCCGGCTTTCAAACCAAGGCTCCATACGATTCAGAGAGTTGAGAGACAATGCATATCAAATATGTTCGAAATTTGATGACATTTTCCACTGAAAACACTTGCGGGTCTCGAGAAGCAGTCAGCGGAGAAATCTGTCACCGTTGTTTCGTGAACAGGGGGATTTTTAATTGAACCAAATATTATATTGTATTGTTGTTTATCAGTAAATGGCACAAGCCATGAAATCAAAATGGCTCGGGGCTATTCAGAAAAGATCGGGGGCTGAAGCCCCTTAAGCCGGGGTCTAGCAACGCCACTGTGAGTGCATGTGTGTGTGTTAGAGAGTACACATACATATTGGGCTGATGTGAGAGCGCCTCGGGCAGTGTGGCAGCAGGTATGAGGCCGAGCTCCAGCAGGGAGCACAGTGGAGAGTAAAGGCAGCAACAGCAGCTCACTTACCAGCCCTGACTGCAGGGATACATGCTGCCGGACAGCACTGATAAACCCCCCCGGATGATAAACAAACAGAGAGTGGGCAGAGGAACACGGTGTAGTCATGTGGGCATACCAGCATCCTATCCCACTACTGTATATCTCCTTAGGTGATATACCTTCACAATCTGAGGGTTAATAACATTTCCATGGATTGACCCATTAATAAAACAAGGTTCTTCACAATCAAAGGTCTTTCTCTGTCTGTCTGTCTGTCTCTCTCATCGTTCATTCTCCTCTCTTTTGAGCAGCGGATGATCCGCTACACAGCTCAAGGTCATTATAGAACACAACCAATATGGAATTTAATAACTCCTTATAAACTCATACATCTTAAATGGTGAGGTTTAACCAGTCACCAATTCAGTTACTAATAAAATGGGTAAAATCATACATTTACCCATTTGTTTTAGTTTTTTTTCTATACCGGAGGGGAAAGAGGAGGTAGGGCAGAGCACACAGCTACAACCAAGGGCCAGAAGGGGTTAAAAAGCTCTGTAAATGAGCATTTGTCAGTGATGGTGAGCAAGCAAAGCTAGCTGCTCTACTGCTCAGCCCTCCAACCCTGTATCACCACCAGGCGGCTCTTTCACTGAGAGAACGGAGTTACATTTCCCATCAGCCCCTGCCCTGAACAAAAAAGCAAAAAGGACAGTTTTAATGTAGACTCTGTATTCAAGTTTACATCGCAGAGTGAAGTCAACATGCCAGCACCAAACTCGGCCTGAAGGCCTTCACTCTGCGTCCCTTTCACAAGACTGGGGATAGGCATTTGGTTCACAATGGTACTACGACAATGCAAAATTTTCACGGTCTTCAAAGGGTGTATTAGAAGAACCTAAAATGACTGACTGCCTCACAGTAGAGACCAGAGCCTGTATATATAAAGCATCTCAGAGTAGAGTGCTGATCTAGGATCAGTTTGGCCTCATGAAGAGAGTGCTAGAAGAGGACAGAAAGACTTGGCCAGTTGCAATGCTGAGCAGGACAGAGTCAGGCCTTAAACGCTGGTGGTGGTGCGTAAAGGAGCAGCTGAGCTGTGGTACCGTAGCTGTGGCGTTATGCTGTGGCAGGCTGTAGGGATGCCTCCACTGTGCAAGTGAAACGCATCACAGCAGGGAACTCAGCCCTGCTCACATGCTCCACCAACTATGTTTATTCAGGGGAGAAAAAAAAAAAAAAAAAACTGTAATCCCTCTTACTACAACTATAAGAAAAATATATACATTACACTCCACCACTTATCTCTTCACAGCAAATAAGAAAACAGAGTAAAAGAGAGGGGGAAAGCCCCCCGAATGAGGCAGACTCACCAGCTGCAGTATGTCCTCGTCTTTGGGCATGACGCACAGCTCCAGAGACGTGTCACTGAAACACAAACCAGGACGCACTGTGAGGCCCAATCACCTGCTCGTCACTACCAGGTCACGACAAGTGAAACCGCTCAGCCTGGTCACAGTGACGTCTGTCACACTGTACTTCTGCTGGGACAATAACAGTGTCCCTACAGAACAAATCATGACTACCCTGTGTCGCCATGGGGGGGCAACATAATCTCCATTTCAGATCCATTATAGAAACAATCTTCTGACCATGAGCTGTCCTTGATCACAGGCTAGACTAGATATGAAGATCACTGAATGTGTCCCTTTCATTTTATGAAGCACTTTCAAGCTAACATGCAGGATGATCTACTGCATCACACATGTAATTTAGAAAGCACTTTTACCAAGCTAAAATGTTGCACGCACGCACCCACTCTCGCACCCCTTGAAATGATCCATCTTACCTGTTCTGGATCAAGGCTATCACTTGGGAGTATGTTTTTCCGATAATACTTTCTCCATTGACTTTGACTATTCTGTCCCCTGTGAAAGAGAGCAGAGCAGTCATTAGGCCAGCCGGTTGTGCTCCAGGAAGACACGCAAGGGAAGTGATGGTGTACACAAAGCTGGAATCAAACATCAAAAATCCTGAAACAAAAAACAGGACTTTTCCGGCTCCTACAAGGAACTATTCAATGCAATTAAACAAAATCTCTGTGCAAACCCCCCCCAATTTGGGTGGAGGTTTTCTGCATAAATGATTCATAGTAATGAATCCAGTAATGTAATGATGTAACTATTCCAAATCAGTCTAAATTGTCCAGCAAGCATGATGGAACCCTCCCTCCAGGAAGTAAATAACGGGGGATATGCGCAAGGACAAGCCCTAGCTGAAGGTGTGGGCCACATCTACAAGGCCAGCAAAAACCAAGGAGCTGTTTACCTGTGCAGAGTCCAGCTCCGTGGGCGGGGCCTCCTTCCTTCACTTGCTTGACAAAGATGGTGTCCATGGGCTCCAGCCGGTTCCGTGGCCTCCCTGGTAAAGCATAGAGTAAGTATCACACTGCAGAGATCAGTGAGTCTCTCCATTCACCCCGTCTCACGCTGCATAGATGAGTGAGTTTCTCCATTCACCCCTCCGATCCTGTACTCCCCACTCATCACCACAGGCTGCCTCCAGCAGCACTGTAAGAGCGCACAGACCCTCGAGCCTCACGCCGCACCGCACCACAGCACGCCGGCCCGTTCAGTGTGCTTGCGCTTGTGCCCTGCTTAACGGGACATACTCATCACACTGCTGTATGAGCACTATAGCTTTAAAAAATAAAGGGAAAAAAAGAACATCTCTGCATTCTGCAAGCTAACCAAGTGGGGAGTGCCAGATCCAGAAAGCGTCATCTCTCTGTGGTCCTCTCCCAGGAAAGCACATGGTTTTCTGTGGCCTCTGGAGGGACACAACGTGGTTATTTGGGCTGATCTGCTGTGGTCCCTAGAGGGACACTGTGTGGTTATTTGGGCTGATCTGCTGTGGCCCCTGGAGGGACACTGTGGTTATTTGGGCTGATCTGCTGTGGCCCCTGGAGGGACACTGTGGTTATTTGGGCTGATCAGCTGTGGGCCCTGGAGGGACACTGTATGGCTATATAGGTTGATAGCCCGCACACAGTGGGCGGCCTAATCGGGGAGCACAAGACTCACATTAAACCATTACGGTGGAATCTGAGCGTCTCGGAGTGCTTGTGTGTATTCGTGTACGCTGTGTGTGTGTGAGTGTGTGTGCAAGACTGTACACTGCATGTGTGCTAACATTTTCCTCATTCGACAGGACAATTTAGGTTCCATACTGGAATGGTGAGCATGCACGTGTATATTCCACATAAGACAAACCCACTTCGCCTGAGCTGCAGTCTCCATTTCCAGTATGACTGAGAGCTGATCTATTTCCTGATAAGAGCATGTCACTGTACAGTACACACACATAACCAGTCACACACATAAATTCAATGTGAATGGGGGTTACGCAGTCAGCCCTTTAAGGCCGTCTGTCGGCCTTTATGAACTGGACATTTAAGAGCTATACAAGTTAACGATAGATGTAGATAAAGCTTTGTGAAAAGACTAGCTTTGTAAGGAAGAAATTATTAGATTTTAGGGTTGCTATGCTAACAGAACCTAACTAAAAGGATTGCTGGGGATGACATTAATGGCAGTTATTGCCAATGTAATTTTCCTTGTGCAGAGTGAAGTCGTGAAGCCTCACCTCCCTCTCAGCAGGGTGTCACCCCTGGTTATGAGCGGTCAACACCCACAGGCGCACACCGCCACTCTGACAGGCACATCCTACACGAACACACCGCACTATCTATAGGCCAGAGGCCTGCCTCCTGACCCATCTACTTTAATCTATGCACCCCCACTCAAACACCTGCCCTGTGTCCTAATCTGTACACAAGAGATAGTATGTGTATGTGTGTGTGTTTTGGGTCACTAAAGTGCACACCTGATTGTGTTCTGTGTGTGTGATACAGCAGTGATTGAGCAGTGCTGAATCTGAATGGTACAGATACTGAGATAACCCTATAAAAGTGAGTTTGATCCGTTTCTGTGATGTTCTCCCACAGGTACCCGCTCTCCGGACTTACACTTGATCATTTAATTTTACTGCACGCCGCCATTCTCAAAACTGTCAACAGAGGGTAAAGTACACTGCAAAACATAAGCCAGCATAATCACGACTTGATTCAACATGTTGCTTGAACATTACATACAACATTTTACGTGATTTTATTGAATTAGAAATGTCTTTTTTACATTTCTCTTTTTTGTTTTTTGTTTTTTTAACCAGGGGGGGAAATTGTGATATTAATAAACCGCTTATAAATTCTCACAATATCAATGAAATGGAAATTCAGCAAGAGCAACAGTAACTTCAACAAACCAAGCACAAGAACATGGTGTGTAAAGCACACAGCTGCCTAACTCCAGGCTCCTACGGACAGAGTGAATACAGACACACACACACTAAAGTGAGCAGATATATTTCACCAGCACCCAGCTCAGAACGAGTAGGTGAGACACACAGTACAGGCAGGGCTGGATGAACCTAACCCTTGTATTATGTTGGACAGATTTGACCCGAATTTAGGTGTTTATCATCACAAAAAGGCTGGTTAACATACTTGTTTTAGCCTGAGGCCAGGTGACTAATTTGAGGTCATGAACTTCTATACAGAATACTGACATCTTGATGTTTTTGTTTATTTCTATATGCACTTTGCACCCCATTTTGATGCTTCGGCCACAAAGGAGAATAGGCCTTTATGAACTAGCAGCTAGTATAAATAAGACGGACACTTTGTTTTTCTTTCACTCTCACTCTCTCTCTCTCACACACACACACACACACACACACACACACACACACACACACACACACACACACACACACACACACACACACACACACACACACACACACACACACACACACACACACACACACACACACACACACACACACACACACACACACCACAAACATAAAAGACTATCCCAAATAGAGGCAAATATTTTTTCTTACTTTTATTTGAACTAAAGGCATGTTTATAAATATATTTTATCTTCAAAAAGCTTACCAATGCCTCATAGACATAACATGAGACAGATGCAGATCTAAGTTGTGGGAATCCACTCTGTTGCTGTCTGAGAGGGGCAACACCGATATAAAAAAGGTCCCACTCACCATTTACTCACTCAATCACTCAGAAGCAATTGTCAGAAGAGGAACATGAGCAGAAGACTCATGTACAGCCAGTGAAGCCCTCGCTGTACTCTTAGACAATGATAATGACAGTGAAATAGAGGAGGAAGTGTCTGAAACTGAGGACAATGTTGAACATACACTACCGGTCAAAAGTTTTAGAACACCCACTTTTTCCACACAGTTATTATTTAAATTTAAGCAGTTCAAGTCCAGTGAATAAGTGAGTAGTTTCCTACACCATCAAAAGGCACTTGGAAACTGGAGGAAACTCTGACAGGAAGAGGTCTGGCAGACCCAAAGCCCAGGGCCGCGTTAAGCCTCCCCGGGGCCCAGGGCTAACACACCTCCCGGGGCCCTATGTCCACGATTTTCAACTGGAAAAGTAAAAGCACATTGACGCGACCAGGCCTGGCAACAATAAAGACATGACGCAAAGTCGACAAATAGGCCTATGACAGGGGTCGGCAACCCGTAACACTCAAAGAGCCATTTGGACCCGGTTTCCACGGAAAAGAAAACACTGGGAGCCGCCCCATTTTCTGTCGACGGGGGGTGCTACGCCAAAAAAAGTTTGCGCCCAATTTTGCGCCCGATTCAATTGGATACTTATTATTTATTTTCCCAAGCCACGCGGAGCCGCAACATAAGGCTGAAAGAGCCGCAACATGAGGCTGAAAGAGCCGCATGCGGCTCCGGAGCCGCAGGTTGCCGACCCCTGGCCTATGACAAAGGATATCAGAAGTAGATCGTGAATATGTTACAGAATGAGACCTCCAATTGAAAACTTTGAACGTTGTAATGTATTAAAAGCCGTCAAAGAGTACCGACTCATATTACAGTGCTCTCGAAATATTCACGTCTGTTACCCGAACACATGAGTTCAAGTTCAAGTCATGACCAATCTTTCCCAGCATGGCAGGATAATGAAAGGGAGCAGTAGCCTAGTGTACAAAGTAGGCCTACAAACCAGAAATTTGACCACAAATGACAATGCACAAAACAATACACTTCTCATTCAACCACTAGCACCAACAAAACAAGCATTGATATAAATGATTTAATGTTACTCACCTATAGGACAACATATCATACTTTGTGTAAGTTAATTGAGCTACCGTTTTAATTTCAACACGTAGCATTAACACCTGCACCTAATTATACAATAAATGTGAATGTATACAGCAAACTTGACATCATTTAAGTTTATACTGGCTTTTAAAAATACTTTTGTCCAAACATTGCTACAAATTACAGGCCAACTTGCTAGAGAACATTAGGCTATTAAATTGCATTGTTGTTGTTGTTCAGCTAGCTAACGTTACTTACTTAGCAACACAACTAAGCTATTCGGTCATGCAAAATTAGCCCACTTCGTTTTCTTCAGTCGAACTCGAATTAAGATGAATTTATCTGAAATAGTTTGTTGACAGTTATACAATGGTGGTTGCTTGGGGGGGAATAGGCTACAACATAGTTTTTTGCAGCGAAGCCCATTATAATTCGTAATTTATTACTTTCTGGTTGGACATCTCAGGTTATAGCTCTAGCTAAGTGCGTTTCTCTCGCCAATTTCAGCAACTAAAGTATCAAAATGTTATCGCACGTGAAATTGACATAGGTCAGGTTTACATCTGCTCGTGACGCTACAGCAACAGATGAAAGTCCACCGACACACTGAGTTGGACCGACGGCGATTTCCACTCCTCCGAGACAAAGCTGTCCTTACGCAAAAGGGAACAGACTATACAAACACACTCTCACTGACACTGGTTGTTGCGACAGGACAATGTGTACTACTACAGGTGGGAAAGTGGACCAAAATTTACAGTAACAGTCAAAACACCATAAACCCGCATTCAAAAATTCTGCTATTCCCGGGGCACCCTAGATTTGGACTACAATGAATCATCCTCTAATTCATTGTAATCCGTCAATCCGTTGATGTGAGTTACAGGTCATAATGGATATTATTGTGCTAAATCTGCCCCTCATCAAATGCAAGACAAACATTACATGTGTAAGATACTAAAAACATGGCAGCAATTTTTTTTTTTAAAGCACATCATGACCATCATGGCCAGTTTAATGAATAATTAGTGCATTTTGTGTGCTTTGTAATGAAAAACGAGTGATATAATATCAAGGGAAACCTGTCCTATATGGACAAAAAATTGAAATATCTGGTCAAGTTTGTAATGATAGTCAGTGACATGATGATAATTTCAAATAATTCGTTTTTGAGGAGGTTAAATATGTATATCATACAATTTTGAGGTGACTTGTATAGCACTGGCCATTTCTGGCCGAAACACTATTCATTGGGTAAACATTGAAACATAATACAAGGTGTGGCAGTCCAATGGGCTGCACAAGAAAATGGCTGCCTGGCCTACAACACATGGGAGCCAAGAAACACTACATTTCCCAGCAGGCCACAGTCACACCTGAGCCAAGTGAAAGTGATGGGACTAACAACCAGCTGAAAGCCATTTTGAGGCCTATTTAAAGGGCTGAATCCCATTACACTGGAAGAGGAGTAGGAACGTGTTTTGGAAGGAGTTGCTGTGTTTGTTTGGAGAGTGAATACCTGTGAAGTCGTTTGACCAGCCAGGATTTGGAGAGTGTTGGAGTGTGTTTTTGTGTGTGTATGGAATTGGATTGCTTTGGATTTTGACTACGGACTGGATTGCGGAACTGACTTGGATAACGGAATTGGATTGGACAACGATAAGGATTGCGGACTTTGTGTGTTTGTATTCCCCTGAAGACCCCACCCTTTTTTTGTGTTTTTCAGTATTAGTTAAATAAATCATTGTTTTGTGTTTGAATACTGCCTCCTGTGGGTTTTTGAACTTGCCTACGCCCTCTGCAAGGTCCGTGAGTGTCGCCCAACCCCTGGGGACACCACAAAGGGTTAAATGGATAGACTACACTAGGCAAACCATTTTGTTTGGAAACGACCTTTCTCCGGAGCAATTTGCAATCGGTAATGCCAGATACATGCAAAGGCATATTTCCACGTTGGTGAATGCATCGCCCAGGCCTAGCTCTCTGAGATTCTATTACATCGATATAAACATGTTCACCCTGTTCAGATGCGTCTATGTGGCCGCCATATTGCCGTGGGCAAGATCCGCGTCTAAACAAACGCATGACATGCAAGTTACTTGATTTCAAAATTTCACAATTGTTGAGTTTCCTCAACAATTTTTCGTAGAACCTGGCCAGCTAATAAGTTTATAACAACCACTCTCTATTGCTTTCTTGGCAGCTTCAAACAATAAAAGCATAATCAGCTCTGACATTCTGTGTATAACAGTTAAAAGGCGTTTTTACAAATAGCTGGTTAAGTAGAAATGTCTCAGATGTTCTGTAGCTGCAAGCACTCGGATGCCCATTGAATTAACTTTGGTAAGGAAACCGAATTGATGCTGGTTATCTGTTGATTTTGATGCCGGGCCAGGGCCCGAGAGGAACTTTTGCAAAGCCACTTCTTCGTCTTAAATATATATATTTTTATTTTTTTTGCTGCACAACGAAAGCATTGCTGAAAGGACACTGCTAACATAGCAAGCATAATCTGCACTGAACCGGAAAGACCTTTAGCGCACATTGCAAGGTGCTTACGTTGTGTATGACTTAAAAAAATAATTAATTGAAATAAAGTTAGAGTTTTTGGAGTTTTTATCCAAAAATATTACCATTAAAATAAATATTTTTTTATTTGAAAGAATTATTTTAATCCTTCTGCCTGGGCCCCCCTGTGGCAATTAGACACTAGGCACATGCCTAGATCTGGCCTTGAGTACAGCGACGGCCTGTTCTGCAACGCTGCGCAGTAGAGATGGTGAAAACTCTGTAAATTACAAGAGTAATCATATGAAACCTGAAGCTGGGAAAACTCAATTAAAGTGCAGTGAAAAGAGCAGCTGCTTCTCCAGGCCAGCAGTAATGCCTTAAAGGTGCAGTGCATGTTTTTACAGTAAACACGTCGCATCTCACAGCTGGACGAGCGCACGCACATACGTACGTATGTATGCAAGTGCGTGCGTGAGTGGGTGTGTGCGTGCGTGCATGTATACGTGTGATTGTTGACTATAATTGTTCCTACCATGTATTAATGCACATCTTGTAAGTCGCTCTGGATAAGAGCGTCTGCTAAATGCTTAAAATGTAAAATGTAATGCGTGTATATGTGTGTATGCGAGTGCGTGAGTGCGTGCGTGAGTGCGTGTGTGTGTGTGTGTGTGTGTAGCCCATGGTGCATGGTACTGCTCTCTTAATCTGGCAACACGCATGCTGCTCCATCCGGGCTATTTCTCATTCAGTAGGAGACGCAGAGTCTGTTACATTCTGTGCATTTTCTGTTTCTGATGGCCATTGCTTAACTTGTCATCTGTGCTGTGGGTAAGGCTGCACAACCATAACCATAACCATAATGTCATTATGCAGCCACATGGCTTCCAGTCTGTCAGCGCACAGCCAGAAGACAGGAGTGCTATCCAGTCTCCCTGCTACATGACTGATCCCTGGCCAGGGCTCTGTATGTCAGCATTCTGCACTGAAAGCTGATCACTGCCAACGAGTGCAGGCCAAGGCAGGTAGGACTGACAGCAGTGATGTGCATTTCAAACAATCTGATATTAAAAGTATCCTACACCTCCCAAGATCAAATACTAGTACAAATACACAAGTGTCTTTGTACTAGTATTTGCCAAATTTTTATTATTATATAAATGTATATAAGTGTCATACAAGTACAAGCGTGCATAAATTAATATAAATATAACTATAACAGAATATACAAGTATGTAATCCCACTTGTTGAAGAGAACATTGCTGATTGAAGGCAGGGCCAAATCTGTGATCATGCACCTTGTCCTAACCCACTATAAATCCCCCAAAACCTGAGCATTGTGTGAATGTGTCCAGTAAACAGGAGCTGAACAGTAATGGGTTTAAAGTGCATGGTGTGAGGTAATGAGTGTGCTCTCAGGACCTCTCTGAAATGCATGGTGCAAACTCAACCCCAGCTTTTGTTGGGGCCTCGAGCAAAGGTGCTCTTTTTTGATTGCATTGGTTCATTGAGCGAGGGGATGAGTGTGAAATCCGGCGAGAGTGTTCTGCTGGCCCCAGCTAAAACGGCCGGGTGGGTGTTCCCATGACACAACTAAACGTGCGCTCCCTCACAGCCCCCTGCGTCCAAGGCCAGTCACTAAGACGCCTCAGCAGATCAAACGCATCCTCGGAGGGCGGCTCCCTCCGAGCATGTGTTTGTCCAGCTTTTGCCACACCCACTCCATACAGAAAACATTTTGTCACAGCGATTTGATTTTAAAGCAGGTATCATCACATGAAATCAGTTTCTAGGCTGTGTGGCAGGAGTGGGGTATTGTAGCCCTCTCGGCTACTCTGCACAAGTTTGTCCACCAGGGCTGCTTGTATAATCCTGCTGCTGTGTGCGTCTACCTGCCCTGCGGCCAGCAGGCCCTGGTAATCAGACCCCGTTCATCCAGCACGGTGAATCCTCTCTGCGGATATGGCACATGCCGCAAGTGCTGCTCTGACCGGGTAACTTCACCACGGGTGACCAGAAACGCACTCTGTATCGGGTGGACAAAAACATCAGCGTTAGGAGAGGCCTTCCAGAGACAAGCAGCGCTCTGTCCTGTGCAAACCTCTGCAGCCCAGCACAGGGGTTTCAACAGAACAGGATTTAAAAACCCTGATCCAGACCCTGATGCAGACTCTTCACCTCCATGGATGGGAGTCCACTCTGTGTATAGTGTGTATAAAAGGGAAATGTGAATTTCTTCAGCACAGGGTCCTCTCCTGGCATTGATGGCAGCATTGGTTGTTTTGCTTGAATCAGAAAGCACAAGTGAATGATACTACATGGAGAGGTGCAGAGCTAATTCATGGTCAGTTAGTACTTGCACCCGTGCCAGAGCACAAACACCACCTGCACGCAGAGAGCGGTCTCTCACGGTCCTTCACGGCTGAGGCCACTGCTCCTCTCTGCACTGCCCTGGCCTGCAGAGCAGCTGGGAGGTTTGTGTGGGCCGGGACATTTTCACTGTTGTTTTGCATTCAATAATGTTATTCTGTAAGGCTGGGCAGTGGGCCCATCTCCAGCCGTTATGCAACAGGCAGGATTCCTCTCCCTCCCTCTCTACTCTGTGTTAATGCTCAAAGTCAATGCCTCCACAGTAAGCACTTGCTCTGTACTCACACTGTAAGAGTGTTAACCCAATGATTAAACACCCTTCTTCATCTTCATGCGCATTCCCCAACATACATCACAGGTTCTGGAAGAAGCAGAGAGAGAATTTGATGCATGCATTATTTTGCATATCTATGCATCACTTAAGCACAGATTTAATCAACCAGCAGATGAAGTTTGAAGGCCAGTTGGAGTCATGGAGTGCACACAAGCATTAGGAGAGGCTGCCATTGGCTGGATACGGCCAGGCTCCAAGTGTGAATAGCACACAAGCAATTTCTGTGGAATAAATGAAGCAGTGCTCCACAGATCAGAGAGATCTGAGAATGCTCTAAGCGCCATGATTCCATGAGAGAGTGGGCTTCAATAAAGTTCTCTCAGGGCAGCGGACTGTACAGTTGGCAAGGAACAGCCTGCCTTTGTTGTGAAGTTGAGAAAGGAGGGAGCAGCTCTAGTTCACTATGGTTATAAATCTCCACTCTGTAGCTCTGTAGAATCCCCACTCTTCAGCTGGAACATGGACTACAGAAGGATGTTTGGTTTAGAGTCTACATGTGATTTATAGTTTCGGACACAAACACTAAGAACTATTCCTCCTAGTTTTTGTAATAGTTCGAGTATTATAATGCAGAGGTTTGTATCAGTGTGCAGATTACCTGTGCATTTTGATTCATAATTCGAAAGCTAATTTTGTGCTATTTGCTCGTATTGGCAGAAAATTCCTGGTTCCCAAGCCGATCCAAGTTAGCACTGCTAGGTTGTTGCCTAGCTGGACAGATTTGTGAGCAGTCTTTGTGTGATTTGCTATAAGATAGGCATGCAAACTTCACCCTTCATTCCCACTACAATCTAAAGAATACTAAAGTGAGTTTAAAAAGTAGTGTAATGTGAAAAGGACATGGAGAGCATGAGCCAGTGTTGGTTTTACTAAATGCAGGCGAGTGAGCTGAGGGGCAGCTGGCTGTTGGAAGCAGGGGTGTGACGGTATACCATGACATTAAAATGTCATACCGTCGCAGCACAGTTTCATGGCAGATTCCTTCGTGAGCATGTTTGCTGAAACAGGCCCTCGGGGGCCTTTCTTAGAGCCGCCTGGAGGAAAGGTGAGTTACGAGGGCGACGGCCACGCGTAACCACGGCACCATGAAATACTGCCGCTCTGCGAGCGTAGCCTGTGAAACATGGGCCCTGGCCGTGCGGCGGAATCTGCAGGGGCGCCCCCACCCCGAAAAGGCCAACCTGGGACGGTGGGGGGGTCCAGGGGCAGACAGGGTGGATCCAGAGCGCCACTGCTGACCCGCGTCCCCAGCTCAAGTGAAATATGAGGGGGGCCTAGAGAGAAGCGTGCCCAGAAGCACACTGTGATCGGGGTTCAGGCGTGATGCATGCTTTGTCTGGATACGTGCTGTGTCTAGGGCTCCTCGGCGAGGGCGTAGTCCACCCCAGTCTGAGGGAGAGCGAATGGGACATGGCTCATGATGGAGGTGGGGTTTTTTTACTTCCCCCACGGGACACGTGGGGAATTTGTACTGCCTGTGCCATTACTCCCTCTGCAATGTTAATGGAACAATTCTTCAATCTGCAGATCTCCATCAAGGAATCCCACTCAGAACAAAAACAAATATTTGAACAGATGTGCGTTTTCCTTTTCCTAGTACCACAGCTCCATAGGCATAGTGCGGCACGCTTTCTTTTTGTTCCCTTCAACAGTTCACAAGAGGAAAAACATCAAAAAAGACCAGGGCCAGTATGTATAAAGCATCTCAGAGTAGGAGTGCTGATCTAGGATCAGTCTGGTCTTTTAGCTCATAATGGATAAGGTTAGGATACGGACAGAGTGATTATTTACAGATGCACACACAAACTAATGAAAACAGCTTGAGCATGCATCACTGTCCATGTGTGTTTAGCTTGTGGCGAGCACACCACAGTGTCTAACACTGACCTGACCCCCCTCAGAACCAGAACCACCCTACTGTCTAACAGTGACCCCCTCAGAACCAGAACCACCCTACAGTCTAACACTGACCTGACCCCCTTCAGAACCAGAACCACCCTACTGTCGAACAGTGACCTGACCCCCTCAGAACCAGAACTGAGTTTATACTGATGACATAACTCTCTCTCCTTCTGAAATCCAGGTCCCGGCAAGTATCTCTGCATGCCTGGCAGACATCTCTGCTTGGATGTCCACCCACCACCTGAAGCTGAACCTGGGGAAGACCGAGCTGCTCTTCTTGCTAGCAAAGAGCTCCCAGATGATTGATGCCTCAATCACCATGGAAGGCTCCATAGTGTCTCCATCCCGGTCTGTCAGGAACCTTGGAGTGACTCTGGATGACAACCTATGCTTCTCAGGCCACATCGCAGCAATCACCCAGACCTGCCGATTCTCCCGCCACAATATCCGGAGAATTCATCTGTTCCTCCCCAAGAGGCCACACAACTCCTGGTCCAGGCCCTGGTGATCTCATGTCTGGACTACTGCAATTCTTTGCTGGCAGGGTTCCCTGTCAGTGTCATCAAGCCACTGCAACTAGTGCAGAGTGCCGCCACCCAAGTTCACACGTCACCCCACTACTCACTACACTGCACCTATTGCAGCACGTATCAAATTTAAATCACTGGTGCTGGCATATCAGGCCGCAAGGGGAACAGCTCCCTCCTACCTTCAGACACCCATCACACCCTACACCTCAGCCAGACCCCTCTGCTCTGCCTCCTCTGGTATACTGACTGTCCCATCCCTTCGAGCACCCGGCAGCCGTTCCTCATGGTCTCGCGTCCTCTGTCCTGCAGGCTGACTATGAGGACGCTAACAGCATCTCCAGTCAGGGGACGGAGGGGAGAGGAGCACGGTTCTGCTCCTCTCCTGGGGGAGCAGAACCGTGCCCGGTGGTCTCCAGGCTCTCTTAATAAAAGCAGTGCCATGCTGGAAGAATCTGAGACAGGAACACTGAGGAGGCCACGCACTGACCAGCAGGAGGCAAACGAGGGGGAGAATTCACATAGCCTCACAAAACATACAGCTGCAGTGTTATTCATAGACCCAGGCAGCATCAAAAACATCAAGAGGAAAATGATACAAACACAGGGGAATCTTACAGCACAGTCACTGTATGGTGGCACAGTCAGACTCACAAATGGGCACTGTATCCACTGTGGGGGTGTAGTCACACTTTTGCGGTGGAGGGTGTATTTGGAAATTCAAACAACATTTGCTCTGCCTTAAAATGATGGCCAACTTTACGATTGCACCCCGTTTACCATCGTTTTATCTGGGCCCTGAACACAGTATAGAATTCTGAGTGAGTGTGGTATTCAGTGAGTGTGCTGAATATCCAGGTGAATGTGGTATTAGAATACATAATGATGAAAACGGGCCGTTCGGCCCATCTTGGCTCATCATGTCCTAATCTAAAGAACATCTAGTACTACATCTAGCCTGGCCTTGAATAGCCCGAGCGTTTCTGCCTCTACTACCTGACCTGGCAAGCTGTTCCAGGCATTGACAACTCTCTGTGTAAAGAAAAACTTCCTAATATCTGTGCGGAATTTGCCTTGAACTAATTTCCACCTGTGTCCTCTTGTTCTGCTGACCCCACTTATCTTAAAAAATCTTTGGTATTGTACTTTGTTAATCCCTTTTAGGAATTTAAAAACCTCAATCAAATCCCCCCTAAGTCTGCGTTTGCTAAGTTTAAATAGATTGAGTGCCTTAAGTCTATCATCATAACTTTTACCTTTCATACCAGGTATCAGTTTAGTTGCCCTTCTTTGGACTTTTTCAAGAGCTTCAATATCTTTCTTGTAGTGCGGTGCCCAGAACTGCACACAGTATTCTAAGTGCGGTCTGACAAAGGCGTTATATAACATTAATATAACCTCCTTTGATTTGTACTCAATACTTTTTGCTATGTATCCCAGCATCCTGTTGGCTCTTTTCACTGCTGTAGCACACTGCTTTGATGCAGATAGGCTTTGATCCACTACACCTCCTAAATCCTTTTCAAATTGAACACCTACTAACTTTTCTCCTCCCATAAAATACTCCTGTCTAATGTTTTTATTTCCCACATGCATAACTTTACATTTAGCAATATTGAACGTCATCTGCCATGTATCTGCCCATTTTGGGATTTTGTTTAAATCATCTTGGATTACTTTAGTCGATTCCAAACTGTTTGCCAAACCCCCAAGTTTAGTATCATCTGGAAATTTAACTATTTTGCTACTAATGTCCATATCCAGATCATTTATGTAAATAAGGAAGAGCAGAGGTCCCAGCACCGATCCCTGCGGGACACCACTGCCCACAGCACCGAGGTCAGATTCGGCCCCACCTACTGTTACTCTTTGTATTCGCCCTTGCAGCCAATTTTTAACCCACTGTGAAACTACTCCTACAATTCCTACTGATTTCATTTTAGCAATGAGCCTCTCATGTGGTACCTTGTCAAATGCTTTCTGAAAGTCCAAATATATAACATCATAAGCCTGGTTCAGGTCAACACACTTTGTAGCCTCTTCGAAAAAGTCCAGGAGGTTTGTTAGGCATGACCTCCTTGAGAAATCCATGCTGGCTCTCCCTTAAAATACTATTATTTTTAAAGAATGATTCCAACTTATCCCTAATAATACATTCCAGCATTTTACATGCGATGCAAGTTAAACTGACAGGCTTATAGTTCCCTGGGTCAGTACGGTCCCCCTTCTTATATATTGGAATTATACTACCCTGTTTCCAGTCATCTGGTATTTCTCCAGTGATTATGGATTGACTGAAAATATCTGTCAATGGTTTATATATAATTTCCCCAAGTTCTTTGAGTACTCTGGGATATATGCCATCCGGGCCTGCTGCCTTATTTGTCTTAAGTTTTTGTAGTTTTTGTAGTACTTCTACATCCCTTATCTCAAAGTCCTCCAAAACATTCCGTACCTTGTCTATACATTTAGGCATATTTATAACCTCTTCTCTAGTAAAGCTCTCCACAAAGTAACTGTTTAGTGTGTTTGCAATGTCCTTATTATTATAAACCAAAGTTCCTTCCTTATTCTTAATGCACTTAACCTCATCCTTAACTTTCCTTTTTCTACTACAATATTGAAAAAACTTCTTAGGGTTACTTTTTGCATCTTGGGAAATTTTAATTTCAAACCGCCTTTTAGCTGATCTTATTTCCTTTTTAGCCTTAGCCCGCATATTACAATAATCAAACTTGTTTCTCTCTGAGTTATCCTTTTTATATACTCTATACAGTCGTTTCTTTTGCCTCAAAATCACCCGTAAAGATTTAGTCATCCATTGTGGAGACTGTTTTTTCATCCTATTTTTCCTTACTTTGGGGATGAATTTACACTGTACATCTACAATAACCCTTTTAAATATAGTCCATTTTTCATTCACAGTTCTGCAATCTAGAAGTTTTACCCAATCTATATTACTTAAATTCTCTCTCATTTTATTAAAGTCAGCTCGTCTAAAATTAAAAATTCGAGAGTTAGAGGAGGCTGTCTTAACTTGCCAAAAAATATCAAAAATAACTGCACTGTGGTCACTTTCCCCTATTGGTTCTCCTACCTCTGTGCTGCAAATTCTATCAGGATTGTTACACAAAACCAGATCCAGTATTGATTTCCCTCTCGTAGGCTGAGTAACAGACTGTACCAAAAAGCAGTCATTGACCATATCTATAAACTCCTCTTCACATTTGCCCTGACCTGTCACTATCTCCCAATTGATAGAGGGGTAATTGAAGTCGCCCATTATTATCGTCTCTCCTTCAGCACAGATTTGTTTTATGTTATCAAAGAGCGTACTATTTATGTTACTATCTGAAGCTGGAGGTCTATAACATACTCCTATATTCAGGCCCTTCTCACGATCTCCCAATAATCTAATCCAGATGTCCTCACAAGAAACTAATGGGTTTATACCTGGAATTTCCTGCACATTAAGATAGTCTTTCACATAAAGGGCCACTCCCCCTCCTCTTTTATTAGTTCTATCCTTCCTAAACAATTTGTACCCCTCTACATTATATTCCTCCCCATCCGCTGCGCCAAGCCATGTCTCTGTAATCCCAACAATGTCATAACCCTCATTCAACATGACAGTCTCCAGTTCCAAAAATTAATTTTTATACTTCTTGCATTTAAACACATGAGCTTCAAAGCCTTGCTCACCCTTACGTTGCTACTGTTTCTACTATTCCTCTCCCGCTCCCTCACTCCCTTCCATCCCAAGCCACACTTGCTAAAATTTTGTTTACTCAAGACTTTATTCATGCTTTCCCTGTTATATGTAGTCTTGACAGACTCCATCTGGGCAGTCTGCACCACCCTACTCATTTCGCTCTCTATCCTCCCTGCCCCCCAAGTCCCTAGTTTAAATAATCCTGCGCTACCCTAAGCATACGCTGCCCCAGAGCATAGGTACCCATCCGGTTCAGGTGTAACCCATCGGGCTTGTATAGGTCACCCCTGTTCCAGAAGAAGTCCCAGTGCTCAATAAATCTATACCCCTCTTTCCTACAGAAGGATTGTAGCCACGTGTTAAACCTATAGATAAACTTCAGCTTCCCTCTGCTTGCACGTGGTACTGGTAGAATTCCCGAGAAGACTACCGTGGAGGTTTTGCTCCTAATCTTCGCTGCTAGATCCTCAAATGTATCTTGCAGGACCTCCAACCTGCCCTTTCCCATGTCATTGGTCCCTACGTGGACCATGACCACTGGATCCCCTTCTGCTTTGGCCAGGAGCTTGTCCACACGCTCAAGGAGATCTCCAACCTGGGCACCAGGCAGGCAACACACCGTGCGAGTCTCCTTGGCCTGGGAACAGACTATGCTGTCCACTCCCCTAATTATGGGAATCCCCACTACCAACAACTCCCTTTCCCTGGGAGATGTGGCCATCAGGGTGTCCTGTGGCACATGCATCCCCCCGCTCTCAGGGTCACGGGCCACAGATTCCTGCAAGGGCTGGAATCTGTTGGACACCTCAACCTCTGGAGATGCCGCCCCTTTGTGGTGTGCAAGCCCTTTCCTACTTTTGTTTCTGACTGTGACCCACCTGTCACTTCCTGCCTGCTCTAAGTTCTTCCCTCCTCCCAGCCTAGGCGTGCACACTGAGTGTGCTGAATATCCAGGTGAGTGTGGTATTCACTGAGTGTGCTGAATATCCAGGTGAGTGTGGTATTCACTGAGTGTGCTGAATATCCAGGTGAGTGTGGTATTCACTGAGTGTGCTGAATATCCAGGTGAGTGTGTCTCAGAAAGAGAATGAATGTCACTCACTGGCAGAGGGACTACATGCATTCCAGTGGCCACCATTCCCAAACCAGCAGGTGTTTGGATTACACTCCTTTGGCAAGAGCCTCTGGCCTTCAAGGGGAGCGAAGCAGCACTCATTTACACACTGTCGGGGGGCCAGAACAATATGGTATACAAAATGCAGGGCCCTTTAGGTGGTCTCTTCACTAACATACTTTACACTGGGCTGTGACACAAGGACATAGGCACAAAGGGGCACATCTAGGCCCACACAATGATGTGACATGCTAACACCATAGTGTAAAATCCCAACCACTCCCAGATGTTTTCGCAGCGACTTGGTATCTGAGGGTGTGAGTGAGGACCTGGGTCAGCAGGCTGAGGGGAGAATTAGTAATGGAAGGAGCTCATCACTATCCTCCTGTTGGGTTCTCAAGCACGCGCCACCGCTGCGGCACGACGCACGCACGCACGGCAGCACTGAGCCGAGGCCCTTCATATGACACACACACTGAAGCACTGAAAATGGAAAGGGGAAGCGGTTTGGCTCTTACCTCTGTTTCCATTGTCTTCATCCTGGAAGAACAGACGAGATTAAAGTTAGTGACTGTTAAAAAATAAACACGAGTTCAACGTGAGTCGACACTTCAGTAAATATCTAGCCATATAAATGGATCTGTATCTGTACAAACGTAACTAACTTGCCATGCAAACAAACCATGACCAGATATAAACACAGATTGTCCTGAATGCAGTTTTGTGCAAAAAGTTAAAAAATGATACATATCTTTAATCCTTCATTTCCAAGTATCCCTTGGGTGCCCTAATTGGATCACACATACCCACACATGACATGTGCTGGCTGAATTTCCCCCCCTCCGGCCAGTGGTTTCACACCGTTTTAATCACTGATTACTGCAGTAGTCTCTATGGAAGCCATCACTAAGACACCACTGCACTGGACACAAACCCAACATCCTAAAACTCACATGCAATCATTCATAAACAGCTATTTAAGCACCACCCAGAAAGAATGTTTTTGATTGGGCCTGTACACAGTGGTGCACACCTACATTGTGCATGATTCCCTAAGGGGCTGTGGAAATGCACTATTCTGACACTACTCACTGGGGCAAACAAAGACTTCTCCCTATTCTCCCCAGGAAGTTATCTTGATGCAGTGCTCAATTTAAACAGCGTCACTCACGACTGATTTGAGCTCAAATCCCAGCACTGCCCATGACTCCCATATGGAAGCCATTACACAAGACTCCTGCAGAGCCTGTGCTCCACACTTGAACACGGTTATTATAAAAATAAAATATGACAGAGGGAGAATGAGTCTCTGAAAGACCATCTTTCAAGTCAGACTGCGAGCGGCTCAGCACAGTGCAGCCCTTTTCAAACTGCTGACCTGTAATATTTCACCGTGAAAAAAGTACCGCTGAGAAATCACAGAAAGGGGAGAGTGTTTCAGTGATCTACGCATAACTCGGCTTCCAAAAACTACAACACGCCGCAGACCTGTGGAAGCCTTTGGACGACAATACCACTATGGACCCTGTGTGGCCTTGTGCTATAAGCAAACAGCCTGCTACACTGCCTGCCTCCAACACTTGACCAAATCAAAGCCAGACTGCTGTAGAGATAAGCGTGGGCCCAGCGTGCTGCATGAGGTGCGGTCTCTGGAGCAGGCCGGCGAGCCTCACCTTGAGAGATGAATGGACGGCGGACTCAGGGGGGTAGACGATGAAGTGGCGCAGGGTGAAGCCGAAGCCCTGGGAGGTGCGGCAGAGGTGCAGGGTTTTGGGCCCGGGCCACGAGAACGCCTCCTCCTCCCCGGGGGACGTCCCCCCCGTCCCCTCGCTCTGCTCCCTGGCATCCTTCCGCTTGGCCTGTGGGAGAACAGGTCACACCGTGATCAACAGGCTCATACTTCACAGAGCATCACTATAAAAACACGCCAGTGATAGGTTTACGGGGCTGGAGAGCAGGGCTGGGGTCAATTCCATTCAATCCAGGGAATTCACCGAAACTCTGTTGATTAATAGAAAAATCCTTAGAACTTTGTGATCATTTTTCAATTCATTTTGTGAATTGAAACGGAATTAGCCTCTACCCTGTCGGATACAATGTCACAATGGAGAGGTTTCTAACACAGATATTAATGCAGGAATATCTCACCTGGGAGTACAGCAGAGACCTTGGGGCAGGGCTCAAACTCATTCCATGCAGTGCACTACACCCGCTAATTTCTCTAACTGCTTCACTTCTTGAACCAAGGAGGCAACCGAATTAAAATCACCTGGTGTAGTGCACTGGCTGCAACAAAGCCCTGCCTCCACCCAGCCCTCGATGGGATGAGTCTGACACAGGAGTCTCCCCTACCTTGGGGTGTCCAAGAAAAGGCTTCACACAGTGCTAGATATACTAGACTGTAGGTAAAATAACAAGCCTAGGTGGGCTGAACGGCCTGTTGTCTACATTCAACTTTGTTTCTCAAAGACCTATTTCTGGGTTAATGCCATGTTTTACCATCTAGAACTCATACAATAATACAGTACAGGAAATCTTCTCCAGGACTTCCTGGAAGTCCTCCACGGCACTTGATTTCCTGGAAATACTTCCTGAAATTTGACTTTCTAGAAGTACTTCCTGGAAGTAAACAACACAGGTTATCCAAGGACATCTGTGGAATGTTAGAGTGAGAAAGTTTACAGACAAAGTGAGATTAAAAAACACAGTGACAACCTAGCTACAATTTAAGGCCAGGGTTGTGCGTCGTTTATAGGTGCAAACCTACATAGAAGCACAGATTTACTGTGTTTGACTAACAGCCACTGAATTGTATTATGAGAAACAGCCCGTTTCATAAATGTGCTGGGATATCTGCAGAGAGTATTGGAAACATGGATGATCTCATTATGGTGTTCATTTCCAAAGCAAGCCCTGCATTTACTGTTTGTCTCTACTGAAACTTTGTAGCGACAATAACCAGTGACTAAGACCTGGCTGTATTCTATGACCCCCCTCTGCAACACACCCTAACCCACCTCCTCCAGCACCCACACACACACCCTAACCCCCCTCCTCCAGCACACAAACACACACCCACAGCCCCCCTCCTCCAGCACACACACACACACACACACAGACACAGACACAGACACAGACACACACCCTAACCCTGCACACTGCTTCTGACCTCCTTATTGCAGGAATTCCACTTGCAGGAATTTGCAATGAAAGGCAATGTTTCACCGTGCCGTGTCATGAGAGACGGGGCACACGACGGCCCACTGCTGTGCCCATGCTGTCCGTTCAGTTACACCTCCCCACCCCTCAGCACCCTAAGACTGGCCACGCCCCCCACCACTCAGTGCCCCAAGACTGGCCACACCCCCCGCCACGGAAACTCTATCCGGTGACTCAGGCGCTTTGACAACTGCAGTTTAACAGGATGTGAGTGTGTGGGTCTCACACTGCTTTCTCCTGTTCCTCAGCAGCTGGAGGGACTCTGGGAGTGGGCTGGGCCCATGACATCACGGCCCGGCCCGGGAGGAAAGCCTGAGTCAAGTGGACAGACCCCACGACGGAGACAAACTCCAAACTTCAATTCAGACAGATCGGTCAGTTACCGCACCCCTATGAGCCAATGTCTATTGTTCACTTCCCTCACAGGGCGGGACAATGCGCAGGTTTCTCTCCGTACTGCTGCTTAAAACGCTCATGAAGCGTTACACAACTGGAGTCCCAGTCCAGCTCTACATTTAAAAAGCTCAATTATAGAGGAGGAAGAGCACAAATGTGCTCACACTCAATACTCACACACACCAAATACTCACACACACACACACACACACACACACACACACACACACACACACACAACAATTCAATGAAATAAAGGAATAGAAATAGTGAAACGTGCTCCTCCTTTTACAGAAGTTCAGAGGAAAGGGCGCTTCCCCATCATCACTTTATTTTAAAGTGTTTTACCCCTTGGGCGAAACCCCAGTACACACAGGTCAGTTTAGCACGTCCTGTTTAACACAGCGACAATGATTCACAACTACATTCACAAAGGCAATGCATTCATTCCCTTGCTCAAAGCCAACAGAAGATTCCACATGGAACGGGGGCAACAGCAGCATGTTGGCGTGAGAAATGCCAGTGATATCTGAGCTGAGGACAACAATGCTCCAAACACAGACATGGCTGCCATGACTACATGGCTGGGAGTCTGGTCCACGGGTCTGTGCTCACCTTCTTTTCACCCAGTCAATCCAACAGGGATGACTCTTGTTTTCACTCGGTAACTAAATGATAAAGGTTTTGATAATTTTGTATAAAGAAATATTGTTAATGACATTGAAATTATATATTATATTACCCTGGTTGGATTATGCAGTGCTACACTAAATGAATGGCACTTGGGCAGGAAGTGGAGCAGCAGTTGCTTCAAAGCAAAGGGCTTTGTGCCGTTACCATGGGAACGAGCGGTCAGCTGAGCAGCTGAAAGACGAGCGGAAGCAGAGCAGCCCAGCACGAGTGTCCTGTGTTGAGAGGCGTGGATATGGGGCAGACCTGCAGTATCAGGTGTGCCAAGTGACACGCCTCATCCTCCCTGTGGTCTCTCACACACATTCACACAGTAGTGCTTTCACACTGTCACATGCTGGTCTCTCATACATTTACACAGTAGTGCTTTCACATGCTGGTCTCACACACACATTCACACAGTAGTGCTTTCACACTGTCACACGCCGTTCTCTCACACACATTCACACAGTAGTGCTTTGTCACAGTCATACGCTGGTCTCTCACACACATTCACACAGTAGTGCTTTCTCACAGTCACATGCTGGTCTCTCACACACATTCAAACAGTAGTGCTTTTACACTGTCGCACGCTGGTCTCTCACACACATTCACACAGTAGTGCTTTCACACTGTCACATGCTGGTCTCTCACACACATTCACACAGTAGTGCTTTCACATGCTGGTCTCACACACATTCACACAGTAGTGCTTTCACATGCTGGTCTCTCACACACATTCACACAGTAGTGCTTTCACACTGTCACATGCTGGTCTCATACATTCACACAGTAGTGCTTTCACATGCTGGTCTCACACACACATTCACACAGTAGTGCTTTCACACTGTCACATGCTGGTCTCACACACACATTCACACAGAAGTGCTTTCACATGCTGGTCTCACACACAGGGTATCTGCAGGTTTAGCAAAGTCAGATTTAAGGCTTTTTAATACTTTTTTAATGCCACTCAGAATGAAATCTAATACCAATTTCACGATAACAAAATGGCAATGGTTTAGGTTTAGGGACAAATTTGTCCAAAGATATTTATTAAAACATAAAGGGGTAACTGGATTGGATGAAACAAAGGGGTGACACAAACATAAATAACATAAATAGAAAATAATAAATTAAAACATCCAAATACATTCAGTGTCTGGCCTGCTGCCCCTGCAAAAAAATTAAGCGTAATGTGACCTCACTGGTCTTGGTGCCCCCACTGGCTGTGGTCTCTTCCCTGCTTCTATTCTTTATTGTAAAAATGAAACAGCAGCCTATTGCGATTCAGATTTTCTTTTGCCTTATGGACCACTGCATAGGGACCACTGATGGGCCTAGCATTGAGACTGCCGTATGTGTAGTCACTTGGGGGGCATGCATCTCAGTTCTGTGGCCCTCTTCTCCAATTCTCTCAGATTGCTCCTGCTGCAATATTTCCAGAAACTTAAAGTTCACATTTGGGCCGTCCATTGAGACCGACAGGAGCTTCTGCATGTCCATCTGCTCTGCACATTCCTGAAGATTAAATGAGAATAATATATGAAGCATATAACATCTTAATAATACACTGATCATATTTATAGCACTTTATGTACTGTCTTTTTACAAGCTTATAGTGCTCCAATATTTTAGCTAACATTAGATCATTTCTCACTACTTACTTTGAAATGGTGCAGTAGATCTCGAGCTGTTCCATGCCCCATGAACTGCGAACCCAGGTATCTGGACCGAACTTGATCTTTGTCCCAGTAGCGCACATGAAGGTCCAGTTGTTTTGTTTTCGTGGTTTGGTTGAGGCTCTCATCGAACATCAACACAAACGTGTCCTTGTTTACATCCGCGATTAGATTATTTCGGAGATAAGCGGCCAATCCAAACCTTGCTATGCAGGCCGTTTTGTCTTTGCCGCATGTGAATGTCTTAGCGATTTCCAAGTCAGGGAACATAGCACGGAATACCTCTCCTACCCCGTCATTGCCATTGTAGGACTGGTGCTTCGTGACAGTGTTCAGAACCCACCGTACCTCAGCTACAAGCGCCGGCGTGGAGCCGAATGTTGTCTGGACTTCTGTTCGTGCAGATGTTGTTGGTGTTGCAGATAGTCCTATCTGAGATGGCGCAGCTGAAGTGGAGGCAGGGGCCGAACAGAAATGCGAAATACTAGTCGTTTGCAGGCGGGTTTTATCAACCGATTTATGCTTGGCGCTCTGCATGTGCGATTCGACTGCTTTCACCCCCATCGTCCCGAGTTTAAAATCTTTTTTGCAGAGTTTGCAGCGGGCCTCATGATCGTCTTTGACTGGGACCAACCATGGCGCAAACACTGGATTATCGAGCCAGTTCTCATTAAATTTGCACTTTCCCATAACGAGTGCAAATGCTTAAATTAAGTTAGCTAACTTAGCTTGTTGAACTTGAATATTGTGCTCGAGAGTCGACTCCGTTGCTGAAATAGTTCCCCACAAACATAAGGACCTCTGTTGGTTCCGCTCATTCCGGTCTGCGTGACGCTACAAAACGGTAAATAAAAATCTCCGACTTTATCTCCCGTTACCCGTTTTTCTCCCAGATTTCACAATGAAACATAAAATGACAAATCCAAATTTTTATCTTTCCTGTCTATGCCATTTTTAAGACCTCTGAAAGATGGATTTAAGACATTTTAAGACCAATTAAGGCCTTTATTGTTGATAAACAAATGTAATACTTTTAAATACTTTTTAAGGATCCGCGGACACCCTGCACACACACAGTAGTGCTTTCACATGCTGGTCTCACACACATTCACACAGTAGTGCTTTCACATGCTGGTCTCACACACACATTCACACAGTAGTGCATTCACATGCTGGTCTCACACACACATTCACACAGTAGTGCTTTCACATGCTGGTCTCACACACACATTCACACAGTAGTGCTTTCACACTGTCACACGCTGGTCTCTCACACACATTCACACAGTAGTGCTTTCTCACAGTCACACTGCAAAGCTGTCCAGCCCCTGCATTCATTCACTGCATTATTATCACCCTTTGCAGGGGGAGTGGACAGGGAAAACCACACCTGGGTCACATATTTACATATTACATATTTTAACACTTTAGAAACCAGTAATGTTATTGTAGATTATTTGTCATTTTTAAATAAAACACCAATCTTCACCGACATTCAGAACAAAATCCTTGTTGTTCAAAACACTTTGGCATTCTGCCTAGTAACATGTCTCGTTGAAAATGTTCAGGGATCTGCCAGTGTTTTCAAATTTGACAAGCACGTAAGCAGTTAAAGCGTTTGAAATGTGTATTTGACCCAGGTGTGCTCAGCGGCTCAGCTGGCTTGGCACAAGCTCACCACGCCACTTCAACCCCCTTAACCGCCTTTTTAAAATGCAATGTTACCCAGGCTGTGTCTCGTCTGCAGGAATCAGACAGTGCAGTGAGAGGAATGGAGGACAGAAACACTGTCTGTTTGCCAGCTTCATCCCAAAGGTAACAACGTTCTTTCGTTGTTTGTGTAAGGTGCACACCACAGCGCAGAACGCCCTGCTGCACCTCACGCTGCTCATGTGCGTGTCAAACACAAAGCGGTCACAACTAATGCAGACCTTTTTATCAGCCTAGGGAATTTACAGCTACCCTAGTGATTGCAGCATACATACCCCCAGATGCTAATGCTAAGGCAGCAATGAAAGAGCTCCATGCTGCCATTAGCAAGTATCAGATAATGCATCCGGAGGCAGCCTTTATCGTTGCAGGAGATTTTAATCACTCCAATCTGAAGACTGTGCTCCCCAAGTTTTACCAGCATGTCTCTTGTCCCACAAGAGGCAACAAAACTTTAGATCACGTTTACACTAACATAAAGGAGGCATACAGAGCTGTTCCCCTCCCCCACCTGGGACAGTCTGATCACCTCTCTTTGTTCCTACTACCCAAGTACACCCCACTCATCAAACGGATTAAGCCCCTGACCAGATCTGTGAAGATATGGCCTGAGGGGGCAGACTCTGAGCTACAGCGCCGGCTACAACCCACGGACTGGAGCCTGTTTGCCACCCAGGCCACCACAGACTCCCACACAGACATTCACTCCTACACCTCCTCTGTTTTGGACCATATCAGCTCCAACATCGACAGTGTCACCACCATCAAACGGATTACCACTTTCCCCAATCAGAAGCCGTGGATGAACAGAGAGGTCCGCTTACAGCTGAAAGCACGTGACACCGCTTTTATAACTGGTGACAAGCGGGCCTACTGCTCAGCCAGGACTGACCTGAACAGGGCAATCAAGCAGGCCAAGCACAGCCACAAGCTCAAGGTTGAGGATCACTTCAACACCAATGATCCCCGACGCATGTGGCAGGGCATCCAGGCCATGACGGATTACAAACCCTCCAACAACTCCCCCCCCGCAACTGACCCCTCCCTCCCTGATGAACTCAATAACTTTTATGCCCGCTTTGATAGAGACAGCCGGGAGACGCCCACCAGGGCTGCTCTCCCTGCTGATCTCCAACCCCTCACTATCTCCCCCACGGATGTGTTCATCGCACTGAGCAGGACTAATGCACGTAAGGCAGCTGGCATCCCTGGCCGGGTGCTCAGGAACTGTGCTGAGCAGCTGACGGAGGTGTTCACTGACATTTTCAACCGGTCTCTAGCCCAGGCAACTGTCCCAGCGTGCTTCAAGACCACCTCCATCGTGCCTGTGCCGAAACACTCCTCCGCGACGAGCCACAATGACTTCCGCCCTGTTGCACTCACCTCCACCATCATGAAGTGCTTCGAGAGGCTGGTCCTGGCTCACCTCAAATCTGGCCTCTCACCATCTCTCGACAAACACCAATTTGCCTACCGTGAGAACAGGAGCACGGACGACGCCATCTCTTCCGCGCTACACTCGGCCCTCTCCCACCTGGACGAGCAACACTCACGTGCGAATGCTGTTCATCGACTTCAGCTCAGCATTCAACACCATCATCCCATCCAAACTCATCTCCAAGCTTGGTGACCTTGTGGTAACCAAGGACCTGGACATCATCCCCTCCGTCTGCAACTGGATCCTTGACTTCCTGACCAACAGACCCCAGTCTGTTAGGATAGGCAACCTCACCTCCTCCACCCTAACCCTGAACACCGGCGTCCCACAAGGCTGCGTGCTGAGCCCCTTCTCTACTCCCTCTTCACCTACGACTGCACTCCTATGCATGATACCAACACCATCATCAAGTTTGCAGACGACACAACGGTGGTGGGCCTCATCAAAAACAACGATGAGACGGCCTACAGGGAGGAGATCCAGCACCTGGCGACGTGGTGCGCCGACAACAACCTGGCACTGAACACCAAGAAGACCAAGGAGCTCATCGTGGACTTCAGGAAGACTAGGGCTGTCGCTCACGCCCCGTCCACATCAATGGGGCGGAGGTTGAACGTGTCTCCAGCTTCAAATTCCTGGGTGTCCACATCTCCGAGGACCTCTCCTGGACCTTCAACACCTCATCACTGGTCAAGAAGGCTCACCAGCGTCTCTTCTTTCTGAGGAGACTGAGGAAAGCCCACCTATCTCCTCAGATCCTGGTGAACTTCTATCGGTGTGCCATTGAAAGCATCCTCACCAACTCCATCATGGCCTGGTATGGCAACTGCACTGCCTCTGACCGGAAGACACTGCAGAGGGTGGTGAAAACTGCCCAACGCATCACTGGCTCATCTCTCCCTGCCATCAAGTCCATCCACGACAGACGGTGCCTGAGGAAGGCTCAGAGCATCATCAGAGACTCCTCTCACCCTAACCACGGACTGTTTGCCCTCCTCCCCTCCGGGAGGCGCTACAGGAATCTTCGTTCCAAGTCCAGCAGACTCAGGAACAGCTTCTTCCCCTCCGCTGTCATCTCCCTGAACTCCTCATCCCCTCCTCACCCCCCTCCAGTGACTGCCCCTCTCCACCTCCCGTAGTATCCTGACCTAGACTCTGGATCACTCCGGATACTCTGACTCTGGATACTATGGTTTACTCTTCATGTAGTAACTCTGTTCACTGACTCTGAATACCCCCCTGACTACCCGCACTAGCTCTGTCATACCTTCATTCTGCACATACCCATGTACAATATTGTAATATAGCCTTGTATAATTCTGTATAATTTTGCTGTACTACCTATACATATATTTATATATTTATACTCACCTGTACTTACCTATACATAACTGCACTAGTCTGTATATAAATTATAGCAACATAGCAACCTAACTACCTTTATAGTAATTATTCAATACTGTGCCTGTTAGCATTATAACTTCTGCTATAGTACTGTATTGTAGCACTTACTGACATGTTTGCACTCTGGTTAGATACTAAACTTATTTTCGCTGTACTGTACCTGTACTGTACAATGACAAAAAATTTGAATCTAATCTAATCTAATCTAAACCTAACCCTGTAGTGTTGTGCTGCAGTGTCTGTGCTGTAGGGCGCAGTCTGTGCTGCAGTGTCTGTGCTGTAGGGCGCAGTCTGTGCTGCAGTGTCTGTGCTGTAGGGCCCAGTCTGTGCGGCAGTGTCTGTGCTGTAGAGCCCAGTTTGTGCTGCAGTATCTGTGCTGTAGAGCCCAGTCTGTGCTGCAAGTGTCTGTGCTGTAGGACCCAGCCTGGAGCATCAGAAACACAGAGATGCCAACATTGGAATCCTGTAGTCAGGGAGGATCTGTCAAGTGCAGCGAGTGAAGCGTGCGGCCCTCATAACGGGTGGAGTCCCGGGGCCTGCCTTAGTGGGGGGCGGAGTCTCCTGGTAGCTCTTCTTCGCTACCTTGTTTGGCAAATTAAGTCAACATAGTCTGGAACCCAAACGAGCCTTCGCGATTTACATGCATTTTTTTACTGCCAATATGCTGCCGAATATCATCCCGACCACCATGTTCAACAGAAATATCTACACTACGTACCGTGCAAAATGCATGGTAAATTCCTTTTTGCAATTTCCTGATGCATGGCCACTCGGCACAGTATTCCAATTCAAATTTCTGCAACCACTTCTTCGTCTTCCTGTTTATCCTCCGCAATTTTGACTGTTGACATACAAAGTCACACATGTACTTACTAGTATAGACTACTACACATTGAACGACACTCGTATGTTGCGGCAAATTCGCATACGCGTATATCAGGGTGAAGTCGGTGAAAAACTGTCGTTGGTCAGCTGCAGCGCAACTACACTCGCTCACCAGCGCTAGCGGGCACACAATAATAATACAAAATAAAACACACTTTTTATTTCCAGTTGAGCTGATTTTCTGGGAGACTTCCAGCAAAATCGGAAGGGTTGGCAACCCTGGAATGACACCACCGAACAGGCGGAGCAGACCTTCCGTCCTATTCCAGAGACGGGCATTACAGGGACCCGAAAAGGTGCCAAAAGGAGGGAGCCACGGACGGAAAGAAGGATGTCCTCTCTGCACCTGATTCAACACAACAGCAGAGATTCATTACAGAGAGGGGAGGGGAGGGGGTGGGAACAATCTGCAAGCAGACTAAACCCTTCAGGCATTTCACCACCGGGCTCTGTAAGGTAACAAAGGGTGTTAATGAGGTCTAGAGACGAGTCTGCCCCCCAGCCCCTCTGAGCCCTGGGGAGCAGATACAGACACCCGGCCCTAGTCCCGTACGCAGATCAGCTGACAGTGTGAAATTGAGATGAAGAGCTGATAAGGCCCTGCAAAGACTTGGGTCCCGTGGAGCACTCACAGCCCCAGGTGGGGGACAGGGGGGTATCCTCCCATATCTCAGCTTAGGAGTGGGCGCTATACCGGTATGAAAGTGACTACCGGTATTATGCTGCGCCACGATATGGATTTTGCTATACCGTGGATACCGTTATATATTCATAAATTCTAATTTGGCATTCATATTGTTTTGTTCAAAATTTCAATTGAGTGATAGTAGTTAGTAGCTACATCTATTTTTTATTTTAATCCAACCTCCAGGTTCCTACGGAAAAAAGAAGCATATTAATATGTTGACCTATTTTTTTGAGCGGACGTTTTATGCATTTGTTGCGCGCATGTAGCAACAAACAAGCGTGCAGGCAGACTACGTACTAATATTTATAGCCTATTACAAGTGCAAAAGTGAAGAATCGAAAATGAGCGAACACGCAGAAAGTGATGTTGCTCAAGAGCAGGATGATGACGAATTGGTTAAAAAGAAAGGGGGCTCCTCTGTCGTTTGGAACTGGTTTGGGTTCAAAATCTCCGACCTCGACCAACAAACAATACTATGCAAGTTGTGTCGCCGTGTTGTTTTAGCCAAAGGTGGAAAAACCAGCAACCTGTTTACTCACCTGAAAACCATGCATGTCCGTGAATATGAGGAATGTACCCGAATGCGTGAAACAGTTAGTCCAGGAGCTCGCCCGAAGACAAGCCAGACTCCCACTCAGCAATCAATCAAGTCATCATTCGCTGCCGGTACTCGCTATAACTCTTTCTGGTTATATAAGGTTAAAATACATATTTTGCCTTCATCCATCCATCTATCCATCCATAGATTTTGCCTTAACTAATGTAATTTAACTAAGAAGGGCTATTAAAATGTGATTCAGATTTTTTTTCTCATATATCGTGATATCATATCGATATCGTCTGGACAGTGGAAAATATTGTGATATGAATTTTAGCTCATATCGCCCACCCCCATCTCAGCTTATAAAACAATCATACACCCCATCGCTGCATCTGGACCATTCCCATGAACACTTCCCTCCCCCTTACCTGCCTTTTATTCGATGTTTAGTGCAGGTGCTTCTTAATTACACCTGATTAACTGAGCTTTCCATCCAAATGTGATTATAGACCAGGGTCCCGTATGAGTGGCACCGGGCATGCTCACCGCACCGGGGGATGTTTACATCCTTAAGGGGACATGTTGGATCAAAAACTGCTTTCATTATTCTTTTTTTAATCCTTTTTTTAACAAGCAATGGGATAATATGTCAGTGTAGCACAATTAAACCATCCCAGAGGATCTCGCCCCCTCTACCATATCGCATCTCATATCTATCACATCATGTCTCATATATACCATATCACATCTCATATCTACCATATCACATTATAAGGTTAATGGAAAGATGTGTTATATTTGGTTGCAGGGCAGGGAAGTCCTCCATGGGTAATGATCATTCAGCCCAGACAGCATTTGTGCAGGTGTGGGTAGTCATGTAACAGAATAATCTCTATAATCTGCCTGAGATAACTTTATAACAAAAAACATTTGTATATTTTACAAATGTGTGTTTCAAAACTGTTAAGACTGCAATTAACAACTTTTTTGCCCATATCCAGAAACATGCATTTCAACACTGATCAGACACTTCAAATGCTTTCCTCTGCTGCTGCAGCATGGCATTTTGGAGGCTACCCTTTAAAGGCCTCTACATGCTCGAGCGACTGCGACACGACATCTTCTGCAACACGTCGCAGAGGTTGCATTGATGTCGTAGAGGGTGCTGCAGAGGACGTTGCGTACCTAGCACAAAAATCTAACTTGCAACGTAGATGTTGCACAGCATTGGTTGGTTGGTTACCGAATGGAGGCGGAGCTGTATTCATCAGCTGTGTTCATCAAGCGAGTACATCTTTTTTTTCATTTTTCATTTTAAGCATTTAGCTCTTATCCAGAGCGACATTCAGATTAGGGGAGAAAGATCAAAACAAAAAAATTTAAAATTCTGTGAAAAGACAGAAAAAGACCATCCTTCATTTCCCTTAATACATTAACATTATTTTCAAGAGTCGTCTGCTGGTTCCTTTGTTCCACGTGAATTTACCCGATTATTTTAATGCTATAAAGGTCAGTTGCTCGCACACAAGCTGCTTTCATGACAGGCGTACTCACTTTATTCCAAAGGTTTTAAAGTCTAT
Source organism: Aldrovandia affinis (assembly GCA_029706075.1). Lineage (NCBI taxonomy): Eukaryota > Metazoa > Chordata > Actinopteri > Notacanthiformes > Halosauridae > Aldrovandia > Aldrovandia affinis. Next base: position 1,615,459 of record JAINUG010000103.1, read on the forward strand.
TGTACTGACAGTACATTAAACTCGGAGATTCTGCAAACAACAAAGGATCGACTGTGGTCTTCCCATCATTCTAAATTATATATTTAAGGTTGCAAATATCCAGATGTTTTGTGTTGTGCTTTAGATTACGTATAAATGTAACATGTCACTACAACACCTTAATGCGCAGAATATTCAACTAACAAAACAAAGAAAAAGCAGGGTGCATATACATTTTATTAAGTATATAGCAGACGCTCTTATCCAGAGCGACTTACTAGATGTACATTAATACATGGTAAGAACAATCATAGTTTGCACAAGAGATCAGTGAAGTAATACAGTGATAGACATCGTTGTTGTCAGCTGCATACCTGTATCTATGTTAACGTTAGCTAAGCAAAACTATCGATATCTATCTGGCTAGCTAGCTAGCAACCTGGTATCACAGCCAAATAAAGCTCGCTAACAGTAGTTAACGATATAGATAGTTAGCATAATTTGTTCAACACGATATAAAATGAACCAGCTTCAGGAAAGATTGGCTGAAGAAGTTTGAAGGTACAGGAGTTTCCCCTGCTTTCACAAAAACTTTACCGACCTTGTTCAATACATTTACGCCTACTAGTGTACAGAAGTATAAGGACACCATGTCGCATAGGTTGCGCAGAAGTATAAATTGCAGAGTGCTTGTGACATGTTGCCTTGCGCGAACCGCGAAGATGTCGCACAAGTTATGCAGAAGCATGTAGAGGCCTTAAGAATGGGGAACACAGTGCGTTCGGTAGAGCCCCAGTTTATGTCTCACTGCCTCCCACCTGGCCCCCCCATTGTCCCCTATGCCCACAGAAACAGGGAAAGGCCACAGCCTAGGGCTTACTCTGTACAGGCCAGGCCATTAGGACACTGATAACAACTGATAACAACAGCATGATAAAATCCATCCGCCATCTGACTAATCCTCAGATATCTCAAACGAAACCACCATTTTAGATTGTGCAATTCAAATTCTCCACAGTTAATCATCAATCAGCACAGAGAGCATTTGTGTCAGCGTACGGGAAATGCTGGAACTCGTCTCCCACAACCTGCTCAGAGCTGGTTGCGTTGTCACTCATTACAGAGAACAGCAGCACCCCCCTCTATAGAAAGAATAGAAACTCTTCCGCCAGCTGACTAATAAATGATATAAATGATAGGACCATTTCAGGCACTGCCATTCACATTTTCTGTTCAGAGACACAGAGCACAGTAGGGAGCACAGAGAGGCTGAGCGTAGCCCTATTTCTAATTCAACTATCCATTCACTTGTACTGCAACTCTGGGACCAGCAGTGACAGGGATCACCAGGGACCGCCGAACCACAACTCGCCAAGCCGTCGACTAATTCCAATACACACAAAGCCACTGTTTAATGCAGCTAGCTTCTGCCAGCTTCCCTCCCTCCTCTCCGTGGGGCGGACAGTCACTCGCCACACCCGAACAGGACTCCCGGCCAGAGCCAGGCTGGCGCAGCCGTGGATGGAACCCCGGCCGCAGTGGGTAACTTGCACTCCGGGCGAGTGCCTTTACCGTTACGCCACCGAGGGGCCGAGTTCCTGCCTTCCTTCTGTCCTCTCAACTCATTGTCTACAGAAGGCTCTGGTGAGTAACACAGACATGCTTGCTGCATTGGTCATCCACCAAGGTTTCGCAGTGTGGGGCCACATCCAACCCAGAGATCCAAAAAACTAAAACCCTGAGATTTGGACAGGATTCTCTGGAAAACGACTATATTTGTTGGTTTCATGAACACGGCACACCGCAGACTGAAAAGTTTCACACCCCCTCTCCCCCACCTGGCCCCCAGTCTGGGCAGAGAAATGCCACGCATGTTATCAGCCATGTCCTACCAGTCTATTTCTGCACCACCATTAAATATTTAGGGTGACAATTCCAAATTCATGGGCAGTTCCAGCGACACCCCCCACCCCTATAAATAAGCACACATGCATTAAATATTGAGACTGATACAAAGCCCAGCACGTCTCCTACTCCTCTTTGACGTACACTCCACACTACAGTCAGGGTAGGGTGCACACCATCATAAAGGTACTAGGCCATTAAAAAAATTGAATAAACTAATGACAGTTAAACAGACCCTAAACAGTTGTTTGTCAAGAGACCCCTGCAGCAAGGATAACAGTTTACATCACAAATGACAGAATACTGCTTCTACCTCTAAATGATACAGCTAAAGGCACTGGCCTTTAGCTCAGGCTGAGCCCATTAGCTTGAGAATTGTTGCTTTGAGTCAGAAGCTGGCTATGACTGGGCTCATGTGGGCCAGGGGGCCTTAGCTACCAGGGTCTGGGTTACCACCATCAGTGCAAACGCTAACTCTCCTTTCGCAAGCTGTCTGGGCTGCCGTGTGGAAAGCGGTCCATGGCTATTATGTCCTGTGTGGGCTGCAGTGTGGAAAGCAGTCTGTGGCTAGTGAGCATGGCCAACAACTTCAGCTGCAGTGTGCCCTGTGTGGGTGCAGAAGTGCTGACGGGACAAAGTGGCACAAATGGGGATTACAAAATATGAGTGAAAAAAGGGTGATTAATCCAATAAAATACAACTTTATTCATCCCCGAGAGGCAATTTGATTTTCAATTTGATTTTCGGCAGACAAGAAGCAGACAGACTATGAGCTATGAGCTACAATGCTATGAGCTATGTTATGGCTGGACGTGCAAGTGCAATTAAAAAACAATTAAATCAGGGAAATTAACAATAAGTCAGCATACAAGGTAGGCATTTCACGTGCTAAGCTCCAGGTAGAGCCTAGGATCGTCTTTTATGGTGTTTTTCCACCGCACAGCCGGTACAGCACGGAACGGTAACCATCCATACCTGTAACTATCCCCTTCACGGGTCGAGTCCCTGTATCATTTTCCCATCTAGGGCTGACCCCATTTAGTCGATTGGTCGATTGTTTGGTCGATGGGCGAGCAGTCACGCGGGGGGTAAAACAAAAAATAATATATAATAATAATTTTAAAAAATGTAATTCTCCACGCAGCATGAGACACCTAGATTCGCGCCACAGTTCGGCGCGCTTGTCAGTAGAATAATCCATTCTGGACGCTGCGGGTATGGCAGTGACAGTCCTTCACTCTTAACATAGCTAGGCCTATATATGTTCTCTTTGAATTATATTAGGCAGTTAAGGTAATAGTAATGTTGTGAATAATTCTGCAAAACTAATAAAAGTAACATTTTATAATAAATGTGTTTTGCTAATTGTATGGTTTATTGGTTTGTATTTGTATGTATGGTTTGTATTTTACATTTTTAAGCATTTAGGAGACGCTCTTATCCAGAGCGACTTATAAAATGTGCATTAATACATGGTTGGAACAATCATAGATCGCGCAAGAGATCGCAGTGCAGTATACAGTGATAGACTGGAAGCTGCGTATCATACCTGTAACACTTGGAAGGAAAAGGTTCGTAAAATTATTATTATTATTTTTGTGTATGCACGCCCCCTCATTTTAAATTTGTCTACAGTTAAGATTAGTGATATAGGCATACTTTAATTACTCATTTCAATATAGCCTAAGGACATAATGTCAAAGAAAAAATCTGGAATATGGCAGCATTTCGTTTTAGTTGTGGACGATCCAAAAAAAGTGGAATGTAAACTTTGCAAGCGCGTTTACCAAGGCAGGGTTTATCATTAATAAAACGAGAAGCAGCCCTTTGACAAAAAATGTGGACAAGCTAGTGTTCCTGTGCCATAACATGAAACGACTCGAGAAAGTTATTTTCGATAGGCTATAGCCATTTTATGTTCAGCTTTAGGCTACAATTTAAGACATTAGGCTATGTGTGATTATTCGTTTGTTAGCCTATTTTTCTCCAAAATATATTTTAAATCCCAATGACACCAACCTGGTTAATTAAATAAAACATAGCCTAGGCATTAGAATGTGTTATGGTTGTGGTCAAATAAAAGCATCAGCCTATTATGCGGCCATACCGCAACTTCACAAGCGCAACGGCAGAATCTGCAAGGGCAGCATGAGCTCGGAACGGAGAAGTTTTTCTTTCTTTCAGGTAATCTTGAACTTCGGCTCCATAAAGTCATTAGCCTATTGTTGCTCATTTGTGTCATTCACTTAAGAAAGTTATAAAACACGAGACAAGCGCAGTGTGCATATAGCTGTATTTATTCAAACAAATAGGGTGTGTCATATAGAAAAAACGTTTCGACCAATCAAAAAAAATGGACGACAGTTGGTCGACCAAGATTTGTTTTAGTCGGGGATATCCCTATTCCCATCGCACAACAGAACCATGAAGATAGGAGGAGATAGATAGGAGGAGTTATCTGAAGTGACAAAAAATAATGCGACTGCTGTGGTGACATTAGTAACATTGATACTGTAAACATTCCAGCAAAATTCACAAAAGCAGAACACAGCTTTCCCCATAGTATTAGCTACAATGTTCCTACCTCTAGGCATTTGGGAGTCATGCGGGGGGCAGCGAGTGCATGAGGTACCATACAGTGACTTCACACTAGGGTATATAATCTTTCATATTTGGCTATATTTATTATTCGGTGTTGGTTCTCCAATGAATTGCAATTTACCAAGATCACATTTAATACCTCATATTTCTTACATCTGTAGCCTACATTTTTTCAGTAAACGATGTATCATATTTTCCGATATCAGCATTTGCAATATCATAACGCCAAAGTTTGCAATATAAGTCTATAACAACGCTCGACACTGGGCATGTTTTGTCTTACATTTATTTCCCACACATACTCACAGACTAGCTTTGTCTCCCCAAAACTCATTTAGCAAAATCACATCCCAGACTCAGTCCCAGCTCAAGCAAGCATCAATCTCAGATGCTCGCCTTATGAGGAAAAACGAGAAACGAGGAAAAACTCTCAAAGGGACAACGAAATCACAGAGGCTATCACCTTCCACCTAGCAAAAGATATGATTCAAATATATACTGTAAGCAAAGAGATCTTCCAGAAATTGATCCACAGGCTTGACAAGCGAAACAAACAAGGCAACTACAACAGACGTGTGGTCCAGGCAGACAACTGAGTCATATACATATATATATATACACACACATATATATATATATACACATACAGTCAGGTCCATACCAAAAGGTCTGGAAGACCACGGAAAACAACTGTGGTGGATGACAGAATAATTATTTCCCTGGTGAAGAAAAACCCCTTCACAACAGTTAGCCATATCAAGAACACCCTCCAGGAGGTAGGCGTATCTGTGTCAAAGTCAACAATCAAGAGAAGACTTCACCAGAGTAAATACAGAGGGTTTACCACAAGATGTAAACCATTGGTAAGCCTCAAAAACAGGAAGACCAGATTAGAGTTTGCCAAAAAACATCTAAAAAAGCCTGTCTAGTTCTGGAACAACATCCTATGGACAGATGAGACAAAGATCAACTTGTACCAGAATGATGGGAAGAGAAGAGTATGTAGAAGGGAAGGAACTGCTCATGATCCGAAGCACACCACCTCTTCTGTGAAGCATGGTGGAGGTAGTGTTATGGCGTGGGCATGTATGGCTGCAAATGGTACTGGTTCCCTTGTATTTATTGATGTGACTGCTGACAAAAGCAGCAGGAAGAATTCTGAAGTTTATAGGGCTATATTATCCGCTCAGATTCAGCCAAATGCTTCAAAACTCATTGGACTGCGCGCTTCACAGTGCAGATGGACAATGACCCAAAGCATACTGCGAAAGCAACCCAATACCTTTTTAAGGCAAAGAAGTGGAATGTTCTGCAATGGCCAAGTCAATCACCTGACCTGAATCCAATTGAGCATGCATTTCACTTGCTGAAGGCAAAACACCCCAAGAACAAATAGGAACTAAAGACAGGGGCAGTAAAGGCCTGGCAGAGCATCACCAGGGAAGAAACCCAGCGTCTGGTGATGTCTATGTGTTCCAGACTTCAGGCAGTCGACTGCAAAGGATTTGCAACCAAGTATTAAAAATGACAATTTAATGTATGATTATGTTAGTTTGTCCAATTACTTTTGAGCCCCTAAAATTGAGGGGGGTATGTATAAAAATGGTTGTAATTCCTACACGGTTCATACAATATTTTTGACAAAACCCTTAAATTAAAGCTGAAAGTCTACACTTAAAGCACATCTTGATTATTTCATTTCAAATCCATTGTGCTGGTGTACAGAGCCAAAATGATGAAAATTGTGTCACTGTCCAAATACTTATGGACCTGACTGTGTGTGTGTGTGTATATATATATATATATAAATATATATATTAGTTTATTTATAAAATCCTGGAAAAAATGTTTCTAAGCAGCTATTATCTGCAATGAAAAGCAATAATCTTTTTGAAAAATTCCAGTTAGGTTTTTGGACACATCATAGCACAGGGACAGTAAAGGTAGTAAATGGTAGTCTCAAGGTAGTAAAGGTAGTAAATGATCTGGTGAATGCTCCACCCTAGTCCTTTTAGATCTCAGTGCAGATTTCGATACCATTGATCATTCTATTCAAATTGATAGACTCAAAACCTGGGTTGGCGTCTCCGGAACTGCACTGAACTGGTTCTCGTCTTATCTTTCAAATAGAAAATTCTCAGTCGCTATTGGTGATTATGTGTCCTCATCAGCAATGATTACATGTGGTGTTCCTCAGGGATCAGTTTTAGGGCCGATTTTGTTCTCCATCTATATGCTACCTCTGGGCCAAATTATTCATAATCATTCATAATATTTCTTTACCCTTTTATGCTGATGACACTCGGTTGTACCTGTCAATCAAACCAAATGATTTCAGCAAGTTAGCTGCTCTCCATGACTGTAACTGATGTTCAAGGCTGGATGTCCCAAAATGTCTTCCAGCTTAACTCAATATAAAAAAATATAATAATAAAACTGAAGCATATATTCTTGGTCCAAAGCATGTCTCCGATCAAATCCAGTTGAATCTTGGCTCCCTTGTTTCTAATGTAAAGCCTACTTTGAGAAACCTTGCTGTGACTCTGTTAGATTATTGCAATTCCCTATATACATGTTTGAGCCATTAAGCTCTGGCCCGGCTCCAATTAGTTCAAAACCCAGCGGCTAGGCTGCTAACCAGGACAAATAGGAGATCTCACTTTACCCCAATCTTGGCTTCTTTGCACTGGCTCCCAGTTGAGTTTAGAATAGATTTTACAGAATATATGACTGAGCTACTGTCACCTTACCATACCAGACGGCCACTCAGATCATCTGATAAGTCACTGCTGGCTGTTCCGGAGTCTAGGTTGAAAACTAAAGGTGACCGAGCTTTCTCTATCAAAGCTCCTAGATTCTGGAACAGCCTTCCAGTAGATATTTTAACAGCTGTTCCAGTGTCCTCTTTCAAAACCCTTTTAAAAACATACTTTTACAAACTTGCTTTTACAACCTTTTAACCTTTGTTTTGTAATGAGTTTTTATTATTTTTATATTCTTGTTTGTTTTATGCCATCTATTTTTTGTCTTTTATTTGAATCGCTTTTTTGTGAAGCTCGTTGTGCTGTACTGCTGAAAAGGTGCTATATAAATAAATAAAAATGTAAAAAATATTTGAAAAAATATATAAGTTTAACGGTGTACTTTATTAATAAGGATTTTGAGTTGAGAAGCCACTGCTTGCAAATGCTGTTTTCCACTGGAGATCACAGGGGGAAAAACAGCGCTCTTTTGCTCTTTGTTGAATTACCGACTTTTTATTTTCCATTTATGTTTTATGTTCACATTTATTTTCAGTCATCAAAATCTTAAGGTTTAATTTATTTCTGTCCTTCTTTTATTTATACAGTGCTGTGGTGAAAGAAACAGTAGGACAGCTGTGCTCATTCAGTAATGTGATTAAGTTCAACAGGAACAGTTGAATACATTTTTTAAACATTTCAGTAGGCTTAAGAAATATTGGGAAAATGGTATTGTTTGGGTTCCCTTATTTCACTTAATATAATCAAATCAAATTTATTTGTATAGCGCTTTTCACAATAGAATTGTCACAAAATGCTTAACAGAGGGGGAACCCAGGCCTAGACCCCCCCAAAAGCAAGCCTAAAGGCAACAGTGGCAAGGAAAAACTCCCTTGGTAGGGAGAAACCTTGAGAGGAACCGGACTAAAAAGGGGGGGGAGCGCCATCCTCTTCTGGCCAGCACAGGGTATGTCCAAAAAAGACCATGTCATGGTCAGTCCAAGGTGGCTCAGGGCTGAAAGACTTTGCCCCTCCTGAGTTAGGTAGTCAGTGGGGGGGTCAAGATTGTAGCAAGATTATCGCAGTATGAGATTTTGCCCATATCGTGCAGCCGTAGCTACGAGCAAAAGAAAAAAAATTTCAATGCCAGTGTCGATTTATGAAGGCGCAAGATTGTTCAAACACTGTCATTTGACACTGTCCAGTTCAGATCCTTTTGTTTCAAATGCCTGGGTTTAGCTCGAGCATCGAAGTAATTCCTATATCTTTCTAAAAATCTATTTATTTGACGAATCACAATGTTGTACTATGAAAATGTATATTCTAGTTGCGTGAATAAAAATGAAAATGACAATATGATACTTTGTCCTTTCAAAGAAAGCGTGTTTATTTCAGTTTTCGTAACAGGCAACCCTGACAACAATACCAAAGAACATGGCGCTCCTGTCTGAGCCTGTCTGAGATTTACCGTGACGATTCTGTGATAATTACGCTTGACCAATCAATGGTCTGCAGTATTGCTAGCTCCACCCTTAGGTCCCTGTTTGGCTCGCTA